>CM060944.1:461866313-462491313 GCA_030765085.1 Allium cepa
ATTATAAACAAATATTATCAAATCAATTTAATTTTTAATGTAGATTATTAAATTGATATTGCCCCAAATTTCCGGGTTGTCACATTCCTTCCCCCTTAAAAGAATTTCGTCCCCGAAATTCAAAACAAAGGTAATTTAATAATCCAATTAAAAAATTAAATTTAAACACAAGCATATATCAACCATAGCTAACAATCATAGCAACCAATTCATCCAAACAAACAAATCTAACTATCCAGACAAAATTCCGGATAGAATATTCTCGAGTTTCCCAAGTATAAATATCGGAATACTCGCTCTAAAGAATCCAAACAACCAATAATACTAAGCTACAGAGCTTCCACTCATCTAGATCTACAAAACAAGACAGGATATCAGATTACAGGCAAGTCTGAATCAACGACCAAAACTCCCTGAACTGTTGGTTCTACAACTAGAGATAGATCTTACACGTACTCTCTCAGAGATACGTGAAACAAAACGAATTCCAGCTATCCAAACTAACAATTCAATCCTGAAGACCAACCACTTATCCAAAATCAAATCTCCGACTTCGGAACCCAAATTCCTTCGTCTCTTATCCACAAAACTCTACAGATGATCCTGGGCTGTTTACAACTTCCCTGATCAGTTCAACCCCTGTTGATGCCTTAGAAATAAACTGAACCAAAGACAATCCAATGAAATGATCTTTCCATGATCAACCAAAACTCAGAACACAAACTCTATTCCAAAGCAGAAAACAGAACTCACTTCTCTCATCCGGAAGAGATAAAACAGATGCACTCCAATCTGGCCTCAGATCCTGAAAAATTCCCTGTAGAACTCTCCAATCCAAATACTACAATTCCCAGTTGCTTCCACTTTAAACCAGCTACCACCATGCTTCCACTGCGCAACTCTGATTGAGCAGATGAAAATGCTGATGATGATCTCGAGGACAAACTGAAAAACACATCTAAGAACTATGGTTCAACATATCCTTAAAAGAAACCCAGAAGTTCCTCAAAACCCGAGCTGCTTCACCAACTCATTTTCCAAAAGTCATCCTACTACTAAGCTGATCCATCGGTACCACTCCTGGAATCCAGTCGATACCAAACTAAATCTTCAGATACAGACAAAATTCTAAATTCCTGAAGACATCCAGAAAAATCAGATAACCCAGGAGAACACTCAGCTATCGCAAGTCACCTTTGCGATCGATCCAGCCTAATTCCAAAAATACTGCTCTCTCTTTACCAAACAGAACAGCTTACGCTTATGTAGCCAATCCATCGAAGAAACGGGTCTACTTAATTACTTCTGAATTCCATTCCAGAAAAACTGCTAAGCCAGAAGATCTCTTGCCAACACCGAGAACATTCCAAGCTGCATTGCTGCCACAGATGCTAAGACTTCCTATCCAAAGTTCTTCGAGGAACTTGGACCTCGAACCAAGCAGAAACATTCTACCGAACTCTTCCACAACTCCAAAGCAGACACTCTTTCTTAACTTGCTCCAAAGAAACATCATCGGAGACATCCATAGTCACTCTGTCTCATCACACAGCTACTACACCTTGGTGTATCAAGATATCATGACTTGCTTCTGTCCACCCGACAAATCTAAACTCTAGCTCATCCAAACTCTTACACTTCAAAAATGAACTCCGAACCTTAACAGGTTTCCTTCAGAGATCAATGAAATCCTTACGCCACCCAAAGCTCACTCGAGACGGTATTAGGTCTACAGTCTCGACAATTACAATTCCAACCTCAATCATTCAAACTCCAACCATTGGTAGTCATGTTACACACACCACTACCCTATCTACCTTTATAGCTTATTGGAAAACCTGAACAGGTAACCCAACAATAGGTAGAAATATATATATATATATATATATATATATTAAAATTACAAATACGCTCTCTCAAGAAAGAAATCACTCAAGTGCCCAGGTATTCACTCAACCTAGCGCTCTGATACCAACTGTAACAACCCGGATTCCTATGCCCAGAAATCCGTTTCGTCTTGAAGAAAGAAAGGGGTGATAAAATAGAAAAGATAGAGAAGAAAGAACAACAACATCAGAATCTCACAGCGGAACGAATAAATTATAATAATCACATACGAATTTACATAATAGACAACATCAATCAGAGTTATACAGATAATACACCACATACTAGACAGTTATAAACATCTGTCTAGTTAATACAACATAACTCAAATAACTCAAAGATACCAACACAGCGGAACTATATATATCTACAACGCTGAAGCCTCTTGCTCCATTGCTCCTCCAGAATTCGTCAAAGCTAACCTAAATCCCTTAGCTACCCGTAAAAATTTGGGTACCCGAGAGTTTATGAAAAACAAGAATAAACTCCGGGTTAGAAATGGGTCTGGTATGAGTAACAGGTTAAAGTTGCTTAACTTTGTAAATCTTTGAAAACAAAAGGTATCACGTAAGACTCCCCACAAATAAACATGAGAAGTTTTTACCTTACGCTAACCAAAACATTTGATAGGAAATTCAGTAATATTATAATAGTCTAGGGTTTTCAAGTAAATAGAAAATAGCCGAAATTGTTACATTCATTAAATTCCAGCTACTAGCCACAAAAGTGGGTAATACAATCAAAACAGTTGGCACTTATTGGATTGTGGATTCCATACAATGGCAGGGCTACTAGGGTACCGCCCGTCACAGTACGTGGCCTAGATCAACGTATCGAGGATCACTCCCGACCCCCTGCAACACAAAGCTAGAACCATTCCTTACTGAACATTCCCGAACAAGATAACCCCGCAGTTGGTGTACATCCAGCCGCCCACACGGCCGAAATAAAAAGGGACATCTAGACAGGGGAAAATCTTGTCCTGCTTGGGCATGACCCACCTAACCTTGCTGCACATCTCTTGTTTTAGCCATTCCTGGTTGATGAGGCTTAAGGCTACGATTACCTTTATAGAAAACATTTCTTAGAATGCTCATCGCCCACCTGACGATGTGTTGAAAGCATTCAATCCATACAAGTTCGTTCCGGGTTCGAACGAAACCGAAGGCATTATCTCGTTACACTCATTTTGGAATCACCCTCAGAGTTAACGACGACAACCCTTGCACTCTGAATCTTCATCTTCACTTCAGATTCACGACCTATCGTTAATTTGGAATCGATGTGGTTTTCGGATGTTTAAAGTAAGGAAAACCGATCCCGGTCTCATCGAAATACAAAACGTGTCTTTTAAGGCCAAGTTGTCTATTTAGTCTTAACAGTTTAATTCAACATTATCAATACTCACAGATAGATAATTCATAATATCACAGTAGATAATCATATCATCATCATAAACAGATAATCAAATTTATCAACCCAATCAGATAATAATATACCATCATACTTAAACCAAACATCCATGTCACATAGATATTATTCATCTCATATCTGAGTTCACAATCAACAAATGAAATATCAATATCATTCATCCATAAGCAATGATTTATAAATCACACCCTTTTGTAATTAATTTAAAATGAATTAAATTAAATTAACTACTTCTATCTCTAATTAATTTAAAGTGAATTAAATTAATTACTTCATCTATAAATCCTGCTTATACAACCATTAATTAATCATAAATCAAATTGATTAATTAATCTCTAGATATTCATCTTGATTAAACACCTTTGATTAATCATTCCTAAATACAATAAGCGATTAGTCTTTAATTAATTTCACAAATTAATTATATTACATCATTCATAGTAATTAACATTTAATTACCTTTATAAATAATTAAATTTATTCTTAATTAATTTCATAAAGTAATCACCACATTATTAATTATTCCTCAATTAAACAATTTTTAATTACATCATTAATTATATTTATTAATGATCTCAAATTTAGATTTAAATTAAATTACTTTATTTAAATTAATTACATTAAGCAATTAATCTTTAATTAAACACAATTACTAATCCTCCTTGATTAATATCAACCAGTAATTAACTACCCTTAATTACATATTAATAAATTAATTATTCCATAATTAATCATCTCCATTAATTAATCCTTTAATTAATTTCAAAAGTAATTATCCAAATTACTTTATTAACACATCATCTTTCACTAATTACATTCAGTAATTAACATTAATTACTTCCTTAAGTAATTATGTTCCATTGAATACACTAAGTCATTTACACTTATCAATTTATCAAATGATTTCCTTAAATTAATTAAAATAAATTAATTAACTTAAATTAATCATCTTATCAAAATTAATTACAATATGTAATTAATCTCTTAATTACTTTTGTCAAGTAATTACATTTAACAATTTGCAATAGATTATCTAATTAATCTAATTAATTATCCAAAATTAATCATATATATATTAATTAATAATCCTTAGTTAATTATCTATATTAACTAATAACATTTCTTAATTTTACTTCTTAATTGATCTTTAGTTATAAGTTAATTTAAATTATAAACTTAAATACATAAGTCATTACTTAATTACCCTATTATTCTTAAGATAATTTATTTCTTTATTAATGACTTCATTAACATTACATTTTAAATTTAAACTCAAATATTATTTGAATTTAAGATTCAAAATGACTATAATTTAAATTTAATTTAAAATCTTTTAAAATAAATGTAAATGACATTGATTACTTGCATATGAAACTTATTTAAGAAAATCTTTTAAATTAAACTACTTGAATCATAATTCAAATTTAAATTTCCAAAATACATTAATATTTTAACTTGCAAATCTCACGTTAAAACAATTTATTTACTTTTCATTCAAAAATCTTTAATCAAAGAATTCCCAAAATCAAGTTAATTTTTATTGAAACAAATTTACTTTTCAAAACTATTTTATTTGAACTTATTTTTAAAACATTCATATTTAAAACTGATTTAAATTTTTAGATTTGAATTCTAGGTAATCTTGAATTCCATCAAGTTATCTTTGATTTCAAACTTTTGATTTAACTTCCTAAAAAAAACTTGAATTAAAAACTGAATTTTCAACTCCAAATCCATTTAAATCCTTAAGGTTCAAACGTTCATTTGAAACTATACTTTAAAATTTTGAATTTAAATAATGGTTTAAATTCTGTTTCAAATTTTAAATTAAATTACATTCTGAAACCTGTCAGGTTTTTAAAACCTGAAATCCACCTTTAAACACTTAAACTTTGATTTCCTTTCAAATTTGAATCAAACAGTAAACTTGAATTCAAAACTCCCTACTAATTTAGAATTAATTTAACCTATTACTTATTTTCAGGTTACATTTGAATTTGTTAAAAAAAACAAACACTGCTTCCAGGTTTCTGCAAAAAAACTGAACAATCATAAACTCGACGCGAACCAAAACTGCACCGAATCTTCACCTCCCATGCTTCGAGTCACGTACTCGAGTCACTCGAGTGATTTCCCGAGGCAAAAATACTCATCACCCATCAAAATCTTCAGGTTCTTCAACTCATGCAAGTTCACGTGCACGACATCTCCAATCATCTCCAAACGTTGCCACGATGCTGAACAAGTCGACGTTCACCCATACTCCTTCCCTCGGTTGCCAGAGCCTTGTCTTCGTCCCGAATTCGAAATCGAACTCGAATTCGAAACCTGGAATAACATACTCCCACCACCTCCGGACCTGTCAACAGCTTATACACGCCGCCTCGACCACCAGAAAGTTAAAAACTCTGGCCACCGCTTCGACTAACATCCTCCTACCCATCCCCAAAAGCACAGTACACTCGGTCCACCGTAGCACCCGAGGTTGATCGAACAACAAAGCCTAAATAAACTAGGGTTCTAGCCGAAAATCCACTAAGGCGCCCTCCTCGATGAATTCCATCGACACCGGCCAATTTCCCCATCAACTTGTTAAGCTCTTCCATCACTTCGCACAACCCGACCATCTCCAGCCGCCTAGATCACCAGTAATCGCCCAGAAACCAAAAACAGAACAACTTAAGACTACCCCACCAACCCTTAACGAAAAAATAAAATTTTAGTATCAGAAATCCTAATTTCAGATAAGAATCCAATTTATAAACATGAATTAATAATTTAAGATGTTTAAAATTTCACTCTTATTAAGTATTGGCTGTTTCTAAGGTTTTTCAAAGTAGTTCTACCTTGTTAAACTCGAACTCGGATTTTTAAAATTTACTTTATAATAAAAAAAACATATTTTGTGTAGATACTAAGTCATATCAATCAATAAATTAAGCAAAGATGATCTTTGGCTTAAATCTGGGCTTCAAATTTTATACATAGAGATGTTTCAGACTATATAGGCAGGCTTCATATATTCATAGAATTGCATCAGTATATATATATATGTACATAAACATGCTTATTCTAGACATAACAACATAACTGAATATGCTTAAGCAAGTTGTAAATTCTAGTTACTCACCATTGCTTTCGAAAGGGACAGAGCATTCTTGTTTTGAAACAACTAAAACTTTAAAGCTGAGAAATTGTTTGCTTAATTTTCCTTAACCTTTTTGCCTTTGTTGATGTATGATGCTTCAGTTATAAAAAATAAATAAAAATGTTTGTTATGCTATGCTATGTTGAACGAACTGAATAAGAAGGCATGTATAAAAAGAAGCTTATAGGGGAAGGTGGCATCTAACACAAGCAATTTCTTTGCAGGTACAAGAATTTGTTTTATCAGGCAAGATATTTGTATTAGGAGGCTAAAATACAACTCGAAATGACTTAAGTTTATGCCAGCATTTAATGTTTAAGTACTTGTGTTCCATGCTTAGCTAATTTTATCATTTCTTATGTATAGATATTTTACTTAGCTTTGCACTCCTCTTACAAACAACCTGAATATGAAATTTTCTTTTATTTTGTTTCTATAACCTGCATATTTTATGTTTAGATTTTTTTTTTTCTTTGTTCTTGCTTTCCAACTTCTTACAGGCTACACATATACACCTGATTTGCTTTCATTCTTTAGATACAAAGATATTTATTTTACTTTGTTCTTAACTTTGCATTTATTTATTGCTTTACTTGCCTGGGTAATGTTTTTACTTATGTCCAAATATATAAAGTTGTTTTAGTCTTTGCTATGAATTTAGTCTAAGTATTTAGTTCTATTTCTAACATGTGTGTTTACTTTTATTTTACTTTTATTTTTAATCATAGACTAACAAATATTTGATTACTTATTATTATTTTATTTTATTTTATACTTATATTAATATTAAAAATGTTTATTTTAATTTAAACATTTTGAAAACCTTTATTTTTAATTTCCAAATCATAACTTTCATTCAAACACACATATATATAAATAAAGTTGACATAACAAATTTTATTTAAAATCCATTTGTAAAGATTTACATTATTAATATAGCTCATTATTAATTCAAAATGATTTATAAAAGAATTATCCCTTTATTTAATAAATTACTTATTGTATCAACTTGTATTTAAAAAGAACAAACGAACCTTTTGTTTAATTTAAATTTAGGCTAAAATTATTTTAAACAAATTAAACTTCAATCTTAAGTAATTTAAAGCCATATGATTATTTAATAGCTTAAAGCTAAATTAAATCAAATTTTCCAAGTTATCAGAAATATTAGAATTAGAGAACATAACTTTATTTATTAAATTTAAAACAAAGCTTATCTGTTTATAATATATACAAATATGTTCATATATACATTATAAATAGAAACGATTTAAATTAGCTTTTAAAAGATAAACTATCAGTTAAATATTTATTTAAAAGGAGATTATTAAATCAATTCAAATATTATTAACAAATATCATCAAATCAATTTAATTTTTAATGTACATTATTAAATTGATATTGCCCCAAATTTCCGGGATGTCACATTCCTTCCCCCTTAAAAGAATTTCATCCCCGAAATTCAAAACAAAGGTAATTTAATAATCCAATTAAAAATTTAAATTTTAAACACAAGCATATATCAACCATAACTAACAATCATAGCAACCAATTCAACCAAACAAACAAATCTAACTATCCAGAAAAAATTCCGGATAGAATTTTCTCGAGTTTCCCAAGTATAAATATCAGAATACTCGCACTACAGAATCCAAACAACCAATACTACTAAGCTACAGAGCTTCCACTCATCTAGATCTACAAAACAAGACAGGATATCAGACTACAAGCAAGTCTGAATCAACGACCAAAACTCCCTGAACTGTTAGTTCTACAACCAGAGATAGATCTTACACGCACTCTCTCAGAGATACATGAAACACAATGAATTCCAGTTATCCAAACTGACAATTCAATCCTGAAGACCAACCACTTATCCAAAATCAAATCTCCGACTTCGGAACCTAAATTCCTTCATCTCTTATCCACAAAACTCTACAGACAATCGTGGGCTGTTTACATCTTCCCTGATCAGCTCAACCCATGCTGATGCCTTAGAAATAAACTGAACCAAAGACAATCCAACAAAATGATCTTTCCACGATCACCCAAAACTCAAAACACAAACTCTATTCCAAAGCAGAAAACAGAACTCACTTCTCTCATCCGGAAGAGATAAAACAGTTGCACTCCAATCTGGCCTCAGATCCTGAAAAATTCCCTGTAGAACTCTCCAATCCAGATACTGCAATTCCCAGTTGCTTCCACTTTAAACCAGCTACCACCATGCTTCCACTGCGCAACTCTGATTGAGCAGATGAAAATGCTGATGATGATCTCGAGGACAAACTGAACAACACATCTAAGAACTATGGTTCAACATATCCTTAAAAGAAACCCATAAGTTCCTCAAAACCCAAGCTACTTCACCAACTCATTTTCCAAAAGTCATCCTACTACTAAGCTGATCCATCGGTACCACTCCTGGAATCCAGTCGATACCAAACTCAATCTTCAAATACATACCAAATTCTACTTCCTGAAGTCATCCAGAAAAATCAGATAACCCAAGAGAACACTCAGCTATCGCAAGTCACCTTTGCGATCGATCCAGCCTAATTCCAAAACTACTGCTCTCTCTTTACCAAACAGAACAGCTTACGCTTATGTAGCCAATCCATCGAAGAAACGGGTCTACTTAATTACTTCTGAATTCCATTCCAGAAAAACTGCTAAGCCAGAAGATCTCTTGCCAACACCGAGAACATTTCAAGCTGCATTGCAGCCACAGATGCTAAGACTTCCTATCCAAAGTTCTTCGAGGAACTCGGACCTCGAACCAAGCTGAAACATTCTACTGAACTCTTCCACAACTCCAAAGCAGACATTCTTTCTTAACTTGTTCCAAAGAAACATCATCGGAGACATCCATAGTCACTGTGTCTCATCACACAGCTACTACACCTCGGTGTATCAAGATATCATGACTTGCTTCTGTCCACCCGACAAATCTAAACTCTAGCTCATCCAAACTCTTACACTTCAAAAATGAACTCCGAACCTTAACAGGTTTCCTTCAGAGATCAATGAAATCCTTACACCACCCAAAGCTCACTCGAGACGGTATTAGGTCTACAGTCTCGACAATTACACTTCCAACCTCAATCATTCAAACTCCAACCATTGGTAGTCGTGTTACACACACCACTACCCTATCTACCTTTATAGCTTATTGGAAAACCTGAACAGGTAACCCAACAATAGGTAGAAATAAATAAATATAAATATATATATCAAAATTACAAATACGCTCTCTCAAGAAAGAAATCACTCAAGTGCCTAGGTATTCACTCAACCTAGCGCTCTGATACCAACTGTAACAACCCGGATTCCTATGCCTAGAAATCCATTTCGTCTTGAAGAAAGAAAGGGGTGAGAAAATAGAAAAGATAGAGAAGAAAGAATAACAACATCAGAATCTCACAGCGGAACGAATAAATTATAATAATCACATAAGTATTTACATAATAGACAACATCAATCAGAGTTATACAGATAATACACCACATACTAGACAGTTATAAACACCTGTCTAGTTAATACAACATAACTCAAATAACTCAAAGATACCAACACAGCGGAACTATATATATCTACAACGCTGAAGCCTCCTGCTCCATTGCTCCTCCAGAATTCGTCAAAGCTAACCTGAATCCCTTGGCTACCCGTAAAAATTGGGTTGCCCGAGAGTTTATGAAAAACAAGAATAAACTCCGGGTCAGACATGGGTCTGGTATGAGTAACAGGTTAAAGTTGCTTAACTTTGTAAATCTTTGAAAACAAAAGGTATCACGTAAGACTCCCCACAAATAAACATGGGTAAGTTTTTACCTTACGCTAACCAAAACATTTGATAGGAAATTCAGTAATATTATAATAGGTCTAGGGTTTTCAAGTAAATAGAAAATAGCCGAAATTGTTACATTCATTAAATTCCAGCTACTAGCCACAAAAGTGGGTAATACAATCAAAACCGTTGGCACTTATTGGATTGTGGATTCCATACAATGGCAGGGCTACTGGGGTACCGCCCGTCACAGTACGTGGCCTAGATCAACGTACCGAGGATCACTCCCGACCCCCTGCAGCACAAAGACAGAACCATTCCTTACTGAACAGTCCCGAACAAGATAACCCCGCAGTTGGTGTACATCCAACCGCCCACACAGCCGAAATAAAAAGGGACATCTAGACAGGGGAAAATCTTGTCTTGCTTGGGCATGACCCACCTAACCTTGCTGCACATCCCCTGTTTTAGCCATTCCCGGTTGATGAGGCTTGAGGCTACGATTACCTTTATAGAAAACATTTCTTAGAATGCTCATCACCCACTTGACGATGTGTTGAAAGCATTCAATCCATACAAGTTCGTTCCGGGTTCGAACGAAACCGAAGGCATTATCTCGTTACACTCATTTTGGAATCACCCTCAGAGTTAACGACGACAACCCTTGCACTCTGAATCTTCATCTTCACTTCAGATTCACGACCTATCGTTAATTTGGAATTGATGTGGTTTTCGGATGTCCCAAGTAAGGAAAACCGATCCCGGTCTCATCGAAATCCAAAACGTGTCTTTTAAGGCCAAGTTGTCTATTTAGTCTTAACAGTTTAATTCAACATTATCAATACACACAGATAGATAATTCATAATATCACAGTAGATAATCATATCATTATCATAAACAGATAATCAAATTTATCAACCCAATCAGATAATAATATACCATCATACTTAAACCAAACATCCATGTCACATAGATATTATTCATCTCATATCTGAGTTCACAATCAACAAATGAAATATCAATATCATTCATCCATAAGCAATGATTTATAAATCACACCCTTTTGTAATTAATTTAAAATGAATTAAATTAAATTAACTACTTCTATCTCTAATTAATTTAAAGTGAATTAAATTAATTACTTCATCTATAAATCATGCTTATACGACCATTAATTAATCATAAATCAAATTGATTAATTAATCTCTAGATATTCATCTTGATTAAACACCTTTGATTAATCATTCCTAATTACAATAAGCGATTAGTCTTTAATTAATTTCACAAATTAATTATTCTACATCATTCATAGTAATTAACATTTAATTACCTTATTTATAAATAATTACATTTATTCTTAATTAATTTCATAAAGTAATCACCACATTATTAATTATTCCTCAATTAAAATTTTTTTAATTACATCATTAATTATATTAATTAATGATCTCAAATTTAGATTTAAATTATATTACTTTATTTAAATTAATTACATTAAGCAATTAATCTTTAATTAAACACAATTATTAATCATCCTTGATTAATATCAACCAGTAATTAACCACCCTTAATTACATATTAATAAATTAATTATTCCATAATTAATTATCTCCATTAATTAATCCTTTGATTAATTTCAAAAGTAATTATCCAAATTACTTTATTAACACATCATCTTTCACTAATTACATTCAGTTATTAACTTTAGTTACTTCCTTAAGTAATTATGTTCCATTGAATACACTAAGTCATTTACACTTATCAATTTATCAAATGATTTCCTTAAATTAATTAAAATAAATTAATTAACTTAAATTAATCATCTTATCAAAATTAATTACAATAAGTAATTAATCTCTTAGTTACTTTTGTCAAGTAATTACATTTAACAATTTACAATAGATTAGCTAATTAATCTAATTAATTATCCAAAATTAATCATATATATATTAATTAATTAATAATCCTTAGTTAATTATCTACATTAACTAATAACATTTCTTAATTTTACTTCTTAATTGATCTTTAGTTATAAATTAATTTAAATTATTAACTTAAATACATAAGTCATTACTTAATTACCCTATTATTCTTAAGATAATTTATTTCTTTATTAATGACTTCATTAACATTACATTTTAAATTTAAACTCAAATATTATTTGAATTTAAGATTCAAAATGACTATAATTTAAATTTAATTTAAAATCTTTTAAAATAAATGTAAATGACATTGATTAATTGCATATGAAACTTATTTAAGAAAATCTTTTAAATTAAACTACTTGAATCTTAATTCAAATTTAAATTTCCAAAATACATTAATATTTTAACTTGCAAATCTCAAGTTAAAACAATTTATTTACTTTTCATTCAAAAATCTTTAATCAAAGAATTCCCAAAATCAAGCTAATTTTTATTGAAACAAATTTACTTTTCAAAACTATTTTATTTGAACTTTTTTTTAAAAAATTCATATTTAAAACTGATTTAAATTTTCAGATTTGAATTCTAGGTAATCTTGAATTCCATCAAGTTATCTTTGATTTCAAACTTTTGATTTAACTTCCTAAAAAAAACTTGAATTAAAAAATGATTTTTCAACTCCAAATCCATTTAAATCCTTAAGGTTCAAACGTTCATTTGAAACTATACTTTAAATTTTTGAATTTAAATCATGGTTTAAATTCTGTTTCAAATTTTAAATTAACTTACATTCTGAAACCTGTCAGGTTTTTAAAACCTGAAATCCATTTTTAAACACTTAAACTTTGATTTCCTTTCAAATTTGAATCCAACAGTAAACTTGAATTCAAAACTCCCCACTAATTTAGACTTAATTTAACCTATTACTTATCTTCAGGTTACATTTGAATTTGTTAAAAAAAAAACTGCTTCCAGGTTTCTGCAAAAAAACCTGAACAATCATAAACTCGACGCGAACCAAAACTGCACCGAGTCTTCACCTCCCATGCTTCGAGTCACTTACTCGAGCCACTCGAGTGATTTCCCGAGGCAAAAATACTCAGCACCCATCAAAATCTTCAGGTTCTCCAACTCGTGCACGTTCACGAGCACGACATCTCCGATCATCTCCAAACGTTGCCACGATGCCGAACAAGTCGACGTTCACCCATACTGCTTCCCTCGGTTGCCAGAGCCTTGTCTTCGTCTCGAATTCGAAATCGAACTCGAATTCGAAACCTGGAACAACATACTCCCACCAACTCCGGACCTGTCAATAGCTTATACACGTCGCCTCGACCACCAGAAAGTTAAAAACTCCGGCCACCGCTTCGACTAACATCCTCCTACCCATTCCCAAAAGCACAGTACACTCGGTCCACCGTAGCACCCGAGGTTGATCGAACAACAAAGCCTAATTAAACTAGGGTTCTAGCCGAAAATCCACTACGGCGCCCTCCTCGATGAATTCCATCGACACCGGCCAATTTCCCCATCACCTTGGTAAGCTCCTCCATCACTTCGCACAACCCGACCATCTCCAGCCTCCTAGATCACCAGTAATCGCCCAGAAACCAAAAACAGAACAACTTAAGACTACCCCACCAACCCTTAACTAAAAAATAAAATTTTAGTATCAAAAATCCTAATTTCAGAAAAGAATCCAATTTATAAACCTGAATTAATAATTTAAGATGTTTAAAATTTCACTCTTATTAAGTATTGACTGTTTCTAAGGTTTTTCAAAGCAGTTCTACCTTGTTAAACTCGAACTTAGATTTTTAAAATTTACTTTATGATCAAACAACATATTTTGTGTAGATACTAAGTCATATCAATCAA
This sequence comes from Allium cepa, assembly GCA_030765085.1. Taxonomy (NCBI): domain Eukaryota; kingdom Viridiplantae; phylum Streptophyta; class Magnoliopsida; order Asparagales; family Amaryllidaceae; genus Allium; species Allium cepa. Next base: position 461,880,374 of record CM060944.1, read on the forward strand.
TAAATTAAGCAAAGATGATCTTTGGCTTAAATCTAGGCTTCAAATTTTATACACAGAGATGTTTCAGACTATATAGACAGGCTTCGTATATTCATAGAATTGCATCAGTATATATATATATATATACACACATACAAAAACATACTTATTCTAGACATAACAACATAACTGAATATGCTTAAGCAAGTTGTAAATTCTAGTTACTCACCATTGCTTTTGAAAGAGACATAGCATTCTTGTTTTGAAACAGCTAAAACTTTAAAGCTGAGAAATTGTTTGCTTAGTTTTCCTTAACCTTATTGCCTTTGTTGATGTATGATGCTTCATTTATAAAAAAAAATAAAAATGTTTGCTATGCTATGCTATGTTGAACGAACTGAATAAGAAGGCATGTATAAAAAGAAGCTTATAGGGGAAGGTGGCATCTGAGACAAGCAATTTCTTTGCAGGTACAAGAATTATTTTTATCAGGCAAGATATTTGTATTAGGAGGCTAAAATACAACTCGAAATGACTTAAGTTTATGCCAGCATTTAATGTTTAAGTACTTGTGTTCCCTGCTTAGCTAATTTTATCATTTCTTATGTATAGATATTTTACTTAGCTTTGCACTCCTCTTACAAACAACCCGAATATGAAATTTTCTTTTATTTTGTTTCTCTAACCTGCATATTTTATGTTTAGATATTTTTTTTCTTTGTTCTTGCTTTCCAACTTCTTACAGGCTACACATATACACCTAATTTGCTTTCATTCTTTAGATACAAAGATATGTATTTTACTTTGTTCTTAACTTTGCTTTTATTTATTGCTTTACATGCCTGGGTAATGTTTTTACTTATGTCCAAATATATAGAGTTGTTTTAGTCTTTGCTATGAATTTAGTCTAAGTATTTAGTTCTATTTCTAACATGTGTGTTTACTTTTATTTTACTTTTATTTTTAAACATAGACTAACAAATATTTGATTACTTATTATTGTTTTATTTTATTTTATACTTCTATTAGTATTAAAAATGTTTATTTTAGTTTAAACATTTTGAAAACCTTTATTTTTAATTTCCAAATCATAACTTTCATTCAAACACACATATATATAAATAAAGTTGACATTACAAATTTTATTTAAAATCCATTTGTAAAGATTTACATTATTAAATCAAAATGATTTATAAAAGAATTATCCCTTTAGTTAATAAATTACTTATTGTATCAACCTGTATTTAAAAAGAACAAACGAACCTTTTGTTTAATTTAAATTTAAGCTAAAATTATTTTAAACAAATTAAACTTAAATCTTAAGTATTTTAAAGCCATATGATTATTTAATAGCTTAATACTAAATTAGATCAAAATTTCCAAGTTATCAGAAATATTAGAATTAGAGAACATAACTTTATTTATTAAATTTAAAACAAAGCTTATCTGTTTATATTATATACAAAAATGTTATTATATACATTATAAATAGAAACTATATAACAATTTTTCGACTGTTTTATAAATTAATTACTATTTTTCAACTATTTTACAACTATTTTGCAATTATCTAAAATTTCTGAAACTATTCAACTATTCTTCAACTATTTTACAATTAGTTAACTATTTTACAGCTATTTTGCAAACTAATAATTATTTTTCAACTACTTATCTATTTTTTAAAATTTCCAACCTATTTTTTAAAAATAAACTGGGCGGAGTTCAAACTATTATTGATTAAATACCCAACCGAGATAAGAATTAAAGTGATAATCCAAATGAGGATTAAGGTAAATGTGAATAAGTAATAAAATCGAAGTGAGGATGAATGGAAAGGAAATTGATTTGGCTAATAATCAATGAAAACAAATATGTAGGATGTATGCATATTATTCTATTCGCATAGTGATTTGATCTAGATTCGAGCACCGAATTTCAAGATAGTTATATCGATCCGAGTTGGGATTTTTCACTTGATTTTCGACGGCTAACCCGGATATGGATTGTTGATTGGTTCTGGATATTCTCTATCATAGTTATAGCTATTCAAGGAGAATGTCGGTTTTTGATCAAGAAACCAGATTTGTGTCCGCACTAGGAAGTCGGGTGGAGGATACTAGTTCGGAAGTGAAATTACGTGATCGAGTGAGCGATCAGATTGGTATAGCATACGGATGATAAGTGTACATCGTACAAATTTGAATGAAATTGATATTGAAAAGAGTAATCAAATTTGAATATTTGATTTTGAATAAACAAAGTTATATATCTTTTTATATAAGATAAATCTCCCCTTGTTGTATCTATTAATGGAAGAAAAGGATTTCGAAGGTGTTTTGAAGTATAAAAGGGTTTTATACAAGTTTGAAATGATCCAAAGTTTTAAAAATTATATATATATCTGTGTGTATATATATATATAATGGATCTTGTGAGGATTTTGGAAAAAGGTTTTGGGAACCTTTGGATTTGGAAAGGCTTTTGATTTTTGGGTAAAATCAATATTGGAATTTGGAAAGCCTAGTTTGAGAATTATCGATTTTGAGATAATCGATTTTGTAAAGAGCTTTGTATGAGATCATACTAGGTGTATGATTTGAAAGATACTATATGTCTATAGTATAAAGTGTTTTGATGATGGCTATGGGGAAAAAGGCTCTCCCTTGAAATGAACTTCGCAGAAGTGCCACCGGGTGGTGCTGCCTTGAGCCCCAAGGAGGGGTTCTAAAGTTGATCTTGTGAGGAGTCTGGACAAAACTAGTTCCTGAGGATTATGAGTAGTGTGTACCATAGAAAAAGTCGTATGTGTTGCTGAGAGCCAACAGTCTACGTTTGATTTTATATCGGTAGACTGCGACCTATGGTAACATAGCGAAAGTCGTGTGTGCCGTTGAGAGCCAACGATCTACGTTTTATTTTATATCGATAGACTGCAACCTATGTTGGAGTGGAGAAGTTTCATTTTGACAGCGAAAATCGAGGGGAGTTGATGCCTACACTTACATGGACTTTTGCTGCAATGGAAACGTATACCTGGAATGTAACTACGATCTGTTGTGGGTTCCATGGCGTAATCGAGGGGCGCAGAGTGCCTACAGTTACATGGACTTTTGCTGCGATGGCAACGTAACCTAGGATGTAACTACGGCCATGGATGGGGGTGATAATTTCCAGAGCATTCTCGCCAAAGATATTTCCTCTATTTTCAAAAACTGTTTTCTATATTTTCAATAAAATTATTTTCTCGAGTATTTTCAATGGATGTTGAAAACGGGTTTACCAAGTACTTATAGATTTTCATTCCTACGCCTGATCAACGTATGACTGAATTTCTATGAGAATAAGGATGGACTGGTTGAGACATCGAGTTATAAGAAGTATTTTTATAAAGAGCTATTTTAATAGTATCATGTGAATTTAAAAGTATTTCTAAAATTTTAAAATAAAAATTTTAGAATTTTGAAATATGAAAGAGATCCAAACTGGAATTTTAAATAAGATTTAACTCTGGTAAATTTAATAAATTGATTTTTGTAATAAAGGTTGGAAGTAAGCTAATAGCTAAATTATTATTCGATAGAGTATGTTAATAAATGGATTGTAAATTAATAATGGAGTTTGGAAATGAATTCGAATTGTGAATAGAATTTGACTTGGATTTGATAATGAAATGGATAAGAAGAGATGTTGTAAAAATAAAAATAAAATAGACTTGGATCGAAATAGTGATGATTTGAATTACAAATAAAATTCAAGTGTGATTTGAATAATATTTAACAAAATTTGCAAGTAAATTAGACATAAGGGAAGTATTGTCGAATGAAATGAAAGTGAGTTATAATAGAATGGTTTGAGTTACAAACAAAACCACATTTCATATTTGGAAAGATGAAAATGCATCAGAGAGATTATACTAGTGTTCAATAGAACATTTGTTACATGTTATAATTGTTTCCAATAAACCACATTTCATATTAGTTGATGTTGTTTATACAACAAGTCTGATACTATTATTTTAAAGATGCAATATTGACATTTAAAGCTCATTTCACCTTATTCAGGTGTTTACTTCAGCACTGAGACTACTAATAATGGATGGTAGTAATTAAGTAGTAGGCTTATTCATAAAGGCACTTTCGTATGATTCATTTTGCTTGTAATCCACCCTACCCAAATCATTTGTGTTGTGTTTGTAGGGGATGAATGTTTCAAACTCTGTTGCATGCTAAATATTTACCTATAGTTGTACCACTAGTATAAAACAAGATGTTTATAATATATGATAGATTGAACAAGGCATTTTACATTGCATGTAACTATAAGCACAAGGGTAGAGTTTTGCACTGAATATTTCCAAATAGCAATAGAAGAAACAAAATTGGAGTAATGAAAATGTATAATAAAAATAGTTGTCGTTTGACGTAAACGAAGATAAAGAAATTCTATGAATTAATAGAAGCAAATAAAATTAATTTTTGAATCATTTGAAGTAAATATGAGCTGTTGGGTTAAAATAAATTGAATGTAAACAATTGAGTTGTAAACCAATAAAATTGAATGAAATAGCATATGAATTTGTTGAAAGCAATTGAATTAGCTTTAAAATTTTATAAATCGCTTATGGAAAGCGTTTGGTGCTTATTGCTTATGAAATGAATGTGTTAGCTATTGAAAGTAAGTGAAATGCTAATAAATTTTCTATATATGGCACTTACATATTTAATTTTAGTAAGTACAGGTACTTGAAGGCCGTTTGGCTGGATTTGGATTGCGCTAATTGCTTAAATAATAAGCCGCTTGCTTAAAAATTCTAAATAAAGGGACGCCTACGCAATAAAAATAGGAAATATGAACTATTTTTGCTTTTCCGACCGGGTGGGTCGATCATTATATATATTTATATCTCTTTTCAAATTGCTAAAGCTCCTCCGTACAAAAGGGACTCTGCCAAAAAAATTCAGAAATTTTGGGAGGTAGAAAATTTTAAAAGAAAAAATTTGGAAAAATTTTAGTTAGAAAAAAAATGATTCCAAATTGGAAATTGAAATAAATTAGAGAATGAAACTAATTTAAAATAATGATATGAATTAGTATAAATGGAAGATAGAAATTCAATATTCAGAGTTGAAGACAAATTGAATTCATATGGAAATGGGAAAAACTAATTTGAATAGAAGTAGATATGAAACCAATGTAAGGAAATGTATAAAATGATTTGAAAAGTTACGATTGGATATCATTGCTAAGTTGGATATGCAGGCATTGAAGGAAAAAGGAAATTGATTTTTGATTTCAGAAGATAAATTTGAATTGCCCGACTAAAAGGTATGTCTATATGAAATTGGATTGGATTTTGATCTAGCCACTTGGCCTTTTGTTTTCTTTTGAAATTTGGGAGCCCGTAGAGGCATTTTGTAGTTGTACCGAGCTAGCCGCGCAAAGAAGACGCTGGCAAAAAATTTCGAAAATTTAGGGAGCTAAAAATTTTTGAGAAAATTTTGATAATTCAAAATTTGGTTTTAGATTGAAATTTGAATGATCGAGCAAAAGGGATTGTTTGAAAATTGTGGGAGAGTTTGGGGAAGTTAGCAAGAATGATAATGAGTCTTTTATAAAAAAATATATTATGGCAATTTGATAAAACTGTTTGGATTTAGGAAAATTATAACGGGTGTTGGACCATTCTTACCTAACTAGTAATTTCAGAGACGAAATTCTTTTAAGGAGGGAGGAATGTGACGACCCGGAATTTCTAACAATTTAAATTGGAATATTTAATTGATTTTAAATATTTAAAAGTTAATTTTAAACTTGAATTCAAATATTATTATATTTAGCAACTAAGTTATTGGATTTAATAAACTGAAATTGGGTGAATTATTGAATCTTCAGTTTTAAGCCTATAAAAAAATAATTTGAAGGCTTGCAAAATTTATACTGATAATACTGAAGATAGTAAAAGTGTTGAAATTGAATTTGGAAATGTTTTGTTAAGTATTGGAAATTTTATCGTTTAAATCGATATTTAAAAATAGCCTTCCGAGGCACAGTCTCGGAATTCAACGAATCCAGTTCCATTGGATCCGTAATATTGTATTATTATTGGATTTCAATTTTCGTAGCAATCGGAGTTGTTGTTTGACCCTGGCAGCTCAAAACTCTTAGAACTATTTTAATTGATTTAATTTAAAATTGATCGTTTACTTCCGTAACTCGCGCATATGATCGAATTAGCTTTTGAAACATGTTCCATTGTGTTCGGAATACAGGCAAAGCCTTATAAACGCCTAGTGGCATGTCTGATTAGGAGTTCAAAATTTCACGGTATGGAACACGAGATATTTTCAATATACAATTATATAATAAAAACGTGTACTCAAGAAGCCCCAAATCGATATTTATCTCCGTCCCCTCTCTAATCTTCAAACAGAAATGAAAAAATCAGTTCGACTTCGAAAATTAAAATCAAAACAAAATAATAAAAACAAAAATTAATGGCCGATCCCTGCCTAAATTCCCAAATCAATCCGTCTTCAGCTTAAACAAAAAAAATGGCGACGCGGAAATAGGATCGAGTTCGAGCTCGATTCTCGAAGCAGGCCGCGACACATTTCGAGATGAGAATAAGGAGTAGTTCGATTACGGTGATCTGGAGAGGGGTATTTCGACACTCGAGTGCGTGATGGAGGAGCAGGGTCTAGGCGGCGTGCAAGGCTAGCAGTTGGAAGGTCGAGGTGGTGATGAAGCGGCTGTGGGTTTTCGCACGCGTGCTGAAGGTATTGCGAGGCGATGGTCGACAGCAAATTCGACTTCAATGGAGGCTCGAGGTGTACTCTCGATGATCGATAGTGGGAGACTCGCGGCATCTTCGTTGTCGATAGTTTGGGTGAGCAGTATTCTTGTTTCTTATTTCTTCTTGGATTTGAGATTTAAAATGTTTAACTATGGGAATAATCTTCAAGATCCTTGTGTTCCTACTGAAGTAAGAAAAAGCAATACATGTTATATTAAAGAAAAAACTTACTGTTACATTTTATAATAATGTATTAGTGATAAACGATTTTATTAACTAATTTAATTATTTTGGTTACTAGGAGTTTAGTTACCATAGGGAAATTTATTTAAAATTTAAGCTACTGGTTTAAAATTTGTTTATTTGTTCAAGCTAAATCATTTGTTAAAATGAGGACTATTAGCAAACAAAATCACTAGTTAATTTGATTTATCAAAGGAAATTTTAATTTCTCGTTTGTTCGAATATTAATAAACCAAAAATGTTTGTTCAAGGTCAAAATTGGGAAGAAACAAACTGAAATGGAAATGGATTGCAAACGAAAAATCAAAGGTGAGTTAATCTCACTCTCCTGGTATTTATTTAGATTTAAATGGTTAAATTTAAATAAATTGATTGAATGATTGAATTGATTTGATGTGCACTGATGATCTGGTGACTTTGGTTTGGGTTGGTTCTCGAGTTAATTGTTGCTTGACTTGAAGTATCGAGTTTTAAATTGTTTTAAACTTAAATTATGAATAAGAGAATGTTCTTCATTTTAAAGTTAATAAGGGCTTAATGATTTGTGATTCATTAAAATAGTAGGGTAATTAAAATGGATAACTAACTAATTCAATTAATTAATGATTTGGGTTCAATTAACTTAGTAATTAAGTGTTTGAATTAATTAATTAAGGTTTAATTTAATTAATTAAGTTTAATTAATTTAGAATAATCATTGGATGGTTTGATGGGTAATTACTTAATGAAATTAATAAAATATAATTACTTTATGGAATTAATCAAGAGATTAAATAAGATAATTAATTAAGGAGTAATTATTTTATTTAATGAAGTAAATAAAAGATAGTTAAATACAGGTTGAGATTTAATTAATGCAATTAAATTAGATTAGAATAAATTAAAATATAATTGGAACTCCTTAATTTATATGATTAATGATGTAATTAAAGATTGGTTAATTAAGATTGATTAATCAATAATAAGTGACTTATTAGAAATTAACTAATATTAGTAATTAAGGATTAATGTAATTAATATAGTTAACTAACTCATGAAGAAATTAAGATTACTTATTGATCTTTGGTTAAAAATAATTAATATTGTGAAATTAATTAAAGTTAACTACTTGAATGTAATTGAAGGATAAATAATCCAGGGTGATTAATTAAGATGAATAATGAACGGATGACTGATTAATTGATTTGAAATTAATTAGTGTTAAATGAAGAAATCTAAGTGATTGAGGTTAGTAATTCAATCAGGATTTAATTAAATTAAATTTGTATGTGATTAAGCTATGCTTGTGAATGATTGAAGGGTATTGGATGCCTTGAATAAGACTCGAAGAGGCCATGGTCGGGTATTGGGAAATATCCAAAACCACTTCGAATTTTTATAGATTGATATGGGAAATCAATAGGCTGAAATGAAATGATTTAAGTGAATTGGACTATTTAATCTAAAGTTTTTGGTACTTGGATATTGATGTGTGAAATTAGAGAAGACTATAACCAAATGTGAACTTGTAAGTTGATTCGAGTTACCCTGGGTTTTATATAAGTTGTTTGCTTGGATATTCCATGTTAGTTGGGTTTACTCACGCTGGTTTCCAGCCTGACCCGGGTGTTACTTAGGTGTAATACTCGGGTCAGACAAAGTATTATAGATTTCCAGGTAAGGACGTTCTAAAGCTTGGGAGACGGGCTGGATGGCAGGAACGTATAAAGTATTTCTGCTGTATTTTATTATTATAAATCTGTGTCATGATAATTGAGTATATTCAGTGTCTGTATATATGTGCAACTTTGATGTATTGAAATGTAATCGACAGATATAGTATTCTTTTGTAAACTATTATTATTTATTATTATATTTTATCCGCTGCGAATGTGAGATGTTGATGTTTCTGTTTTTCTTCTTCTTCTATCTCTTTCTTCTTTTTCATAACTATCCGGAATTTTCGGGATCGGAAATTTTGGGTCGTTACAACAACCATCACCAAAAGCAACCTGAAAGTCTATTTCCCATCACCTCCTTCCCTTGTAGCCTCGGCCACCACTCAATACAACCCCATGCCTTGCTTTTTCATGACCTTATCACCTCCTTGTCGTGACTAGGGATGCACTTGACCCAAACAAAACCAAGGCCGAGCCTGCTTGGTGGTTGAAGCAAAGGTTATGTCCTGTTTATCTCATATTTCCCATTGTTTTAACTTTTATTCTTTTGTATTGAAATACATTCTTATATATGTTGTATTTGTTTGCATAAAAGGTTTGGATCTGACTCTTCATTCACTCAAAAATATAGTCGTGCTTTGTCGTGCCTTTTCGTGCTTTGCGAGTTTGGATTGGGTTTGAATTTCAATTCTAGCTTTAAAAAGGTGAATTTATCACTCTCGACATATGTACTTTTATAATTGTGAAATGATGACAAGTGAATTATATAAATTAATATGCTATGTTCATACCTGCCTGTGATATATTTATATAATGTTAAATGCTGTTTATATGCCCGTTACATCATCTGATATGATATTATATGCTTTACTGTTATTTTATTTCCTGCTTATCACACAGCAAGTTCCTATCACTATGGGCTGAAATGATACGTACCCGTACGGACTTTAGGATAAGGAAAATCACTATGGGCTGAAATGATAGGCTCGAGTGATTTTTATTATATTTATTTTACTTGCGATGGTGGGTTTGAAATGATAGAACCCGAATTTTTCTTTTTAAACTACGGATTGAAATGATATATATATCTGTGTCACTTGCCTAGGTTAGAAAATAATTTACAGACCCATGGTTATATTTTTAAATAATTTCTTCAAAAAAATTTATTAAGTATTTTTAAATATTATTTTCCTAAAAGATTATTAAGTAATTTTGAGTTCATAAATATATGAAAGTTTAACTTAAAATTTGATCTAATACTTTAAATTATAAATGTATATTGGTTTTTCTATAAGTTAAAATTTATATGTTAATAATTGGTTTTAAGTTGAATTAAAGATCTTTATTGATGATAAATAACTTAATAATTGAGTTTGACCAAATATAGAAGTTGTAAATCTAACCTAGAAATTGTTATGAATTTTACTTTATGAAATGGACATGTTTTGTATAATAAATAATGTATTTTGAACCTGTAAAATGGAATACGGTTTTAATTGGACAATTTGTAATAAAAATTATTTAACTAGAAATCATAGTTAATTGATGTCTAAATGAATAGATTTATGAAGAAAATTTGATTGTTATATTAACTATGAAATATTCTTTTGTGAAATGTTATGTTTTGTAAGATAAATAGCTATGACTTTAAAATGGAAAAATGTAAGTTAAAACATACATGTGAGATGTAAGTTTAATTAATATTTTAATTGATTAATATAATAAATGTTCTTTACTGTAATTACAAAAATGAAAGGAACATGTAAAGTTTTAATTAATGCAAGAAACATGTAAAGTTTTAATTAATGAAAGAAAAGTATAAAGTTCTAATTAATGAAAGAAACATGTAAATTTTTAATTAATGAAAGAAACATGTAAAGTTTTAATTAGTATAATATTGATTAAATGATAAACGCTCTTTACTGTAATCAAAACGTAAATTAAAAAGTACATTTGATAATGTAAGTTTTAATTAGTGTAATATTGATTAAATTGATAAATACTCTTTACTGTAGTCAAAACGTAAATTAAAACGTACATTTGATAATGTAAGATTTAATTAGTGTAATATTGATTAAAGTGATAAATGCTCTTTACTGTAATCAAAACGTACATTTGATAATGTAAGTTTTAATTAGTGTAACATTGATTAAAATGATAAATGCTTTTTACTGTAATCAAAACATAAATTAAAACATACATTTGATAATGTAAGTTTTAATTAGTGTAATATTGATTAAAATAATAAATGCTTTTTATTGTAATAAAAATGTAAATTAAAACATGCATTTGATAATGTAAGTTTTAATTAGTGTTAGCGCCAAAATTGGTCACTAACACCCAAATTAAAGCAAAAGCTCCAACAAACGGTCACAGATAACAGATAGAATATATGTAGAGAATAATAATATGAAGAATAGTGGAAATTAAAATGAAAGCAATAAAGAACAAAGATTTTATAGTGGTCCGGTGTGACGACCCGGAATTTTCGAGCATTTAAAATCGGAATATTTAATTGATTTTAATATTTAAAAGTAAAATTTTAACTTGAATTCAAATATCACTAATTATTGATAATTTAATTATTGAATTTAAATAATTTGAAATTGGATGAAATGTTGAATCTAGAATTTTAAGCCTATTAAAAATATTTTGAAAGCTTATAAAATTTATATTGATAATACTGAGGATAATAGAAGTTTTAAGATTGAATTTAAAAGTGATCTGTTCAGTTTTGAAATTTTATAGTTTAAATTGAATTTAAAAATAGCCTTCCGAGGCGCAGTCTCGAAATTAGACGAAACCAGTTCCATTGAGTCCGTAATATTGAACTATTATCGAATTTCAAATTTCATTTTGATCGGAGTTGGTGTGTGAGCGTACGACTTATAAACGCGTTGAAATTTATATCGAATCTAATTTAAACTTATATTTATATTGGGTCAACTTCAGCTGAAATTTCTTTCCCATCATAACTTTTCGAAATCACTGCAGCGCCATATCATGTTCCCTTTCTCCCCTACCCAGCACGCAACTATCATAGCTTGTTTCCCCCTTCTTTGTTTTGTTTAAAGCCAACATTTCTCTGATTTCATAACACAACTCAGAAAAATTTAAATAGTCGCAGAACAAAGATTATTGGCCGCGTCTTCCTTCTTCTGTAAGCCGAGCCTTCTAATAAACCTCGCAACCCTTTTTTCTTCAATGATAGAACCGAATCCCTTCTTCAAAAAAAAATTGGCGACAGGTTGTGCGAATCGAATCGCCCTTCTTTGCGTACGAGTCGGAGCCGGTCGATGGAAATTAGCAGTGGAAGTCCTTAGTTTTCCCTTCGTCTTCTTCAATCTTCAGATCGTGCGAATTTGGGGATTTGTGCTAGGTATCGGAAGAGGGAGAATCGCGATGTGTTAGGCAATACGGCATCGGTGCCACAGGAAACTCGCGATTTGAAGGACTGGGTGGGCCGCGTGGATTCGGGGTGCATATTCGATGGAGCGGCCACGTGATGTTCGCGACCTGTTCGGTCGATAGTTGTTCGAGATCGGTGCAGAGGTTCGAACAATCTAAGGGTATAGCCTTCTGGGCAGAGCTTGTTTTAGTTATGGATTTTATAAGTTTAAATTTGATTACTGTTTAGGTTTAGATTTATTAGTCTTCGAAAAAAAGAAGAAGAAAAAATTGTTACTGCAGAAATTATATCCACACCCAGTTTAGTTTGCAGTGAATATGTTTTAGATTAAAGATGTATATATATAAAAGTATGTTTACACAGTTAAGGAAAGGGTAGTGTAAGTGTGTGTGTGTGTGTGTGTGTGTGTATATATATGATTTTAAAATGTTATAGAATTTTATATAAAAAATGGATTTAAAATCTGTATAGGTTATGTTATCGATATTTTTGTAATTTCAGAAGGAAATTAAAGAAATTTGTAAAATTTAATTATTAGTTGATTTACTTATTTAATGGTAATAAATTGTTTGATAAGTTAAAATATTTATAAATACGCATGCCTATTTAATTTAATTTAATTATGTATATAGTCAGGACTTTGGAAATGGGAGTTTTATTTTATAAATGTACAGAGTTTATATAGGATTAGGTTTTACAATTCTATATGGATTATTTTCTAGGTATATATGAAATTTCAAAAAAAAACAAAAAATATAAAATAAAGGAGATACATATACACATTCTGACTTCCTTGGCTAATTCTAAATAATGGATTGTGGAAATATTATTTATCTAACCTGTTTAAATATTTTAGTCACTAAGAATAATTTATTAAAGGAAATTAGTTTAAATAAAATTCTTAGTTAATCAAATTAATAAATGGTAATAATTGTACGATTGGTTCAAATGATAATAAATCATGTCACGTTTATTCAAGGTCTGAAAGCGGGAGAAAACAAGCGGGTTGGATCAGATTCCGGGTTACAAATCAAAGGTGAGTTAATCTCACTCACTTAAATTTAGATTTAAATTTAAATGATTGAATTTAAATAATTTTTTGAATGGTTGAATTGATTGATGTGCTATATCATGATATATTTTGGAATTGGCATATTATATTGTGCTAACATCTATGGATGTAGGGAAAACAGGTTGGAGGGATCCAACTGGACCCCTCAACATTTATATAAATTATTTAAAACTCCCTATTGTGATTTTTTTATATTCTGTGATGAATATTATTGATATTATTGATAATTGGAATATTGGATGTTATGGTTTACTTGAACATATTCCGGTGCACTAAGTTATCAACATATGAAGAGTTGGATTTGGAAATAAAATGAAGAGAATGTGTAAGTGAAATAATTATAGAAAATTTAAATAAATTAAGAATAAATTGGATAAGAATAATGGTAGTATTAAATTCTAATAAATAAATTCTGTATATGGAAAGGAAAATTTGAATAAATAGAAAGTTATTGAATTTTAAATCTTCACTGATATTAATTAAAAGAACAAAACACTTATTTAAAATTTAAGATTTAAATTATTGAAAGGAATAAAGAAGAAATTGGGAATAACCTAAAATTTGTAGATTTCAGTCAAAAAGGTTTGAAATCAAAGGGAAAATAATAATAATAAAGTCCATAACTAATGAATTTTGAAATGAACTGATAAGTAAATAAATTTATTCAAATGGAATAAATTGGGAATCAATTTGGAAAATTGATTTAAGTGATTGAGGTTGGAAATTATCCCTGAATAACCAAGTACGTTTTCAAAATAAATTTTTAAATATAAGTTAAAAGTTTTAAAGTTGTTTTAAAAAGCAAGTTTTGGAAAATTTATCATTTCTAATATTTAATTTCTAAAGTAAGTATTTCCTTTTAATCTATTATAGAAATAATTATTTAAAGAGTGATTTAGTATTTGTTTTAAAAGTGAAAATTTAGTTTTGTATTTTATTAAGTAACCTTATTTTCAAGTATTCATATAGTATGTATTTTTAATAAATTATTGAAGTAGATTTTATTTAAAATGAATGTTTTAAATTATATTTCAAAGTAAAGTGTTTTAAATTAATTTAGAAAAATCTAGTTTTGTGCTTGGTGATTTCAGTGGAGATAGAAAATACTTGGGAAAGTTTATTCTGAATAAATTAAGAATGGTTTGGAACTGTTTTCAAAGGATTGAAAATAGAAATATATCTTGTGAAGATATTTGAGAAAAATAAATAATTTGGAAAATTATTTATTGGTTGATGTTTGTTTGTGAATATAAATTGATAGTTAAATCACCGACTATCAATATTGGACAAATGCGCTGATCTTTTCGAAGAGACTGGGATCGAGATTTATATCTCGAAAACCACTTTGATCCAGTTTGTACGTTTTCATGGAAAACGAGTTTGGATGCGAAGATGGAGCAGCGAAGTGCAAGGGCTGGTCGCTACTAATCCTGAGGATATTTCCAAAACGGATGTAGTAGGAGTAGTGCCTTTGGTTCCGTTCGAACCCGGGACGGACTTGTATGGATGAATGCTTTCGTGAACATCGTCAGGTGGACGATGGGCATTCTAAGGGATATGTTCTAAAAAGGTAACGCTTAGCCTCAAGCCTCATCAAATGGGAATGACTGAAAATCAGGGGTTATGCAGCAAGGCTAGGTGGGTAGCACCCAAGCAGGGTGAGGTCATCCCTGTCTAGATGTCCCTTTTATTTCGGCTTAGTGGGCGGTTGCTGATCCCAACCGCGGGGTGATCTCACTCGGGATTATCCAGTAAGGGGTAGTCCTGGTCTTGTGTTGTAGGGGAGCGGGCGTACTCTTCGGTACTGTGATCTAGGCCACGTACTGTGACAGGTGGTACTCCAGTGCCTAGTCATTAGTTGGAAATCCATTCTCCCTACGTGCCTTGTACGAGTTTTGTTTGTATTACCCACTCTGTGGCTAGTAGTTGGAATTTAATAATGTAACAATTTCGGCTATTTTATAAGTATTTGTATATAGACCCTATTATAATATCAGAGGATTTCTATAAAAATTGTTTAGCTATCGTAAGGTAAAAACCCGACATGTTTATCTGTGGCGTGGTCTTACGAGATGCTTTTGTTTTCAAAGAATTTTTGAAACTTTAATAGTCAATTGGGTGTGATTTTCTCACACTGGTATTCCAAACTAACTCGGGTGTTATTTAACTATAATGCTCGGGTCAGACCGAGTATTATAGGATACAGGATATGATGCTGTGGAGCTCAGGAGACGAACTGGATGACGATACGTACTTTCGTACTTATTTATATATATTCCGCTTTGTTGAGTAGCTGTGTATCCAGTTGTACGTTATTGATGTTTAACTTTGATTTATGTACTCTAATGATGTAATATATAAAAACAGATATATTTGTTTTTGAGTAAAGATTATTCAATATCTATATTATTTTATTCCGCTGCGATGGTCAGATTCTGATGTTGTTTTCTATTTTCTTCTTCTACCTCTTCTTCTTTAACCTAAATGGTTCGTATTTCTCCACAACTTGAGTTGATTTAGGTACAATAGTGTTAACTCAAGGGGTACGGATTTGCGGGCTGTTACAGTTGGTATCAGAGCATAGGTTGGTGATAACCTTGGCTCTGGTGGGAAATTACTCAATTAGAGTCCGTAGTACTCTAGAATGAGTTTGAGCGTATTAATAGATATGAGTGTGTATTTGTTAGTGAATACAAATTTTTTTAATATTGTGTTGTTGGTTTATTGGGTGGCATATGAACCTTCGTCGGCACAGTCTGGACAACTAATCGAAGGGGTTTCTAAACACTTGAATAGAACAATCGACACGGTATTGTTTTAAATGTGGGTGAATGAAATAATTTTACCCAAAAATATATTTTTGATATAAAAAAAAATTTTGTAAACAATTTTAAATTAATTAAACATTCTTAATTACCTTTTTTTAAACAATTAATAATAATTATTTGTCTTAATTAACATTTTTAAAAAAATCTTCCATAAACTTAAAAATCAGTTTATTACTAATTTGAAAACTTTGATGTTAATTAAATTCTAACACTTGTTTTACATTAACTACTTAATTAAAGTATTAATTGGATTTTTTTAAACTTTGTTGAGTATTTACTAAATTCATTGACTTGTAATAAAGTCTTGACTTAAATTTGTCATATATTAATTAGTCATCACCACTTAAATTTGTTAAATAGTTTACTTAACTTACTATTATTATTTTGCAAGTTTAGGAATCACACTCAAGCAATCCCCCCTATTTACTTGAGTAAAACTCGAGTTCCTCTTACCTTTGTCCTGAGTCCCCCCTCTCTTTCTTCTCGTACGCTTCTTCTTCTTCTTCTACTCTTCTCTTTTTTTCAGTTGGGTTAAGTTTAAGTTTAAATGAAAGTATCAGGTAACCAAGCCTGCGTACTCGAGTACGAACCCGAAGCAATCACCCTCTTTCTCGCGTAACAACTCGAGATGCTCACCCCACAACAATTCTGACACCACCTACTACGCCGTACACGTGCACAGAAGAGTGATGTCGCTCTGATCGTCATTCTGATCACCAACACATCATCGACGACATCCCCAAGCATCGCGAGCACCCAAAACCTAATGTTTTACCGAAAATCAAAATTGAGTCGTTCGACCCCAAAACTGGAACTAACCCAGATGACTAAAATTTTCCACCGACGGAGATCTATTCCACCGGAGCTCATGCCAACCGACCCTGAACTATGACACGACCTCTAGCAACATTCCCTACATATGTGATCGCCTCCGATCCATCCAATACTTCGCCATTACCCCGAAAACATCGGCCACCAAAAACCCCACAAAACCCTACTTTGAACCACCGCAATCACCACGCTCATCAGAAAAATTTGTGAGTATTTTTCAATGAATCCTCGTCACCCACGCCACCCTTCGCCATGACCACGACCTCCCTTACTTCGTCGATTGCCAGTATTTCATTAAAACTCATAATCCGTTCATCTAACAAATTCACGATAATTTCTTACTTAAAAATCACGAAATTTCCACTAAAAATTATCACTTTGCAATACGAACGTGATTGTATAATCAGATTTGAAAATTGAAATGTTTGATTTTACTGATGTATTTATTGATCTACTGTAAACTATTATTTTCAAAAATATTTATTTAATTTTTGTACCTAATATTATTTTTAAAACTGATTTTACATGATTGTAAACAACTTTTATTCATACATCATGATCTAAATGTCATTATTCAAAGAGACATGAATTTTCTTGGGTGAGCCAGAGCCTGTAACACAACAGAGAAGTATATCTCTGTACATATACATTCATGCACATAAACCAAACGTTAAGGGTTTATGGTTTGCTCACATGGAAACAAGATTGAACAGAGAGAAATCTGTGTTTTGAAACTGCAGTTTGATTTCCTTTTTAAACTTGCTTTGTTTTCTTTGAATAATGTTTTGAGTTTGTAAGAATAATGATTTTTTTTTTCCTCTGGTTTTTGCTTAGTTTTTTAGTGAACAAACTGGAATAGTATGAACACATATATATAGAAAAAATAGTTTGTAAAAGGGGAAGGTATTATCTAGTTAAGCTTTTTTTTTTTGTTTGAACAGATATTTTCTTTCGTTGACTAAATTTTTTTTATCTTTGTTTATTGAAATGAAGTTTTTATTTCGGCTGAGGTGATATATATGGTGTGCGAAAATATCTTGCATTAATTTCCATATGTATTTTCTTGTTTTGTTTTCTCAAGTCTATACTTATCTTCTTTTGCAAGACTATTCCACATACAATATACATGTACTTCATATGAAAATTGTTATAGTATGTATTTATCTTATGTTTCTATTCAAGTTTAACAATCCAAACATTTAATTTATATCCTTATATTTCTATACTTATATTAATATTGATAGAATTGATTTTATTTTAACATTAGTATCTACATTACATTTAAAAAATAATCATACATATTATTATTTTTTTTCCAAAGTATTTTTTTTTAAAATCCAATTCATTTTGAATACATTTGAATTTCCAAATCAAAATTTTATTTATGATCCAATTCAATTGAAAATATTTATTTTGAGTTTCAAATCCAAATTCAAAAACAAATAAGTATATATCTCTTATTAAATTTGAAAAATTCAAACAAATCCACAATTTAAGCCAAAAAAATCTAATTAAAAATTTAAATTCGTCTTTAAATTGGGATCGTTACAGATTCCCCCTTAAGAAATTTCGTCCTCGAAATCTGCCAAAGAGATAACTAAGAACGGATAAAAGATAGAGAAATATCTTTTCAGATCAAACCGAATGTTTATCTGCATTTGTCTTACCAAATCCGAATATCAACAATAGATATGAGAACAAACTCAATCAACTACGAAACAATTGGATTATCTGATCTACGAAGTATACAGGGGTATGGTCAGTTCGAAGGGATAACTAACCATTCGTAGATTATATCGAAACCCAATGAAAAAAACAAAAATAGATTCGACTATGATCTCAGATTCAAGATTTAACTAATTTACGAGTTGCTGAGAATTAAAACTAAAGGTAGTTCTCATGTCGAACAAAATCCGATCAATTTAATCATAAACGAGAAGGTTACCTTATAAAATTCCTTTTCCTTAATTAGCTTTTGAGGTTGAAGAATCGTCTCTAATTGCATACACTTTCTTTACTAGAGCTTGCTTCTGAGCTGGACAGTCGTTGATCCTATGTCCTGGCTTGCGGCAGTAATAGCATCCACTAGATTCCTGATCTGGCCTCATAAATGGCTCTCTCATTCCTGGCTTCCAAGAATTCTTGCATTTATCCGAGTAATGACCTTTCTCCAAGCAATTGAGACAAGTAACATCTTTTACCTTTTTCTTCTGTATATTCATCTTTCTTTTATCTTTCCTCAGTTTCATTCCGCCAAACTTCCTTTTTCTCCAATTCAGATTACTTGCATCTCCATTTTCCTCCGGATCTTCTTGCTTATCCAGAGTATCGTATCTATAGCCTACATCAATTGATTCGAAAAAAGATTCCTTAACGTGAGTAGTCATCCTTTCTTGGAACTCCTTGTTCATTCCTCGAATAAACTTTTTATTCTTCTTTAACGATGTATCCACCAATTCTGGACCAAATCGAGATAATTCATTGAATTTGTTCAAGTATTCCTCAAATGATAAGCTTCCTTGCTTCAAATCTGTGAACTCCTGGTACATTCTAGAGATACCAGCAGACGGCATATATCGCTGCTCGAACACTTCCTTGAAACGATTCCAAGTAAATTCATCCGCCGGCTCATCCAATGCAACTGTTTCCCACCAAGCTAAAGCCTCTTTCTGGAGTTGCCAGGAAGCTATCAATCGCATCTGATCATCTTCCAGTTTTAGTCCTTTGAAAATCCTTTCGCACGATCGAATCCAGGCTTGTGCTTCAATAACAGATTCTTTGCCATTGAATGGCTTTCCACCAAGTCTAGAAAAGCTTCGATATAAATCAGCAAAATTTGGTTGAGATTGAATAGGAATAGATGTTGTTGCAGGGCTTTGACCAGTTGAAGTGGTACTTCCCCATCCCCAATCTTGCCCACCTATTGCACTCATTCTTACAATCTGTGAATAGTAAGAAGACTGATTTAGGCGTTCGGACGAAATATCTTAGAGAATAACAACAGATAAAGAGAATAGACTAAGTAATTTGGGTTTTGGTTTCACTGGTTGTGCTCAGTCTAGTGTATACTTCACCCTATCTCTAATGAGCCATCTAATGTGTTACACTCCGTAGCTAAAGTTATTACTCAACGTCTAGCTCTGATACCAAATGTGACGACCCGAACTCGATGTCCGACAACAACGTCAAATTCGTATCCCCGGAGCTTGCAACAACATTAGATGATAAATAACACAACGGAAATAAAAGATGATATCACTGATACAACATAAATACAATGTCCAATACATCAATTTGATACAATGATAATCATCAATATCAGAGAATATACAACACAAAATAAAGCAGAACACGATACAATATGAGATGAGTTTTCACAGAATCTAATACTGCAACTCCAATCCAAAACTCCAAAGCTAGAACTCCAAAACTTCAATCTCGATCCATCATCAAGGTTGCACTAAGCTAAGCAAGGTCGTTTGTCCAAGGACTGAACTAGCTCCAGATAATCTACTAAACCTGACTATCTGAAAAACCAAACTCTAGACTGCCCGTGTGGAAAATTATGGAAACCCAGAGTTTAGGAAAGGAACAATAAACTCCAGGTCAGTCATGGGACTGGTATGAGCAAACAAAAAATGATTTGTCTTTAAAAACAATCAAAAGATTTTAAATTTTAAAACCACCATGCTTTTTGGAAAATGAAACTACCATAAGGCCTCCCGCCATACACACCATGCAAACGCAGAATTGGAGGAGATTTCTCCTTATGATAGACAAACATGCTTGATACGTAAAAATCATTTTGATATTATTATTAGTGCATAGTGGAAAACATTTCGAAAGTATAAAACTAATCTTAGCCAGCATACAACCATTATTATATGCCTACTATAGCTACCATCCAAACAGTGGGGAGCCACCATAAGTAGATGGCAGGTTATACAACTAAAACCGTACAGGGCGCGTATTGGACATTGGATTTTCCAACAAATGGTCAGGCTAAGGAACTTCCTATTTCCACATGGGAATGCCACTGGAGGGACGCCGCGAGAACCTACCCGGATCTCTGCCAACACAAGGCCGGTTACCCCTTTCCCGGGAAGTAAAACCTAAGCTATGCCACCCCTGGTCCTTTGGGACCTTTATACGAGGATCCTCTACACCAACAACATCACACAGTAATAAATATACTACAGTGCCCGCATGAGTAAGTATCTGGGCTCCATACCATGATACTACCCTTTTCCAAAAGGAATGAACGTACCTTAGGGGAGCTACCCTTGAAACATTGCTGCATCTTTCCTGTTTCCACCATTACCGGTTTGTGAGGCTCGATAAGGTCTCATCCGCAAAGCTACTCTTTACATGAAAGCCATGCTTTGATCACAAATGATCAACAAATGATCATCAACACACAGTAGCACTTAGCATGCCACACTAAGAAATTGAGAGTATATCGCTGATAACCTTCAACTACATTACCTCTGAGCTCGTACGTCTTAGAGAAGGGTGTTAAACTAAAAGAATAAATTCTCCGCCACCAACAGATATGTATTTGAAAGAATTCTGCTTTATATCTCAAAGTGTAATGTCAGACATACAACCATACAAATCTATTCCGGGTTCGAACAGAACCAAAGGCACTTCCGAAGAAGCCCATGCAATCCAGGTATTCACAATCCCGATCGGACTTCCCATCACTTAGGAAATCTCTATACCGTTGCTACTCAGTGTAGAGATAATCGATAGGTCATCCTATCATTCTCGCAAATACCCAGTCTTCACCACCGGTCATCAAATGCTATCCATAACGACGAATCATTATTCGGAATGGGTTATATGACACAAAGTTCTCTCCCGGCTAAACCGAATAATGAGCGCAATATTTAAAACATATGGATAAGGGGATTTCAATTAAGTCACAACTTTAAAATTCAAATCTTTCTTTCAAATGGTTTAAACAAAGTACCATTTCAAATCTTTTAAAACAAAAAGATTCATTTCACAAAGTTCACCCAGTTTCACAAAGATCCATTTACGGATTTCAAAACAATTTCCGTTTCAATTGGATTAATTCATTTAATTTTTAAATCAAAGATTTAACTTATAGCTTCCAAAATCCGTTTCCAAAGATTCATTTATAACTTGAAAAACCATTTTCAATTCAACTTGAACTTCTTTTAATACAAATTGGAAATTCATAACTTATACGAAAGCTTATATCGTTTGAAAACAAATAGTTTTTATTTCGAAAAAATCCAATTTCATTTATACAAGTTAAAATCTTTAAGTTAATTTAAATTCCCAAAACAACACCTTCTAAAATGGGTTAAATTCACGTAAACATATATAACCTTTTTAAAATCATAAGTTCTCAACATAGAATTCAATTTCAAATTTTGAATTCAAATTTAAATCAAATTTTAAAACTAAATCAAGTTATTCAAAAATAACTATAATCTTTGAAATTCCCTTTCAAAAGCTTTCCACTTTAAATCCGATCTATTTTCATAACCATTTGAATTCAAAAATTCAATTTTAAAACTATTTCAAAAATCTACGACTTAACCGATTTCCACGTGCAATCCATATTTGTGTGTGTATGGTGTAGTCCAGGGGTTTAGCATAATAGTGCACAAGATCAATCAGAACAGATTTAATCATATCAATCTCGATAAGCGATATAATCCATAAAGCTTATCTTCATTCACAAATTCACAGATAAAGTAAATTTATCAATTACAAAGATTCATCATTATGATTCGATATGGGTTTCGGATAACCAACTAGGATCCGACTCTCTGTCGCATCGAAATTCAAATGTCGTTTTACGGGCAAAGGGGTTTCACATAAATGCAGAAACAAATCACAAATCACGGTTCAGGATAAAGCAATTCACATCACACAGTATCACAATCACAAACAGAAATATCAATCCAGTACACAACATTTGATGATAGTCAATCATCTTCAATTTAAGGTGAAGGTGATTTAAGGGAATTAACAACATAACTATTTTTATTAATTTATTTAAATCAATGATTAACTATTTTTAATGAACAATTAATTAAATTTTAGTTAATTATTCCTTAACCAATTATCTAATTTAACTACTAATTATAAATTAATTAACTTTAATTATCTAATTAACAATTTTAATTACAAATAAATTAAATGCTTAATTGTTAAGTAACCCAATCTTTAATATCAAATTGATTAATCCCAAATCACTTAGTTAATTACAATTTTAAATTAATTAACCATTCTTAATTACCTTTTTTAAACAATTAATAATAATTATTTGTCTTAATTAACATTTTAAAAAAAAATCTTCCATAAACTTAGAAATCAATTTATTACTAATTTGAAAACTTTGATGTTAATTAAATTCTAACACTTGTTTTATATTACCTACTTAATTAAAGTATTAATTTGATTTTTTTAAACTTTGTTGAGTATTTACTAAATTCATTAACTTGTAATAAATCTTGACTTAAATTTGTCATATATTAATTAGTCATCACCACTTAAATTTGTTTAAATAGTTTACTTAACTTACTATTATTATTTTGCAGGTTTGGGAATCACACTCAAGCAATCCCCCCTATTTACTCGAGCAAACTCGAGTTCCTCTTACCTTTTTCCCGAGTCCCCCCTCTCTTTCTTCTTGTATGCTTCTTCTTCTTCTTCTACTCTTCTCTTTTTTTCTTCAGTTGGGTTAAGTTTAAGTTTAAACGAAAGTATCAGGTAACCAAGCCCGCGTACTCGAGTACGAACCTGAAGCAATCACCCTATTTCTCGCGTAACGACTCGAGATGCTCACCTCACAACAGTTCTGACACCACCTAATACGCCGTACACGTGGACGGAAGATTGACGTCGCTCTAATCGTCGTTTCGATAACCAACACATCATCGACGATATCCCCAAGCATTGCGAGCACCCAAAACCCAATGTTTTGCCGAAAATCAAAATTGAGTCGTTCAACCCCAAAGCTGGAACTAACCCAGATGACTAAAAATTTCCACCGACGGCGATCTATTCCACCAGAGCTCATGCCAACCGACCCCGAACTACGACACGACCTCCACAACATTCCCTACATATGCGATCGCCTCCAAACCATCCAACACTTCGCCATTTCCCCGAGAACATCGGCCACCAAAACACCCCACAAAACCCTTCTTTGATCCACCACAATCACCACGCTCATCATAAAAATTCGTGAGTATTTTTCCGTGAATCATCGTCACCCAAGCCACCCTTCGCCGTGACCACGACCTCCCTTACTTCGTCGATTGCCAGTATTTCATGAAAAATAATAATCCGTTCATCTAAGAAATTCAAGATAATTTCTTACTTAAAAATCACGAAATTTCCACTAAAAATTATCACTTTGCAATATGAACGAGATTGTATAATCAAATTTCAAAATTGACATGTTTGATTTTACTGATGTATTTATTGATCTACTGTAAACTGTCATTTTCAAAAATATTTATTTAATTTTTATACCTAATATTATTTTTAAAACTGATTTTACATGATTGTAAACAACTTTTATTCAGACACCATGATCTAAATGTCATTATTCAAAGAGATATGAATTTTCTTGGGTGAGCTATAGCCTGTAACACAACAGAGAAGTATATCTCTGTACATATACATTCATGCACGTCATAACTCATAGCAGAACTTCAAAAATCATCACAGGCAACCTATATAAACCAAAATTTAAGGGTTTATGGTTTGCTTACCTAGAAACAAGATTGAACAGAGAGCAATCTGTGTTTCGGAACTACGGTTTGATTTCCTTTTTAAACTTGCTTTGTTTTCTTTGAATAATGTTTTGAGTTTGTAAGAATGATGATATTATTTTTTCCTCTGTTTTTTCTTAGTTTTTTACTGAACGAACTGGAATAGGATGAACACATATATATAGAAAAAAACAGTTTGTAAAAGGGGAAGGTATTATCTAGTTAAGGTTTTTTTTTGAACTGATATTTTCTTTCATTGACTAAATTTTTTTATCTTTGTTTACTAAAATGAAGTTTTTATTTCGACTGAGATGATATATATGGTGTGCTGAAATATCTTGCATTAATTGCCATTTATCTTTTCTTGTTTTGTTTTCTCAAGTCCACACTTATCTTCTTTTGTAAGCCTAATCCACATACAATATACATGTACTTTATATGAAAATTGTTATAATATGTATTTATCTTATGTTTTTATTCAAGTTTAACAATCCAAACATTTAATTTATGTCTTTATATTTCTATACTTATATTTATATTGATAGAATTGATTTTATTTTAACATTATTATCTATATTACATTTAATAAATAATCATACATATTATATATATTTTTTCCAAAGTATATTTTTTTTAAATCCAATTCATTTTGAATTTCCAAATCAAAATTCTATTATTGATCCAATTCAATTGAAAATATTTATTTTGAGTTTCAAATCCAAATTCAAAAACAAATAAGTGTATATCTCTTATTAAATTTTAATAATTCAAACAAATCCACAATTTACCCCAAAAATAAAATATAATTACAAATTTAAATTCTTCTTTAAACCGGGATCGTCATAAGGTAGGTGGTGGTCGCTCCTGTCTCACTGCCACAGCTCGATTCCTGACATACTGATGTAGATGACCATTCCTCACATGCTCCTCAATGATATCCCTCAAATGCCTGCAGTCGTTTGTGTTGTGCCCATTCATCTCATGGAATAAGCAATGCTTCCCTGATTCCTGCTCGTATTAAGAAGGCTCTCTCGTTGCCGACTTTCGATAATGGAGTCGGCCCCGAGTGTCCAAGTAAATTCTTTCTAGAGTCTCAGTTAAATCTGTATAAGAAGAAAACTTTGACTCCCTTCGAGGTTTCTTCGAAGTGCCACCGTTGACTTTTTTTCCTTTTTCCTTTATCATCTTTACTTGGATTGTCGAAGGGTGGACCTCCCCCCTTATTGCATAAGCTTCAGCCTCTCTCCTTACTCTCTCAGGCTGTACATCCTCCTGTCTTAGGAACCTTTCCGCCTCATGGTAGAACTCTCCGAGGTCCCTCGGTGGGTCCCTTTCCAATGATATCTTGAAGTCCGAATTATCCGTGATTCCTGAGACTGCTTCCATCAAAACAGTTGAGAGGTCGGGTCGATCCATTGAGGCTATTGCTGCGTTAAATCTTGTTAAGATGTTCCTGAGCGACTCTCCCTTCCATTGCTTCATCGATGTCAAGGTCATTACATTATTGGGTCTGACTATATAGACCTGAAACTATGTCATAAAATTTTCAGTCAGCTTTGTCTATGTGCCGATAGAACCATTCTCCAGTTGTCAAAACCACATAGCTGCGATATCCGTCAAAAACAATGGAAAGCATCGAGCCATGACCTCGTCTGATGCCCCCAATACCTCCATATGCCTCGTGTACCTTGTCAGGTGAACGGTGGGATCCGTTCTCCCATCATACATATCCAACATTGGTAGCTTAAAGTCCGATGGATCCTGGCTCGCTTGATTGTAGGAGTAAAGGGGATCCTACTCACATCCTCCAAGTCTCTATTTACCAATCCACCTCTCATAGCCTGTCTGACCATTTCTGCCAGTCTGTCATTGTTGTCAAGCTGCAATCCTTGTCCATTACCTCTAGTCTGCCCCCCGAGTTGATGAGGAAATTCTGGCACATACTCCTCATCTCGTACTACTGCATTCCTGCTGGTGTCGGGTTATGCTGCATCATCTGGCAGCCCTCGATGGGTTGGTCTAGCATTTCCTGGTGGCGTGCTCCCGAGTGTAGATCCATCCAGGTTGGTAGCCGTCTATTGGTTGGGGGTTGCCCCCTGCTGGGCTATTCCCTATGCTTGCTGGTTGAGCGCTTCTATTCCAGCTCCACGGATTTGAGCTCCTGCATTTCCTGCTTGTGCAAATTGTCTGAGAAGAGCCTGCATCATCTCCTCTTGTCTTTTCATCATTGCTTCCATTTCCTCTCTGGTGATGCAGATGGATGCTCCACCTTCTTCATTTCCAAAGGAAGCCTCTTGACTTCCCTCCCGATTGCTCCTTTCTATCACTTGCTTCCTTGCTGATAGCCTAACCATTGTTTCCTAGAATCCAAGTTCCTAGCTCTAGAAATCTTGAGTACAACTCTCAGTGAAAGCACCAAAATATTAGCGCCAAAGTTGGTCACTAACACCCAAATGTAAGCGAAAGCTCCAACTAATGGTCACAGATAACAGATAGAATATATGTAGATAATAATATGAATAATAGTCGAAATTAAAATGAAAGCAGTAAAGAACAAAGATTTTATAGTGGTTCGGCTAACTCCGTCCTACGTCCACTCTAGAAGTTTCCTTTTATTTCTGTAATAATTGATTATAGTTACAAAGTGGTGGACTAGCTTTAGCGTTAGAAAAAAGAAAGTCAGAGAGCAGAAGAGAAGTCCCCTTTTCTGAACTCCCTTATGCTATATTTATAGGCGAATCCAGAGTTGTTGGGCCTCCTGAATAGCATGGGCCCAATAAAGCCATTGCCGAGCCACTTGATGCCGATCCATGCATATAGAACGAGGTTGGTTGAAACAAAGGATGTTGAACGAGGTAGCCATGATGAACGCACTCGTATGCCGAACGAGGTAGCCATGCCGAACGCACTCGTATCCCAAACGAGGTTTCCATGCCGAATGCACTCGTATGTCGAACGAGGTTGCCATGCCGAACGACCCATTATGCCGAACGACCCATCGTGCCGAACGATCCATCATGCCGAACGACCCATCATGTCGAACGACCCATCCCGCCGAACGACCCATCGCGCCGAACGACCCATCGCGCCGAACGACCCATCGCGCCGAACGACCCATCATGCCGAACGATCCATCGTGCCAAACGATCCATATTGCCGAACGATCCATCATGCCGAACGACCCATAACCCATCATGCCGAATGACCCATAATGCCGAACGACCCATAACCCATCATGCCGAACGACCCATAATGCCGAACGACTTATCATGTCGATCGACCCATTATGCCGAACGACTTCTAACTTTCCAGACCGAACCAAATTTCCTAGACCCAAATTATAGTTGATCCATCTTTATCCAATCCAATTTCCATTTTCTAAGCGCGTTGCTCCATCCATCCATCCAGTCGACTAACTCCATCATACACCAGTCTTGACGACCAAGCAGTCGATAATGTTAAATCTGGTTGTCCATGGCCTTGCAAAAAAGGCGAGTTAACAATTAGTGTAATATTGATTAAAATGATAAATTCTCTTTATTGTAATAAATGCAAGATAAAACGTACTTTTGACATGTAAGTTTTAATTAATGTAATGGTGTATTTTAAATTGATTAAAATGATAAATGTTCCTTACTGTAATAATAAAATGTAAGTTGACAATGCACATTTGATATGTAAGTTTTAATTAATGTAAATGGCATATTCTAAATGATAAAAATAATAAAGTTTCTTTATTGTAATAATAATGTAAGTTAATAAGATACCTTTAACTTAACATAAGAATTTCAGCTTTAAATTGGATATTACAGTAACAAAGTTTATTTAACTATAAGGCTATGATAAAATAACCATGTTAAAATTTGTAAGTATATAAATACTTTGATTATATAAAGTGTTAAAGTGGAAAGTATTACATTCCAAAAATGCTATGATTCCTTAAGGTTACATTTACAAAATGCTATGATTTTCTTAAGTGTTACTTTTCCAAAATGTTGTGATGTCTTAAGGTTATGTTTTCAAAATGTTATTATTTCTAAAATGTAATGTTTTCGAAATGCTATGACTATAGAGGTTACATTTTTAAAGAACTATGGTTTCTAAATTATTATGATTTTAATGTGTTATAATTGAATGTATAAATTTTGGAAGTGTTACAACTTTTAAAATGAATATTACTTTTCTAAAGAATAATTCTTTTGGGTTTTTATGGTTTTGAAATGAATATGTTTGATATGAAATACAAACCATTTGAAAATGAAATAACCATCGGTTCTAATAACATTTGGTTGTTAAAGAGACCGGGATCGGAAGTTGTTATACTCTCTTCCAACTCCAAGAACCACGTTAATAACCGTGTACGTAGTGGAGATTCCAGAACGAAGTAGGATGGTGGCGACGTCCTACAGAGGTATGAACGTGGACCTGACTCCCGTGAGTTGGCATAAGGTGGCTAAAATACGAGCGATTCCGGGTTAATGAGGAAGCTCCTCTGATCGGACACACTCCTTCGATATTATATTCTGACTTTGAGATTGATTTGGTGGCCACTTTTGATTTTTGATTTGGGGATGTGGCTCGAGGTGGGCGGTAGTGGCTGCTACGCATTACCACCAGTCCGGATAGTAACTGGTATACCTACCCTGACATTGCTTGGTTATGCCGTGTCACCTATCCTAGCGAGTCTTGTATGAGTTTGGTTTTCTTCCGTAGCCCGTGGAGTATTATCAGGTGGCTTCCCGATCGGGAGGGACTATGATTCTGGATGGACTACTGGGACTATTACGTGTTAAGGGGAATATTAGGTCACTCCTTAACACTATTTAAAAGTAAGTTTACTTTACTGTAGACATTATTATAATAGCGAAATATTACTGCATAGTAAATAGTTTAACTGATCCTTAGAGGATGGGCGGTCCCAAGCAACCTTTAAATTGCTTGTACCTTATATTGTAGTTCACTTGAATTGGTTTACATTGTATAAGTATGTATATCCTAACTCGAGTGTTTTGTGTTTTCTTTACGCTCGGGTCAGACTGTGTGATACAGTATTAGAGACTCACCTTCGGAGTTAGAGCTTTGCTTGAAGATCCAGCTATCTATTTCAACTTCAGTATTCAGTTGATTCCAGTTATTCAGTTGATTCCTATGATTTATTCAGCTTTATACTTGATCATTATATTGAACTTCTGTTGTAGCTTGTTAACTATGATGTATATATATATATAGTAGCTTCATGAACTACTATCTCTTTACTTCCGCTGCATTTTATTACTCTGTGTCTGTGATCTGTGATTTATTTATTTATGGTATATCCTGAGTTTTTCCAAATTTGAATTAACAATTCAGTATTTTTAACTATTCAAGTCCGACATGTGTAGATGCGAATGGTTGAAAATAGCGGGTCGTTACAATATAATCCAGAGTTGTGATTATAAAATGAAAATGATCTCAAGCAAGCAATATGAGATATTAAGTAAATAAGTTCTTAAACTTATAATTTGAGAAAGGAAATGGTAAAACCTAAATAAAATAGGTTTGGTATTATGGAAAAAGATTGGAAATTCAAAATTTGAATTTTCAAACAGAGAGTGAAATAGAATTGAGTAAATTAAATATAAACATGAATTGTGAAGTGGTTGTGTAACTATATGTTATAAATGTTGAATGTGAGTAAACTTAAGTAGGAAATTCAGGGAATTGTGAATAAATAAGTTGTATAACTTATTAAATTGAAGAAGTGGAAAAGTATGGCCAAGTTAAAATGGTTAAGTAATTGATAATAAGAAATGAATTCAATTTAAGAGAAAATGAATTGAATTTGATTTGGAATATGGATTTGATAAAATTGAGTATGAACTTAAGTTATAAGTTGAATATGAACATAAGTAACGACATGGAATGTTTATAATAGACCCTAGAAATAAATTTTGCGAAATGGTTTATAATGAAGTTAGCATAAATGTCATTCACTATAAAATGAAGTGAATAAATCTATGTGATGTAAATGAATGTGAATGGAAAAGATGTAATATAAGCTGGAAGTAAGGTTAATAGAATTGCAAGTGCATAAACCTGAACTAAATTGTTCAAGGAACGATCTATATGAAATGATTCCCAGGTGATAGTATAAATGTGATATGCTAAGAAAATGGGGCGAATAAGTTGAATGAGATCAATTTAAAATGAATTATAACTGCGTTGTAATGGAAACTTAACTTAAGCGATTATTTCTGAAATGATTCATAAATAGATTAACATGGATTGTGTCACGACCCGGATTTCAGCGCTAGAAAATCGACATCCATACTTCATTCGTATTCGAATGGCGCAGATTTAAACGTTGAAATTTGATTCGTTAGAGCTTATAACAGCATTAGATGATACAACACAGCGGAAAAAAAATGAATAATTTTATTGATACACAATATTTGATACAACAATGATACAAATAAAATAATCAACACAATCGGAGATAGATACAACAACGGAAATAATAAGACAGCAACAACAACAGAAAACAACATCTTCAATACCAAAGCTCCAAACCACAAGCTCGAACCCCCATCATGCTGACGTGAAACACAATGTGATCGCCAAAACAAAGATTCCAAACATCCATATCTACTATCTATTGATAACCTGACTCTAGGCTGCCCGTGTGGAAAATTCTAGGCACCCAAAGTTTAGAAAGGAAACAATAAACTCCAGGTCAGTCATGGGACTGGTGTGAGCAAACAAAAGCAGTTTTACTTGCAAAAAAAACAACAAAAGAAGTAAAAAGAAATCCGCTATGCTTTTTTAAAAATGAAACCACCATAAGACCTCCCGCCGCACACACAATGCGATCGCACACTTAGAGGAGATTTCTCCTTATGATAGTCAAACATGCTTGCTACGTAAATATCCTTTTGATATTATTATTAGTGCATGGTGCAGAAAATATTTCGAAAGTATAATATTAATCTTAGCCAGCATAGGTACCATTATATTATGCATGCTATAGCTACCACCTGAGGTAGCAGGTTATACAACTGCAATTGTAAAGGGCGTGTGTTGGTTGATTGGATTTCCAACAAATGGTCAAGGCTAAAGAACTTCCTTCACCGAATGCGTACGCCTCTTGGGGGACGCCCCGAGAACCTAACCGGATCTCTACCAACATAAGGCCTAGTTACCTATGTAACTAGCTAACAAACTGTCATGAGTATGACATCCCCTGGTCATCACCGACCTTTATCCTGAGATTCACCAACAAATTACAACAACCACATAAGTTAAATATCTAGGCTCCATACCATGATATCGCCTTTTATCCAGAAGGAAATGCACATACCCTAAAGGGCGCGACCCTCATAACCATCTGCATCCTTCCTGTTTTGTCCATTTCCGGTGTGTGAGGTTCGACGAAGTCTCGTCCATAAAGCTACGCTTTTCACAAATGCCATGCTTCGATCAATAAATGATTAGCAACGCTTAGCATGCCACATTACCAAATTGGTAATATGTCACTAGTAACCATTAACTATACAACCTCTGAGCTCGAACGTCTCAGAGAATGGTGTTAAGCTAAGAGAATAAATTCTCCGACACCAAACAGAAATGTATTTGGTAGAAACCATCTTTAATCTCAAAGCGTAATGTTAGACATACATCCATACAAGTCCATCTTGGGTCTAAATGTGTAACAACCCGCATATTTATCGATTTTATATTTAAATATTTTATTTAAATATTTTATCGTTAGTCGGATTTTAGTCCGAAAAGCTACTTTTTGCATACGGTCGAATTAGGACTCGGGACCACTCCCATTGAGTTTAAAATGTCGTTTGCGACCTTTTTGAGTATAAGCTTCGATATGTTTGGAGAAAGTTGATTTCTGCTACTTTTTACTTTGGGTTTGGTTTTTGGGCTCAGCCCTATGTTAACTTATACTCCAAAACTGAACCACTCTCCCCATTCTCCCTCACTTCTTTCTCTTTTCAGTTTTCTTAGCTTTAATGGTGGGAGAGATTGGAAATTAAAACTACAAAACCCAAGTTTCTCTTGCAAATAAAATTCCTAGCTCCAAACTCAAGAAGAACCCATTGGTAAGTTTCTCTTCTTCTTCTCCAACTTGTTCTCTTACCAATTTTAGAAATTCCTAAACCTAATTTTGGGAATGTTCTTGTTTTTTTAGCATAGATTCAAGCTCATTTGGGTTGTGTTGAAGAGAGGTTGATTCTCCACTTGCTTTCAAGCTTCTTCTTGTTTGATTTTGAGAAAAGGTGAGATTTTTATCTCACATCTATGACAATAATTATCTTTGGTTGTTGGGTATGAATTCCTAACACTTCTTCATGTGCATTTGCTCTTGATTTGGATTGGTTTTGTGAATACTCCAATTTTTGG
This sequence comes from Allium cepa, assembly GCA_030765085.1. NCBI lineage: Eukaryota > Viridiplantae > Streptophyta > Magnoliopsida > Asparagales > Amaryllidaceae > Allium > Allium cepa. Next base: position 461,913,338 of record CM060944.1, read on the forward strand.
GTTTTTAAGTCAAATTTGTGTGAAATCCTTTTATGGATCTTTGATCATGCTTTTGGTGATGCATCGAGGAGCATATAGGACCGGGTTGCCGATTGGCATAAACCCTTAGAGCCAATGTTCGTCCGGTTGCATTTTGGAAGAGTTTGCTCTTCATTTGAATAAGGCTGAAAAACAGCCCAGGCATGATTCAGTCGACTGAAAACTCTATTCAGTCGACTGAACCTGAAACCCGAGAGTTTCCAGGCATGATTCAGTTGACTGAAAAACTCTGCACAGTCGACTGAAACTGAAAACAGAAAGTTTCCTGAACCTGGAAAATTTCCAGGTACAGGGTCAGTCGACTGAACCTGCTGTTTGAGTCCAATTTGCCTTTTTGGATTGAAATTCCAATTTAAATCGATTCGTGATAATCCTATTTGTTGTTATCATCTATTATGACTTTGATGACTCTTTTTAGGGATTTTTGAATATCCATTTCGATCGATCCTTTATCGATTTCGTTAGATTTTATTCACGTCTTCGTATGTGAATTTTTGTGATTGATTGTTCTTACAATCTTCTTCGTGATTTGTCACTTTAAAAATATAAAGGTTTTCTATACTAGTAGTAAATATCAAAACTCTTTCCTCAAACGATTTCAATACTATTTTAATACCAAATTTGTTTATAAAACCGTTTTCCAATCTATTAGTATATACAAACCTTTACCTCACTCGTATGAGAAATCTAATTAAACGGCTTAGTAAAACAAGTGGTATGAAACGCTTGCGTTTACTTTGTCGGTTAATTCTTGGACTTGTTCGATTGAACCTCTTGTGACAATTTTCTAGTGGAGATTTACAGTTTGTTCGTAAATATTTAAGTTAAGCAAGTGGTTATGGGACATGAAGCTAAACTCATATATTTACTAGCTTAGTGTAATCCTTCTCGCTGATCATGACGATCATCTTTGTGATTTAGACTAGCAATGTGCGATGTCTCTTTGTCTGCTAGGGAGACTAAACCATGTATTGTGGAGTTTCGACTCAATTTGTGATGGGGTAGCAACCCATGGTCTTCGGGCCGTTTGTGGAGCTTCGGCTCAATTTGTGATGGCTAGCGACCATGGGATTAGCGTTCCGTTTGTGATACACGTGTTGGTGAGCTTTATGCTCCCGTTTGTGATAGGCCTCTTCCCCTGCCTTTTTTTTGTGATTTCTGGATTTCTTGTGTAGATTTCTAGAATTTGTGTTTCACCAATTTTTCGTGATTTCCATTGATAAGTCTTATCGATATTTGTGCGTTGGTGAATTTGTGTGTCATTGACTTTTGTGATTTCTGGATTTCTTGTGTAGTCTTCTGGAATTTGTGCGCCATTGACTTTTGCGATTGACATTGATATTATCGTCAATATTTGTGGTTTGATGAACGAAATAAAGAGTATGACACTTCTTGAATTCTTGTGTAGATTTTGTGATATTGATTAATCTCTTGTTGATTATCAACTACTTATATATCACAGCTTGGCCTTGTGATTATTATGTGTTTAGTCATAACTCTGATTCTATATCGTTTCATCTGATATCTATAGTTAGACTGATCCGTTTATTATTTTCTTATTAAATAATACTCGGGTCAGACCGAGATGTTACAGGTGCTTCTGCTTGACTTCTCTCTTGGGATTGATTTCTCTTGCTTTTGGTTAACTACTTAGATTAGTAGTTTTTGTTGTATACATTTGAGATATAGACTCCATAATGTATACGTATTCTTTTGTGTAGCTCATGTAACTATTCTTTTGTGATATTGTGTATCTTTTTAGACCACTACTCTGATGTACACTTCCAAGTGTAATATTCATATCTATTTTCCGCCTTTGTGATATGAATTGTCTGTGACTGATTTGTGTTATACTTATTTCTATATTTGTTTTCCAAAGGATTTATATAGCCACCGTGTAGTAGCTTTGAGTTCATGTCGGTATGTCGGATTTCCTCTTGAAATAGAATGCATGTTATATTATCTGACATATCGGTGCTCGCGCAAAGAAATTACACAGATGGTCGCTCCTCAACAGCCTTATTCTCCGTGCTAGTCGACAGACCGTAATGTTCTTGGCTAGCGTGGGTATAGAGGTGGGGCGTCACAGCTTGGTATCAGAGCCAAACTTCGGAACAATATGGAATATTGTAACAAGGATCATCGTCCTAAGTTCATCTTAGGAGTCATGCTTTATGATTTTATTCGGGTCTACGTACCGTTCTATCCTATTTTCTTTTATGATTCCATGTTTTGTCTATGAAGATTGCTTGATATTCAATTTGGTGAATAACCTTTTTCTTCCTCTTCTTTCTTTCTAAAGGAAGAGAAATGTCTAGACCTAGCCGCCCCAGAGCCGTGCCATTTAGCACTCCGCCCCAGGATGGAGTTTTTATGACTGCTCAACAGCTTCTTGATTTAGTGACAAATGCTCAAGCAGCTGGAACTAACCAGGAACCTACACACCCAAAGTCGGGATTTGCACGCTTGTGCAGCGATTACACAAATTTGGGTGGGGAGCCATTCAAGGGTTCTGAAACTGTTATTGAAGTACATGCCTGGCTAAGGTCATGCGATCAAATCTTTTCTCGCATGAATCTTATTGACCTTCACCGAGTTCAGGTGGCCTCTAGTATGCTCCGAGAAAGAGCATTGGACTGGTACGAACTTCTTATTTCTGAGATTAATGAAGCGGATCTCACCTGGGAGAAATTCCGAGAGTGCTTCGAGTTAAAATTCGTACCAGAAGCAGAAAAAGTGACATTGGCTCGACGATTTATAGGCCTTGTTCAAGGTGAGTCATCCGTGACTGATTACGTCGCCTCCTTCGAGTCGCTTTCCAAATATGGGGTTGAATACATCAACACCCCTATGAAGAAGAATCAGAGATTTGTTTATGGCTTAAACAAAAGTCTCAAGAAGCCATTACTCCTAAAATTGGAAGTTTCTTTCGACCAACTCGTTGATATCGCTCTTCGTCTTGAAGAGGCGGATAGGGAGAATGATGTTGAAGTGGTGGGTTCCAAACCAAACTTCAACAACAAGAAGAGGCCAAACAAATTTAAAGGCCCTTATCCCAATAAGAAAGGGAAGCAAGCAACCTCCGTGGCAAAGACTTCTTCTTTTGGTCGTGGGGAATGCTATAATTGTGGTTCGAAGGACCATTATGCGAACAAGTGCCCAAAGTCTCTTTCTTGTCGCTACTGCAAAGTTCCCGGTCATGTTATATCTTCATGCCCCAAGCTTCAGGGCAAGAAGGTGAAAGTTAAATGTTGCTCAAGCCCCTGGCAACACATCTCGTGGCCAAGGTATTTCTCATTCTATTCTAGATGGAATTATTTTGTTTCGTGATCATCCTATTCGAGTTCTTTTTGATACGGGTGCGTCCCATTCTTTTATATCAAAAGAACTTGTTGATACTTTTTCTTTGGATGTTTTGTGTTTAATGACTTCTTTGAGAATTGCGAATCCGGTTGGTGGATCCGCAACAATCAGTTTATTGTGTAAAGATGTCGAGATTATTTTGTGTGATTTTTCTTTCCGAGCCGATTTGCATGTCATGCGTTATTTAGGCTTTGGAATGATTTTGGGAATGGATTGGCTTAACCATTATGAAGCTCATATCCTATGTCCTGAGCGGACTATTCATCTTGGACATCCTCAATCTGTTAATCAGGTTTCTGTTATTCTTAAAGATTCAGATTCTGCTTTGGTTTCATCTTTATATTCTTTAAATCCTCGTGATGACGATGATGATGATGAGGGTGATATTATTTCTCTTATTCACGTCGTTTGTGAATTTTCTGACATATTCGAGCCCGTTTTAGGATTACCACCTAAGCGAGCAATTGAGTTCAGAATTAATCTTATTCCGGGAGCTCAACCTATCACTCGTCCTCCTTATCGTATGTCCAATAAAGAAAACGAGGAGATGCGTAAACAATTATCTGAATTGGAAACGAAGCAATTTATTCGCTCTAGTTCCTCGCCTTGGGGAGCTTCAGCTATTTTTGTGAAGAAATCCAATGGTACACTTAGGCTTTGCGTTGACTACCGCAAGCTTAATGATCTTACTATCAAAAATAAATATCCTTTACCTCGGATTGATGATCTATTCGATCAACTTAGTGGTGCTAGAGTCTTTTCACAATTGGACTTGGCTACTGGTTTTCATCAGCTTCGTATTGCAGAGGATAGCATTCCTTTGACATCGTTCCGTACTCGGTATGGATCTTATGAATGGCTTGTTATGCCACTTGGGTTAACTAATGCCCCGGCTTATTTCGTTGACTTAATGAATCGAGTTTTTAAAGACTTTCTCGACCGGTTTGTTCTCATCTTTATCGATGATATTCTTGTTTATTCTAAAACCGAGGAGGAGCATGAAAAACATCTTCGGATTGTGTTGGAAACTCTTAGGAGTAATCAATTAAAGGCAAAATTTTCTAAGTGCCACTTTTGGCAACCTCGTGTGAAGTTTCTCGGTCGCATTATTTCTGAATCCGGAATTTCCATGGATCCTTCAAATTGAAGCGATTCAAGATTGGAAGAGACCGGAGAGTGTGACAGAGATTCGTAGTTTTCTCGGATTGGCGGGCTATTACCGTCGTTTTATCAAAGACTTTTCTAAGATTTCCGTGCCTCTCACTAGCTTGACGAAGAAAGGTGTTAAATACATTTGGTTGGACAAATGTGAAGCTTCTTTTCAGAAATTAAAAGAACTTCTTTCTGATGCTCCTATTCTTGTGATTCCCGATGGGAATCAAGATTTCGTTGTTTATACCGATGCTAGTCGCATTTGTTTGGGTGCCGTTCTTATGCAAAAGGAACGCGTTATTGCTTATGCTTCTAGGCAATTAAAGCCTGCTGAGACTAGATATGCCACTCATGATTTAGAGCTCGCGGCTATTGTTTTTGCTCTTCGGATTTGGCGTCATTATCTCTTAGGAGAGAAATTTGTCCTTTACACAGATCATAAGTCTTTGAAATATTTATTCTCTCAAAAGGAACTTAATTTGCGTCAACAGCGTTGGCTCGAATTTCTTGCACCATATGATCTTGATATTCTTTATACTCCCGGTAAGGGTAATCTTGTCGCCGATGCTCTTAGCCGTAAACAACAAGCTGTCGTTTCTATGATGATATCCGAATGGAACGATCTCGAGATTTTATCCACTTGGGAAATTCGAGACCGTGTTTCCGATTTATGCTCATTATTTTTTTTATGTAGCCTTGAGGCTCATCCATCTTTTAGACCGCATTCTTAAAGCTCAAAGGCTAGATACTGAATTGGTTCTTCTTGGCCAAAATATTAAGGATAAAATTGATATTGAAGGTTTGAAAGACTTTAATATCGATTCTCGTGGCGGCATTCGGAAAATGGTAGACTTATCGTGCCAAATGTTAGGGATCTTCGTAAAGATATTTTAGAAGATTCTCATCAATCTGAATTTACCATTCATCCCGGTAGTAGTAAAACGTACGCGGATATGAAGCGACTTTATTATTGGGAGGGAATGAAACTTGACATCGCTAACTTCGTTAAGCATTGCATGACTTGCCAACTCGTTAAGGCCGAACATCAAAGGCCCGGAGGGTTATTACAACCTTTAGAAATTCCAGTTTGGAAGTGGGATCAAATTTCCATGGATTTTATAGATGGCCTTCCCCGTTCTCGATCGGGTTATGATAGCTTATGGGTAATTGTTGATAGACTTACTAAATCCGCCCATTTTATTCCCGTTCGGTCTAACCGAACCGTTCCTCTTTTGGCCAAAATATTTATCAAAGAAATTGTTAAATTGCATGGTGTTACTATTTCTATTGTTAGTGATCGTGATCCATTGTTTACTAGTGGATTTTGGAAGAGTCTTCAAAAAGCTTTAGGAGCGAAGCTTAATTTTAGCACCGCTTATCACCCCCAGTCCGATGGACAAACTGAGCGTGTGAATCAAACTCTTGAAGATCTTCTTCATGCTTGTGTGCTTGATTTCAGTGGAAGTTGGGAAGATCATATTTCACTTGTTGAATTTTCCTATAATAATAGCTTCCAATCTAATATTGGTATGGCACCTTTCGAGGCACTCTACGGAAGGCCATGCCGATCTCCTTCTTATTGGCTTGAGGCCGGTGAGAAGCTGGCTTTAGGTCCAGATTTTATTCGTGATTCCACAGAAAAGATTGATCTTATTCGTCATAGGATGAAAGAAGCCCAGAGTAGACAAAAATCCTATGCCGATAACCGGAGAAGGAAGTTAGAATTTTCTGTGGGGGATCTTGTGTTCATTCGTGTTTCACCTATGAAAGGTGTTGTACGTTTCAGTCGATCGGGAAAACTTGCGCCTCGATATATTGGGCCATTTCCTATCACCGAACGTATTGGTTCCATGGCTTATCGCCCTTTATTACCGGCTCAGTTTTCTGCTATGCATGACGTGTTTCACGTTTCTCAACTTCGGAAATGTCTTCGAAATTCTGATTCTATTCTTGAGCCCGGTGTTGTGGAAGAGATTGAAGTTTCGCCTAATTTAACTTATGAGCAACATCCTATTCGTATCATTGCTTCGGAAGTCAAACGACTTCGAATTAAAGATGTTCCGCTTGTTAAAGTTCAATGGTCTTCAAATCCTAAGGATTGTTCTTGGGAATCTAGGGAGTACATCGAGCGTACACATCCGGACTTACTTTCTCGTGCTCTTTGAGGTGAACTTCTTATTTCAAACTTCTTTTGTGTTGAATATGCTTTTATGGTTGTTACTATATATCTTCTTCTTGTAAAATTGCGAGGACGCAATTTCTTTAAGGAGGGGAGTCTGTAACAACCCGCATATTTATCGATTTTATATTTAAATATTTTATTTAAATATTTTATCGTTAGTCGGATTTTAGTCCGAAAAGCTACTTTTTGCATACAGTCGAATTAGCACTCGAGACCACTCCCATTGAGTTTAAAATGCTGTCTGCGACCTTTTTGAGTATAAGCTTCGATATGTTTGGAGAAAGTTGATTTCTGCTACTTTTTACTTTGGGTTTGGTTTTTGGGCTCAGCCCTATGTTAACTTATACTCCAAAACTGAACCACTCTCCCCATTCTCCCTCACTTCTTTCTCTTTTCAGTTTTCTTAGCTTTAATGGTGGGAGAGATTGGAAATTAAAACTCCAAAACCCTAGTTTCTCTTGCAAATCAAATTCCTAGCTCCAAACTCAGGAAGAACCCATTGGTAAGCTTCTCTTCTTCTTCTCCAACTTGTTCTCTTACCAATTTCAGAAATTCCTAAACCTAATTTTGGGAATGTTCTTGTTTTTTTAGCATAGATTCAAGCTCATTTGGGTTGTGTTGAAGAGAGGTTGATTCTCCACTTGCTTTCAAGCTTCTTCTTGTTTTATTTTGAGAAAAGGCTAGATTTTTATCTCACATCTATGACTATAATTATCTTTGGTTGTTGGGTATGAATTCCTAACACTTCTTCATGTGCATTTGCTCTTGATTTGGATTGGTTTTGTGAATACTTCAATTTTTGGGTTTTTAATGTGTGAAATCCTTTTATAGATGTTTGATCATGCTTTTGGTGATGCATCGAGGAGCATAAAGGACCGGGTTGCCGATTGGAATAAACCCTTAGAGCCAATGTTCGTCCGGTTGCATTTTGGAAGAGTTTGCTCTTCATTTGAAGAAGGCTGAAAAACAGCCCAGGCATGATTCAGTCGACTGAAAACTCTGTTCAGTCGACTGAACCTGAAACCCGAGAGTTTCGAGGCATGATTCAGTCGACTGAAAAACTCTGCACAGTCGACTGAAACTGGAAACAGAAAGTTTCCTGAACCTGGAAAATTTCCAGGTACAGGGTCAGTCGACTGAAAACTCTGTTCAGTCGACTGAACCTGCTGTTTGAGTCCAATTTGCCTTTTTGGACTGAAATTCCAATTTAAATCGATTCGTGATAATCCTATTTGTTGTTAACATCTATTATGACTTTGATGACTCTTTTGAGGGATTTTTGAATATCCATTTCGATGGATCCTTTATCGATTTCGTTGGATTTTATTCACGTCTTCGTATGTGAATTTTTGTGATTGATTGTTCTTACAATCTTCTTCGTGATTTGTCACTTTAAAAATATAAAGGTTTTCTATACTAGTAGTAAATATCAAAACTCTTTCCTCAAACGATTTCAATACTATTTTAATACCAAATTTGTTTATAAAACCGTTTTCCAATCTATTAGTATATACAAACCTTTACCTCACTCGTATGAGAAATCTAATTAAACGGCTTAGTAAAACAAGTGGTATGAAACGCTTGCGTTTACTTTGTCGGTTAATTCTTGGACTTGTTCGATTGAACCTCTTGTGACAATTTTCTAGTGGAGATTTACAGTTTGCTCGTAAATATTTAAGTTATGCAAGTGGTTATGGGACATGAAGCTAAACTCATATATTTACTAGCTTAGTGTAATCCTTCTCGCTGATCATGACGATCATCTTTGTGATTTAGACTAGCAATGTGCGATGTCTCTTTGTCTGCTAGGGAGACTAAACCCCGTTTTGTGGAGTTTCGACTCAATTTGTGATGGGGTAGCAACCCATGGTCTTCGGGCCGTTTGTGGAGCTTCGGCTCAATTTGTGATGGTTAGCGACCATGAAATTAGCGTTCCGTTTGTGATACACGTGTTGGTGAGCTTTATGCTCCCGTTTGTGATAGGCCTCTCCCCCCCCCCTCTTTTTTTTTGTGATTTCTGGATTTCTTGTGTAGATTTCTAGAATTTGTGTTTCACCAATTTTTCGTGATTTCCATTGATAAGTCTTATCGATATTTGTGCATTGGTGAATTTGTGTGTCATTGACTTTTGTGATTTCTGGATTTCTTGTGTAGTCTTCTGGAATTTGTGCGTCATTGACTTTTGCGATTGACATTGATATTATCGTCAATATTTGTGGTTTGATGAATGAAATAAAGAGTATGACACTTCTTGAATTCTTGTGTAGATTTTGTGATATTGATTAATCTCTTGTTGATTATCAACTACTTATATATCACAGCTTGGCCTTGTGATTATTATGTGTTTAGTCATAACTCTGATTCTATATCGTTTCATCTGATATCTATAGTTAGACTGATCCGTTTATTATTTTCTTATTAACTAATACTCGGGTCAGACCGAGATGTTATAGGTGCTTCTGCTTGACTTCTCTCTTGGGATTGATTTCTCTTGCTTTTGGTTAACTACTTAGATTAGTAGTTTTTGTTGTATACATTTGAGATATAGACTCCATAACGTATACTTATTCTTTTGTGTAGCTCATGTAACTATTCTTTTGTGATATTGTTGGATCTTTTTAGACCACTACTCTGATGTACACTTCCAAGTGTAATATTCATATCTATTTTCCGCCTTTGTGATATGAATTGTCTGTGACTGATTTGTGTTATGCTTATTTCTATATTTGTTTTTCGAAGGATTTATATAGCCACCGTGTAGTAGCTTTGAGTTTGTGTCGGTATGTCGGATTTCCTCTTGAAATAGAATGCATGTTATATTATCTGACATATCGGTGCTCGCGCAAAGAAATTACACGGATGGTCGCTCCTCAACAGCCTTATTCTCCGTGCTAGTCGACAGCAATCACCGTAATGTTCTTGGCTAGCGTGGGTATAGAGTTGGGGCGTCACAAAATGGAACCGAAGGCACTTCAAAAGAAGCCCTTACAAATCCAGGTATTCACAATCTCGATTGGACTCCTCATCACATATGGAGATCTCTATACCAGAGAAACTCAGTGCAGAGTCATTCGACAAGTAATCCTATCGTTGTCGAAAAAACTCGGTCTTCACCACCGTCTTCAAATGCTATCCATTTCATCGTATCACTATTCAAAGTGGGTTTTATGACAAAAGTCCTCTCCCGGCTAAACCGAATAATGAGGGCTTATTTTAAAAACTTATGGGTATGTTGGGATATTTGTTAAGTCATACTTTTTGCCCAAAATCTTTCTTTTTGAATGGTTTAAACAAATTTCCAATTTAATCTTTTTAAACAAAAGATTCAACCTTTAAGATCCTCTTTACTTTGGAACAATGTTCACCAAATCTTTAACAAAGATTTATTCATAGTTTTCAAAACTATTTTTAGTTTGATCACCTATAACCTGAAATATTTTCAACAAAAACTTGGAAATCCTTACATTATATGAAAGCAATTATCATTTGAAAACAAATTCTTTTCTTTTTGGGAAAATCCGATTATATTTACTCAAGTTATAGCCTTTCAAAGTATACATTGAAAATTTAGCGAACTGCTGTATTCTCGGCAAGTTCTATTTGAATTAAATTCAAATCTCCAAAATAATTTATTCAACATACTTCAAAGTGGTTTAAAATCGATATACATATATATACTGTATAACTTGTATATCCCTTTTCAAACCATAATTTCCAAAATAATTTCAAAACTTAAACAAGATATATTATATTCAAACTAAATTTCAATTTCAAAACTTCCTTTCCGCTTTTCATATTCAGCTCAGTTTCACTTCCAAACCACTTGGATTCAAAATTCAAATTTTATTTTAAAAAATATTTAAATTCAAAATATATGTGACTTAACCAATTTTCCTTGAAATCCATATTTGTGTGTGTGGTGTAGTCCAGGGGTTTTACACACAATAATAAAATATCACAACCATCATTAATTCAAGCACAACAATATCGATAAGTGGTATAATCCTATGACGCTCTTCCTTCATTCGCAGATAAACAAGTAATATCATTACAGACAAATAAATCACAGTTCACAGCTCAATCCAACGCAATCATATCACAGAACATCACACATTAGAGATATCCAAGAATTCAAAGCATTCAATAGAATCCAATCATTCATAAGCAAGATCAATTATTCACACAATTGGTAATTAATTTTTATTTTAAACAAATTAAATTAATTACTTAAGAATTAATTCCTTAACCCTGCTTAATTAACATTGATTAATTACGAACCATTTATTATTAAGCAATGAAATTAATAAATCAACCTTAATTATCTTTCTTAATTAATTATCCTTAATTAATTAATTATCCTTTAGTTATAAATTAATTATCCTTTAATCATTAATTAATTCACCTTTAAATATTAATTAATTAGCCTTTAATTAATTAATTATCCTTTAATTATTTAATAATTAACCATCAATTATAAATTAATAAATATTTAATTATTAATTAATCAACCTTAATTAATAAACTAGTCAACCTTTAATCATTAAATTATTAATCTTCAATTATTTAATTATTCTTTAATTAATTATCCTTAATTAATATTAATTAATTAACCCTTAATTAATTACCATTTAATTAATCGCAATAGGTGATTATCCCTAACTACTTGTATTAATATATCACAAATTAATTACATTGAGTAATTATCCTTTTATCACTTGATTAATTATCCTTTAATAACTTATATTAATTAACCTCTAATTAACCACATTAATTAATCACATTAATTAATTATCTTTTAATTAATCACTTTTAATTAATTAACCTTTAATTAATCACATTAAGTAATTAACCATTAACTGATTACCTTTGGTAATTATCCATTATTTACTTTTATCAATTAATTATTCTTTTAATTAATCATAATAATTAATTAGCCTTAATTACTTTCACTAACTGATTAACTTTTAATTACTTAAAACTTTAATTAATCGAAGATAAACCACTAACTTAATCATCGTAATTAAAATAATTAGAGATTTAAATAATTTACCTAATATTTAATTATCCAAATCAAAGCAATTTAATTTTAAAACATTTTCATTTAAAATCTAGATAGTTTGAAACTTGTTTTAATATTTAACTTTGGAAACTTTGTCAACATTTTTCTTTGAAAACCTTTCATTCCTTTGCTTTTAAACTTGTTAACAAATTTCTGCCTTTGCTTTAAACCTTGGTTATTTTAAGTTTTAAAAAAAATCCGGTTAACTGATACAAATCAAACCTGAGCCAAAGATACAAAATCCTAAGCCCAACTTCGAGTTACTTTCCCACTTCATTACTTTGAGTCAATCACGAAATCATCCCGAGACCAAACCAAACAGTTTCCCTTCTTCCCCGTCTTCACAGACAAACCCAAATGCCACTGATACTCGTGCATATGCACCAGCGATCAGCACTACTCCGATCAAATTCACTGACCTCAACATGTCACCGGCAACTTGCATGAATGCTCCAACCACCTAGGTCCCTGAATTAATGGCGAACTCGAAATCGAGCTACGAAGAATCTATCTGGAACCCAGCACCCTATCGAAAAACGCCTCGCTACGACACCACCCATCACCAGAACCCACTCCGATCCACCAAAAACTCTGCCTGAGTCCCCTGCTTCTGTTCGCCTGGGCCTGATTGACCCCGATGCACCGATGTTCATGAACCAATCACGAATCTCTCATCGACCGAAACCTGCCCCTAAACCGTAAATCAATGTCGTTCAAATACTCTGATGATCGAGAAATGCTTCGAGCATTTTTCCCGAGTTCATCACTCTCCAAACTACCCTTGGCATCAAGCACGACCTATGAATCGTCATCGTTCATCGGAAATCCACGATAACACATTTTCAGTTCAACCAGAGAATTCCCATCAATTATAAGCTTAAAAATCATGAAATAATTATCTAAATTCAGTTTAGAAAGGTAGCAATAAACTCTAGGTCAGTCATGGGACTGGTGTGAGCAAACAAAAACAGTTTTATTTGAAAAAAGCAAACAACAAAAGAAGTAAAAGAAATCCGCTATGCTTCTTGGAAAATGAAACTACCGTAACGCCTCCCGCCACATACATAACGCGATCGCACACTTGGAGGAGATTTCTTCTTATGATAGTCAAACATGCTTGATGCGCGATAATCCTTTTGATATTATTATTAGTGCATAGTGCAGAAAACATTTCGAAAGTATAGTATTAATCTTAGCCAGCATAGATACCATTATATTATGCCTGCTATAGCTACCACTTGAGGTGGCAGGTTATACAACTACAATCGTAAAGGGCACATATTGCTTGATTGGATTTCCAACAAATGGTCAAGGCTAAGGAACTTCCTTTACCGAATGGGTACGCCTCTGGAGGGATGCCCCGAGAACCTAACCGGATCTCTGCCAACACAAGACCGGGTTACCTCTATAACTAGGTAACTAACTGTCACGAGTATGCCATCCCCCGATCGTCACCGACCTTTATCCCGGGATTCACCAACAAATTACAACAACCACATAGGTTAAATATCTGTGCTCCATTCCATGATATCACTTTTTATCCATAAGGAAATGCACATAACCTAAAGGGCGCGACCCTCATAACCTTGCTGCATCCTTCCTATTTCGAGCATTTTCGGGGTGTGAGGTTCGACGAAGTCTTGTCCACAAAGCTACGCATTTCACATAAGTCATGCTTCGATCAACAAATGATCAGCGACACTTAGCATGCCCTGTTACCAAATTGGGAATATATCGCTAGCAACCATTAACTACACAACCTCTGAGCTTGTACGTCTCAGAGAAGGGTGTGAAGCTAAAAGAATAAATTCTCCGCCACCAAACAGAAATGTATTTGATAGAACTAGCTTTACATCTCAAAGTGTAACGTCAGACACATGTCCATACAAGTCCAACCTGGGTCTGGATGGAACCGAAGGCACTTCAAAAGGACCCCTTGCAAATCTAGGTATTCATAATCCCGATCGGACTCCCCATCATATATGAAGATCTCTATACCGGAACAACTCAGTGCAGAGTCATTCGATAGGTAATCCTATCGTTCTCGCAAAATGCCCGGTCTTCACCACCGTCTTTAAATGCTATCCATTTCGTCGTATCACTATTCGAAATAGGTTTTATGACATAAAGTCCTCTCCCGACTAAACCGAATAATGAGCGCTTATTTTAAAAACATATGGATATATTGGGATCTTAATGAAGTCATAACTTTTTTCCCAAAACCTTTCTTTTTGAATGGTTTAAACAAATTTCAACTTTATTCTTTTTAAACAAAGGATTCAACCTTTGAGATCCTATTCACTTTGAAACAATGTTCACCAAATCTTTAACAATGTTATTCATAGTTTTCAAAACTATTTTTAAATGGATTCACCCATAACCTGAAATATTTTCAACAAAAACATGGAAATCCTTTCATTATATGAAAGCAATTATCATTTGAAAACAAATGCTTTTTTTAGGAAAATCTTATTATACTTACTCAAGTTATAGCCTTTCAAAGTATACATTGAAAAATTAGCGAACTGTCGTATTCTCGGCAAGTTCTATTTGAATTAGATTCAAATCTCCAAAATAATTTATTCAACTTGGATAACCCTTTTCAAACCATAATTTCCAAAATAATTTCAAAATTTAAACAAGAAATATTATATTCAAACTAAATTTCAATTTCAAAACTTCCTTTCCAAAAGCTTTTCATATTCAGCTCAGTTTCACTTCCAAACCATTTGGATTAAAAATTCAATTTTAAACAAAAAAAAGTAAATTCAAAATATCTGTGACTTAACCAATTTCCCGTGATATCCACATTTGTGTGTGTGTGGTGTAGTCCAGGTGTTTTACACAATAATAAAATATCACAACCATCATTAATTCATGCACAACAATTTGATAAGCGGTATAATCCTATAAAGCTCATCTTTCATCGACAGATAAACAAGTAATATCATTACAGATAAATAAATCATAGTTAACAGAACATCACGCTCAGAGATATCAAACAATTCAAAGCATTTAATAGAATCCAATCATTCATAAGCAAGATCAATTAGTCACACAAATGGTAATTAATTTTTATTTTAAACCAATTAAATTAATTACTTAAGAATTAATTGCTTAACCCTACTTAATTAACATTGATTAATTACAAACCATTTATTATTAATTAATGAAATTAATTAATCAACCTTAATTATCTATCTTAATTAATTATCCTTAATTAATTAATTATCCTTTAATTATAAATTAATTATCCTTCATTCATTAATTAATTCACCTTTAATTATTAATTAATTAACCTTTAATTAATTAATTATACTTTGATTATTAAATAATTAACCCTCAATTATAAATTAATTAATCTTTAATTATTCATTTAATCAACCTTAATTAATAAATCAATCTACCTTTAGTCATTAAATAATTAACCTTTAATTATTTTATTATTCTTTAATTAATTATCCTTAATTAATTACAATAATTAATTAACCCTTAATTAATTACCATTTAATTAATTACAATAAGTGATTATCCCTAATTACTTGTATTAATAAATCAAAAATTAATTATATTGAGTAATTATCCTTTAATCACTAATTAATTATGTGACGACCCGGAATTTTTGAGCATTTGAAATGGGGATATTTAATTTATTTTAAATATTTGAAAGGTTAATTTTAACTTGAATTCAAATATCACTATTTATTTGATAATTGAACTATTGAATTTAATAATTTAAAATTGGGTAAAATGTTGAATCTAGAGTTTGAAGCCTGTTAAAAATAATTTGAAGGCTTGTAAAATTTATATTGATAGTGCTGAGGATAATAGAAGTTTTAAAATTGAATCTAACAGTGATTTTTTCAGTTTTAAAAATATATAGTTTAAATTGAATTTAAAAATAGCCTTCCGAGGCACAGTCTCAGAATTCGGGGAAACCAGTTCCATTGGATCCGTAATAGTGTATTATTATCGGATTTCAATTTTTGTAGTGATTGAGTTGTTGTGTGAGCGTACGATATATAAACGCGCTAAAAACTAGATCGAAATTCAATATAATAACTGGGTCCAAAAAGCTATCTTCTCCATATGATCGAAATAGGACTCGAAACTTTTCCATTGCATTCGAAATAGGGGTATGACATTATAAACGCCTAGCGGCACGTCTCGATAGGAGGTCGAGTTTTTGAATTGCAAATTCGAGACGATTTAGAATATATATATATATACAATATATATATACACTGACCAGTCAAAGCTATATCAACATCAGAACTTTCTGGGCTCAATTCTGATTACTGTATCAAGGCTATTCTGTATGCAAAGCAATTTCTTCACACAAACATTTCGAATCACGTATCCCTCTATAATTCACAGCCGAGCATCTTTCTTTCAAAACCAAAAATAAATGGCCAGACTAAATTTTCTAATGCCCCATTCTTCAATTCAAAACCCGTTACTTCCATTTCCCTTCTTTTCCAAAAATCAAAATCAAAATCAAATGGAATCGGCGAAAAAAAATATAATAACCGCAGTGTTCTCGTTCAACGACCTTCCCCTCCTTTCAGATCTATTTTCGATCGAAACCCCGGTGGGAAAAATGGCCGCGCTCTTTTCATTTTCAAATCGAGTTTGAGATTAGAAAATCGAATGGCGATTAAGGCGAGTGCGCGAGATCGGCGACTAAGAATGGTTGCGCGAGGGCTCGTGGCCTGAGGCGAGAGTGTCGATGGATTCGAGAGGGCGGAGGCAATCTTATGGAGGCTCGATTGGTGTGGATTCGCGCAAGAAGCCATGGCACTTGAGTTCGGCATGGGTTCATCGGCGACGTGAAAGCCGCGAAGCTGAGACGAAGTAGTATCGGGTTGGGGAGCGTTCGTGTGTATGCTGTGTTTAACAGTGAGGTAAAAATGGATTTTTATTTTCATTTAGCAGTGTATATATATATAGTATGTAAGCAGAAATGAATCTTTGTAGTAAGACAAGTTTTTAATTTCAAGGTCGGCATATATATGTGTGTGTGTATATAAACAGAAGGAAATAATAAATGCATATATATATATATATATATATATATATATGAAAATATACCCAAACATTTTGATATATAGGTAAAACACAATATGTATATAAAGGTAGGATTATTATAGAAAATAGGAATTAAAAAAAAAGAATGTTGAAGGTATATTTATATTAGAGTTTTTGAGATCTACAAATTATTTTTAAGTATATATATAAATGTTGTTTCAAAGGAGAATGAATATACACATATACCTATTTTCATTCACTAGTTTAATTTTAAAATAATGGAGATTGGTCTGTTTAATAAAACTTATTATTTTAGCCACTAAACGATTTTTTAAGGGAAATTATTAGTTAAATTAAATTTATTTAAATGGCAAAAAATTGTTTGATAATTTCAAATATTAAAAATCATATAACTGTTTATACAAGGTTTGAAAATCGTGGAAAACAAGTCGAGATGGAAGTGGATTGCTAACAGAATCAAATGTGAGTTAATCTCACTCATCTGGATAAATTTAAATTGAAATGGTTAAATTTAAATAACTGGTTGAATGGTTGAATTGATTTGATATGCTATATTATATATAGTAGTATATAGTATCTTGGAATGATTGATTTTCTCGCATTATATAGCGGATGAGACCCTATGTGCCGCATAATAGCGGATGATATTATATGTAATCCCATATACCGCGATATTCCACCTCGAAGTAGAATTTGTATTTTATATTGTGCTAACATCTTTGGATGTAGGGAAAACAGATGGAGAGATCCAACTGGATTCCTCAGAATTTATTCAAATTATTTAATATTCTTTGTTGTGATTATTTGATATTCTATGATGAATTATATTGGAATATCGAATGCTATGGTTTGCTTGAATGTATTTCGGTACACTGAGTTATCAAAATATATAACTTGGATTTTTGGAAAGGCAATAAAAGAGTGGAGTTTAAGTAAAATAATTATAGCGAATTTGAATAAATTAAGAATGAATTGAAAAGGAATGGAAGTGATATTAAAATACTAATAAATAATTTCGAGTATGGAAAAACAAGGATTTTGAATAAAAAGAGAAATAATGAATTTTAAACCTTAAGTGACATTATTTAAAGGAATAAATAATTTATTTTAAAATCCAAGTTTTTTTTAAATTTATTAAAATAGATAAAGAAGGAATTTATTTAAAAATGGAGTAAACTGAAAATCAATTTGGAAATTGATTCATGTGTTTGAAATTTGAAATTTAAAGGAGAATGTGACAATGGATATTATCAACTGGGTTTGTAAAAGCAAAGTATTATATCAGTGGATATTTGAAGAATAACTTCACGATGGGAATTTATTAAAGAAATAGAAAATCTGTTTAAAGATAAATGGTAATTTATTTTTAAAGAGAAGTAAATTTCCTTGGATAGCCAAGTACGTTTTCAAAGAAAATTTTTAAGTATAAGTTAAAAGTTCTAAGTTGTTTTAATAAAGTATGTTTTAGAAAATTTATTATTTCTAAAAGTTTAAATTCTAAAGTAAGTATTTTTCAAAATCTATTATCGTAATAATTATTTAAAAGATGATTTGGTATTTTGTTTAAAGGAAAAAAATCTAGTTTTATATTTTATAAAGTAACCTTATTTTAAATATTCCAAAAGTATATATATAAATAAAGTATTAAAGTAGTTTTCTCTAAATTTAAACGTTAAAGCATATTTTACAATAAAGTGTTTTTAAATTATTTTAAAAATCTAAAGTTTTGTGCTTGGTGATTTATGTGGAAATAGAAATATTTGAGAAATTTATTCTGTAAAAGGAAGGTAGTTTGAAACTATTTTCAAAAGGGTTTGAAAAGTGGTAAGATATCTTGCGAAGATATTTTGAGATAAATAAATAATTTGAGAAATTATTTATTGTTTGATGGTTGTGGTGATTGTTACTTGATAGTTAAATAACCGACTATCAATATTGGCCAAATGCGCCAATCGTTTCGACGAGACCGGGAGCGGGATTAATTTCTCGAAAAACACTTCGATCCTGTTTGTACTTTTTCGTGGAAAAACGAGTTTAGAGTTGTAACGATCCATAAAATTTTAGTAAAATTTTAATGGTTTTATTTACTTTTTAATTGAATTTTTGAGAAATTTTAAATAATAAATTTTGAAATAAAAATTAATATTTGGATTACGTATAATTAAATATAGAAAATGGTAAATTTTCATCAGAAATTATTAAAGAAAATTTTATTAAGTAGTTCTATTAAATTCTAATCAGTTAATAATTGATGATAATAAATTTATTACCAAACCTGAATATTTTCCCATAGAAAAATTCTAAATCATATTATGACTGGGACGTCGGTTTTCGTTTTTCCAAATTCGAACTTCTTTAGCTCCGTCGATCTTATTTTTCTACGTTTTTGCTGCATTTTCCGCTAATAGAAAATTCGAATTTTTATAATTCAATCATACCACTGATATCTATATACCGTTTTGATCGTCTCGTCGAGCGGATCTCTACGGTGTATTTATTTCTGTGTTTTGAAGGCCGGTACATAGCGGGATCCATGAAACCGGTAACCTTATCGGTATCGGATCCGTGACAATTTGATTTTCTTTTGGGTTTCAAAATTTAAACGTGCATCAATCAATTGCTTTGATAGTTGTCAGCTAAATCAATGGGCGACCGTTGCTTCTAAAACTGCTCATATTTAATTTGATACGTTTCCTTTCTATTTATTCCATTCTTTTCCCTGTTGCCTTTTTCATTCCTTGATTTTTGGTGCTATTGGCTTCAACAAACGTATCATATTCAGGACGAAATGTATATATATTCCTTACTTTATCTGTGTCAGTTTAAATTATGAACGGTCATTTCCTTTATTATCCCCTGAAATCTATGCTTGATTTTTTTCCATATCCATTACTTTACATTTATATTGGTACGTTTTATTTTGAGATTGCCCTGCTGAAACGTAAACTTTTAATCAATGCTCAGACTCCTTATTTCTAATTCATACTTTTATATCACATTCTCTGCGTCATTTTCTTTCCTCTCTCGGCTGAAATCAAGGGACTTGACAGTTATAATTATTTTTATTTATAGATCCGTTCGAATTTCCACCGGTTAAAAGGAATTTTTTTAATTTAAACAGTAGTGTACCTTTATTACTCCTTGATTCACGTCCTCTACCTCTTTAAATCTTCTCTCTGTGGTCTTCTTCATTTTCGATAATTGCTTTGGTCTCTGCTTATTTTCCATCTTCCCCATAAAACAAACATTATAATATAAAAGAGAATCAAGGTCTTCATTCATTTTCTATTGCCTGTCCTTCTTCTTCGAACAGCTCGAACCCTTTAAACCCGGCCTTGTCACGGCCAGCAGCGACCCACCCCGACCACCCACCAAACTGCGCGTCAACCTCCTATCTCCGCGCCCTCAGCCTTCTCACCTCCGCCTTGCCACAGGAACCCTTCCTCCTCCCTCACCTAGAATGGCCACGCAACCCAATCTCGGCCGGGCATCGACCACACGCGCCTAAGACTCCACCCGCCTCTCCTTCGACTCGACAAACGCCGCCGCCCCTTCACTTACCCGCTGACCGACTCTACACTTCCCCACCTCCCTGATGCAGCCACCTTCCACCGACCATCGACTGTAACCAGTTCTAACCTCGCGCTCCGCTTTGCCGATAACCACTACCCTGCCTCTATCTAATGGCACATATGTATAATTTATTATCAGGTTAGTGAAATTTATATTATTGTATATATATGTTATACTATATATAGTATATTCTGAATAGAGGTTTGAAGAATTTTTTTATGTAAATAGTTTATATATGATATGTGTTTCGTATGTTAAAAGTATTTGTATATACATGTATTTTTCTGATTTTGGGAAATTGCAGTAAAACATATATTGGTCGTATATATAGTGTGTAAGTTTATATTAGTTTATAAAGTTGTTTATATATATATTTAGTCTATACTTTTGGTCCGTTGTTTGCATGCACACGCTGATACAAGTTAGTTAGAATTTGTTTAATTGTAGGTAGAATAACAAAGCAAGTCACTTTGTTTAAAATAAATACTGTGAAAATTTTATATAACAGGTATATGATGTTGTATGTATAAATAAGCCTATAGTATAAATTAGCATAAAATGTTTCGGTTGTTCATTGTGAAAGTCTGCATAAATTAGATTTGCATATTGCCATAGTATGCATTGGTTGATGTGGGGAAAACGTGTTCTTTCATTTATGCAAGGATTTGTTTGTATATATATAAAATACGTATGTAGTTTACTAGCCGTATAGATATTTGAAATATGTATATTCTACGCATTTATAGTTGGGGTACGTTGGTTTAATCTATATAGATATGTATGTGTGTGTGTGTTTTTATATATATATATATATATATGTATGTATGTATGTATGTATATAAAATAGGGTTTTTAATGGCGGACAACGGCGACAGCGAAATAAGTGAGATCAAAGAAGATACTGCGGAAACCGATCCAAATCAACCTATCACCGTGGAAAATTAAGAAGACGACACGGGATGGACAGAGGTTAGATATAAAAACAAAAGCCCTAATGAAAGCAGTATCATAAGGCAACAAACTCGATTGGAAACTCTCGAAAAACAGCAGATCTGGTGGGACAGGGATCAAATAATTCGATTAAAATAACAAATCTAATGGAATCTACTGACAAACCAGCAATCATGAAAGGAATAAAAATGTGGACCGATGTGATAGCAGGTAATACTCGAATTAAAGGTGGGGTCCAGAAATTTGATT
This sequence comes from Allium cepa, assembly GCA_030765085.1. Lineage (NCBI taxonomy): Eukaryota > Viridiplantae > Streptophyta > Magnoliopsida > Asparagales > Amaryllidaceae > Allium > Allium cepa. The sequence goes on from CM060944.1 coordinate 461,934,955, forward strand.
ATAAGGAAGACGAGGAATGAACCTATGCAGATCTGGATGATGAAGTATTTAATGCTGCAAAAGGCATGTGGGGCACCTCAATATACATGTATGTTTCAGGTAAAAGGCCATATTACATTATCTAAATGCTTATATTAAACGAGAATGGAAACCTAATGGTAAATGGGATATTTTCCCAGGGAAAATGGATTTTATTAATAAAATTTGCAAATGAATCAGACTGTAAGAAAGTTTAAGATGGTGGACCATGGTTCATTGATAGTAAACTTATCTTCACTAAAAAATGGGAACATAATCTACGACTTGAAAGGGATATGCTTGAATCACATCCAGTTTGGGTTAGATTGAAAAATCTAGATCTACCTTTGTGGAATGCTAGAGGAATCAGCAAAATAGCTAGTCTGATTGGTAACCCGCTAGATATGGATGATTATACCAAAGTGAAAAGATTAACCTATGCCAGAGTGTTAGTAGAAATTAAAGCAAGTGATAACATTAAAAAACAATTGAGAGCCAAAGACAGATGAGGCAATATCTACATTCAGGAAATAGAATATGAGCATATCCCACCCATATGCACTAAATGTAAATGTTTTGGTCACAAACTGGAGCAGTGTGAAACTGTGTCACCTCCTATCACACAAGTTTGGAGACAAAAAATTACTGTCCAGACTGATCTGTTACAACAAAAAGTGGCAAAGCCAGACTATATACATAATAAGCAAGATACAACTATGGATCAGGAGGATAAAACTGCGGGAACAGAGGTCCATAATTCACCATTATATACTGAGGGGGTAGATAATGCCCAAAATCATAGCTTGGATGATATCCATGAGAAGAATTCATTGGCAACTGCAGAAGTAGAAAAGGAGATTAATAATATAGAGCTTGACAATATGGAATCTGAATCTGAGCCAGAGGAAGAAAACATAAACAAATATACAAAATCCAATCAAAAATATGCAGCCCAATTTAAAAAATCAGAGGGAAAAGATAAGGCGAGCTTAAGTCGCGAGGTCTCTCCTAGGAAACTAAGGAGTCGACCTCCAATTTCTAGATGTCCATAATAAGTTGGAACGTAAGAGGTCTAAATAACGACACTAGATGTTTAGACCTCTTAAATCTAAGGAGAAAATATTCTCCTTCTATTATAAGTATCCTGGAAAATAAATTCAATGTAAATAATCTTCAATATTTTACTGAGTCTTTAGAACCTAAATGGGTCACTATAAACAACAATGATGTAGGTGGCAAAGGTCATATTCTCTTATTATGGAACAAAAAAAATATGGAATATCAATCTTCTTGACAAGGATAATCAACAAATTACAGTTAATGCTACTAATTCAGGGGGGCTTAAAATCATTCTAAGCTGTATTTATGCTAGTAATATAGCATCTCACCGTACCAAATTGTGGGAAGCCATAACAAACATCAGTAACAAGATAAAAGAACCTTGGATAGTAATGGGTGACTTTAATGTTGTCCTGAAAGCAGAAGAAAAGAAAGGGGGGCTCACCATTAGAGTTTCCCAACTGGAGGAATTTAACAACTACGTCATTGGCGCCGGATTACTAGAACCCATCCACTGTGGCCTGAAATATACATGGAGGAGTGGTGAATGTAAGAAAATTTCCTGTAAATTGGACAGAGCTCTGGTTAATGTAGAATGTATAAATAAATTGTCAAACATCAATGTGAACATACTACCTCCTTCAACAAGCGATCATTGTCCCATCCTCATAAACTTAAAGGAAAAGAATATGCATGGAAAAGGATAACCTTTCAGGTACTCAAATCAATGGCCAGAATTAGAAGGTTACACATCAGCAATACACATTACTGATATACTAAGGGAGGAAGGAACTGAATGCTATAAACTCGTGCAAATTCTTAAAGATGCCAAACATCAATTAAAGGAATGGAATAAAAAAAGACCTAAAAATGAAGAGAAGATCAACAAGCTTCAGACAAAATGTGAAGAACTGCTAAAATTAATTGACAATGGAGACTCAACAGATGATGTATAGAGACAATACTACCAATCTCAAAGCAATCTAAAAGAAGATCTTCACATAAAAGCCATTGAATTAAAACAGAAAGCTAAAGAAAAGTGGATAACTGAAGGAGATGAATGCACAAAATTATTTTATACGAAAATGGCAATTAGACATAACTTCAACAATAATCATCATCTAATTGATCAAGATGGTAACAACCGTGTCAACAGTTCAGCATTTGAAGAACAAGCTATAAAATACTACACAGATTTGTTTAATGGAGAAGTTAACCACACAATACCAGAGGTGCATTGCAGATGGTTGGTAAATGCCAGAGGGAAAAGAATTCTGTCCAGGAACATAACCATGAAAGAGGTTTGGGAAGCTCTGAAATCCATTCATATAGACTCCAGTCCCGGGCCAGACGGGCTGGGGTAATGCAGGATATATTACAAAGTGGTAAATTCGTCAAAGAAATTAATCACACGTTTATATGCCTGATCCCTAAGAAGGAAAATCCAACAAAGATAGAAGACTATTGATCTATTACATGCTGCAATGTGATATACAAAATACTAAGTAAAATTTTGTGCAACAAAATGAAACTCATTTTACCTGACCTTATTTCATAAAGTCAAAGTGCATTCATCAAAGGAAGAAACATTTCCGAAAACTCATTGATGGCACATGAATTGATTAGAAACTTCAACAAACCAGGAGCAGTTAAATTCTATCTAAAAGTAGATCTTCATAAAGCATATGATAAAATAAACAGAGATTTTATCATTCGTATGCTAAGATCAATGGACTTCCCTTCAAAATTTGTGAATATAATAAAAGAATGCATAACCACTCCTACCTACTCAATACTGATCAATGGGATACCAAAAGGCTTCCTAGTATCCAACAGAGGAATTAGACAAGGTGATCCCCTCTCCCCTTACTTGTTTGCTATTGCCATGGAATATTTTTCGTTACAAATGGAGCTGGCAACACACAACAAATTAGTTCAGCCAATATACAATATTCAGCCTATTGTGACCCACCTATTATATGCAGATGGCCTGCTCATTTGTATAAAATCTTCCAATGCATCGGCTAAATCAGTCAAAGAAACTTTCTGCAAACTAGAGAGATATACAGGGCTTAAATTGAACGAACAAAAAACCAAATGCTACTTTAACAAGACATGCAACAATAGAAATGAGATCCTGAATATTTTAAAAGTGAAAGAAGGAGAACTTCCAGTCAAATATCTCGGTGTACCTTTATAAACAAATAAAATAACTGATAGAGAATGTGCAGCACTGGTTTCCTCAATAAGGGATAAGCTACAGGGATGGAGCTCCAAACTTTTATCATTAGCAGGCAGAATCGAACTGGTTCATACAGTAATTCATGCCAAAATCAACTTCTGGTTACAGACCTTCCAAATACCGGATGCGTCAATAAAAAAAATTGAAAAAGTGTGTGCAGACTTCATTTGGAAAGGAGGCATGCATTAGATTAAATTTGAGGATTTATGTAGACCTAAAGATGAGGGTGGCGTGGGGCTTAGACGGGTAAAAGACATGAGAATGGTTTTCACATTAAAGCAAGCTTGGAGGATAATCAAAGGCAAGGGCCTATGGGGAAATTGGATGAGAAGAAGATACATAAAAGACAATTTCTAGTGCATGGAGATAGACAATAACGCTTCAACAAACTGGAAAGCTATCATGCGAATAAGAAAAACACTAGCTCAGTGTTGTGGCAAAGAAATAGCTAAGGGGAAAGAGACAAATCCGTGGAAAGATCCTTGGATAACAGGCACATCTTTGATTGATATACTGGGGATCACTACTTATTCAGATTATGGTTGTCTGGAAAAAAAGTCTCTGACATAATTAAAAACAATGAATGGGACTGCTCGAGTTTACCACTAAACCGAGAAATCAAGGAGAAAATACAGTACATGCCAATATACAATGGGCGACAAAATGATGAATGGATCTGGAAGCCTACTGGGGAAGAATTTACTACTAAAACAGCGTGGGAAGAGATACGACACCATGATAACAAAGTAGATTGGAGCAAAGTCATCAGGAACAAAGTGAATAATCCTCAAATGGCATTCATTGCATACAAAGCGATTCAGAATCATTTGCCTACTAAAGACAGACCCATGAAATGGGGGATTATTACAGAAAACAAATGTGAACTGTGTGAACAGGAGGAAGAAACACATAACCATTTGTTCTTTAAATGCAAAATCTCGAACGAAATATGGACACAAAGCAAAACTAAAGAAAATCTGCCTATACAAAAAAGCACTTTGGAGGAGGAAATACATCACCTGTTGCGGAGAGGAGATGGCGTAGACAGCAAATCCAAATTGGCCAGTACTTCCATTACTGCGACAGTTTGGAATGTGTGGAAGGAGAGAAATCGAAGATTATATGAGAAAAAACAACACAACAGTGAGGAAATCAGTAAACTCGTCAGATCTGATATCCAACTGATGAAGAAGAGAAACAAAAACTATGTGCCTACCTCGTGAGAATCAGATGAAGTTCGAATTGTAGCATAGAATCAGCAAAGTTCATCGGGAGGAAACCCAAATACAAGTTACTGGCCGCCGTGAATTCGAAGAAGCTAAGCACAGACGAAGTATAATTGGTAACTTAAGTTGTTTTAATTATGAAAGACATTTTGTATATGTTCCCATACGGCATGTCATACTGGGCTGAACTAAACTTAGGCTGTATATGCCCCTAATAAAATCTTACCCATTTTCAAAAAAAAATAAAAACTTGTTGGTCGCATATATGAGTTTTATTTATGATCTTTTATCTGATATCCAAAGATGGGAAGTATTATATATACTATATGTATTAGCCTATATAAGTATATATATATATATATTAAATATGTTGGAATTTAAAGGTTTTTTTAAGGAACTAAGTTTGTGTTGATTTTCATTAGATATGGATTCTAAATATATGTTTGAATTTTTATAAAATATGTTGATTTACACTCGGTATGGGTATATTTACATTGTATGGTGGGTTTACATTTATGTTAGTATTTTGAAAAGCATTATATACACAGGTATAAGTGACAGATATCCATGCCTAATCTATTTGTATGATATCTTATGTTAACGTTTTGAATAAATTTATAATATATGTATTTTATTTTATTATATGGGTTTTAAAACATATATATCTTTGATTTTCGATATCTGAGTTTAAAAATAATGGTGTTAAAATCTTTATATTGTTTTAATATATTTATCTTAAACTAAAGTACTGGATTTATAGATACAGGTATAATAATATATGTATTCTTCGTTATATTATAACCGATTCTGATTTGTCCTCATCAATTTCCCATTTATCAGCATTGTCCATCCAATTCGTGCCAATCTTGCCCTGCTTTGGAATTCGTGACTGAATCCGCAGCTTGTACTATTATCGAACTCCTCTAGCCTCGAGAGGTGAGCAATCACTCACGATTAATGTTATTATATTTATTAAATTTGATTTCAATTGAAACGACAATTGAAATATGCTGCTGTAGTTATTTAAATTTTTATATATGCTATTATCTGTAACAATTCACCTGTGGGATATGATACCATATCCTGTTGTTTATATTATATTGTTATTGATGATATATGCCTGTTGTTCTAATTTATATTATTAGTTATCACTATGCAAGTTCCCTGTTAGTATAAAATTCACTATGGGTTGAAATGATACCTACTCGAACGGACTTAATAGAAGAATTTCGTTATGGGTTGAAATGATAAACCCAAGCGATTTTCAATTAAATTAAATTTGGGATTGCGGGTCAAAGTGATATCTACCCGCATATTTAAATTTCGGATTGAAATGATAAATATCCGTATCCCTTGACCATAGGGCAGGAAATTATATACGGACAGCGTTGGTCTATATATATATATAAATGTTTTGAAAATAATTTCTATGGATGGAAAGAAAAATATAGTTTTAATAAAGACCGATGCTTAGAATATTATATGTATAAAATTGAAAATTTTATATATAGACCTAATAATAATATTTAATCTAATTGAGATTGATTTAATACATATAATATGTTTAAGGATTCATTTAAATTTATATTTCAAAATAGATTTAGTAAAATTTTGAATAAGCTAAGGTAGAGAAGATAAAGTTGAATTAATTGGAAATGGTATTTAATTAAGAATTATATTCAATTAAATCGATTTGAAACTATTGAATTCGAGATTTAAGATATAATTTTATAACTTGGTTTTGGTAAAAGGTATTAAATGGATATTTTAAGTTTAAAAAATTTAAGGAAATATTCCCTGACTAAATAATAATGAAGCTAAATCAAGATCTATATGAAACTGTTAGATTTAACTTTAAAAACGTTGAATATTAAAGCTTTGAATGTATTGAAAGTTTAAATGGTTATTGAGAACTGAATTGAATTTGTGAATAGAGCTTTGAATAAATGCGAATTTGGAATTTGAGTTGATTGGAATCAATTTGTGTAGTTGAGGAAATTTCAAATACTTTACTTTATGAATTATTTAATATATATACTATTTTGAAAAATAGATATATTTGAAAGGGAAATGATATTTTGGTTTTCAAGTATAAATTAATTTGAATGACCACGGTGTTATAGTGTATATTTCCACGTTGTAGATAGTTCTGCAGATCCTTAGAGGATGGTTATCCCAAAAATCCTTTGAGTTACTTGTATTCCAGTTGATATTTCACTTGAGTTGGATTTATTGATATAAGAATGTTAATCCTGACTCGAGTGTTTTATGTTTTGTTTTACGCACAGGTCAGACTGAGTGATACCGCTTTTGAGACTCACCTTCGGAGTTTGGAGCTTCGTTTGGGGATCCAACTATCGATTCCGCTTTCAGCCCTTCTAGTTGATTGGTTCAAAGAAGTCATCCGCTCGTACTAGAGACTTCACTGCATCTGAGATATTCTGTTGTATTTTATTTCTAACACTGATGTTTATATAGTAGCTTCATGAACTACTATTTATCTGTTCTGCTGTATTATCTTACCGTGTCTATGATCTGTGATTATTTATTTACTTTTTATGCTGAGTATTGCCAAATTTTTACTTACAACGCGGTATTTTAAGCAATTCAAGTCTGACATGTATGGATGCGAATGGTCGAAAATACCGGGCTGTTACTGGAGTCGAAGATGGAGAAATGAAGTGCAAGGGCAAATCGCTACTAATCCTGAGGATTATTCCAAAATGGATGTAGTAGGAATAGTGCCTTCGGTTCCGTTCGAACCCGAGACGGACTTGTATGGATGAATGCTTTCAGAACATCGTCACTTGGACGATGAGCGTTCTAAGTGAAACGATCTAAAAGGTAACGCTTAGCCTCAAGCCTCATCAACCGGGAATGACTGAAAATCAGGGGTTATGCAGCAACATTAGGTGGGTAGCACCCACTTTAGTGTGAGGTCATCCATGTCTGGATGTCCCTTTTCATTTCGGCTTAGTGGTGCGGTTGTTGATCACAACCGTGGGGTGATCTTACCCGGGATTATCCAGTAAGGGATAATCCTGGTCTTGTGTTGTAGGGGTTCGGGAGTGATCCTCGGTATAGTGATATAGGCCGCGTACCGTTACAGGTGGTACCTAGTGCCTAGTCATTAGTTGGAAATCCATTCTCCCTATGCGCCTTTTACGAGTTTTGTTTGTATTACCCACGATTGTGGCCAGTAGCTGGAATTTAATTAATGTAACAATTTAGGCTATTTTAATAAGTATTTGTAAATAGACCCTATTATAATATCAGAGGATTTTAATAAAAAGTGTTTTAGCTATCGTAAGGTAAAAACCCGACATGTTTATTTATGACGTGGTCTTACAGGATGCTTTTGTTTTCAAAGGGATTTTGAAACTTTAATAATCAAGTTGAGTGTGATTTCTCACACTGGCAATCCAGACTGACTCGGGTGTTATTTAACTATAATGCTTGGGTCAGACCGAGTATTATAGAATACAGGATACGATGTCGTGGAGCTCAGGAGACGAGCTGGATGGCAATACGTACTTCCATACTTGATTATTGTTCCGGTGTGTATCCATTTGTATGTTATTGATGTTTTCAAACTCTGATGATGTACACTAATGATGTATGTATAAAGCAGATATAGTTTTCTTTTGTGTAAAGATCTATTATTATATATTATATTTTATTCCGCTGCGATGGTAAGATTCTGTTGTTGTTTTCTGTCTTCTCTTCTTTTACATCTTCTTCTTTAAGCCAAATGGTTCGTATTTCTGTTCAACTTGAGTTGATTGATGTAGAATAGTATTGACTCAAGGGGTACGGATTTGTGGGCTGTTACAGTTGGTATCAGAGCCAGGTAGGTGATAACCTTGGCTTTGGTGGGGATTACTCATAGAATAGAGTCCATAGTACTCTAGAATGGGCTTGAGTGTATTGATAGATATGAGCGCGTATTTGTTAGTGAATATAAAATTTTTTTTATATTATGTTGACTTGGTTGTTGAGTGTTTAGGATTCTGGTCGATATATGGTACGCCATGTCATCGATAGGGGTTTCTAAACTCTTAAACAAGATAAACCGACACAGTATTGTTTAAATAGGGTAAATGAAATAATTTTACCCAAATTATATTTGTATATAAAAGAAATGATTTTTCATAAATTATTATAGTTATATATGGTTGCTTGGTTGTTAGAAAGTGATAATATTAAATTATTATCATTGTTGTATGAGAATTGAATAAGAAATTGAAATAATAACCAAAAAATTAAGGAATAAATTAATAAATAAATGGGATCTGTAAATGTGATTTATAATTGAATAAGATATTGAAACCATAATTAAAAACTAGAAACAAATTCATATAAAAATGAAATTTGTAAATGTAAACTATAAATTTGAATTACAGTGTGATTAATAAATAAAATAAGATAAAATTCCAAAGTAATGTTTGAATATAAATTTAAAGGATTTGGAATTTGAAAATTAGGAAATTTGAATTCCTTCGAATTTGAAAATGATTCTCAAAAAGTTGGGAAAAATAATATATATTTGAGAAATATTTGTGAATCGGATTTGGGATCTAGAGAGATTTGAAATTTAAAAATATTTGAAGGGATTTTAAAGTGATAAAAGCATTGAACTCTTTTAGGTCGCTGGAAAATAATTCTGATGACGACCGCGACATCATCGGTGTTCATTTTCGAGTTTCCAAGAGGGGGATTGCTACCTGGATATTTTGGATTAATGTTTGTTTGTGAAATTTGGTTTGATTTTGAAAATGCAAACGAATAGTTTGGTTTAGATATATATGTTTTCAAAATTGAATTTTGAACATTTTAGTAACGAGTTTAAACGTGTAAGCAAAAGGGAATTGAAACTGAATGTGAACTTAAGTTTGAATGGAAACAATTAGTCAAGTTGGACTAAATAAAACAAAGTTTGAGATTAAAATTAGTAAGTAACTGAATGATTTATATGGTATGCAACTTAAATGAAATTGAATATTGGATGATGTTTGATTTAAAATTATGTAAAATAAAGTGGAGAATTAGTTCAAATGGACTAAAAATAATTAATGTTTGGAAATAAAATTTATTGGTTAAAAATGAATTTGTGAATGAACAAATGAATTTATAATTGTAAGTAAATGAACTGAAATTGGATATTGTAATGATATTAAATGGAATTAAGTCCTTGCTTAACAAAATTCAAAGGAATGGTGTGTAGCAAGATTTAACTGGAATTAAGCTAAATAAAGTTGAATTGAAATGAATTCAGTTGAGTTATAGATAATATTGAATGGAATAAAATTCTTACCTAAATAAATAAATGTAAACTAAGTAAGTGTTGAATTGGATTAAAATAGATTTGGTGTGAGTTGTAAACAAATCAAATTCAAGCATAAGTTGAATGTCTTTATTATTAATAAATCCAATAATGAATTGTTAATGTGAATTAAAATTTAAAAATGGATAAAATAATAAACTAATTAAATAAAATAGTAAAATGGTTGGGATTTGATCAAAGGAAAATCAAATCAAATATTTGAATGAAAGTTGGTTGAATAAAATAAACTTAAGTTATTGGGTGGGATAGTTGAAGAAAATAAACAACTTAAGTAAATTGTGAGATGGTTATTTAATATTTTGGTTGTCGAGTTTAATAAAATGGTTTGGAATCAAACTTTTGGATATGAAAGAAAATGCGATGAAAGTTTGTGAATAAATTAAAATGGGATAGAATCGAGTGTAAATTGAGTTGGAATCAGTTTAAATGGTTATAAAGTTTAAGCAATTATTTATTCACATTAATATTGTCGAATTGCATAAGGAAATGAGTCGTTCGATGTAAATGCATTTAGATAAATTCTATGAGTTAGTAGAAGTAAAATAGGAGGATTTTGAAATCTATTGGAATTAATATAAGTTGTTTTGCTTAGAATGAATTAAATATAAGCGTGTAGGTTGTAAATCACTTAAACTGAATGGCATGGTTTCGGAATTGGTTGTAAGCAATTGTAATAAGTGTAGGAACCTTATATGTGCTAATGGAAATTATATAGCGTGCAATATACGTAAAATTTATGTGTTAGCTATTGAAAGTAAGTGAAATGTTAATAAATTGCATATATTTAGTACTTATATGTTTGAATTGAGTAAGTACAGGTACCGGGAAGCCGTTTGGCAAGATTTGATCGTGCAAAATGCTAAAATAATAAGCTACTTGCTTAAAAATACTAAATAAAGGAACACCTATGCAATAAAAATAGAAAATATGAACTATTTTTGTTTTTCCGACCATGTGGGTCGATTTATATACAATTATATCTTTTGTCAAATTGCAAAAGCTCCTCCGTACAAAGAATACTCTGCCAAAAATTTTCGAAAATTTTGGGAGTTAGAAATTTTTTTGAAATTTTTGGGGAAATTTTAGTTAGCGACAAAACGATTTCAAATTTGAAATTGAAATAAATTAGGGAATGCAACTAATTTAAAATAATGATACGAATCTGTAAATGGAAGATAAAATTAAATATTTAGAGTTGAAGATAAAGTAAATTCATATGGAGATGGGTGAACTAATTTGAATAGAAGTAGATATAAACTAAAGTGGAGAAATAAAAATAAATATTTAAAGTGTATAAAACATTTATATTAAATGAATGGTGAAATCCTTAAGTAAATTTGGCATTGAAAAAAAAATTATTCTAGGTGAATAATTGAATGAAGATTAAAATTGAATGTTGTGAAATGGGATAATTGTGGATAGTGAATAAAAATAAAAATAATATGAATAAAAGAATATTGATATAGTTAATAATCGATGGATATAAATAAGTAGGATGTACGTATATTTATTTTATTCGCATAGCGATTTGATCCAGATTCGAACACAGAATTTCGAGATAGTTATATCGATCCGAGTTAGGATTTTTCACTCGATTTTCGACGGCGAACCTTGGATATGGATTTTGATTGATTCTGTAAATTCTCTATCATAGTTATGACTATGCAAGGAGAATGACGGTTTCTGATCAAGAAACCAGATCTGAGTCCGCACTCGGAAGTTGGGTGGACGATACTAATTCGGAAGTGAAATTGTGTGATTGAGTAAGCGATCAGTTTCCGTATTGCGTACGAATGATATAGGAACATTGTACTGGCTTGAATGAATGATAATTGGAAAATTTGTAAGGAAGTCAATAAAATGTTTTTGAATGTTGTGATTGGATATTATTGCTAAATAGGATATACAAGCATTATAAGGGAAAAGGAAAATTGGTTTTGGTTTCAGAAGATAAATTTGAATTGCTCCACAAAAAGGTACGTGTTTAAATTTCTGTATGAAATTTGATTGGGTTTTTGATCTAGCCACTTGGCCTTTTGTTTTCTTTTGGAATTCGGGAGCCCGTAGAGGCATTTTGTAGTTATACCGAGCTAGCCGCGCAAAGGAGACGCTAGCGAAAATTTTCTAAAATTTACGGAGTTGGAAAAATTTTGAGAAAATTCTGATAATTTAAAATTTGGTTTTAAATTGAAATTTGAATGATTGACCAAATAATATTGTTTGAAAACTATGGGAGAGTTTGGGAAGATAGTAAGAATGATAATGGGCCTTTTATAAAAGATAGTTGGTAGGATGTTGGATTGTTGGTTTTTGAGAAAAGAAACGGGTATTGGACCATTCTTCCAAACTAGTAATTTCGGGGATGAAATTCTTTAAAGGAGGAGGAATGTGACGACCCAGAATTTTTGAGCATTTGAAATGGGGATATTGAATTTACTTTAAATATTTGAAAGGTTAATTTTAACTTGAATTCAAATATCACTATTTATTTGATAATTGAACTATTGAATTTAATAATTTGAAATTGGGTAAAATGTTGAATCTAGAGTTTGAAGCCTGTTAAAAATAATTTGAAGGCTTCTAAAATTTATATTGATAGTGCTGAGGATAGTAAAAGTTTTAAAATTGAATCTAACAGTGATTTGTTCAGTTTTAAAAATATATAGTTTAAATTGAATTTAAAATAGCCTTCCGAGGAACAGCCTTGGAATTCGGCGAAGCCAGTTCCTTTGGATCCATAATAGTGTATTATTATTGGATTTCAATTTTTGTAGTAGTTGGAGTTGTTGTGTGAGCGTACGACATATAGACGCGCTGAAAACTAGATCGAAATTTAATATAATAACTGGGTCCAAAAAGCTATCTTCTTCACACGATCGAAATAGGACTCGAAACCTTTTCCATTGCGTTCAGAATAGGGGTATGACATTATAAAATCCTAGCGGCACGTCTCGATAGGAGGTAGATTTTTTGAATTGCAAATTTGAGACGATTTAGAAGTGTGTGTGTGTGTGTGTGTAATATACATACATTGACCAGTCAAAGCTATATCAACATCAGAACTTTCTGGCCTCAATTCAGATTACTGTAGCAAGGCGTATTCTGTACGCAAAGCAATCTACACACAAACTTTTCAAATCAGGTCTCCCTCTATAATTCACAGCCGAACATCTTTCTTTCAAAACCAAAAATAAATGGCCAGACTAAATTTTCTACTGCCCCATTCTTCAATTCAAAACCTGTTATTTCCATTTCCCTTCTTTCTCAAAAATCAAAATCAAAATCAAATGGAATCGGCGATAAAAAATATAATAACTGCAGTGTTCTCGTTCAACGACCTTCCGCTCCTTTCAGATCTATTTTTGAATCGAAACCCCGTTGGGAAAAATTGCCGCGCTCTTTTCATTTTCAAATCGAGTTTGAGATTCGCAAATCGAATGGCGATTGAGGCGAGTGTGCGAGATCGATGACTTAGAATGGCTGCGCGATGGCACGTGGCCTGAGGCGAGAGTGTCGATGGATTCGAGAGGGTGGAGGCGATCTTATGGAGGCTCGATTGGTGTGGCTTCGCGCAAGAAGCCCTGGCAGTTGAGTTCAGCATGGGTTCATCGGCGACGTGAAAGCCGCGAAGCTGAGACGATGTAGTATCGGGTTGGGAAGCGTTCGTGTGTAAGCTGTGTTTAACAGTAAGGTTAAAATAGATTTTTATTTTCATGTAGCAGTGTATATATAGTATGTAAGCAGAAATGAATCTTTACAGTAAGACAAGTTTTTAATTTCAAAATCGGCATATATATATATATATATATATATATATATATAAAAACAGAAGGAAATAATAAATGCATATATATATATGTGTGTGTGTAAATATACCCAAACATTTTGATATATAGGTAAAACAGAATATGTATATAAAGGTAGGATTATTATAGAAAATAGGAATTAAAAAAAAGAATGTTGATGGTATATTTATATTAGAGTTTTTGAGATCTACAAATTATTTTTAAGTATATATATATATATATAAATATATTAATGTTGTTTCAAACGAGAATGAATGTACACATATACCTATTTTCATTCACTAGTTTAATTTTAAAATAATTGAGATTAATTTGTTTAATAAAACTTATTATTTTAGCAACTAAACGATTTTTTTAAGGGAAATTATTAGTTAAATTAAATTTATTTAAATGGCAAAAAATTGTTCGATTATTTCGAATATTAAAAATCATATAATTGTTTATACAACTTTTGAAAATCGTGGAAAACAAATCGAGATGGAAGTGGATTGCTAACAGAATCAAAGGTGAGTTAATCTCACTCATTTGGATTAATTTAAATTTAAATGGTTAAATTTAAATAATTGGTTGAATGGTTGAATTGATTTGATATGCTATATTATATATAGTAGTATATAGTATCTTGGAATGATTGATTTTCTCGCATTATATAGCGAATGAGACCCTATGCGCCACATAATAGCGGATGATATTATATGTAATCCCATATACCGCGATATTCCACCTCGAAGTGGAATTGATATTTTATATTGTGCTAACATCTGTGGATGCAGGGAAAACAGGTTGGAGGGATCCAACTGGATTCCTGAAAATTTATTTAAATTATTTAATATTCTCTGTTGTGATTATTTGATATTCTATGATGAATTATATTGGAATATTGAATGCTATGGTTTGCTTGAATATATTTTGGTACACTGAGTTATCGAAATATATAAATTGGATTTTTGGAAAGACAATAAAAGAATGGAGTTTAAGTAAAATAATTATAGCGAATTTGAATAAATTAAGAATAAATTGAAAAGGAATGGAAGTGATATTAAAATACTAATAAATAATTTCGAGTATGGAAAAAAAGGATTTTGAATAAACAGAGAAATAATGAATTTAAACCTTAAGTGACACTATTTAAAGGAATAAAGAATTTATTTTAAAATGCAAGTTTTTTTAAATTTATTGAAATAGATAAAGAAGGAATTTATTTCAAAATGGAGTAAATTGGAAATCAATTTGGAAATTGATTCAAATGTTTGAAATTTGAAATTTAAAGGAGAATGTGACTGTGGAATTTATCAACTGGGTTTATAAAAGCAAAGTAATATATCAGTGGATATTTGAAGAATAACTTCATGATGAGAATTTATTAAAGAAATAGAAAATCTGTTTAAAGATAAATAGTAATTTATTTTTAAAGAGAAGTAAATTTCACTGCATAGCCAAGTACGTTTTCAAAGCAAATTTTTAAGTATAAGTTAAAAGTTTTAAGTTGTTTTAAGAAAGTATGTTTTAGAAAATTTATTATTTCTAAATGTTTAAATTCTAAAGTAAGTATTTTTCAACATCTATTATCGTAATAATTATTTAAAAGATGATTTGGTATTTTGTTTAAAGGAAAAAATCTAGTTTTATATTTTATAAAGTAACCTTATTTTAAATATTCCAAAAGTGTGTGTGTATATATATATATATATATAAAGTATTAAAGTAGTTTTCTCTAAATTTAAAAGTTAAAGCATATTTTACAATAACGTTTTTTTAAATTATTTTAAAAATCCAAAGTTTTGTGCTTGGTAATTTAAGTGGAAATAGAAATATTTGGGAAATTTATTCTGTAAAAAGAAGGTAGTTTGATACTGTTTTCAAAAGGGTTTGAAAAGTGGAAATATATCTTGCGAAGATGTTTTGAGGTAAATAAATAATTTGGGAAATTATTTATTGTTTGATGGTAGTGGTGAATGTTAATTGATAGTTAAATAACCGACTATCAATATTGGCCAAATGCGCTGATCGTTTCGAAGAGACCGGGATCGGTATTAATTTTCCGAAAACCACTTCGATCCGGTTTGTACGTCTTCATGGAAAAACGAGTTTGGAGTCGAAGATGGAGCAATGAAGTGCAAGGGCTAGTCGCTACTGATCCTGAGGATTATTCCAAAATGGATGTAGTAGGAATAGTGCTTTCGGTTCCGCTCGAACCCAGGACAGACTTGTATGGATGAATGCTTTCAGAACATCGTCAGGTGGACGACGAGCATTCTAAGTGAAACGATCTAAAAGGTAGTGCTTAGCCTCAAGCCTCATCAACCGGGAATGAATGAAAATCATGGGTTATGCAGCAAGGCTAGGTGGGTAGCACCCACTTCAGGGTGAGGTCATTCCTGTCTAGATGTCCCTTTTTATTTCGGCTTAGTGGTGCGGTTGCTGATCGCAACCGTGGGGTGATCTTACTCGGGATTATCCACTAAGGGATAGTCCCGGTCTTGTGTTGCAGGGGGTCAAGAGTGATCCTCGGTACGGTGATCTAGGCCACGTACCGTGACAGGTGGTACCCCAGTGCTTAGTCATTAGTTGGAAATCCATTCTCCCTACGCGCCTTTTACGAGTTTTGTTTGTTTTACCCACGATTGTGGCTAGTAGCTGGAATTTAATGAATGTAACAATTTCGGCTATTTTAATAAGTATTTGTAAATAGACCCTATTATAATATCAGAGGATTTTAATAAAAAGTATTTTAGCTATCATAAGGTAAAAGCCCGACATGTTTATTTGTGGCGTGGTCTTACGAGATGCTTTTGTTTTCAAAGGGATTTTGAAACTTTAATAATCAAGTTGAGTGTGATTTCTCACGCTGGTAATCCAGATTGACTTGGGTGCTATTTAACTGTAATGCTCGGGTCAGACCAAGTATTATAGAATACATGATATGATGTCGTGGAGCTTAGGAGACGAGCTGGATGGCGATATGTACTTCCGTACTTGATTATTGTTCCGCTGTGTATCCAGTTGTACGTTATTGATGTTGTCGAACTCTGATGATGTACTCTGATGATGTATAAAACAGATATGGTTTTCTTTTGTGTAAAGATCTGTTATTATATTTTATTCCACTACGATGGTAAGATTCTGTTGTTGTTTTCTGTTTTCTCTTCTTCTACCTCTTCTTCTTTAACCCAAATGGTTCGTATTTCTATTCAACTTGAGTTGATTGATGTAGAATAGTGTTGACTCAAGGGGTACAGATTTGTGGGCTGTTATAAATTATCCTTTTATTACTTATATTAGTTAACCTTTAATTAACCACATTAATTAATCACATTAATTAATTATCTTTTAATTAATCACTGTTAATTAATTAACCTTTAATTAATCACATTAAGTAATTAACCATTGATTGATTACCTTCAGTAATTATCCATTAATTACTTTTATTAATTAATTATTCTTTTAATTAATCATAATAATTAATTAGCATTAATTACTTTCATTAACTGATTAACTTTTAATTACTTAAAAGTTTAATTAGTCAAAGATAAACCACTAATTTCATCACCATAATTAAAACAATTGGAGATTTAAATAACCAACCCAATATTTAATTATCCAAATCAAAATAATTTCATTTCAAAACATATGCATTTAAAATCTAGAAAGTTTGAAACTTGTTTTAATATTTAACTTTGGAAACTTTGTTAACATTTTTCTTTGAAAACTTTTCATTCCTATGCTTTTAAACTTATTAACAAATTTCTATCTTTGCTTTAAACGTTGATTATTTTAAGTTTTAAAAAAAATCTGGTGAATTGATACAAATCAAACCTGAGCCAAAGATACAAAATCCCGAGCCCAACATCGAGTTACTCTAGCGCTTCATTACTTTGAGTCAATCACGAAATCATCCCGAGACCAACCCGAACAATTTCCCTTCTTCCCCCTCTTCAAAAACAAACCAAAATGCCACTAATACTCATGCATGTGCACCAGCGATTGACATTGCTTCGATCAACTTCAACGACGTCGACATGTCACCGACAACTCGCACGAATGCTCCGACCACCCAGGTCCCTGAATTAATGGCGAACTCGAAATCAAACTACCAAGCATTTATCTGGAACCCAACACCCTAACGAAAAATGCCTGCTACAACGCCACATAATCCAGAAACCATGCCGATCCACCAGAACCTTCGCATGAGTCCCCTGCTTATGTTTCCCTGGGTCTGATTGACCCTGATGCACCGACGTTGACGAACCAGTCTCGAATCTCTCGTCAACCAAAACCTGTCCCTAAACCCTAAATGAATGCCATTCAATCACTCTGATGATCGAGAAATGCTTCGAGTATTTTTCCCGAGTTCGTCACTCTCCAAACTACCCTCAACATCGAACATGACCCACGAATCGTCATCGTTCATCGAAAATCGGCGATAACACATTTTCAGTTCAACTCGAGAAATCTATTCAATTATAAGCTTAAAAATCATGAAATAATTATCTAAATTCATGATTTTGTAATATGAATATGTTTGTAAAGTCAAAACACAAAATCGAGATTTTTGATTTTTGACTTAAATTTGATTATCATGGTTATTTCTCATTCTTGAAATAAATACACAACATAAAAACTTAAAATTATTTTTAACAAGATGTTATATTATTTCAATCACCTACCCTTCAATAATCATAGTTTGAATTTGCATAAATAAGAAGACATGATTTTTTTTACAGATTTGCCAGTAATTTCAAACAGAGGAATGTATATATATACAGATACCAAGACAATGCTCAGATATATACATGCATCCACATATATTCAGACATGCAAGACATCATTCACTACTTTACTTCAAGTATCAATCACAATCATCATAATATATGAATAGATTCAGGTTTAGTTTGCTCACCTGTTTGGGTTTGAACAGAGGAGCAGATTTGTGCCTGGAAAATAAATTTGATCCTAGATCTTGAAACTGCAAGCCTGACCTTTGATTTGAATACGTTGCTTGATATTTGATCTGATTTTGGGTTTTAAAATTGAAAGCTGGAGCTTGTTTTGATTTTGTTGAGTTGCTTCCAGGTTTTGACTTTCTTTTGCATAGCTTCAGGTTTTATATGATTGTTTGCTTTGATGTTGATCTTGTTGAATCTGAAATTACTGCTCAGTTTGATCTTGAATCAAGCCGTTGTTGTTAAGTTTTGATTTTCTTCTGTTTTTAGTTTACAGGCTTGAAAATGAATGAAAGAGATAGGGAAGATTGAGAAGTGATAATGAAGCCCGGTTTCTTTCTAAACATGTTATTATATAAAATTCAAATTAAAGAATAAAATATTTTGCCACTTGTTTATGTATGCTAACACTTGTAATTACAATTTATATTAAGGAAATACATGTTAATTGCATGTATTTATATTTTCCAAATGTCATAAATAATAATTTTTATGTTTAAACCCCTTATTTCATTTTAATTTATGAATCATGTTTTTATGTTTTTAAGTTTTTATTACTTAAATTTTTAAACTAAAGTTAAAACATCTTTATATATATACAAACCATACTAATTTTAATAACTTTATAAAATATTAGTGTCAAAATGTACAATTAGACTTTAATTAGTTTTTAGAAAACTATTATCTTTAATTCAAATTGATGCTTCAAAATCGCATTATATATATATATATATATATATATATGTTTTAGATTCTTATTCATACATTTCTTTTATTTATACTTATACAAATTAAAGAAAAATGATTTGAAACCAAATTATACATTACTAATAAATATTCATATATTCATATATATATATATATATATATGTTCCTTTGAAATATAAAGTTAAAAAATCCAATTTATTTTCAATATATTTATTTTTGAATTTCCAAATCAAAACTCTATTTTCAACCTATTTATTTGAAAAAATTCATATAAATTCACAATTAAATCCAAAAATCTATATTAATTACCAATTTAAATTTGGCTTAAAACAGGATCATTACAAATTGGAATTATGATTAGCATAAAATAAAGCAAACAATGTTTGGTGAATAGCATAAATAGGCATCAAATGGAAAATAGAAACATTGATTTAGATTCAATTTAAAAGGGAATAAATTGAAGTTAATAAAATAGATTTGCATATTGTTAACTGCCTTTTGTCAAAGCCATAAGTAGGCGGATTCAACCTAACAAACTTCACGACTATCGAGGTTGGAGTATGATGGATTTTGTTTCGAAGGATGAAGTTTACGTGGATATGTCATTTGGTCAAGAAATGGAGGGAATGCATGGCACAAGTACTTCGTTCGGTCTACACTCATCGATACCTCTATACTTCGCACCTCGATACCTCAATACCTCGCACCTCGATACCTCGATACCTCGCACCTCGATACCTCGCACTTTGATACCTCGATACCTCGCACCATGATACCTCGATACCCCGTACCTCCATACCTCGCACATCGATACCTCGATCCCTCGCACCTCGATACCTCGCACCTCTATACCTCGATACCTCACACCTCGATACCTCGCACCTCGCTCGGCATCGTACCTCCTTCGGCATTGGTCGCTCGACATGGGTCGCTCGGCGAATGTGGCTCGGTGGAAATTCTTAATGGGCCTTTACCGTTAAAAAAGCCCAGCAACTCAAAATTCGCCTATAAATACAGCTTGTAGGGGTTCAGAAAGGGGGTGTTCTTCTTCTCTTCTTCTTCTCTTCTGCTCTCTGACTTTTTATTTCCTAAGACTAAGGCCAGTCTACCACTTTGTAACTGTAATGATTCGAACATCAATAAAAAGGAAACTTCTAGAGTGGACGTAGGCCGAAATTAGCCGAACCACTATAAAACTTGATGTTCTTTACTGCTTTCATTTTAATTTTAACTGTTCTTCATATTATTACTCTCTACACACACTTTATCTGTTATCGGTGACTGTTAGTTGGGGCTTTCATTTACATTTGGGTGTTAGTGACCAATTTTGGCGCTAACATTTTGGTGCTTTCACCGAGAAGGCAAGCACTTAGGGATTATGGAGCTAGGAACTTGGACTCTAGAAAGCAATGGTTAGGCCATCAACAAGAAAGCAAGTGACAGAAAGGAGCAATCAGGAGGGAAGTCAAGAGGCTTCCTCTAGAGGTGGAGCAGGTCAAGCATCCATCTACATCACCAGAGACGAGATGGAAGCAATGTTCAAAAGACAAGAGGAGTTGATGCAGGCTCTTCTCAGACAATTTGCACAGGCAGGAAATGCAGGAGCTCAGGTCCGTGGAGCCGGATCAGAAGCGCTCAACCAGCAAGCAAAGGGAATAGCTCAACAGGGGGCAGCACCCAATCAGCAGACGGCTATCAATCCGGATGGATCTAGACTCGGGGGAATACCACCAGGGAATGCTGAACCAATCCATAGAGGGATACCAGATAACGCTGTCCAACCCGACACCAATAGGAGTGTAGGAGTACGAGATGAGGAGTATGTGCCAGAATTCCCTTATCAACTCGAGGGGCATACCAGAGGCACCAGACAGGGATTATAGCTTGGTGACAACGACAGACTGGCAGAGATGGTTAGACGAGCTATGAGAGGTGGATTGGTAAACAAAGACTTGGAGGATGTGAATAGGAGTCCCTTTACTCCTACTATCAGGCGAGCTAGGAACCCACCAGATTTTAAGCTAACATCAGAGGAGATGTATAATGGGAGGACGGATCCTGCGGTTCATCTTACAAAGTATATGAGGCATATGGAAGTGTTAGGGGCATTAGAGGAAGTCATGGCCCGATGCTTCCCGTTGTATCTGCCAGACATAGCAGCATTATGGTTTAGACAATTGGAGAGTGGTTCCATTGGAACGTTTACTGAGTTGACCGAGAAGTTTATGAGGCAGTTCAGAGTTCACATTTCGAGACCTAAGAATGTGATAAGTTTGGCAGGCTAAAGCAGAGGACCGGGGAATCTTTGAGGAGCTTTCTAATGCGATTCAATGCAGCGGCATCATCGATGGATCGACCAGATCCATCCATGGTCTTAATGGAAGTTGTATCTGGCATAGCTAATGGAACAGAGTTCAAAAATTCACTGACAAGGGATCCACCTACGGATCTAGGGGAGTTTTATCATGAGGCTGAAGGATTTTTACGATTGGAGGATGCAAATGCTGAGAGAGAGGAAGGAGAAGGAGATGATGTTTATGCAATCAAGGGTGAAAATCCTCCTAAAAAAGATTCAAGAACTGATAAAGGGAAACGGAAGGCCAGGGATAACGATGATGGACAAACGCGACCACGAAAGGAAGCGAGATTCACCTCTTATTCAGAGTTGAACGAGACTTTGGAACGAATTTACCAAGACACTAGGGGGTAAATTCCCTATCGGAGGCCAATGAGAAGGGATCCGACCAGCAATGAAAAAAGGTCAGACAAGTATTGTTTATTCCAACAACTGAACGGTCATAGCACGAATGACTGCAGGCACTTGAAGGATGAGGTTGAGGGACATATCCGGAATGGTTTGCTATCGCAATATGTGAGGAGGGGAACAACGATGGTGGAACGAGAGCGACCACCACCTACACCAACTGGGAACGGCTCGGGATCGGGGCGTCAGCTTGTCATCAGTTGATTGAAATAATGACGAATAAGTGGAAAACTCCACACCAACACGATTACGTCATTTACACATGGACATGACCGCGAACGATCCTCAGGCATGCTCTTATACGACTATAAATCACATCAATGCAGGTGTTTGCACTCAGACGTCCCTGTTTTGCTTTTATTTTCCATTTCTCATGTTTGGACTTTATTTAGTTTGACATTTCCGTTAGGACTTATTTTGAATGAAAATCTGCTGTTTGTGATTCCATGGCGGCTAAGCCACTTACATATGTACGGGGTCGCGAATGGTCCTTAGGCATGCTCCGAGACGGCGATAAACCACCACGACAAACAGTTCAAAAACTCACTCGAACATGAAATCTGACATTAATAATACTAAGTCCCCCCTCCCCCGGGCACACACAACTCGCCTCGAACGGCAACCGACCACGAACTGTCACAATTCGCCTTGAACAGCACCAGATTGCGGACGATCACAACTCACCTCGAACGGCACCCGACCACGAACGGTCACAATTTGCCCCGAACGGCACCAGATCGCGAACGATCACAACTCACCTCGAACGGCACCCGACCACGAAAGGTCACAATTTGCCCCGAATGGCACCAGATCGCGAACGATCACAACTCGCCTCGAACGGCACCCGACCACGAACGGTCACAATTTGCCCCGAACGGCACCAGATCGCGAACGATCACAACTCGCCTCGAACGGCACCCGACCACGAACGGTCACAAGTTGCCCCGAACGGCACCAGATCGCGAACGATCACAACTCGGCTCGAACAGCACCCGACCACGAACGGTCACAACTCGCCCCGAACGACACCAGATCGCGAACGATCACAACTCGCCTCGAACAGCACCAGACCGCGAATGGTCATAACTCGCCTCGAACGGCACCCGATCGCGAACGATCATAACTCGCCTCGAACGGCACCCAACTGCGAACGGTCACAATTCGCCGCGAACAGCACTCGGCCTCGAACGGTCATATACCACCTCGAATGACATATGATCCCGAACGATCGTCATTTTTGGTCAGATAAGGCTATTAATTTCTTTGCAGGTCATTAACAGGATACCATCATCCAGCTTATTGTGCTACAAAACACACCTTCCATTAGCAAAGCATGTTTTGGGGGGCAAAGTGTTAACCCGCCTTTTTTCAAAGCCATAAGTAGGCATATTTAACCTAGCTAACTTCACGACTATCGAGGTTGGAATATGATGGATTTGGTTTCAAAGGATGAAGTTTACTTGGATATGTCATTTGTTCAAGAAATGGAGGGAATGCACGACACAAGAACTTCGTTCGGTTTACACTCCTCGATACCTCGCACCTCGATACCACGATACCTCGCACCTCGATGCCTCGCACCTCGATACCTCGATACCTCGTACCTCGATCCCTCGCACCTTGGTACCTCGATACCTCGCACCTCGTTACCTCGCACCTCGATACCCCGCACCTCGATACCTCGCACCTCGATACCGCGCACCTCGATACCTCGATACCCCGCACCTCGATACCTCGGTACCCCGCACCTCGGTACCCCGCACCTCGGTACCTCGCACCTCGATACCTCGATACAGGGCACCTCGATACCTCGCACCTCGATACCTCGATACCTCGCACCTCGATACCTCGCACCTCGATACCTCACACCTTGGTCGGCAACATACCTCGCTCGGCATTGGCGGCTCGGCATGGGTTGCTCGGCGAATGTGGATCGGTGGAAATTCTTAATGGCATTTACCGTTCAGAAAGCCCAGTAACTCAAAATTCGCCTATAAATACAGCTTGTAGGGGTTCAGAAAAGGGGTCTTCTTCTTCTCTTCTACTCTCTGACTTTTTATTTCCTAAGACTAAGGCCAGTCTACCACTTTGTAACTATAATTGATTCAAACATCAATAAAAAGAAAACTTCTAGAGTGGACGTAGGCCGAAGTTATCCAAACCACTATAAAACTTGTTGTTCTTTGCTGCTTTCATTTTAATTTTAACTGTTATTCATATTATTACTCTCTACACACACTTTTTCTGTTATCAGTGACTGTTAGTTGGCGCTTTCATTTACATTTGGGTGTTAGTGACCAATTTTGGCGCTAACACCTATAATGGAGGTGAATAATGAATGAAATGCAAATAAATTGATTGTGAATCAATTTGAAATTGAATAAAAGTGAATTTATACAAGTAAGGCACATATAAATCATTTTGGAATATATGTGAGTTATTTGTTGTAAGTATAAATTGAATACAATAAATTTGGTTGTAAATCTTTTCGAGCTGAATGAAATGATATGTGGATTCATGGAAAGGAATTAAATTAGTGTTAGAACCTTATAACTGCTTGTAATACATGTTTGGCATGTTTGTGTTATGAAGTTTATATCTTTAGCCAGTTAAACAAATGAAATGTTATAAAAATTTCATGTTTATGAAACTTATGTGCTTATTTTTAGTAAGTACGGGTACAGGAAGCTGTTTGTATAGATTATGGTTGTGTAAATGCATATAGTCGCTCGCTTAAAAATGCTATATAAAGGTATGCCTATGCAATAAAATAATGAAATGATAATATATTGATATATACATTTTTTTCCGACCGTATGGGTCGATGTGTATATTTTTATCTCTCTTGTGATATTGTAAATGGCTCTCTATATAAAGGAGACTCTGTCAAGAATTTAGGGTGTTAGAAAAATTATGGAAATTTTCAGGAAATTTTTGTTAACTAAAAAAGTTGATTTTTGAACTATATTAGAAATCAAGGCTTTTGAAATACAAAATGAAAGCTAAGTGTTTGGATAAAAACTAAAGGGTTTAGAGAAGTGAATGTAGGATTTTAATTAAGTGAGTTTGGATAGGCAAATGGGTTTAGGAGCACTTTTCTGACCAAAGCCATTTTAGGGAAGAAATTCTTATAAGAGGGGAGGAATGCAACGATCCGGAATTTTGGTCATTTAGTTTTGAACATTTAATTTATTTTAAATGCTGGATTTGAAATATTAATTCATTTTGAATATGGAAGAATCAGGGAAATGGTAAAGAATTTCCAATATAACGGTTAACGGATTCAGTAAATAGTAATTTAATATTTGAGTTTGGGTAAATATGAAAATATGGAGCTAAATGTGAATGGAAGCGAGTTCTAAAATTGATTTTTATTCTATTTGGATTTGGATTATAAAATTGAACTTTTGAATGGAATTAAAAGTCGATAAATTTAAAGATTGAAATTTAATAGTGAAATTAATATATGGTAATAGTGTAAATAATGGAACTTTAATTTTATGTAAATTGGAATGATTTCTAATAGAGATATAAATTCTAATTTAATTATGATGGGGTTAGTAAGTTTTAAAAATTGAAATTTCAAACGATTTCGATGATTTTGAAAATCGCTCGATATAATCAACGGGTCAAAGCCATCCGAGGCATAATCTCGAAATTCGACGATACCGGTTCCATTAGATCTGTAATAGTTTATTAATATCGGATTTCAATTTTGTAGTGTTTGGAGTTACCATTTGATCTTACGGGACAGAAATGCGCTAAAATAAGTTATCGAGAATTTAATATTTTAATTCGATTCGAAAAGCTATGTAATGAATCGAAATTTTGGATCGCCGGATTTGAACATTTAATTCATTTTAAATGTTCAATATGGATTATAATTTGAATTTTGAAATAAAAAGGCTTTGGTTAAGTTAATAGGATTAGTAAAATTTCAAATACGGGAATTAAAATGAAATTTGAATAATAATAATTTAATATTAGAATTGGAATAATTGGTGATTCTGAGTATAAATAGATATAAAAATTATATTCTAAAATTTATTTTAAGTCTAATTGGATTTATATTATGATATTGGGCTGTTGGATGAAATTAAAAGTCGATATGTTGAATTTGGAATTTTGTATTAATTTAATAATGGAATTTAACAATATAATAAATTCAGATTTTGATTTAAACCGAATCAGTATGATTTCTAATGTGGTTATGAATTCTATATGAATTATAATTAAGTTAATAAAGTTTTAAAAGTGAAATTTTGAGTGATTTCGACAATTTTGAAAATCGCTCGATTTAATCGACGAGTTAAAATAGCCTTCCGGGGCACAGTCTCGGAATTCGATGAAATCAGTTCCATTGGATCCGTAATAGTTCTTTATTATCGGATTTCAATTTTTGTAGCAATCGGAATTGTCGTTTGATCGTGGCAGCTCGAAACGCATAGAAATCGTTTTAACCGATTTAATTTTAAATTGATTGTTTAATTCCGTAACTCGTACATACGATCAAATTAGCTTACGACACCTATCCCATTGTGTCCTGAACGTGGAAAAACCCTAGGAACCGCTGTCGAAACGCGTAGTTTGGAGCTCGTTTGCGTGTGATGTTAAGTTGAGAATTTTATTAATAAAAATATATAAAATAATATTATATAACTTAAAAACATTTGCAAACCCTAATTATGTTTCACCGGCCGCCGCTAATATCAATTAATGGCCGAAACAAGTTTACCTTCTTCCATCCAAATCTCTCAATCCATGCTTTAATTTGGGAAACTTTATAAATGAAAGTTGTAGATCGTTGAGGGATCTATAGATCCAACGGGTGATTCGAGCTGTCGTCGTCTATTGGAGGCGTGGGAAGGGCGCGTTCATGTACGATTCGTGCGCGATGCCTGGGGGTTTGTGATCTCCGAGCTATGCGAGCTTGGGGACGAGGGTAGGTGAAGCGAAGAGCTTCGACGTGGGCTAATCTGATCGATCTCCGGTCGATCGTGGGTGGAGCGGTCCTATGCCCTAGGTGATCGTGATGGGTTCGTTTGTGCCTGTGTAGCGTGCGTAGGAGAAGATGGAGCGTGTACGGCCGGATCTGGGTCTCCTTGTTTGCACGGCCGTGATTGGTTATATAAAGAAAATGTAATTTATTTATAAAAATGTTTATACGATCTTTAAAATTTAATAACTTTATCATACAATATCAGATTCGAACGAAATTTGCGGCGCCGGGATCGCAGAAAAGAATACTACGAGATGGTGCAGTTCGGGAATCATTCCAGGCAAGTAGAAATTTGAGTTAAATCGAACGTCGTTCGCTTCAATTTAAATTTCGAACGATCATTGAAACCCAAGGTGAGTTAATCTCACTCACATCTGGAATGTTAACTGATTAAAATAAATATCTGCGTGATTGATTGAATATAATGGTTGTTATCAGTCTGGATTGATATTTATATATGTGATGTGCTAATATTTGTGAATGCAGGGAAAAAAGGTTGGAGGGATCCAGCGGGATTCCTCACTATATAGTGGTTATTTTTGGAATTGATAATGCAAATTGTTTGTATGTTGTGATTTATAAATCTGGAATTAAATTGTTCTTCGATATTGTTCAAATAAATATAAATCCATAATTTTAATTATAAATGGATTTAATTGGGATTTAAGAAATGAAAGAAATTGTTATATAAAGAATTTGAAGGAATAGAATTTGGTTTTAGTTCGGATGAAGAATGAAATTTGTAAATGGGAAATTTAAATAAAGCGGGAAAATTATGGGTCGATAAATACAAAGTATAGATTTGGGTGAGAAATTTTATAGGAAGATATAAAGTGTTAAAAATATTGATGGGTTATGTTGATAATGAATAGAATCTGTCAGAAAATTAAAATATGTTCTCAATGAAGTTTCTAAATATAAATTAACAATTATAAATGAAAATCAATGTTTTTGAAATGCATTTTTCACCCTTGGAATTTAGTTAAGAAATTCACAAGTGTTATTTTCCGGTAATAAATTCTCAAATGTTTTACATTAAAAATGTTTAAAACCTATACTTTGACATGGAATTTCCAGAAATGGAAGAAGGTGTTTAAACTTCAAAAGGAGTTTATCCTTAAGCATGGAAAGGAAATTTACGTTGTTTAAACATAAATTTTGGGTTGTAATGGATTGGGCTGGATTTATAAGAAAAGTTCTTTGGAATGTTTGAATGGAATATGTTTTCCCTGGGAAACCAAGTTCGTGTTTTAACAGATTTTATTTAAGAATAAGTTGAATTTTAAACTTGATTAAAAGAGTATTTTTGAAATTATTAGTTTTAAGTAACTAATTAGAAATTGGCAATAGTAATTATTTACGAATACAATAGAAGCTATTTTTACAAATGGATTAATTTAGAGGCTAATTTTGAATAAGGTTATTAGAAATTATTATTAATCCTCTTAAAATCTAATTTTAAATTTAGTTTAACTAAACCTTTATGTAAAATCAAGTTTATGTCTAATAAATAGTTTTACTTCACATATTTTAAATTTATCATTGAGTAGAAAACTAGAAGTAAATTTACATATTTTAAAGTATATTTCAGTACGAAATGTTTTAACTGTTTTAAATCTAAATGTTTTTGAATTTGGTTATTCCCAATGGGAATAAATGGTAAAGAATTTACCTTGTAAAGGAAGAGTTTTGGAAATTGCTTTCAAATGAGCTTGGAAATTTGAAAATATATCTTTTAAAGATATTTGAGGAAAATAAATAATGTGGGAAATTATTTATTGTGTGATTGGATGTTTGTGAACATTAATTGATAGTTAAATCACCGACTATCAATACTGGACAAATGCTTTGATCGTTCGAAGAGACCGGGATTGATATTTATTTCTTGAAAACCACTTCTATCTGTTTTGTACGTTGCATGAAAACGTGTTCGGAGTCGAAGATGGAGCAGTGAAGTGCAAGGGCTAGTCGCTACTAATCCTGAGGATATTTCCAAAATGGATGTAGTAGGAATAGTGCCTTCGGTTCCGTTCGAACCCAGGACGGACTTGTATGGACGAATGCTTTCGGAACATCGTTAGGTGGGAGATGGGCATTCTAAGTGAAACGTTCTAAAGGTAACGCTTAGCCTCAAGCCTCATCAAATGGGAATGACTGAAAATCAGGGGACATGCAGCAAGGCTTCGTGGGTAGCCCCCACTGGAGAGTAAGGTCATCCCTGTCTAGATGTCCCTTTTTATTTCGGCTTAGTGGGCGGTTGCCGATCCCAACCGCGGGGTGATCTTATTCGGAACTGTCCAGTAAGGGATGAGTCCGGCCTTGTGTTGCAGGGGATCGGGCGTGGTCCTCGTACGGTGATCTAGGCCCCGTACTGTGACAGGTGGTACCCCAGTGCCTAGTCATTGTTGGAAATCCATTCTCCCTATGAGCCTTGTACGAGTTTTGTTTGTATTTACCCACTTTTGTGGCTAGTAGCTGGAATTTAATAGATGTAACAATTTCGGCTATTTTATAAGTATTTGTAAATAGACCCTATTACAATATCAGAGGATTTCTATAAAAAGTGTTTTAGCTATCGTAAGGTAAAAACCCGACATGTTTATTTGTGGCGTGGTCTTACAAGATGCTTTTGTTTTCAATAGAATTTTTGAGAACTTTAATAATCAATATGGATGCATTATTATTAGCTGGTATTCCAGACTGACTCGGGTGTTATTTCATTATAATGCTCTGGTCAGACCGAGTATTATTTGTTCAGGACAGGATGCCTGGAGCAGGAGAGGAGCTGGAGTTCGAGACGTATTATCTATACATATATATTTTCCGTTGCTGTGATTGTATGGTATGTCTAACTGGTAAATATTGTGTGTATGAGATACTCTGATGATATGATGTATAAAACAGTTATAGATTTCATTTTGTGGAAAGATCTATTATTTACTATTATATTTTATTCCACTGCGACTGTGAGATTCTGATATTGTTTAGCTTCTTCTTCTTCTATCTCTTCTTCTTAAAACCCAAATGGTTCGTATTTCTGTGCCACTTGATTTAACAGAGGTAGAATAGTGTTGATTCAAGGGTACGGATTTGCGGGACGTCACACTTGGTATCAGAGCTTAGGTTGGCGACAACCTAGGCTTTGGTGGGGGAAATTACTCATTAAACAGAGTCAATAGTACTCCATTATGAGTTGAGTGTAATAATAGATATGAGAGCGTACTTGTTAGTGAATATAAAATTGTTTTTATACTGTGTTGACTTATCGGTTGAGTGTTTATGAATTCTGGTCGGTGTGGGAAGTACAACCATATCGATAGGGGTTTCTAAACTCTTAAACAAGATTAACCGACATAGTATTGTTTTTAGAGTGGGTAAATGAAATAATTTTACCCAAAACTATATTTTGATATAAAAGAAATAATTTTTCTGAAATTATTATATATATTTGGATGATTGGTTGTTAATATCTTAATCAAATAAGAATCTAAAAATTTATCTTAAAATCGAAATGGTTGTAATCTAATAAATTTCTGTAAGTATAAATTATGCAAAAGAGAAAGATAATTAAATTTGAATTAAAACCAGAATTTAAATCCCGGGGATTTTGGAAAGGATTTTAAATGTAATGAAACCAAAGGTTTGGAAATTTAAAATATTAAATTGGTTTATGACCAAATAGAATTGAATAATATGTTTTAAATAAGAAGAAGTGAAATTGAAGTTGATATAAACCAGAATTTTGACCCCGGAAATTTTGAATGGTGTTTTAAATGCATTTAAACGGTGAATTTGGAAATTTGAAAGCGTGAGGATGTTGGAATGTTTTCCAAAGCTTTTGAAAGCAATATTGGAATATTAATTTGGGAAGTATTTTTTTTTTGAATAAAAATTGTTTTGAAAAGAATTTGGGAAAGTAAGAAAGCATTAAACTCACTTCAGTCGCTGGAAAATAACCCTGATGATGCTGGCCACATCATTAGAATTCATTTTCGAGTTTCTAAAGTGATGGATTGCTACCAAAATGGTTGGTTATGATATTGTTTGGACTTGTTGGGTATACTAGTTGTTTTGGGAATTTCCAAAGGGGAAAAATTATTTTGGTAAAAGCAGATCATTTTGGAATCTGGAGATTGGGTTTGATATGCCAAGAGGGAATATGTTGATTTTTATTTCAAAATGGTTTGAAATAAAACCGGGCAATTGAATTCTGGGAAGTTCTGTTTAAACAATATGTAAAATGAATCAACTATTGAACTTATTAGGTGAAGTTGATGCTAATAAGAAGGAAATGAGAATTTTAATCATGAAATTAAAATTTAACTTGAGTAAATGGAAGTGAATAAA
Source organism: Allium cepa (assembly GCA_030765085.1). Taxonomy (NCBI): domain Eukaryota; kingdom Viridiplantae; phylum Streptophyta; class Magnoliopsida; order Asparagales; family Amaryllidaceae; genus Allium; species Allium cepa. The sequence goes on from CM060944.1 coordinate 461,966,411, forward strand.
ATATATTGAAGGGAATAGGAAATTTGAATTTAACTTGGGATAAGTTAAATAAATTGGACTTAGAGTTAACTGATTTGGATTAAATTAAAATGTTAGTTGACTTTGTATTTGTGGGATATGGTGTAATGAATTATACCCACAAGCCATTAAGTATTATACTTATAATTTGAAATTGTGGATTTACAATTTGCAATAGGATTAAGGTGAAAGAAAATTTGTATCTTTAAGAATTCAGTGATACATATATATAGAAAATTGGAATTGTGATTATAAAATGTAAATGGATTAAAATGAGCAATATGTGCTTTCCAATAAATAAGTTGGTTTACTCAAGAATAGAAAATCAGATTGTAAACCCAAGTAAAAGGGAATTATAATCACAAACGGGAAATAGTTGAATAGTATGGTGAATTCAAACTTAATCCTAAATGAAATGTAAAACGTGATGAAGCAATGTGAGATAATAAAGGTGGATGGACTTAAGTTAGCAAATAAGTCTTGGAATAAAATTTAAATTAAATAAAGGAATTCAATAGAATTGTGTCAGATTTAAATTTATTGGATTGAATTGAAATCAATGTTTTAGTTGTGTTGTGAATAATATAAAATGTGAATGAACTTATAATAGAAAATAAGTTTTGAATTTATTTATGGAGGAATAAATTGGATTGAAGTGGAATTCAAAATTTAGTTGCATTATAAACAATATTGGTGAAACTAAATTCTTATTTAAGATAGTAAAGGTAATGGCATAAATTCAAGATGGCTAAATAAATTTTGGTTGAACTTGAATTGGAATTTGGAAAGAATCAAATTTGAAAGAAAATTTAATTCAAGGAAGTAAGAATGATATTACGTGAGTAAATTTTAACTCAACTAAATTTAAAGGAATTGTTTGAGAATGAATTTAGCATAAGCTGAATTAAATAAAAGGAAGTTTGAAGATGAATTTAGTGTAAACTGAGTTAAATGGAAATTGTATTGGCATGAATGAAATTTTAGGGGTTTGTTAAGAGAACTTTTCAAAAGAAGAATAAAAACCCAGTTCTGGTATGAAAGTTAATTTGGTGATTAAAAAGATGAGAGCATGAATGAAAAATGGAATTAGATTATAATGGTGATGGTTCGAATTGTAAATAAATAAATCTAACATGGGTTGGATAAATAAACAAAGTGCATTAAAATTTGTAAATGGATTGGAATTGATTTGTATGGAAATCGAATGAAAATAAAATTTGATTTATAAGAAGATAATGAAAATGTTGTGAAAAAAAACTAAACTTGAATGAGAAAAACAAAATGATTGTGAATAAGCTTTATTAAGTACTCTTGAATGAAATTTGTTAGATAATAAAATTGAATTGCAAGTGAAATGGTATTAATTAATTATTGTGATAAATTAAGGATGTATGAGTTGTAAATGTTGCAGAATGGAATGATTTTAATATAAACTTGAATTGGTTAACGAAGTTGAATAATTGCAATGAGATAAGAAGGTTTGGATTATGAACCATGCAGGAATGAAATAAAATCAATATAAATCTAAGTTGGGAATTAATATTAATGGTTATAAGCTTAAGTAATGATTATTTGCTTGGATGACATAAAAATTTGCATAGGAATTGGTTGTTTTGTTGCATTCTGAATTGTGTTGGTTTAAAGAAGCAAATGGAATTAGTTTTGAATTAATTGGAATAGATTGAAATGTTATTAAGTGATTTTGCATATGAATGAAAATGGATCATAAAAGAAATGCAAATGTTTCAAGTTTAAGATAAAATTTGATTGTAAATCAAATAGGGAATGTAAGTTAAAGTAAAAAAAATGCAAGTAAGGCATATGTAATCATATTGAATAGAAATGAATTGGTTGTAATAAATATGAATGGTATATAGTAAACATTGAATGTAAATCATTCAAGTGAAATAAAAATGGAGTTGGTTTTGATGAAAGTGGAATGGGCTAAAATCATAATAAGTGGATTTGAGTATAAATGTAAGAGAGTTATCATAGAAATGCAAATGTAACAAATTGAAATGAAATTGCTTGGTGAATCAATTCGAAAATTGGGTAGAGTATGAATTGAAATAGCGAAACTTGTATGTAAATCCTTTGTGTGAAATAAGTGGGATTTGGCATTAGGAAAGGAAACTTTATGCATGTTATAAAATATGGTTAACATTGTTAAATTATGAAGTTGCTTGGTTAGGCTATGAAATGGATATGTTTGGCTTACATTTATATTGGAAATATTGATAAAATGTTCATATCTTTGAAACAGATGAGTTTGTTAAGTAAGTACAAGTACGGAAGACGTTCGAGGGAGTTGGAGCGCGTGTATGTGTTATATTAGCTGCTTGCTATTAAAATTTGCTAAAAAGGTACGCCTACGCAATTATAATTGTGAAATGATATATTTGTTGTGATATATTTTGGTTTCCGACCGTGTGGGCCGATGTATATATATTTATCTATATCGCGATATCGCGAAAGCTCCTCCGTGCAGGGGAGACTCTGCCAAAAAATTTCTGAAATTTTGGGAGTTAGAAATTTTTTGGGATTTTGGGAAAAATTTAATAACTTGGAAAGTTATTTTGAAATACGTTAGAATCAAATGAATTTGGGATTGGGCTAAAGGATTTTGGAAAGTGAATATAAGCTTTTAACTAAGAAAAATTGGATGAGTAAGTGAGTTTGAGCATCGTTTCTATCTTAGCAAATTTCGGGGACGAAAATTTTATAAAGGGGGAGGAATGTAACGACCCGAAATTTTGGATCGCCGGATTTGAACATTTAATTCATTTTAAATGTTCAATATGGATTATAATTTGAATTTGAAATAAAAAGGCTTTGGTTAAGTTAATAGGATTAGTAAAATTTCAAATACGGGAATTAAAATGAAATTTGAATAATAATAATTTAATATTAGAATTGGAATAATTGGTGATTCTGGGTATAAATAGATATAAAAATTATATTCTAAAATTTATTTTAAGTCCAATTGGATTTATATTATGATATTGGGCCGTTGGATGAAATTAAAAGTCGATATGTTGAATTTGGAATTTTATATTAATTTAATAATGTAATTTAACAATATAATAATACAAATATTCAGATTTTGATTTAAACTGAATCAGTATGATTTCTAATGTGGTTATGAATTCTATATGAATTATAATTAAGTTAATAAAGTTGTAAAAGTGAAATTTCGAGTGATTTCGACAATTTTGAAAATCGCTCGATTTAATCGACGAGTTAAAATAGCCTTCCGAGGCACAGTCTCGGAATTCGATGAAACCTGTTCCATTGGATCCGTAATAGTTAGTTATTATCGGATTTCAATTTTCGTAGCAATCGGAAATGTCGTTTGATCGTGGCAGCTCGAAACGCATAGAAATCGTTTTAACCGATTTAATTTTAAATTGATCGTTTAATTCCGTAACTCACACATACAATCAAATTAGCTTACGACACCTATCCCATTGTGTCCGGAACGCGGAAAAACCCTAGGAACGCCTGTCGGAACGCGTAGTTTGGAGCTCGTTTGCGTATGATGTTAAGTTGAGAATTTTATTAATAAAAAAATATAAAATAATATTATATAACTTAAAAACATTTGCAAACCCTAATTATGTTTCACCGGCCGCCGCTAATATCAATTAATGGCCGAAACACGTTTACCTTCTTCCATCCAAATCTCTCAATCCATGCTTTAATTTGGGAAACTTTATAAATGAAAGTTGTAGATCGTTGAGGGATCTATAGATCCAACGGGTGATTCGAGCTGTCGTCGTCTATTGGAGGCGTGGGGAGGGTGCGTTCATGTACGATTCGTGCGCGATGCCTGGGGGTTTGTGATCTCCGAGCTAGGCGAGCTTGGGGCCGAGGGTAGGTGAAGCGAAGAGCTTCGACGTGGGCTAATCTGATCGATCTCCGGTCGATCGTGGGTGGAGCGGTCCTATGCCCTAGGTGATCGTGATGGGTTCGTTTGTGCCTGTGTAGCGTGCGTAGGAGAAGATGGAGCGTGTACGGCCGGATCTAGGCCTCCTTGTTTGCACGGCCGTGATTGGGTATATAAAGAAAATGTAATTTATTTATAAAAATGTTTATACGATCTTTAAAATTTAATAACTTTATCATACAATATCAGATTCGAACGAAATTTGTGGCGCCGGGATCACAGAAAAGAATACTACGAGATGGTGCAGTTCGAGAATCATTTCGGGCAAGTAGAAATTTGAGTTAAATCGAACGTCGTTCGGTTCAATTTAAATTTCGAACGGTCACTGAAACCCAAGGTGAGTTAATCTCACTCACATCTGGAATGTTAGCTGATTAAAATAAATATCTGCGTGATTGATTGAATATAATGGTTGTTATCAGTCTGGATTGATATTTATATATGTGATGTGCTAATATTTGTGAATGCAGGGAAAAAAGGTTGGAGGGATCCAACGGGATTCCTCACTATATAGTGGTTATTTTTGGAATTGATAATGCAAATTGTTTGTATGTTGTGATTTATAAATCTGGAATTAAATTGTTCTGTGATATTGTTCAAATAAATATAAATCCATAATTTTAATTATAAATGGATTTAATTGGGATTTAAGAAATGAAAGAAATTGTTATATAAAGAATTCGAAGGAATAGAATTTGGTTTTAGTTCGGATGAAGAATGAAATTTGTAAATGGGAAATTTAAATAAAGCGGGAAAATTATGGGTCGATAAATGCAAAGTATAGATTTGGGTGAGAAATTTTATAGGAAGATATAAAGTGTTAAAAATATTGATGGGTTATGTTGATAATGAATAGAATCTATCAGAAAATTAAAATATGTTCTCAACGAAGTTTCCAAATATAAATTAATAATTATAAATGAAAATCAATGTTTTTGAAATGCATTTTTCACCCTTGGAATTTAGTTAAGAAATTCACAAGTGTTATTTTCCGGTAATAAATTCTCAAATGTTTTACATTAAAAATGTTTAAAACCTATACTTTGACATGGAATTTCCGGAAATGGAAGAAGGTGTTTAAACTTCAAAAGGAGTTTATCCTTAAGCATGGAAAGGAAATTTACGTTGTTTAAACATAAATTTTGGGTTGTAATGGATTGGGCTGGATTTATAAGAAAAGTTCTTTGGAATGTTTGAATGGAATATGTTTTCCCTGGGAAACCAAGTTCGTGTTTTAACAGATTTTATTTAAGAATAAGTTGAATTTTAAACTTGATTAAAAGAGTATTTTTGAAATTATTAGTTTTAAGTAACTAATTAGAAATTGGTAATAGTAATTATTTACGAATACATTAGAAGCTATTTTTACAAATGGATTAATTTAGAGGCTATTTTGAATAAGGTTATTAGAAATTATTATTAATCCTCTTAAAATCTACTTTTAAATTTAGTTTAACCAAACCTTTATGTAAAATCAAGTTTATGTCTAATAAATAGTTTTACTTCACATATTTTAAATTTATCAATGAGTAGAAAACTAGAAGTAAATTTACATATTTTAAAGTATATTTCAGTACGAAATGTTTTAACTGTTTTAAATCTAAATGTTTTTGAACTTGGTTATTCCCAATGGGAATAAATGGTAAAGAATTTACCTTGTAAAGGAAGAGTTTTGGAAATTGCTTTCAAATGAGCTCGGAAATTTGAAAATATATCTTTTAAAGATATTTGGGGAAAATAAATAATGTGGGAAATTATTTATTGTGTGATTGGATGTTTGTGAACATTAATTGATAGTTAAATCACCGACTATAAATACCGGACAAATGTGTTGATCGTTCGAAGAGACCGGGATCGAGATTTATTTCTCGAAAACCACTTCGATCCGGTTTGTACGTTGCGTGAAAACGTGTTCGGAGTCGAAGATGGAGCAGTGAAGTGCAAGGGCTAGTCGCTACTAATCCTGAGGATATTTCCAAAATGGATGTAGTAGGAATAGTGCTTTCGGTTCCGTTCGAACCGGGGACGGACTTGTATGGACGAATGCTTTCGGAACATCGTCAGGTGGGCGATGGGCATTCTAAGTGAAACGTTCTAAAGGTAACGCTTAGCCTCAAGCCTCATCAAATGGGAATGACTGAAAATCAGGGGACATGCAGCAAGGCTTCGTGGGTAGCCCCCACTGGAGAGTAAGGTCGTCAATGTCTAGATGTCCCTTTTTATTTCGGCTTAGTGGCCGGTTGCTGATCCCAACCGTGGGGTGATCTTATTCGGAACTGTCCAGTAAGGGATGGGTCCGGACTTGTGTTGCAGGGGATCGGGCGTGGTCCTCGGTACGGTGATCTAGGCCCCGTACTGTGACAGGTGGTACCCCAGTGCCTAGTCATTGTTGGAAATCCAATCTCCCTACGAGCCTTGTATGAGTTTTGTTTGTATTACCCACTTTTGTGGCTAGTAGATGGAATTTAATAGATGTAACAATTTCGGCTATTTTATAAGTATTTGTAAATAGACCCTATTACAATATCAGAGGATTTCTATAAAAAGTGTTTTAGCTATCGTAAGGTAAAAACCCGACATGTTTATTTGTGGCGTGGTCTTACGAGATGCTTTTGTTTTCAAAAGAATTTTTGAAAACTTTAATAATCAATTTGGATGCATTATTATTAGCTGGTATTCCAGACTGACTCGGGTGTTATTTCATTATAATGCTCGGGTCAGACCGAGTATTATTTGTTCAGGACAGGATGCTTGGAGCAGGAGAGGAGCTGGAGTCCGAGACATATTATCTATACATATATATTTTCCGCTTCTGTGATTGTGTGGTATTTCTGACTGGTAAATATTGTGTGTATGAGATACTCTGATGATATGATGTATAAAACAGTTATAGATTTCATTTTGTGGAAAGATCTATTATTTACTATTATATTTTATTCCGCTGCGACTGTGAGATTCTGATATTGTTTAGCTTCTTCTTCTTCTATCTCTTCTTCTTAAAACCCAAATGGTTCGTTTTTCTGTGCCACTTGAGTTAACAGAGGTAGAATAGTGTTGATTCAAGGGGTACGGATTTGCGGGACGTCACAAGCTATCTTCCACATACGATCGAATTAGGCCCTGATACCTATTCCACTATGTTTGGATTGTAGTGAACATTATAAATTCCAGGCGACATGCTTTGTTTGAAGTTCGTTCGAAAAAGCATGTTAATTGTGGAAAATAATATTAAATTAATATATGCCCTATGTATAAAATGAAAAATAACAAACCCAAGCTCCATTATTCTCGCGGCTGCCTCCATCAAATTTAATGGCTGAAACGCTCCTAACTTCTCTCCCTCCGATCTCCTCGTCCATCGACAATTAGCTTAACGTTCCAACATAGAAATCGAAGAGCTCGTCGAGCTCTACAATATGAACTGCTATGATCGTATATCATGGAGCGGATCGTCGAGAATCGCACCACGAACGGGATGCGTTCGTGCATGTGTATCGCACCACGAAGGGGATGCGTTCATGCATGTGTATCAAGTCATAAATGTGGTCAAGCTTGACGACACTTCGTCCAAAGATGGGGTTGTGATGCTCTTCGAAGTGGCGATTCCTGATCATGTTCAAAAGGGTCGATGATGGAGTCTCGGTTGGTCGAAGCGGCGTCTTGGTGGGTTCATTTTACATGGCAGTGGACGAGAGGGAGAAAGAAAGAGGAGCGACTATGATCTGCCTCTTTGAATTGGATGGCCAGATTTTTGTTTCGGTAATAATAAAAAAACAGTAAGAGAAATTATTTGTATAATTTATATTAAAACTTATGTAATCTTTATAAACTCGTATCTTTGTCATACGAAGTCGAAATCGGACGAAAAAAGCGGCGACGGGATCGTGGCGACGAGCATTACGCTTTGGAATAGATCCGTAGCCGATTGGAACGAGTTAAAATTTTAGGTTAAATCAAACGTCTTTGATTTAATTTAAAATTGGAACGCTTGGCAAATTTAAAAACTCAAGGTGAGTTAATCTCACTCAATTTTGGACTGTTAATATTAATTTTAAATAGTTAAAAAATAATTAATGATTTATTGGTTGAATTAGTGAATTATTGTCAGTTGAATGTGATATTATATGTAGTAGTATATATATTGGAGTGATTGATATTCCCATATGTACATAGAGAATGAGACCCTGTGCCACTTGCATAATGGTGGATGACCCAATATACCACGATATTCTGCCTCAAAGTGAAATTGGTTTATTTATTCTATATTAACATATGTGGATATAGGAAAAATAGGTTGGAGGGATCCAACTGGATTCCTTAAAATATTAACTTTTAAATTCATATATGGTGATATATGTTTTGTTCGAGTAATCTGTGATAGATTATTGTGTTATTTGAATTGATTGGATGTTGTGGCAATTAGCCTAGATTTTGGTAATTTTAAATACCAATAATATATGGTTTGAATTGGAAAAGGAAATTTAAAGGGGATTTTTGAAGTAAAATATTTACATGGAATTTTTGGTAAAATGATATCATAAAACAATGGTTTTGAAAATGTGTACTTAACTATTTTGAAATGTCGTAAATATAGATTTTCGGATAAAGAATATAATAAGGGATTTTTAAATAATAAATCCTTAGATGGTATTTGTCTAAATGTGAAAGGTTTTAAAATTGAGATTTTTAACAGATTGGAAGGATAGAAGTGAAATTGGAAATAAGTATAAAATTTGTTATACTGGAGTTCAAGTAAAATCTCCAAATTTACGAAATGAAATTAGAATCGAGAAATTGGGCTTGTTTTAAAAATAGGATTTTTAATTGTTAACTCGGTAATTTTAAAAGTGTTAAAAAAATTCTGGGAACTAGTTATTTAATCACTTTAAATTGTTTAAAGAATAATTAATTATTAATTAGTAACCTTAAAATGAGTGTTAAAGATTTAATATTATTTAAGCATTAGTCAGCATTAATATTTTTAAAGATAATTATTAAATATTAATATGGCTTTGCATAATAAATTTTATTTAAGTATAGTTGCCTAGATTAAACTTGAAAATTTATTTTAGAATCTATATGCATTTTTTTGAGATAATTTTTAAACAAAAGTTTTAGGAAGTAATGGTATACTCGCATGGCGTAAACGGAGCCAGTGAGTGCCTACAGTTAAGTTTTGGATTTCTCGAGGATGGAGACGTAAACATTGAGCTGTGAATCCATGATTTGATACCGTAGTGGTCCATTCCATATTACTTTGAATGAGTTTCCAAATATTTTTTAAAAGGATAATTTGTGAATATGATGAATTCGATAAGATAAGTACATACTTTTGGATAAAGAGATTTAACTTATTTAAAATTTACATTAAATAAGGATTGGAATTTTTCAGTGGAAATGGAAATATTTGGTTGAATGATCGTTTGTTGATAGTTAAATAACCGATTTTCAAATTTGGACCCAAAATATGACTTTGGGAATATCTTGGGGAAACACGGGAATTATATGATACAGTTACCGTTCGAGGTGCTATATTATATGTATTGACTCGTTTCGTTCTTTTAGGACGTTGACAAGGAAATCCTCTACTAACGGTGAGGAGGTTATCTCCGATCTTATCTTCGTCTATTTATTTCCTAAAGAACAAGGGGTGAGTTTATCGGAAAAATATTGAATGTTGTTTTAGAAGAGATCGGGATCGGGTAAGTTATATGAAAACCACTTTGATCCAACAAGTACGTTTTCAAAAGTAGACAAGAGCATGGAATCGAAGATGGAGCAGTGAAATGCAAGGGCTAATCGCTACTAATCCTGAGGGTGATTCCAATATGCATGTAGTAGGAATAGTGCCTTCGGCTCTGTTCGGGCCCGGAATGGACTTGTATGGATGAATGCTATCAGTACATTGTCATTGAAGGACAAAGAGCAGTCTAAATGAAACTTCCTTGAAAAGGTAATCGTAGCCTCTAGCCTCATCAACCAGGAATGACTGAAAAGCAAGGGGGATGCAGGGATGCTAAGTGGGTCGCACCCAATTAGGGTATGTTTATCACCTTTCTGGATACCCTCGGCTATTATTACTACGATTATGGAAGGAGCTCGAAAAAGGGTGGGAACACCTGGGGTGATAGCATATTCGGTCTATCCAGGTTAGGGATAGTCCTATCTTATGTAGCAGGGGATCCCAGTGTGGTCCTTGGCACACTATTCTAGATGTGTACTGTGAAAGGTGATACCACAATACCTAGTCATTTGTATGTAATTCATTCTCCAATCTATGCCCTTACAGTTTTGGTTGATGAGCATAGTATGCTGGAATTTAATTAATGTAACATTTTCAGCTATTTGAATAAGTATTTGTGCTTAGACACTGTGACGCCCCACCTCTATACCCACGCTAGCCAAGAACATTATGGTGAATGCTGTCAACTAGCACAGAGAATAAGGCTGTTGAGGAGCGACCATCCGTGTAATTGCTTTGCGCGAGCATCGATATGTCAGAGTATAACATGCATTTCTTTATCAAGAGGGAAATCTGACATACCGACACAAACTCAAAACTACTACACAGTGGCTATAATATCTTCGGAAACAAATATAGAAATAAACATAGCATAAATCTATCACAGACAATTCATATCACAAAGGCGGAAATAGATATGAATATTACACTCGGAAGTGTACATCAGAGTAGTGGTCTAAAAAGATCCACAATATCACAAAAGAATAGTTACACGAACTACACAAAAGAATAAGTATACATTATGGAGTCTATATCTCAAATGTATACAACAAAAACTACTAATCTAAGTAGTTAACCAAAAGTCAAGGAGGTAATCCCGGATGTAAAGTCAAGCAGAAGCACCTGTAACATCTCGGTCTGACCCGAGTATTATTTAATAAGAAAATAATAAACGGATCAGTCTAACTATAAATATCAGATGAAACGATATAGAGTAAGAGATATGACTAAACACATAATAATCACAATGCCAAGCTGTGATATGTATAAGTAATTGAAAATCAACAAGAGATTAATCAATATCACAAAATCTACCAAGAATCAAAGAAATGTCATATTCCTTATTTCGTTCATCAAACCACAAATATTGACAATTGTATCAATGTCAATCACAAAAGTCAATGACACACAAATTCACCAATGCACAAATATTGATAAAACTTATCAATAGAAATCACGAAAATTGGTGAAACACAAATTCTAGAAATCATCTCAAGAAATCCAGAAATCACAAAAAGGGGGAAGGCCTATCACAAACGGGAGCATAAAGCTCACCAACACGTGTATCACAAACGGAACGCTAATTCCATGGTTGCTAACCATCACAAATTGAGCCGAAGCTCCATAAACGGCCCGAAGACCATGGGTTGCTACCCCACCTATTTGAGTCGAAACTCCACAAAACGGGGTTTAGTCTCCCTCGCAGACAAAGAGACATCACACATTGCTAGTCTAAATCACAAAGATGATCGTCATGATCAACGAGAAGTGTCAATTACACTAAGCTAGTAAATATATGAGTTTAGCTTCATGTCCCATAACCACTTGCTTAACTCAAATATTTACGAACAAACTGTAGATCTCCACTATAAAATTGTCACAAGAGATTCAATCGAACAAGTCCAAGAATTAACCGACGAAGTAAACGCAAGCGTTTCATACCACTCGTTTTACTAAGTCGTTTAATTAGATTTCTCCTGCGAATGAGGTAAAGGTTTGTATATACTAATAGATTGGAAAACGATTCAAGAAACGAGCTTTGTACTAAAATAGAGTTGAAATCATTTGAAGAAAGAGTTTTGATATTTACTACTAGTATAGAAACCTTTATATTTTTAAAGTGACAAATCACGAAGAAGATTGTAGGAACAATCAATCACTAAAATTCACATACGAAGATGTGAATAAAATTACAACGAAACCGATAAAGAATCCATCAAAATGGTTATTCAAAAATCCCTAAAAAGGAGTCATCAAAGTCATAACAAATGATAACAACACATAGGAAACAACACGAATCGATTAAAGTTGGAAATTCAAACAACTAGGCGAAATTGGCAAAAATGCACTAGGTCGGTCGGCCGGCTACAGAGCTCGGTCGACCGGACCCTGTTCTCAAAATTCCTTGGGAAGCAGGTCGGTCGGCCGAACCTTGTAATTGGTCGACCGAACCTTAAACAGAGAAGTGCTTATGCACTTGGCAGCAGGTCGGTCGGCCGGCAGCAGGGCTCGGTCGCCCGGACCTGTTGCCAGTCCCTTCCCAGCCCATCCAAATGAGGTCCAACCTCGACCAAATTGCATTCTCTCGAGCAACGGCGCTAAGGGATTATGCCAATCGACTACCCGGCCCTATAAGCTCTTCGATGCATAACCAAAACACATTCAAACATCAAAGTTAATACTTTTAAAGATTTGAACCCAAAACACTAAAAATTGGGATTTTCACCAAATCAATCCAAACCAAAAGCAAATGCACACGAATAGGTGTTAGGAATTCATACCTAACAATCGAAGATAGTTATAGACTAAGATGTGAGATAAAAATCTCACCTTTGAACCCAAGCAATTGAAAAAGAAGCTTGAAAGCAAAAGAGAATCAACCACTCTTCAAATCCAACTCAAGAAGCTTGATTCTAAGCTAACAAGAGAAACATTTCCTAAATTAGGTTTAGGAATTTCTGAAATTGATAAGAGAATGAGTTGGAGAAGAAGAAGAGAAGCTTACCAATGGGTTCTTCTGTTAGTTTGGAGCTAGAGCTTGATTTGCAAAAGGAAACTAGGGTCTTGGAGTTTTAATTTCCCATCTCTCCCACCATTGATGTTTTAAAACTGAAAAGAGGAGAAAGTGAGGGTAAATGGGGAGGAGTGGCTCAGATTTGAGTATAAGTTAAACATAGGGCTGAGCCCAAACCCAAATCCAAAGTGAAAAAGTAGAAAAAATCAACTTTCTCCAAACATGTCGAAGCTTATACTCAAAAAGGTCGCAAACGGCATTTTAAACTCAATGGGAGTGGTCCCGAGCCCTAATTCGACCGTATGCAAAAAGTAGCTTTTCAGACTAAATTCCGAGTATCGATAAAATATTTAAATAAAATATTTAAATATAAAAATCGACAAATATGCGGGTTGTTACAGACTACCCTCCTTAAAGAAATTGCGTCCTCACAATATTTAAGAAGAAGATATATAGTAACAACCATAAAACATATTCAACACAAAAGAAGTTTGAATTAAGAAGTTCACCTCAAAGAGCACGGGAAAGTAAGTCCGGATGTGATCGCTCGATGAACTCTCTAGACTCCCAAGAACAATCCTTAGGATTTGCAGACCATTGAACTTTCACAAGCGGAACATCTTTATTTCGAAGACGTTTGACCTCCGTAGCAATAATTCGAATAGGATGCTGCTCATAAGTTAAATTAGGTGAAACTTCAATCTCTTCCACAACACCGGGCTCAAGAACAGAATCAGAATCTCGAAGACATTTCCGAAGTTGAGAAACGTGAAACACGTCATGGATAGCAGAAAATTGAGCTGGTAATAAAAGGCGATAAGCCATGGAACCAATACGTTCAGTGATAGAAAATGGCCCAATATATCGAGGCGCTAATTTTCCCGATCGATTGAAATGCACAACACCTTTCATAGGTGACACACGAATGAACACAAGATCTCCCACAGAAAATTCTAACCTCCTTCTTCGGTTATCGGCATAGGATTTTTGTCTATTCTGGGCTTCTTTCATCCTATGACGAATAATATCAATCTTTTCTGTGGAATCACGAATAAAATCTGGACCTAAAACCAGCTTCTCACCAGCCTCAAGCCAACAAGAAGGAGATCGGCATGGCCTTCCATAGAGTGCCTCGAAAGGTGGCATACCAATACTAGATTGGAAGCTATTATTATAGGAAAATTCAACAAGTGAAATATGATCTTCCCAACTTCCACCAAAATCAAGAACACATGCACGAAGAAGATCTTCAACAGTTTGATTCACATGCTCGGTTTGTCCATCGGACTGAGAATGATAAGCGGTGCTAAAATTAAGCTTCGTTCCTAAAGCTTTTTGAAGACTCTTCCAAAATCCACTAGTAAACAATGGATCACGATCACTAATAATAGAAGTAGGAACTCCATGCAATTTAACAATTTCTTTAATAAAAAGTTTGGCCAAAAGAGGTATGGTTTGGTTAGACCGAACGGGAATAAAATGGGCAGATTTAGTAAGTCTATCAACAATCACGCATAAGCTATCATGACCCGAACGAGAACGGGGAAGGCCATCTATAAAATCCATGGAAATTTGGTCCCACTTCCAAATTGGAATTTCTAAAGGTTGCAATAACCCACTGGGCCTTTGATACTCGGCCTTAACGAGTTGGCAAGTCATGCAACGCTTAACGAAGTTAGCAATGTCAAGTTTCATTCCCTCCCAATAATAAAGTCGCTTCATATCCGCGTACATTTTACTACTACCGGGATGAATGGTAAATTTAGAATGATGAGAATCTTCTAAAATATCTTTACGAAGATCACCCATATTTGGCACGACATGTCTACCAAATTTCCGAATGTCGCCACGAGAATCGATATCAAAGTCTTTCAAACCTTCAATATCAATTTTATCCTTAATATTTTGGCCAAGAAGAGCCAATTCAAGATCTAGCCTTTGAGCTTCAAGAATGCGATCTAAAAGAGAAGGATGGGCCTCAAGGCTACATAAAACAAATGATGAGCATAAATCGGATACGCGCTCTCGAATCTCACAAGTGGATAAGATCTCGAGATCGTTCCATTCGGATATCATCATAGAAACAACAGCTTGTTGTTTTCGGCTAAGAGCATCGGCGACACGATTACCCTTACCGGGAGTGTAAAGTATATCAAGATCATATGGTGCAAGAAATTCGAGCCAACGCTGTTGACGCAAATTAAGTTCCTTTTGAGAGAATAAATACTTCAAAGACTTATGATCGATATAAAGAACAAATTTCTCTCCTAAAAGATAATGATGCCAAATCCCAAGAGCAAAAACCGTAGCCGCGAGCTCTAAATCATGTGTGGCATATCTAGTCTCGGCAGGCTTTAATTGCCTAGAAGCATAAGCAATAACACGTTCTTTTTGCATAAGAACGGCACCCAAACCAACGCGACTAGCATTGGTATAAACAACGAAATCTTGATTCTCCTCGGGAATAACAAGAATAGGAGCATCAGAAAGGAGTTCTTTTAATTTCTGGAAAGAAGTTTCACATTTGTTCGACCAAATGTATTTAACACCTTTCTTCGTTAAGCTAGTGAGAGGCACGGCAATCTTAGAAAAGTCTTTGATAAAATGGCGGTAATAGCCCGCCAATCCGAGAAAACTACGAATCTCTGTCACACTCTCCGGTCTCTTCCAATCTTGAATCGCTTCAATCTTTGAAGGATCCACGGAAATTCAGGATTCGGAAATAATATGACCGAGAAACTTCACACGAGATTGCCAAAAATGGCATTTAGAATATTTTGCTTTTAATTGATTACTACTAAGAGTTTCCAACACAATCCGAAGATGTTTTTCATGCTCCTCCTCGGTTTTTGAATACACAAGAATATCATCAATAAAGATGAGAACAAACCGGTCGAGGAAGTCTTTGAAAACTCTATTCATAAGGTCAACAAAATAAGCCGGAGCATTCGTTAGACCAAATGGCATAACAAGCCATTCATAAGATCCATAACGAGTACGGAACGATGTCAAAGGAATGTTATCCTCTGCAATACGAAGCTGATGAAATCCAGTAGCTAGGTCTAATTGTGAAAAGACTCTAGCACCACTAAGTTGATCAAATAGGTCATCAATCCGAGGTAAAGGATATTTATTTTTGATAGTAAGATCATTAAGCTTACGGTAGTCAACGCAAAGCCTAAGTGTACCATCGGATTTCTTCACGAAAATAGCCGAAGCTCCCCAAGGCGAGGAACTAGAGCGAATAAATTGCTTCGTCTCTAATTCGGATAATTGTTTACGCATCTCCTCGTTTTCTTTATTGGACATACGATAAGGAGGGCGAGTGATAGGTTGAGCTCCAGGAATGAGATTAATTCTGAACTCAATTGCTCGCTTAGGTGGTAATCCTAAAACAGGCTCGAATATGTCGGAAAATTCACGAATGACGTGAATAAGAGAAATAATATCACCCTCATCATCGTCATCGTCATCACGAGGTTTTAAAGAATATAAAGATGCAACCAAAGCAGAATCCGAATCTTTAAGAATAACAGAAACCTGATTAACAGATTGAGGATGTCGAAGATGAATAGTCCGCTCAGGACACAGGATATGAGCTACATAACGGTTAAGCCAATCCATTCCCAAAATCATTACAAAGCCTAAATAACGCATGACATGCAAATCGGCTAGGAAAGAAAAATCACACAAAATAATCTCGACATCTTTACACAATAAACTGATTGTTGCGGATCCCCCAACCGGATTCGCAACTCTCAAAGAAGTCATTAAACACAAAACATCCAAAGAAAAAGTATCAACAAGTTCTTTTGATATAAAAGAATGGGACGCACCCGTATCGAAAAGAACTCGAATAGGATGATCACGAAATAAAATAATTCCATCCAGAATAGAATGAGAAATACCTTGGCCACGAGATGTGTTGCCAGGGGCTTGAGCCACGTTAAGCTTTCCCTCCTTCTTGCCCTGAAGCTTGGGGCATGAAGATATAACATGACCGGGACCTTTGCAGTAGCGACAAGAGATAGACTTGGGACACTTGTTCGCATAATGGTCCTTCGAACCACAATTATAGCACTCCCCACGACCAAAGGAAGAAGTCTTTGCCACGGAGGTCGCTTGCTTCCCTTTCTTATTGGGATAAGGGCCTTTGAATTTACTGGGCCTTTTCTTGTTGTTGTTGAAGTTTGGTTTGGAACCCACCACTTCAACATCATTCTCCCTATCCGCCTCTTCAAGATGAAGAGCGATATCAATGAGTTGATCGAAAGAAACTTCTAATTTTAGAAGTAATGGCTTCTTGAGATTTTTGTTTAAGCCATAGACGAACCTCTGATTTTTCTTCAATGGGGTGTTGATGTATTCAACCCCATATTTGGAGAGAGATTCAAAAGACGCGACATAATCTGCCACGAAAGATTCACCTTGAACAAGGTCTATAAAACGGCGAGCCAAAGTCACCTTCTCAGCTTCTGGTACGAATTTCAACTCGAAGCGTTCCCGGAATTGCTCCCAGGTGAGATCCGCTTCATTAATCTCAGAAATAAGAAGCTCGTACCAGTCCAATGCTCTTTCTCGGAGCATACTAGAGGCCACCTGAACTCGATGAAGGTCAATAAGATTCATGCGAGAAAAGATTCGATCGCATGACCTTAACCAAGCCTTTACTTCAATAATAGTTTCGGAACCTTTGAATGGCTCCCCACCCAAATTAGTATAATCGCTGCACAAGCGTGCAAATCCCGACTTTGGGTGAGTAGGTTCTGGGTTAGCTCCAACTGCTTGAGCATTTGTCACTAAATCAAGAAGCTGTTGAGCAGTCATAAAAACTCCATCCTGGGGTGGAGTGCTAGATGGTACGGCTCTGGGGCGGCCTGGTCTAGACATTTCTCTTCCTTTAGAAAGAAAGAAGAAGAAGAAAAAGGTTATTCACCAAATTGAATATCAAGCAATCTTGATAGATAAACAAGGAATCATAAGGAAAATAGGATGAATCGGTACGAAGACTCGAATTAAATCCTAAAGCACGACTCCTAAGATGGACTTAGGACGATGATCCTTGTTATAATATTCTATATTGTTCCGAAGTTTGGCTCTGATACCAAGCTGTGACGCCCCACCTCTATACCCACGCTAGCCAAGAACATTACGGTGAATGCTGTCAACTAGCACGGAGAATAAGGCTGTTGAGGAGCGACCATCCGTGTAAGTGCTTTGCGCGAGCATCGATATGTCAAAGTATAACATGCATTTCTTTATCAAGAGGGAAATCTGACATACCGACACAAACTCAAAACTACTACACAGTGGCTATAATATCTTCGGAAACAAATATAGAAATAAACATAGCATAAATCAGTCACAGACAATTCATATCACAAAGGCGGAAATAGATATGAATATTACACTAGGAAGTGTACATCAGAGTAGTGGTCTAAAAAGATCCACAATATCACAAAAGAATAGTTACACGAACTACACAAAAGAATAAGTATACATTCTGGAGTCTATATCTCAAATGTATACAACAAAAACTACTAATCTAAGTAGTTAACCAAAAGTCAAGGAGGTAATCCCGGATGTAAAGTCAAGCAAAAGCACCTGTAACATCTCGGTTTGACCCGAGTATTATTTAATAAGAAAATAATAAACGGATCAGTCTAACTATAAATATCAGATGAAACGATATAGAATAAGAGATATGACTAAACACATAATAATCACAATGCCAAGCTGTGATATATATAAGTAATTGAAAATCAACAAGAGATTAATCAATATCACAA
This sequence comes from Allium cepa, assembly GCA_030765085.1. Taxonomy (NCBI): domain Eukaryota; kingdom Viridiplantae; phylum Streptophyta; class Magnoliopsida; order Asparagales; family Amaryllidaceae; genus Allium; species Allium cepa. The sequence continues at coordinate 461,984,920 of CM060944.1, forward strand.
AATCTACACAAGAATCAAAGAAATGTCATACTCCTTATTTTGTTCATCAAACCACAAATATTGACAATTGTATCAATGTCAATCACAAAAGTCAATGACACACAAATTCACCAATGCACAAATATTGATAAAACTTATCAATAGAAATCACGAAAATTGGTGAAACACAAATTCTAGAAATCATCTCAAGAAATCCAGAAATCACAAAAAGGGGGAAGGCCTATCACAAACGGGAGCATAAAGCTCACCAACACGTGTATCACAAACGGAACGCTAATTCCATGGTTGCTAACCATCACAAATTGAGCCGAAGCTCCATAAACGGCCCGAAGACCATGGGTTGCTACCCCACCAATTTGAGCCGAAACTCCACAAACGGCCCGAAGACCATGGGTTGCTACCCCACCAATTTGAGTCGAAACTCCACAAAACGGGGTTTAGTCTCCCTCGCAGACAAAGAGAAATCGCACATTACTAGTCTAAATCACAAAGATGATCGTCATGATCAACGAGAAGTGTCAATTACACTAAGCTAGTAAATATATGAGTTTAGCTTCATGTCCCATAACCACTTGCTTAACTCAAATATTTACGAACAAACTGTAGATCTCCACTATAAAATTGTCACAAGAGATTCAATCGAACAAGTCCAAGAATTAACCGACGAAGTAAATGCAAGCTTTTCATATCACTCGTTTTACTAAGTCATTTAATTAGATTTCTCGTACGAATGAGGTAAAGGTTTGTATATACTAATAGATTGGAAAACGGTTCAAGAAACGAGCTTTGTACTAAAATAGAGTTGAAATCATTTGAAGAAAGAGTTTTGATATTTACTACTAGTATAGAAACCTTTATATTTTTAAAGTGACAAATCACGAAGAAGATTGTAGGAACAATCAATCACTAAAATTCACATACGAAGATGTGAATAAAAATCCAACGAAACCGATAAAGAATCCATCAAAATGGATATTCAAAAATCCCTAAAAAGGAGTCATCAAAGTCATAACAAATGATAACAACACATAGGAAACAACACGAATCGATTAAAGTTGGAAATTCAAACAACTAGGCGAAATAGGCAAAAATGCACCAGGTCGGTCGGCCGGCTACAGAGCTCAGTCGACCGGACCCTGTTCTCAAAATTCCTCGGGAAGCAGGTCGGTCGGCCGAACCCTGTAATTGGTCGACCGAACCTTAAACAGAGAAGTGCTTTTGCACTTGGCAGCAGGTCGGTCGGCCGGCAGCAGGGCTCGGTCGACCGGGCCTGTTGCCAGTCCCTTCCCAGCCCATCCAAATGAGGTCCAACCTCGACCAAATTGCATTCTCTCGAGCAACGGCGCTAAGAGATTATGCCAATCGACTACCCGGCCCTATAAGCTCTTCGATGCATAACCAAAACACATTCAAACATCAAAGTTAAGATTTTTAAAGATTTGAACCCAAAACACTAAAAATTGGGATTTTCACCAAATCAATCCAAACCAAAAGCAAATGCACACGAATAAGTGTTAGGAATTCATACCTAACAATCGAAGATAGTTATAGACTAAGATGTGAGATAAAAATCTCACCTTTGAACCCAAGCAATTGAAAAAGAAGCTTGAAAGCAAAAGAGAATCAACCACTCTTCAAATCCAACTCAAGAAGCTTGATTCTAAGCTAACAAGAGAAACATTTCCTAAATTAGGTTTAGGAATTTCTGAAATTGATAAGAGAATGAGTTGGAGAAGAAGAAGAGAAGCTTACCAATGGGTTCTTCTGTTAGTTTGGAGCTAGAGCTTGATTTGCAAAAGGAAACTAGGGTCTTGGAGTTTTAATTTCCCATCTCTCCCACCATTGATGTTTTAAAACTGAAAAGAGGAGAAAGTGAGGGTAAATGGGGAGGAGTGGCTCAGATTTGAGTATAAGTTAAACATAGGGCTGAGCCCAAACCCAAACCCAAAGTGAAAAAGTAGCAAAAATCAACTTTCTCCAAACATATCGAAGCTTATACTCAAAAAGGTCGCAAACGGCATTTTAAACTCAATGGGAGTGGTCCCGAGTCCTAATTCGACCGTATGCAAAAAGTAGCTTTTCGGACTAAATTCCGAGTATCGATAAAATATTTAAATAAAATATTTAAATATAAAAATCGACAAATATGCGGGTTGTTACAGACACTATTATAATATCAGATGATTTTGATATTAAATGTTTTGGTTATCGTAAGGTAAAAACCCATTGTGCTTATGTATGGCGCGGTCTTTCGAGATACCTTTGATTTTCAAATGGTTTTGAAACTTCAATAATTCAAATTGAGCGTGTTTTCTCATGCTGGTTTTCCAGACTGACTCGGGTGTTATTTTATTATAATGCTTGGGTCAGACCGAGTATTACAGGTTCAAGTTAGGATGCTATGGAGCTCAAGAGACGAGGTGGAGACCAAGACATATTCTCGTACTTGTTATTCCACTGTAGTGTTTTGTCGAAATTGCCAGCAATTGTAAGGGTAGTCCGTTATAACTGCTCAGGCTGGTAATTATTGATTTGTGTACTCTGATGTGAGATATGTATAGTACTATTTTGGGTTTAAGTAAAAAGCTAAATATATTGTATGTTATTCAGTTCGCTGTGAGATTCTGTTTTTGTTTAGTTTCTTCTTCTTCTACTTTTTTCTTTTCCCTCAACAATCTGTTTTTCGCCACTCGATTGATCGACATGTTATACAATGAACATATTTATGTCGATTTTCGAGGATAAAAAAGGTGGTCGTCACATTTGGTATCAGAGCTTAAGTTGGCGATATACCTAGGCTGTGGTTGGAATTACTCATTAGAGATAGGGTCAAAAGTACAATAGAATGATTTGAGAGTATTAATAGATATGAGCGCGTAATTGTTAGTGAATATTGAGTGTTTTTATATTGTGTTGACTTATCGGCTGAGTGTTTATGAATTCTAGTCGGTACGGGAAGTACAACCATATCGATAGAGGTTTCTAAACTCTTAAACAAGGTAAACCGGCATAGTATTGTTATAAAGTGGGTAAATGGAATAATTTTACTCAAAATTATATTTTGTTATAAATGAAATAATTTTTTGAAATTATTATACGGTATATGCTTGGAATGTTTGGGTGTTAATATTATAATCAAATAAGATTATAAAATTTGAAATGGTTATATATATAACCAAGTAGAAATTGTATAAGAATAATTTATACAAAGGAATATAACTAAAATTTGATTTAAACTAGATTTGAGTTTTAAATCTTGGAAATTTTGGAAATGTTTTCCAAAGTGTTTGAAAGGAATAATGGAGTATTATTTTGAGACGTTTTTGAAAAGAAATTGTTTTAAAATGGATTTTGGAAGTAAGGAAGCACTGAACTCACTCCAGTCATTGGAAAATGATCCCGGTAATGATGGCAACATCATCAGTGTTCATTTTTGAGTTTCTAAATAATGGATTTCTACCATGGGGATTGGTTACGAATATTTGTTTTGGACTTCTTTGATAAATAATTTTTGTTTTGGAAATTCCAAAGGGGTTTTTTTTGGGCAAAACTAAGTAGTTTTGAAAATCTGAAAGTATGGTTTGATGTACAAAAGTGATATATGTATATTATGATTTCGAAATGTTTTGAAAATAAACCGGCCATTTGAATTCTGGGGTTTCTATTTAAAAGAATTGCAAAGTTAAGAGAAATCAATTGTTGAACTTATAATTTGGAGTTGACACTGATAAAAAGGGAAATGTGAATTTTTAATCCTGGAAATTAAAAAATAGCTTCAGTAAGTTAAAATGAATAATATGGGTTAAAATTTAACTTAAGGAAAGTTAAATAAAGTGAATTGGAGTTGAATCGAATGGAATTTTGTAACGACTCACAATTTTTGACAACTAAAAATAGTAAATTTAATAAGATTTTTGTAATTAAATGTTCGAAGAAATTAAAATTTAAGATTTATATCTGGAATTATACTAAAATGAAATGCAACAATGTTTATTAGAGCTAATTATTAAAAATTTAAACGGAATTCCAATTAATTGAAATAGTGTAAGGTTATACTAGGTTATAAAGTGAACATAGGAAAAAGAATGTAAATATCGAATTCTTTAATGAAATAATATATTGTTAATGGAAATTGAATAAAATTATTGTTATGAAAGAAATGATAACATTTGTTTGTAAGTAATAAACTTATAAATGTAATTAAAGGCTAATGGTGACGATTATTATATATTTCCTATTTATTTGGTCTATTAAATTTAATTGGAAATAAATGGCAATTAATTCCCATAATTAGTGCATTTAATGTAGGTTTAATTGATAATGGTAAAAGGTTGATTCTATACAATGTAACCAATGTAAATTTTTATCATAGTATGACCTTTGGTTTGAATAAAAGGAAGGAAATCAGTTTACTCAAATTTATTGGAAATGGAAATTTTAATAAGTGAATATATTACAATCAATGATATAAAAGGTTACGCAAATGATGTAACGACCCTGACTCGTCCTTCGAAAATCAGCACCGAATACGACACTCGTATTCAAATGCCGCAGATCCAAACGTCGAATCTGGTTCGCTGGAGCTTATAACACATTAAGTACAACACAGCAGAGGAAAAGGATAATACATTTGATATACGACAGCTGATACAATATCAGATACCACTAAATGATACAATGAATATCAATATACATCAGAGGTATGATACGAGACGATAGCAGCAGAAAGAAAAGATAACACCAACAGCGGAACAATATCTCCAATATGGTCTTCAAGAGAGAAAGAGGAATAGAATCCAAAACTGTAATTCGATCTTCAAAGCACCAATCCAGAAATAGCTCGAACTCCCAATAATGGTGCACAAAGGTATGCAAGGTTAGTCGTGATCCAAAGACTGAACTAGCTCCAGATAATCTACTAAACCTGACTATCTGAAAAACCCAACTCTAGACTACCCGTATGGAAAAATTATGGGAACCCAGAGTTTAGGAAAGGAACAATAAACTCCAGGTGAGTCATGGGACTGGTATGAGTAACAAAAACAGTTTATTTTTAAAATGGACCACAAGAGAATTTAAAATAAATCCACAATGCTTTTAGGAAAATGAAACTGCCATAAGGCCTCCCGCCACACACAATGCAAACGCAGAATTGGAGGAGATTTCTCCTTATGATAGTCAAACATGCTTAATACGCAAAATCCTTTCGATATTATTATTAGTGCATAGTGCAGAAAACATTTCGAAAGTATAATATTAATCTTAGCCAACATAGGCATTTCGCACTTATGCCTACTATAGATACCAAGTTCAATAGCAGGTTACAGCCACATTCCATGGCAGATTATACGACTAAAACCGTAAAAGGCGCCTATTGTTTTGTTTGGATTTCCAACAAATGGTCAGGCTAAGGAACTTCCTACTGTCCTTGGGTACGCCTCCAGCGGGACGTCCCAAGAACCTAATCGGCTCTCTACCAACACAAGGCCGGGTTACCACTGTAACTAGGTAACAACTGCTCGAGCATGCCATCTCCCGTCACAAAGCAATCACAAAGTAATAGATCTGCAGTATCCACATGAGTAAGTATCTGGGCTCCATACCATGATACCACCCTTTTCCAAAAGGAAATGACACACCCTAAAGGGAGCGACCCTCATAACATTTCCGCATCTTTCCTGTTTTGACCATTTTCGTCGTGTGAGGTCCTGATGTGGTCTCGTCCACAAAGCTACGCTTTATATAAAAGCCATGCTTTGATCAACAAATGATACACAGCAGCACTCAGCATTCCACACTACCAAATTGAGAATATATCACTGATAAATATCAACTACATAACCTCTAAGGTCGTACGTCTCAGAGAAGGGTGTTAAGCTAAGAGAATAAATTCTCCACCACCAAGCAGAAATGTATTTGATAGAGATCAGTTTAATATCTCAAAGTGTAATGTTGGACATAGAACCATACAAGTATGGTCCGAGTTCGTACAGAACCAAATGCACTTCCAAAGAAGCCCTTGCAATCCGGGTATCCACAATCCCGATCGGACTTCCCATCACATTGGGAATCTCTATACCGTAGCTACTCGGTGTAGAGACAATCGATAGGTTATCCTATCGTTCTCACAAATACGCGGTCTTCAACACCGGTCTTCAAATGCAATCCATAATGTCGTATCACTATTCGGAATGGGTTATATGACACAAGGTCCTCTTCCGGCTAAATCGAATAGTGAGCGCAATATTTAAAAACATATGGATATGAGATTTCATTTAAGTCACAACTTATTATCCAAAACCTTTCTTTCAAATGGTTTTAAACAAACTACCATTTCCAAATCTTTAAACAAAAAGGTTAATTTCCCAAAGTTCACCAAATTCACAAATATCCATTTACGGATTTCAAAAAAATTTCCATTTCAATTGGATTAACTCATAAATCTTTAAATCAAGGATTTAACTTATAGCTTTCAAAACATGTTTCCAAAGATTTATTCATAACTTGGAAGACCATTTCCATTTTTTGACTTCAAATCCTTTTAACACATATTGGAAGTTCATTTCTTAGGTCGTGCTTTTATTATTTGAAAACAAACAGTTTTCGTTTTAGAAAAATCCAATTTTATTTATACAAGTTAAAATCTTGGGTTAAATTTTAAAATCCCAAAATAACACTTTAAAAATGGTTTAAAACCCATATAAACTTGTATAACATCTTTAATTCCTAGTTCCCAAACATAGAATTCAATTTTAAATTTTGAATTTAAATTCAAATCAAATTATTTAAACTTCAGAACTTAATTAAGTTTTTTCAAAAAAAATAACTTTTATCTTTGAAATTCCTTTTCAAAAGATTTTTACTTTAAACCCAATCCATTTCCAAAACATTTGGATTCAAAAATTCAATTTTTAAAACTATTTCAAAAATCTGTGACTTAACCAATTTCCACGTGCAATCCATATTTGTGTGTGTATAAGTGTGGTCTAGGGATTTTACACAATAAAAGTGCAACATCATCAATCAGCATAGATTCAAATATGGCAATATATTTGATAAGCGGTATAAACTATAACGCTTATATTTGATAAGCGGTATAAACTATAATGGTTACCTTTTATTCATAGATCACAGATAATAAATTACAATAAACACAGCTCAAATCAAAACAGAGCATCACAATAAGGGATTATCAAACAATTTAATCATCCAATAGAATCCAAACATTCATAAGTAAGATCAGTTAATTTTTTGATTAATTCAAATCATATTAATTACCTATGAATAAATTTCTAATCCTGGTTAATTAATATTAGTTTTTACAAATTATATTAATTAATTATCCTTTACTCATTTATTAATTAACCTTTAATTATTAATTAATCAATCGTAATTGATAAATCAATTAACCTTTAATCATTAAATAATTAACCTTTAATTACCTAATTATCTTTTAATTAATTTCCCTTAATTAATTACATTAATTAATTAAGCCTTAAATTAATTATCAATTAATTAATTAATTATTTTTGATTAATTACAATAAGTGATTATCCTAATCACTTATATTAATAAATCACAAAGTAATTACATTAAGTAATTATCTTTTAATCACTTGATTAATCAATCATTAATCATTAATTAATTATCCTTATTTTATTAAGTAATTATCTTTAAGTAATTAATTACCCTTAATTACTTATATTAATTAATCCACTTTTAATCAATTACATTAACAAATTATCTTTTAAATTAATCACATTAACCAATTAACCTTAAATTGATCACATTAATTAATCATCTTCTAATTAATCAATTGTCATAAAAAACTTATTTATCAACCTTTGAAAACAATTATCGCTTAAACCTTGTTAATAACTTTTGGAAATCAATCATCTTTATTACATTAAGTAACTCAAGACCTTTAAGTTAAATGAAACATACATCATCTCCTTAATTTATTTCTTAATTATCATTTAAATCTTTATTTAATAACCCTTGAAAATAAATTATCATTAACATATATATTAACTTAATACCTGTGACGACCCTAAATTTTGGACATTTGACATCGAAATATTTAATTAATTTTAAATGTTCGAATGATAGTTTAACTTGAATTTTAAATATCAGAATGAATTTGGCAATTTAATTATTGAATCTAATTATAGAAATTCGGGTAAAATTTTAAATCTTCAATTTTGAGCCTGTTAAAAATAATTTGATGGCTTAGAAAATTCATATTGATAATACTGAGGTTAATAGAAGCTTCAAAATTTAATTGGAACTGTTTTGTTCAGTTTTGGAATTTTATCGTTTAAATCGATATTTGAAAATAGCCGTCCAAGGCACAGTCTCGAAATTCAACGAAACCAGTTCCATTGGATCTGTAATATTGTACTATTATCGGATTTCAATTTTCGTGGCATTCGGAATGATCGTTTAGTCGTACGATAAGCAAACGTGTTAAAATTTATATCGAAATTTAATTTAATAACTCGTTCAAAAAGTTAACTTCTCCATACGATCGAATTTGGACTCGGAACCTTTTCCGTTGCGTTCGGAATAGGGGTTAAACATTATAAACGCCTAGCGGCACTCCTCAATTGAAGGTTGAGATCTTTTGTTGCGTGATTCGAGATAATTTAAATTTGAATTTAAAATTTAAATAAAATCATATATATTCACAAAATTTAACACGTAGAGAAATTCTCAGCATGTGCCATTGCAATTGAGCACGCGTCCTCTAAGAAATTGAATACCTCGTTCAAAAGAAAATGTTCGAGCAAAATAAATAAAAGAAAAAAAATGTCGAGCATGTTAACGATCGTATCCCCAAATTGAAAGCAAATTCCAATTCCTTCCTCTACTTCTTTTATTCGAACAAATTCGTTCGAATCTAAAATGGCGACGAAAAAAAATGGGGGAAGCGGATCTCGATCCAAATTCAAAGCACGAGGGGTCGCGGGATTTGCCTCGAGCTCGCGTGGCAGAGGAAGGGGGCGTGGCCTCAAATCGCTCGTCATGGGTGGCTGATGCTGTCACGTTTCAAGGGAGGAGTAGTCGTTGCAGTGCGAAGGTGTTGTGTCGTGCGAGGAAGTCGAGGGGTAGGGGCTATCGTGATCAAATTTTCGTTCGCAAATTCCAAGCAGAGGAGGCGTCTTCATAGATGGTGGAGTAGGCGCTGGAGACGCGCGCGTGGCGATGGCTCGTGATCGATAAGCTCGATCGAGCTAGGGTTTCGTCACGTTGTCCTGAGAAGATCGATGCCGTGATAATCTCGTCAGTGAGGTATAATTATTTTCTTATTTTTCTTCCAATTTAAACAAACAAATATGATTTTTGAAAATATATATACATAGTTCCAGTTTTTATATGTATACAGAATTTGTTTGGTTGAAAGGAAATTGTATTTTATAAATCTATATAAATTAATTTTACAAGTCTATGGATTTAAAAGGAAAATGAGTTTAAATTCAGATTATTAGTTTAAAACCAGATGATTAGTCTAAATTAAATTAATGGTCAATTTAATTTATTATTGGTAAAATTTTGGTATATTATCTCAAATGTTAATGAATCATTAGATTAAAAATTTAAAATATTAGTTGAACTAAAATTTTTAGAATGGAAATTGAATTATTCGATTTATTTCGAATATTAATAAAATCATGTAATTATTATGCAAGGTCTGAAACCATGAATAAATTGTCGAATTGGAAATGGACTGCAAATTTAAATCAAAGGTGAGATCTTCTCACTTAAAAAGGGTTTTGTTTAAGTTTTAAATAGTTGATTTAAAATTGCTTGATTGTGTCGATTATTTGCTTGGATAATAATCGATTACCTATTTGAAATAGACCCTATTGCGCCGCATAATAGCGGATAATATTTTATAAATCTCATATACCGCGATATTCCACCTCGAAGTGGAATGGGTATTTAATTGTGTGCTAACGTATGTGGATGCAGGGAAACATGTTAGAGGGATCCAACTGGATTCCTTAAATGTTTAATTTGTGCTTATGTTGTGTGTTGATTATTTTTAATTCATGTAAATGTTTGTGATTGAAACCGTAAAGGCTGTAATACTGTCGAATAATATTTTTGGTATCGTAGGATACCAGAAATAGATAGTTAATTAATTTGAAATTTGGATAGAAAATTTATAATGAATTCACTCAAAGGAAATCAGATGAATTTTAAAAGAAGGAAATTTAAATAGATAAAGTTTTATCTTTGAAAACTTATTGAATAAATTCCAAAAATATGGGAAATATTTTTATAAAGGAATTTCAAGTAATGTTGTTAATAGTTGAGGAATTTATTTAAGATACGGATTTTAAATAATTTAAAGAGATAAATAATTTATTTCAAAAGGAAATAAATTTAAAAACTAAATTTGGAATTTAATTTAGAGTTGAAATTTATTTTAGAAATCGATTCATGAATTAATTTGGAGTTAGAATAAATCTTAGGTACCAATTAGGAAATTTGTTTGGTGTGTTGGAAATAATTTTGGGAAATCAATTTGAAATTGATTTGATTTGATATTGGAAAATTAATTTGGAGAAATCAAATTGGAATTTGATTTTGTGTTTGAAATAAATTGGAAATCAAATTAGGATTTGATTTGGGTTGAAGGTGTTACTGGGAAATCGATTTAAATTCATATATCTGTTGATATTTGGAATGTAAATTCACAATGGGAATTTGTGAAAGAAAGAGAAATCGTTCAAAAATAAATATTGGTTTATTTTTAAAGTGTGGAAAGAAATTTACAAATTTGAAATGTAAATTAAAATAAATCGAGAAGATTTATTAATTTATTTAAATGGACCAATTTATATTGGGAAAAAGAATTCTTCCCTGGAAAGCCGAGTATATTTTTAAAATAGCCTTTGAATAAAATTTAAAAGTTTTTAGATTTGGTTTTAAAAATAATATTGTTGGAGAAATTAGTTTTGGAGATTGTTTTAAATTAAAAATTTATTTAATTAATTATATAAGGAGTATTTAAAAGATTAAATTGATTTTTTATTAGAAAATAGTTATTTAAATATTTATACTCTATCTACTAATTTTATTTTAAAATTAGTTTTTGGACTTGAATTTTGTATGAGATATTAGTATAATATTTTTCATGACTAATATTTAAGAAAATATTCTAAAATAGTTTATTATAAATGTTTCCAAGTATATTTTGAATAAGTATTTTTATATTATTTTAAATATTTGAAATCGGCAGATTTTCAGTGGAAATGAATAAATGTTTGGAAATTGATTTGAAATTTATTTTCAAAGGATTGAAGTGTGAAATTTTATCTTGCGAAGATATATTGAAAAAAATAATTGGGGGAAACTTATTTCAAACCAGCAACTGTCGTGAACGATGATTGATAGTTAAATAACCGACTATCAATATTGGCCTTAATCGGCATTTGAATTTCGATGCGACCGGGAGTCAAATTTCAAAATGAATATTCGAACCCACATCGAACCTTTGCGATTGTGATGGATCTTTTGTTTAAAAGATCAAAGTGAAATTATTGTGAATTGTTTGAATATGAATGAACACTTATTTTTAAAATAAGCGCTCGTTATTCGGATTAGCCGAGAGAGGACCTTGTGTCATAAAACCCATTCCGAATAATGATACGACGAAATAGGATGACAATTAAAGATGGTGTTGAAGATCGGGTATTTTCGAAAGCGAAAGGATACCTGTCGAATGTCTCTACACCGGGTTTCTCCGGTATAGAGATTTTATCACCCTTTGTGATGGGGATTCCGGATGTGATTATTGAATATCCGAATTGCAAGGGCTTCTTTTGAAGTGCCTTCGGTTCCGTTCGATCCCGGAACGGACTTGTATGGATGTGTGTCTGACGTTACACTTTGAGATGTAAAGCTCGCTTCTATCAAATACATTTCTGTTGGTGGTGGAGAATTTATTCTCTTAGCTTAACACCCTTCTCTGAGACATACGAGCTCAGAGGTTGTGTAGTTAGTAGTTACCAACGATACATTCCCAATTTGGTAATGTGGCATACAAAGTGCTGCTGATCATTTGTTGATCGAAGCATGGCTTTTGTGGAAAGCATGGCTTTGTGGACGAGACTTCGTCGGACCTCACACCCCGGAATGTTCAAAACAGGAAGGATGCGGCAAGGTTATAGGGGGTAGCACCCCTTAGGGTATGTACATTTCCTTCTGGATAGAAGTGGTATCATGGTATGGAGCCCATATACTTAACTTATGTGAATATCGCAAATATATATTTCTTTGTGATTGTTGTTGTTGAGGATCCTCGGATAAAGGTTGTTTACAACCGGGGGATGGCATACTCGTGTCAGTAGTTACCTATTTTTGCAAAGGTAACCCCGCCTTGTGTTGGCAGAGATCCGGTTAGGTTCTCGGGGCATCTATCCAGAGACGTACCCATGTGGCAATGGGAAGTTCCTTAGCCTGACCATTTGTTGGAAATTCAAAGAAACAATACGCGTCCTGTACGGTTTTAGTTGTATAACCTGCCATGGAATGTGGCGGTAACCTGCTATTGAACATGGTAGCTATAGTAGGCATAAGTGCGGAATGCATATGCTGGCTAAGATTAATATTATACTTCCGAAATGTTTTCCCAGACTATGCACTAGTAATAATAATATTAAAGCGTATTTGACTATCATAAGGAGAAATTTCCTCCAATTCTACGTTTGTATTGTGTGTGTGGCGGGAGGCCTTATGGTAGTTTCATTTTCCAAAAAGCATTGCGAATTTCTTTTAAATTCCTTTTATTTTCTTTTGGAAAAGAATAACTGTTTTTTTAAGATCTCACACCAGTCCCATGACTGACCTGGAGTTTATTGTTCCTTTTCTAAACTCTGGGTGCCCATAAATTTCCACACGGGCAGCCTAGAGTCAGGTTATCAAGTCATTCTGGAATTCAGGAGTTGCTGTGGAGATTAGTAGATGAGCTGGATGGCGAAGCGTATTACTAGTATATGTTATATTTTCTTCTGCTGTTTGTTGTTGTACACTCTGATAATGTAATGTGATGTAATGTGATAGTAGATATGATTCTTTGTTTTAAAGATTATTCATTGATATATTATATGTTGTTCCGCTGTGAAATGTGAGATTCTATTATTGTTTCTGTTCTTCTTCTACCTCTTCGTTCTTTAAACCCTAACGGTTCGGTTTTTTCGGCATTCGATTGTGCGGCATTTGATACAATGGACGTATAAATGTCGACTTTCGGGCGTCGAAAAATCGGGTCGTTACAATACCTTCAAGTTAATTAATAATCAAAACATTATTTAAGATAAACCATTTATCTTAACCAATTATTTAATATCACCATTTAAATCTATTTAATTTAAGTACTTGAAATCATTTCTTATACAAGAACATTGGTACATTAAAGTTTAATACCACATCAATATATTTCAAAACACTTGTTAGTTAATTTAATTAATTAACTAATGTACAAATACCAAAACAATTTATATATATACATAATTTTTTTTAAACCTGGACATGATTCCCTTTTTGAATTGTTAGAATCTGGAAATGATTCCCTTTTGAATTTTTAAAACCTGGAAATGCCTCATCCACAGTTTAAAAAAACTGGCAATTTAAAACAAAAACCCAAGCTAAATTTAAACTTTCTCGAGACAATACACTATCTGCTTCAAGCCAGAGCCCATCCTTTCCTGAGAAATCTTCTTCTACTTTTCTTTTTTTTCTTTTAACTTTGTTTAGTTATAATCATTCATGAATGACTACAGTACGCAAGCACTCAGGTATACCAGATCATAGTGGACATAAGTGCAACCAAACATATGCACTTTGGTCAAGCAACAGGACCCTTTATGCACGTGTACAAGAAACATAGCAACACTCAAATGGGTAATTAAACATGAACCCAAACATCATGACACAAGACAAAAGCAACAGGTTTCAAGTAAGGGGCAACAAGATAAACACACAATGCAAATGAACAGGTACATATACATCAAGAAAACAATGTCTTGCGCAATCAGTATGGACACAAGACCATTCAAGTATAATGACATGTAGTGACCAACTAAACCACAAAAGTACCATAGAAGGACTGCGACCAGACAAGAAAGCAACAATGCAAATAACCAGACTTGAGCAAATGCTCATGGACGTAGCAACAGGGCAGTCAACAATGTATAAACAAAGTAGTCAGGTGCTAGTTAAGGTCCAAGGAATTTACACATAGTGCAGTGACATATAAGCAAAGGCTCCAGCATAGTAGAAGTGTTTGGTTGTAGACAGTTGTGATCTAGTTTCAAAATGAGCAAGAAAATTTGGCAATCCTAAATCAGTGCCAAAATCAAGAGTCACAGTAATAGATCTGAACAATATATCAAGATTTAACAGGTTAAAGGTTTTTATAAAGCTGGTTTACTCACCATACTCGCACATATAAACACAGATGCAACCCATGTAGCCAGCAAATATAAATACACGTGCATACTCCAGATGTGAAAAATATAATAAATTTTAGCTTTAACAATACACCTAAGGCTGGTTTTCAAATGTTGTTTTTTTTTCAAACCAAAATATTCATTGTTAACCATATTTAATAAAGTGAAACAAATTATAATCTAAAAGTTGATTTGTAATAACTAAAACAGTTGAGCATTACAGGAATGAAAATCAGAGAAATGCAAGTGTACATCAAGATGCTTCAGCACACATTCAGGCAATTCAAATGCAGGTACGCAATGTGTTGTGTACTTAAGCATGTAACTTGATCTGGAGATATAACTAAGACCAGTTCAATGAATGGATACATGGGACAAAGCTAAAAATAGCATGCACAAATAAACTCAAACCTTAAACATGAGAAAAGATAAGTAGGACTAGAATGAACAGTACAGTAAAGATGTTATAAGAAAGCAAACCATAGTGCAAACACAAATACAAGAATAGGTAAACACACACAAGCCCTAAAAAATAGTCAGTCGAGATCGCACACAAGAAGTAAATTAAAATGCCTAAGTTAAAAAAACTCATGTAGGAAATGGATGCCACGCTCATAAATGTGAGCTGATGGATATGGAATGATGAGTCTCAGGTGAGGTGCGATCTGATTTTAGAGCCTAATTGAAATACTAAAGCATACATAACTGTCTACCCTTACTCAAATAATTTTAGGAACTGACATCATTCATAATACGAATTATGCAATTATACATAGGTTTGTGGGTTAGGATTACTCACCAGAAAAAGGAACAGAGAAGACAGAGCTTTAAAACTTGAGACTGAAAATGCTTGATCTTTGAAAACTGAAAATTGGTTTTGATCCTTGAACAACAACTAGACTAAGTTGAAATCTGAATCACTGCTTAACTTTAGTTGAAAGATTGAAGTTGTTTAATTCGAAAGAGTTGTTGCATAGATTTTAGTTTGAATTCAAGAAAATGCTTCAACCTTTTTTCTGATTTTTTTTTCTGTTTTGTTGAATTGAACTTAAGTTTTGTAAGAGAAATAGTGATGTTTATATTTTCTAGAATGGTAAGTTTTGCGGAACGAAATGAAACAATATGGATGTACATATGTAGAGAAACGTGTTTACAGAGGGGAGGTATTATCTGGTTTAGCTTGTTTCTTTTTTTTTAATCGGATTTTTCTTTTGCTTGCCTACATTTTTTGACAAAGGATATTTTTATGAACAGAGGTTGAGATGATTGATGTTTTCAGCCGACTATACTTTGTACTGAGATTAGATAGAAATAAAGGCATATGTTTCTTTCCTTAGTTACAGCCTATCCTATTTGTGTGTACTTCTTTGTTTTGTTGATTCTTGTATGCAGATTTTTTTTTTGTTTTGCATACACAATTCACATACAAATATTTACTTTAGCCTTGCTTCTATCTTCTTGCTTTGGTGGGCTAAAGATACTTGTATTAATTTTCTTTGTCTTATTGTCCAAGCTTACATACTTATCTATATATATTGTTCATACCTGAATATATACATTAGTGTCTTCTTTTGCAAGCTCAAAGATAATTATATTTTCCTTCTTATGTCTACATACATATCTTATTTTGTTTGAATGTAGTTGAATGTAATAAAATTTTCTTGTCTTATGGCTTTATAATATAAATGAATTTCTATAGTTAGTTTAATTTTTCTAATGTATTCACTTTATATTTTAATTTATCTTATATATATATATATATATATATATATTTCTAATTTTAATATGTATTTCTAACTTAAATGCTTATTGTCTTATTTTACATTTGCATTCCTATATATATATATATATATATATATATATTTAACTTTTAAAGAAATCATTTTTTTAAACTTAATTATACTTTAACAAAATAAACACACATATTTTTACTTGAATTTGGAGAAACTCAATTCAATTTACCAATTAATTTCACAATTTTTATTCAAAAATTAAATTAATTATCAATTTAAACTTAGTAAAAATCCAGGATCGTTACAGATTCCGCCCTTAAGAAATTTCGCCCCCAAAATTTGCCAGGGAGATAACAAAGATAGATGAAAGATAGAGAAATATCTTTTCAGATCAAACTGAATATTAATTCTGCATTTGGTTTACCAAATCAGAATATCGACAATATGAGAACAAACTCATACAATTTTTCACAAGATACTCGAGTCACCAGATCTACGAATACGCGGGGGCACTGGTTAGTTCGAAGGGCAACTGACCATTCGTAGAATATATCGGACCCTAGAGAATAGATAGATAGATTCAATCTCTACAATTTCTCAAACATAACATATGGATTCCAACTTAAGTCGGAACACCCAAAGTACATACCAACTTGTCCCTCTTCGGACTTCAGTCTACAAAAGAAATTATCATTGAATTTCAAATTTGGTTTTAATCGATATCATCTTTATTGATACAATTCAAATTTAGCTTCATATTCTATTAATCAATTTAACTCAATTTCAAATTTATTTAAAATTTTCAATTCCAAATTTCCAATTGATTAAAGTTTAAATGGAAAAACTGATAACAAGAATACGAGGTAGGATCTTATCTACACGATTCGCAGGCCATCACCGCTCGAAACTTCTTCTTGTAGCTGGTATGAAGCAATCAAAGAATTTGGAACCGAAACGAAGGAGATTGATCGAGAAATTTGTTTCCACTGTCGAAGGGTATTGATCATTTGTAGTGGTACTACCCTGTCCCATACCTCGTCCTCTTCTTGCACTCATACTATCAGTGGATAGTAAGAGAATTTACTGAGGCATTCGAACGCATATCATAGGGATTACTTATTCTAGGGTATACTTCACCTTATCTCTAATGATTTACCTATTGTATTACACTCCTGAGCTAAAGTTTTAACCTTCTTCTCTGATACCAAATATAACGGCCCTGACTCGACCTTCAAAAATCGGCACCGAATACGACACTCGTATTCAAATGCCGCAGGTCCCAACGTCGAATTTGGTTCGCTGGAGCTTATAACACATTAAGTACAACACAACAGAAGAAAAGAATAATACATTTGATATACAAAAGCTGATAAAATATCAGATACAACCGAATGATACAATGAATATCAATATACATCAGAGATATGATACAAGACGATAGCAGCGGAAAGAAAAGATAACACCAACAGCGGAACAATATCTCCAATATGGTCTTCAAGAGAGAAAGAGGAATAGAATCCAGAACTGTAATTCCATCTCCAAAGAACCAATCCAGAAATAGCTCAAACTCCCAATAACAATGCACAAAGGTAAGCAAGGTCAGTCGTGATCCTAAGATTGAACTAGCTCCAGATAATCTACTAAACCTGACTATCTGAAAAACCCAACTCTAGACTGTCCGTGTGGAAAAATTATGGACACCCAGAGTTTAGGAAAGGAACAATAAACTCCGGGTCAGTCATGGGACAGGTATGAGTAAAAAAACAGTTTACCTTTAAAACGGACTGCAAGAGAATTTAAAATAAATCCGCAATGTTTTTAGGAAAATGAAATTACCAAAAGGCCTCTCGCCACACACACAATGCAAACGCAGAATTGGAGGAGATTTCTCCTTATGATAGTCAAACATGCTTAATACGGAACAATAAACTCCGGGTCAGTCATGGGTCAGGTATGAGTAAAAAAACAGTTTACCTTTAAAACGGACTGCAAGAGAATTTAAAATAAATCCGCAATGTTTTAAGGAAAATGAAATTACCAAAAGGCCTCTCGCCACACACACAATGCAAACGCAGAATTGGAGGAGATTTTTCCTTATGATAGTCAAACATGCTTAATACGTAAAATCCTTTCGATATTATTATTAGTGCATAGTGAAGAAAACATATCGAAAGTATAATATTAATCTTAGCCTGCATAGGCATTTCGCACTTATGCCTACTATAGCTACCATGTTCAATAGCAGGTTACCGCCACATTCCATGGCAGGTTATACAACTAAAACCGTACAAGGCGCGTATTGTTTTGTTTGGATTTCCAACAAATATCAGGCTAAGGAACTTCCTATTGTCCATGGGTACGCCTCTGGTGGGACGTCCCGAGAACCTAACCGGATTACCTCTGTAACTAGGTAACTACTACTAGAGCATTCCATCCCCCGGTCCTTTGGGATCTTTATCCGAGGCGCCTCTAAACCATAAAGCAATCACAAAGTAATAGATCTGCAGTATCCACATGAGTAAGTATCTGGGCTCCATACCATGATACCACCCTTTTCCAGAAGGAAATGGCACACCCTAAAGGGAGCGACCCTCGTAACCTTGCCGCATCTTTCCTGTTTTGACCATTTTCGAGGTGTGAGGTCCTGATGCAGTCTCGTCCACAAAGATACGCTTTATACAAAATCCGTGCTTTGATCAACAAATGATACACAGCAGCACTCAGCATGCCACACTACCAAATTGAGAATATATCACTAATAAATATCAACTACATAACCTCTGAGCTCGTACGTCTCAGAGAAGGGTGTTAAGCTAAGAGAATAAATTCTCCGCCACCAAGCAGAAATGTATTTGATAGAGATCAGTTTAATATCTCAAAGTGTAATGTCGGACATACAACCATACAAGTCTGGTCCAGGTTCGAACAGAACCGAAGGCACTTCCGACGGGTATCCACAATCCCGATCGGACCTCCCATCACTTAGGGAATCTCTATACCGTAGCTACTCGGTGCAAAGGCAATCGATAGGTTATCCTATCGTTCTCGCAAATACCTGGTCTTCAACACCTGTAACAACTCGAAAATTCCGATCCCGAAATTTCCAGGTGGTTAAGAAAAGAAGAAAAGAGAAAGAAGAAGAAAACAGAAACAAGTCACAGAAACCTCACATTCGCAGCGGATCAAAATATAATATCACATAAATAATAATTATACAAAGGAAAATTGTACTTGTCAAATTACACTTTAATATATATCAGAGTTACAACATATTTATAAACACATGACAGATAAATCAATCTATTTCAGATACTAAAATATATCACTGCAGAAACTCTCCATACGTTCCTTCTCTTCAACTCGCCTCCTGAGCTCCAGAACGTCCTTACCTGAAAATTTGTAATATTCGGTCTAACCCGAGCATTACATCAAAGTAACACCCAGGTCAGGCTGGAAACCAGCGTGAGTAAACCCATCTAACATGAAAAACAAAAGTATATAATGTATAAACAACTCGGGTAACTCACATCAATTTACAAATTCACAATTTGTTATAGGAACCACTTAAATCACACAACGCTTCCGTAAGTACCAAAGCTCAGATTAAATAGTCTAATTCACTTAAATCACTGCGTTCCAATCTATTGATTTCACACATCAATCTAAAAAGAATCGAAGTGGTTCCAGGTATTAAATAATACCCGATTCCAGTCTCTTCGAACCCAATGTCATCTGATCCCACGTTATTCAAGTGAATATAATTCAATCTTAAATGTATATTGTCACTTTCACACAGCAATTCATTGTAGATAGTCACATTATCACTGTCCACCCAAATCATAGCACATAGCATCACAATCACATACCAGGAATAACAAATAGTCCAAGGTATTCAAATATCATTCAATCATCCATATATGAGCAAGGATTAATTAATCGTACTACCTCTAATGAATTTAAAATGAATCAAATTAATTACTTCCATTTTTAGTTTATTTAAAATAAATTAAATTAATCTCTTTCATCACATAAATCTTGCTTACATAATCATTGATTAATTTCAAATCAATTAATTAATCACCATCTAATATCCATATTAATTAATCTTCCTTGATTAATTATCCTTTAATTATATTCAAGTAATTAGCCTTTAATTAATTTTAGAAATTAATTATTCTTAATCAAATACAGTGATTAACCCTTTAATCACATCATAATTAATTAACTATAATTAAATACATTCATTCTTGACTAATTTCCTTAATTAACTATTCAATAATCATCTATTATTGATTTATTGATCTTAGTTAATCGACCCTTAATTATATCATTAATTATATTTATTAATGATTTCTTAATTACTACTTTAATTAATTAACTCAATTAAATTAATTACATTTAGTTATTAATCTTTATTTAACCCATACTTATTTTCCACTCTTGATTAACCTCATCCAATAATTTTTTTTCCATTAATTACTTCGCTAAGTAATTACACTTCATTAATTACATTCAGTTATACGTTTTAACAAATCATTTAGTGATTATATTAATTAATTTCACTAATTAAACCAATAAAATTTGATTAGTTTAAGTAAACATCATTAATAAATCACCCTTTAGCGATAAATCATTCATTATCCACCTTACTTATTAAACAATTATCTCTAAGCTTCAGTAATTACCACTAATTAATATATTAGGTGATTAATCCTTAATTAATCATATCAATAAATCAACCTTTAAAATTTATTTTACAAATTCAATTAACCTTTAATTAAATAAACTGACCATCCTATACATTAATAATTTCATACTTTAGTTCACCTTAAAACAACAACTTGAATTACATTTCAAATTTTGGAAATTCGTTTAAAAAGAAAAACTTGCTCATTCCTTGTTTTTAAAACCTGGTTTATAAATTCATTGAAATATACCCAGCATGATATGCTTTAAAACTTTTTACTTAGCTTATCAAAAACCTTGGCCCGATACAGAAATTCCCGTGCCAAACAAGGCCATAACCCGATCAAAGCCCGAGCAACCACTCGAACACAACGCAAAACAAACTGCTTCGAGTAACCCATGCAACTACTCGAGATCAAACACGAGAAATCATCACCACCCAAAATTCAGACATTTCTGGTGCACAAAACATCTCGTGCACATGCACCGGCCATTGGTGATGCTCCGGCCTCCTCGATCACCACCGGCAAGTTGCTTTCAACCTTTTCCATCCATCTGACCACTTTGGAAACTCCATTGACCCCGGCATCAAAATCGAACACAATCAGCCCCAACGGCTGAAACTGTACAGGAACCATCACCTACAAAACTTCCTCGTTCCTATGTCTCCGATAACCTAAAGCCTCGAGACTCCTGCCACTGCTTCACCATGAAACCTCAAACCCAATCCCCCATGACCGATCGAGTCCCGAACTCCTACGACGTCGCACAAAACTCGCGAAACTGATAAACCTATCAGCTCCTAAAACCCTAAATCGAACAATTGTCGTTGCTACGACGATCGCTCCTTCCTCCTAACATTTTTCCCAATATCCTTGGTCCACAAACAAGTCTCGAAATTAGCCACGACATTCAACTGTTCTTCGATCACTAGAAAATGGCCCAGACCCATTTTCCGTTCAACTTTGAACCACACCCTTGATACTTAGAAAAAAATCGAGAAATCCATCTTAAAAATCATCATTTATAATGAGTATTCAGATTATATAATTAAATTTGCAAAACATTTCGCTTGATTTTTAACCCATTTCTTAATTTTACCGCTATTCCCCATTTTCCAGAGATATTCATACAGAATTTGTATAAGTAAAGTTTTTTTAAAAATAAAAATAAAATTATGTTTTAAAATAAAAACTTTTGTTTGTATACTTAATCAAAAAGGGTTTTCAAGAAGTGAATAAATAAAAAAAATTCTTTCCAGTATTAGTCCTGTTTGGAAATAAACAAAGCAGGGATCAACATGCATACTATCAAACATTCATATCACATGAATCCTAGATTTTAACTTTTACTCACCTAGAACAGAGAACACGGTATGATGAACTGCACTTGATCTTTGCTGTAATCTACAACTAGACTAATGGTTAGGAACTAAAGCTTCTAATTTGCATTGAAACATGAAACTGAAGCTTAATCGAAGTTTATTGAGCTGGTTCTTGTTTTGTTTTCCTCAGGTTTGCTTTTCTTTACAGGTTTTGATTTTGAAAATTTCTTTTTGTTTTTAGTTTCTTTTCTTCTCAGATCTGGTTCTTAGGCTAGAAGATTGAAAGTGAAGAACAAAAATAAGAGAAAGAGGAGATTGAATATTATATAGATTTAAATTTCATTTTTCGTAAATTTTCTCAAAAAACTAAAATCAAAATGACACTTGTTCATTTCATTTACAAGATTATTACATTTGTCAAAATTCTTATCTCATGAATTACACTTGTAACTTATGTTTTATACATTTTTTTAAATGTTAATAAAAATGCCTTTTTATTTATAAATTTATGATACTTATATATATATATATATATATATATATATATATAACTTTAAAGAAATGAAAATCAATTGTATTTATAAATAGAAGCTTATACAATATCTTTAAATTCAAATATTTCAAAATATTCACCCTTTGAATTTCAAATTTCAAATTCAAATTCAAATTCAAATTAAATTTTAAAAATCCAATTTACAAATCAAGTTATACATATGTACATTTAGAATTACTTATTCAATTTAAAAATAAAGACTTTATTCCGATAAAATATATTTAACTTATAAATCAATATCTCCATTAGTTAAATTCAGTCAATCCATAAAGTGCAGGTATTCTAAAAACCGGGTTATCACATTCCTCACCCCTTAGAATCTTTTCGTCCTCGAAAAGAAACGAAGCCAGAATTTATTCAATAATTTAAAATCAGATAAATTATTCTTTAATCATTTTTAAAACACTTTAAAATCTATATAATATTACAAAATAGTTTTTATAAAAATACTTTTTATAACTCGATGTATCAACCAGTCCACCCTTGTCCTCATAGAAATTCGGTCATACGTTGATCAGGCGTAGGACTGAAGATCTATAAGTACTTAGCAGACCATTTTCAACATCCTGTGAAAATACTTGGGAAAATAATTTTATTGAAAATATAGAAAACAGTTTTTGAAAATAGAGGAAATATCTTTGGTGAGAATGCTCTGGAAATCATCACCCCCATCCATGGTCGCAGTTACATTCCAGGGTTACGTTGCCATCGCAGCAAAAGTCCATGTAACTGCAGGCTCTCCGCGGCCTCTCGATTACGCCATGGAACCCACGACAGATCGCAGTTACATTCCAGGGTTACGTTGCCATCACAGCAAAAGTCCATGTAACTACAGGCTCTCTACGACCTCTGATTTTCGCTGTCAAAATGAAACTTATCCTCTCCAACATAGGTCGCAGTCTACCGATATAAAATCAAATGCAGACTGTTGGCTCTCAGTGGCACACACGACTTTCGCTATGTTACCATAGGTCGCAGTCTACCAATATAAAATCAAACGCAGACTGTTGGCTCTCAGCGGCACACACGACTTTCGCTATGGTATACTCTACTCATAATCCCCAGGAACAAGTTTTGTCCAAACTCCTCACAGGATCAACTTTAGAACCCCACCTTGGGGCTCAAGGCAGCACCACCCGGTGGCACTCCTGAGAAATTCATTTCAAGGGAGAGCCTTTTTCCCAGAGCCATCATCAAAACATTTTATACTATACACATATAGTATCTTCAAATCATACACCTAGTATGATCTCATATAAAGCTCCTTTACACAAAATCGATTATTCCAAAATCGATAATTCTCAAACTTGGCTTTCCAAATTCTCATATTGATTACCCAAAAATCTAAAGCCTTTCCAAATCCAAAGGTTCCCAAAACCTTTCCTAAAATCCTTACAAGATCCTTTATATATATATACACACATACACATACATACAGATATATATAATTTTAAAAACTTTGGATCATTTCAAATTTGTATAAAACTCCCTTTATACTTCAAATATTTTGAAAAACCCTTTTCTTCTGGCAAAAGATTCAACAAGGGAAGTTTCATTTTATAAATCAAAGGTATATAACTTTGTTTACTCAAAATCAAATACTCAAATTTGATCACTCCTTTCAATATTATTTTCATTCAATCCGTACGATGTACACATATCATCCATACGCTATACCAATCTGATCGCTCCCTCGACCATACAATTTCACTTCCGAAGTAGTATCGTCCACTCGACTACCTAGTGCGGACACAGAACGGGTTTCTTGATCAGAAACCATCATTCTTCTTGCATAGTCATAACTACAATAGAGAATATCCAGAACTAATCAAAAATCCATATCCAGGTTCGTCGTCGAAAATCGAGTGAAAAATCCTAACTCGGATTGATACACTATCTCGAAATTCTGTGCTTGAATCTGGATCAAATCATTATGCAAATCGAATGACATACGTACACCCTACGTATTTATCTTTATTGGTTATTAGCCAAATCAATCCATTCTATTCACATTCACTTTGATTTTCATTCACTTACTCAAAATTGCCTCAATCCATTTGGATTATCACCTCTATTCTTATCTCGATTGGGTATTTAACCAATAACAGTTTGAACTCCGACCAGTTTATTTAGAAAATAACTTGAAAAAATTTAAAATAGATAAGTAGTTGGAAAATAATTACTAGTTTGTAAAATATGTGTAAAATAGTTAGAAAATAGTTAAAATGATTATAGAAATTTTAAATAATTACAAAATAATAGTAAGATAATAATTAGTTTTGTAAAATAGTTGGAATATAGCAATTAGTTTATAAAACAGTTGGAAAATTGTTAAATAGTTTCAAAAATAATTGTAAACAAGTATAAGATAGTTTGGTTTTTAAAGAAAGGTTGTATATATAATGAATAACTTGTAAAAATAGGTTTATATTAAAACAATTTATATTAAAAATAGTCCAGTGTCAAAACTGTTCACTTTCCAATCTCCATTCTCATCAATTCAATTTAAATTTCCACTACCATTTAAATTGACCCAATTCCAATTTAAATAACTTCAATTCTAATGAAATTGATTCAACCCCAATTCAGGTTGAATTATCCTCGGTTTCTTTCCCAATTTAACTTTATTCAACCTTGATCTCGAATTCTACTAATTCATATAAATTTCAATTGAACTAGTTCCAATTTCTATTCATCTCAACTCCAGTTTGAATTAATCCCAATTTCAAACTCCATTTCCTAATCAAGTTGAATTATTCTTGATTTCCTCCCAGATTCAATTCAAATTCCATTTGAATTTAAAACTATTCAACTTTAATTACAAATCGTTTCAAATAAATCCAATTCAAATTTTCCATTTGAATTTTATACTTATACATCTTCAATCACAATTTCAATTAATTCAAATCAAATTCAATTTGAACTAATTTCAATTCAAATTCCAAATTTTAACCATTTCGAATTATATAAATTCGAGTTAATATTTCAAATGTTGATTTAATTCCTTTAAATCAATTTACCTTTAAGGTTTTTAAACAATTCAATTCACAGTTCAAACCCAACATATTATACCACAAATCAAATTAACCTTTAAACAATTTAATTTTGAGTCAAATTCTCAAATTCCATTTTAAATTATATTTACTTTACTTTTTCCAAAGTTCAAATAAGACTTAAAAACAATTTTACCTTGAAAATTTAATTTATTACTCAATTTTATCTTCCAGTTTAAAACTAGTTCCTTAAACAATTTTAATTTACAAGTGTAATTATTCAAATTTTCAGTTCAAAGTAATTCCTTATCCCTAATTTCAACTTAAAGTGTGATTTTCCTTTCATCCTAATAATGGATATATCACTTCATTTCTCATTTATTTAAACAAATCCAATTTCAGCTTAAAGATTATTAATAACAACGGGATGGTATCATTCAAATTATTTTAAAACATCCATCCATTTCCAATTTTCGGATCTCAAACCCATTTTGAGATCATCAAACTTCCTAATTCAAATCAACCATTTAACTTCCGAAGTTAGATCCCAATTTCATCTTGAAATTTCCAAATCAGGTTGATCATTCCAACTTATTAACTTTTCCCAAGTTAAAATCAATTCACTTAATCCAGTCAACCTTACCCAATTTGAACTTCCATTTCAAATTTTGAACCTCTCATAAATAATCTTCCTACTTATTAAGTTAAAAAACTTATCACTTTGGGTATCATATCTCATTCCAGATTTAAAACTCAATATTTATAGTTTATTTCAAACCATGTACATCCACACATATACATAATTACTTCTTAGCCCACCAAGCCAAATTTTAAAATTTAAACCACCCTTGGTTTTAATTCAAACAAATTCTTTTAAAGTTTACAAACAACTTCTTATTCTAGAATAAGATTACATTCAAAATAGTTTGAATAATATTATTTCCTTTAAAATTTTGAAAACAATTTTCAAATGTTTAAATTTAGAATTTAGAACTTCACAATTTGAAACTCACTTTAATTCACATGCCATACTTATTTGAAGGTTACCCTCTTAAAACATTTCATTTTTCTTACTCATCAATACACATTTTATTATTAAACACAACAATTATTTATGATAATAACCCAGATTATCATACCTGAATTCTAATTTATTATTATCTTATTATGAAACTCTTTCCCAACTTCAAGATTTTAATTTCCGCTTGAATTTATTTCAAACTTATCCTTAATTTAATTTGAATTTGGTTGTTTTCTATTACTACTTAATTTAATTCCAAAAATTGAACAATCAATTACCTTAATATTTATTAGAAAGAAATATTGCTTTATATATCAAAATATATTTTTATATAAAATCATTCAAAATCTTTATATAAGAAAATAACAAGTACGCTCTCATATATATATATATATATATACACACACACACACATACTCAACTCATTCTAGGGTACCATTGACCCTATCCTTAATGAGTATCCCACCAGAGCCAAGGTTCTCGCTTAACCTTCTGCTCTGATACCAAATGTAAGGACCCGAAAATTCCGATCCCGAAATTTCCCGATAGTTAAGAAAAGAAGAAAAGAGAAAGAAGAAGAAAACAGAAACAAGTCACAGAAACATCACATTCACAGCGGATCAAAATATAATATCACATAAATAATAATTATACAAAGGGAAACTGTACTTGTCAAATTACGCTTTAATATATATCAGAGTTACAACATATTTACAAACACAGGACATATAAATCAATCTGTTTCAGATACTAAAATATATCACTACAGAAACTCTCCATACGTTCCTGCTCTCCAACTCACCTCCTGAGCTCCAGAACGTCCTTACCTGAAAATCTGTAATACTCGGTCTGACCCGAGAATTACATCAAAGTAACACCCGGGTCAGGCTGGAAACCAGCGTGAGTAAGCCCATCTAGTATGAAAAACAAAAGTATACAACGTATATACAACCCGGGTAACTCACATCAATTTACAGATTCACAATTTGTTATAGGAACCACTCCAATCACACAACGCTTCCCTAGATACAAAAACTTAGATCAAATAGTCCAATTCACTTAAATCATTGCATTCCAATCTGTTGATTTCACAAATCAATCTAAAAAGAATCGAAGTGGTTCCGGGTATTAAATAATACCCGACTCCGGTCTCTTCGAACCCAATGTCATCTGATCCCACGTTATTCAAGTGAATATAATTCAATCTTAAATGTATATTGTCACTTTCACACAGCAATTCGTTGTAGATAGTCACATTATCACTGTTCACCCAAATCATATCACATAGCATCACGATCACATACCAAGAATAATAAATAATCCAAGGTAATCAAATATCATTCAATAATCCATATATAAGC
Source organism: Allium cepa (assembly GCA_030765085.1). Lineage (NCBI taxonomy): Eukaryota > Viridiplantae > Streptophyta > Magnoliopsida > Asparagales > Amaryllidaceae > Allium > Allium cepa. Next base: position 462,013,050 of record CM060944.1, read on the forward strand.
AAGGATTAATTAATCGTACTACCTCTAATGAATTTAAAATGAATCAAATTAATAACTTCCATTTTTAATTTATTTAGAATAAATTAAATTAATCTCTTTCATCACATAAATCTTGCTTACATAATCATTGATTACTTTCAAATCAATTAATTAATCACCATCTAATATTCATATTAATTAATCTTCCTTGATGAATTATCCTTTAATTATATTCAAGTAATTAGCCTTTAATTAATTTTACAAATTAATTATTCTTTATCAAATACAGTGATTAACCCTTTAATCACGTCATAATTAATTAACTATAAGTAAATACATACATTCATTCATTCTTAATTACTGCTTTAATTAATTAACTTAATTAAATTAATTACATTTAGTCATTAATCTCTATTTAACCCATACTTATTTTCTACTCTTGATTAACCTCATCCAATAAAAAATTTCCATTAATTACTTCGCTATGTAATTACACTTCATTAATTACATTCAGTGATACGTTTTAACAAATCATTTAGTGATTATATTAATTAATTTCACTAATTAAGTCAACAACCTTTGATTAGTTTAAGTAAACATCATTAATAAATCACCCTTTAGCGATGAATCATTAATTATCCACCTTACTTATTAAACAATTATCTCTAAGCTTCAGTAATTACCACTAATTAATATATTAGGTGATTAATCCTTAATTAATCATATCAATAAATCAACCTTTAAAATTTATTTTACAAATTCAATAAACCTTTAATTAAATAAACTAACCATCCTATACATTAAATAATTTTATACTTTAGTTCACCTTAAAACAACAACTTGAATTACATTTCAAATTTTGGAAATTCGTTTTAAAAAAAAACTTGCTCATTCCTTGTTTTTAAAACTTGGTTTATAAATTCATTGAAGCATACCCAGCATGATATGCTTTAAAACTTTTTACTTAGCTTATCAAAAACCTTGGCCCAACACAGGAATTCCCGTGCCAAAAAAGGCCATAATTCGATCAAAGCCCGAGCAACCACTCGAACACAACTTAAAATAAACTGCTTCGAATAACCCACGCAACTACTCGAGATCAAACATGAGAAATCATCATCACCCAAAATTCAGACATTTCTGGTGCACAGAACATCTCGTGCACATGCACCGGCCATTGGCGATGCTCCAGCCTCCTCGATCACCACCGGCAAGTTGCTTTCAACCTTCTCCATCCATCTGAACACTCTGGAAACTCCATTGACCCCGGCATCAAATTCGAACACAATCATTCCCAAGGGATGAAACTGTACAGGAACCATCACCTACAAATCTTCCTCGTTCCTACGTCTTCGATCACCTGACGCCTCGAGACTCCTGCCACTGCTTCACCACGAAACCTCAAACCCAATCCACCATGACCGATCAAGTCTCGAACTCCCACGGCGTCGCACAAAATTCGCGAAACAGATAAACCCATCAGCTCCTAAAACCCTAAATCGACCAATTTCCATTCCTACGACGATCACTCCTTCCTCCTGACATTTTTCCCAACCCCCTCGGTTGATAAACAAGTCTCGAAAATAGCCACGACGTTCAATTGTTCTTTGATCACCAAAAAATGGCCCAGACCCATTTTCCGTTCAACTTTGAACCACACCCTTGATACTTAGATAAAAATCGAGAAATTCATCTTAAAAATCATCCTTTACAATGAGTATTCAGATTATATAATTAAATTTGCAAAACATTTCACTTGATTTTTAACCCATTTCTTAATTTTACTGTTATCCCCCATTTTCCATAGATATTCAAACAGAATTTGTATAAGTAAAGTTTTTTTTTAAATAAAAATTAAAATTATGTTTTAAAACAAAAAATTTTATTTGTATACTTAATAAAAAAGGGTTTTCAAGAAGCGAGTAAATAAAAAAAAATTCTTTCCAGTATTAGTCCTGTTTGGGAATAAACAGAGCAGGGATCAACATGCCAACTAGCAAACATTCATATCACATGAATCCTAGATTTTAACTTTTACTCACCTAGAATAGAGAACACAGTTTGATGAACTGCACTTGATCTTTGCTGTGATCTGCAACTAGACTAATGGTTCTGAACTGAAGCTTCTTATTTGCATTGAAACATGAAACTGAATCTTAATTGAAGTTTATTGAATGGTCCTTGTTTTGTTTTCCTCAGGTTTGCTCTTCTTTACAGGTTTTGATTTTGAAATTTTCTTTTTGTTTTTAGTTTCTTTTCTTCTCAGATCTGATTCTTAGGCTAGAAGATTGAAAATAAAGAACAAAAATAAGAGAAGAGGAGATTGAATATTATATAGATTTAAACTTCATTTTTCATAAATTTTCTCAAAAAAACTAAAATCAAAATGACACTTGTTCATTTCATTTACAAGATTATTACATTTGTCAAAATTCTTATCTCATGAATTACACTTGTAACTTATGTTTTTATACAATTTTTTTTTTAAATGTTAATAAAAATGCCTTTTTCTTAATTTATAAATTTATGATACTTATATATATATATATATATATAAATAACTTCAGAAATGAAAATCAATTGTATTTATAAATAAAAGCTTATACAATATCTTAAAATTCAAATATTTCAAAATATTCACCCTTTGAATTTCAAATTTTAAATTCAAATTCAAATTCAAATTAAATTTTAAAAATCCAATTTACAAATCAAGTTATACATATGTACATCTAGAATTACTTATTCAATTTAAAAATAAAGACTTTATTCCTATAAAATCTATTTAACTTATAAATCAATATCTCCATTAATTAAATTCAGTCAATCCATAAAGTATAGGCATTCTAAAAACCTGGTTATCACAACACCGGTCTTCAAATGCAATCCATAACTTCGTATCACTGTTCGAAATGGGTTATATGACACAAGGTCCTCTCCCGGCTAAACCGAATAGTGAGTGCAATATTTAAAAACAAATGGATATGGGATTTCAGTTTAGTCACAACTTATTATCCAAAACCTTTCTTTTAAATGGTTTTAAACAAATTACCATTTCCAAATCTTTAAAAAAAGACTCATTTCACAAAGTTCACCAAATTCACAAATATCCATTTATGGATTTCAAAACCATTTTGATTTCAATTGGATTAACTCATTAAATCTTTTAGTCAAGGATTTAACTTATAGCTTTCAAAACACGTTTCCAAAGATTTATTCATAACTTGGAAGACCATTTTCATTTTTTGACTTCAAATCCTTTTAACACAAATTGGAAGTTCATTTCTTAGGTGGAAGCTTTTACTATTTGAAAACAAACAGTTTCGTTTCAGAAAAATCCAATTTTATTTATACAAGTTCACCAACTTCTTTATTTTAAAGCTCATATTGCTCATTTGAGTTACTTTCATCTTATAATCACAATTTATATCTTTGAATTCTTAAGGATATATATTTTCCTTCAATCTAATTCTTTGTAAAATTTTAAATCCACAATTCCAAATTATAGGTATAACGCATAATAGCTTATGTGTACAATTTATTGTACAATAACCCATGATTACTAAGTTATTTACATTTCAATTTTATCCAAACCAATTTAATTCTAAGTTCAATTTATTTAACTTATCCCAAGTTAAATTCCAATTTTCTATTCACTTCAATTTATTTTATTCTCTTCCATTTACTCAGGTTAAATTTTAATTCCAAGATTAAAATTTTCATTTCTCCCTTCATATTAATATCAACTTCACTTAATAAGTTCAATAGTTGATTCATATTTGACTTCATAATTTTACTTTTAAATAGAATTTCCAGAATCCAATTACCCGGGTTTATTTCAAAACCAATTTGAAATAATAAATAACTCATACTTCCTGGTATATCAAACCAAACCCCAGAATCCAAAACAATCTGTTTTTTTCCAAACAATTTTCCATTTTTTTAATTTCCAAAACAATTAGTATATCCAACAAGTCCAATCAATATCATACCCAACCACTTTGGTAGCAATCCATCACTTTAGAAACTCGAAAATGAATTCTAATGATGTGGCCAGCATCATCAGGATTATTTTCCAACGACTGAAGTGAGTTCAGTGCTTCTTACTTCCCCAAATTCATTTTAAAACAATTTCCATACAAAAATACTTCCCAAAATAATATTTCAGCATCGCCTTCAAATACTTTGGAAAGCATTTCAAACTTTCCCAGGATTTTAAATTTCCAAACTTTGCTTTCAATACATTTAAAATTCTTTTCAAAACTTTCGGAATTTAAATTCTGGTTTGGTTTAAATTAGTTATTCTCTTTTGTATACTTTATACTCATGGAATTTATTTGGTTATATCCATTTCACATTTAGATTCACTTTAAGATTCTTATTTACTTATTGTATTAACACCCAATCAACCAAATACATATATAATAATTTCAGAAAATTATTTCTTTTATATCAAGATATAATTTGGGTAAAATTATTTCATTTACCCACTTAAAAAATGATACTATGTCGGTTTATCTTGTTTAAGAGTTTAGAAACCCCTATCGATACGGTTGTACTTCCCGCACCGACTAGAATTCATAAACACTCAACCGATAAGTCAACACAGTATAAAAACAAATTTTATATCCACTAACAAGTACGCTCTCATATCTTTTAATACGCTCAACTCATTATAGAGTACTATTGACTCTGTTTAATGAGTAATTTCCCACCAAAGCCTAGGATGTCGCCAACCTAAGCTCTGATACCAAGTGTAACAGCCCGCAAATCCGTACCCCTCGAATCAACACTATTCTACCTCTGTTAACTCAAGTGGCACAGAAATAAGAACCATTTGGGTTTATGAAGAAGAGATAGAAGAAGAAGAAGCTAAACAATATCAAAATCTCACAGTCGCAGTGGAATAAATTATAATAGTAAATATAGATCTTTACACAAAATGAAATCTATCACTGTTTATACATCATATCATCAGAGTATCTCATACATCAACCCATACCAATCAGGCATACCATACAATTACAGCAGCGGGAAATATATATAGGTACAGATAATACGTCTTGGATCCAGCTCCGCTCCTACTCCATAGCATCCTATCCTGAACATATACTACTCGGTCTGACCCGAGCATTATAATAAAATAACACCCGAGTCAGTCTGGAATACCAGTTGATAATAATAATGCATCCAAATTGATTATTAAAGTCTCAAAATCCTTTGAAAAACAAAAGCATCTCGTAAGACCACGCCACAAATAAACATGTCGGGTTTTTACCTTATGATAGCTAAAACACTTTTTATAGAAATCCTCTGATATTATAATAGGGTCTATTTACAAATACTTATAAAATAGCCGAAATTGCTACATCTATTAAATTCCAGCTATTAGCCACAAAAGTGGGTAATACAAACAAAACTCGAACAAGGCTCGTAGGGAGAATGGATTTCCAACAATGACTAGGCACTGGGATACCACCTATCACAGTACGGGGCCTAGATCACCGTACCGAGGACCACTCCCGATCCCCCGCAACACAAGGCCGGACCCATCCCTTACTGGACAGTTCTGAATAAGATCACCCCGCGGTTGGGATCAGCAACCGCACCACTAAGCCGAAATAAAAAGGGACATCTAGACAGGGATGACCTTACTCTCCAGTGGGGGCTACCCACGAAGCCTTGTTGCATATCCCCTGATATTCAGTCATTCCCATTTGATGAGGCTTGAGGCTAAGCGTTACCTTTAGAACGTTTCTCTTCGAATGCCCATCGCCCACCTGACGATGTTCCGAAAGCATTCGTCCATACAAGTCCGTCCCGGGTTCGAACGGAACCGAAGGCACTACTCCTACTACATCCATTTTGGAAATATCCTCAGGATTAGTAGCGACTAGCCCTTGCACTTCACTGCTCCATCTTCGACTCCGAACACGTTTTTCTACAAAACGTACAAACTGGATCGAAGTGATTTTCGAGAAATTAATCTCGATCCCGGTCTCTTCGAAACGATCAACGCATTTGTCCAATATTGATAGTCGGTGATTTAACTATCAATTTATATTCATAAACATCCATAAGCATCCATCACACAATAAATAATTCCCACATTATTTATTTGCCTCAAATATCTTTAAAGGATATATTTCCAAATTTTCAAAGCTCATTTGAAAACTATTTCCCAAAGTTCATCCTTTACAAGGTAAATTCTTTACCCTTTATTCCCATTGGAAATAACCAAGTTCAAAACAATTTAGATTTAAAACACTTAAAACACTTTATGCTGAAATATATTTTATAATATGAAAATTTACTACTAATTATTACGCAAAAATATAATTTCAAATATGTAAAGTAAAACCATTTATTAGGATATAAACCTTGATTGTAAATAAGGGTCTAGTATAAACTAAACTTATAAGTAGAGTTTTAAAAAGGTTAATACTAATTTCTATAACTTAGGTCAAAACTAGCCTTTACATAAAAACCATTTATAAACATAATTACTAATGTAATCTCAAATAATCACTATTGCTATTTTATTAGTTAGTTACTTTAAAATAATAATTGTTTAAAACACTCCTTCAAACAAGTTTGAACTTTAAACTTTCTTTTAATAAAATATATTTAAAAACTCGAACTTGGTTTTCAAGGAAAACTCATTCCCACTTAAACAACCTAGAAAAATCCATCTTATAAATTCTGTCGATTTGTTTCAATTCAGATTTATGTTTTCACAACATAAATTCACTTTCCACGTTTAAATTCACTTCTTACGAAGCTTAACCACTTTTCCATTCCCGGAAATTCTTTTCCAAAGTATAGGTTTAAAAGTTTTTTTTATATAAACTATTATAAAGTTATTTAATGAAAATCATACTTAAGGAATTGCTCAAATAAATACCTACTCAAATTTCTATGGTTATAAATAGTATTTCTGAATCATTCTAATTTGCAATTTATTGCTAATTTAATTTGAAGGATTTCCTTTGGAATCGTATTTAATTCCCAAGGAACATTATTATCAAAATAACCCCATTGTTATTTTTAACCATTTATAATTTCTTATCGAAATTATCACCAGAAATCCATACTTTCACATTTATCAACTACTAAATGTTCCACTTATTTATGTTCTCAAATTTCATTCTTCACTCAACCCCGATCCAAATTTATTCCTTTAAATTCTTTATTTATCAATTCCTTTATTTCTTAAAAATCCAATTTATTTTATTTTATTTTTAAAATTCTGTGTATATACTTATCCAGCAATATCACAGTACAATTAATTCAGAGTTATCAATCACAATATATAACAGGTTACAACATCAATTATAAAGATAATTACTATAGTGTGAGGAATCCAGTTGGATCCCTCCAACCTGTTTTTCCCTGCATCCACAAATATTAGCACAATAATATATATATCAATTCAGGTTGATATAAATAAACATTTCAACCAATCACACAATTATTTAAATATTAACTACTTGAATCAGCCAACATTCCAGATGTGAGTGAGATTAACTCACCTTGAGTTTCGGCGAGCGTTCGAAAATTAAATTAAACCGAACGACGTTCGATTTAACCCAAATTCCTACTTGCCCGGAATGGCTCCGGAACTGCACCATCTCGTAGTATTCCTTTCTGTGATCCCGGCACCGTGAATTTCGTTCGAATCTGATATTGTATGATAAAGTCATTCAAATTTAAAGATTTGAATTTAAATTTTAAAACAATTTCTTGTTATTTTAATTACTATTACCCAAACAATAACAGCCGTAGATCAAGCAGTGAGAAATCGAGGCCATCCATGCGTCTTCTTCCTTTACGTGAGCTGGTACAGAAAGTCGAACCCATCAACTCGCGAATTAGGGTTCGAGGCCGCTCCTCCTACATCCCATTCGAGCGCGATCAGGCTCCGCGACCTAGAAGAGCATGGAGCCACACACCTCCACCAAGCTCCACGTCGAGCTCGGCTCCTTCAGGGTCGCAAAATTTGGCCGGCAACATCCACGAACGCGGCCCCTGTATCTCCTCTATGCTTCGCCAAAACCCATCACCACCGTCCATGACGTAGAGCTCGAGCTACTCTCCGACTCACTAGTTAAAAGTTTTGGCTAAAACTGAATAGATGAAGAGGGATTAGAGAGAGAAGAAGATTTATTATCGGCCATTGAAATCATGAAGCGGCGGCCATGCAAAACTGCTAGGGTTTGCAAAGATATTTATTTATATAATATAATTTTATATTATTATAATATCGTTCTTCACTGTTTTAATAAACTATGCAAACGAACTCCAATTCTCACGTTCCGGCAGGCATTCCTAAGGTTTTTCCGCGTTCCGGACACAATGGAATAGGTTTCGTAAGCTAATTCGATCATACGTGCGAGTTACTGGATTTAACGATCAATTTAAAATTAAATCGGTTAAATAGATTCCTAAGCGTTTCGAGCTGCCACGGTCAAACGACAACTCCGAATGCTATGAAAATTGAAATCCGATAATAACTAACTATTATGGATCTAATGAAACTGGTTTCGTCGAATTCCGAGACTGTGCCCCAGAAGGCTATTTTAACTCGTCTATTAAATCGGACGATTTTCATAATTGTCGAAACCGCTTAAAATTTCACTTTTAAAATTTTATTATCTTAATAATAAATCATATAAAATTTATAAATTACATAAAAAAATATTTTGACTCATTTCGGATTAAAATCTCACTAATTGCAATATTTTATTATTAAATTCTATTATTAAATTAATATAAAATTCCAAATAGTAACTTATTGACTTCTAATGTCATCCAAGGGTCCAATATTAAAATTCATACCCAATTAAACCTAAAATAAATTTTAGAATCTAATTTTATATCCATTTGCACTCAAAATTACCAATTATCCCAATTTCTGATATTAAGCTATTATGATTCAAATGCCAATTTAATTCCCGTATTTGAAATTTTACCAATTCTATTAGCTTTACCAAAATCTTTTATTCCAAAATTCAAATTATAATCCATATTCAACATTTAAAATGAATTAAATGTTCAAATTTGGCGACCCAAAATTTCGGGTCGTTACATAATCCACCTTTAATCATTAATTACTTTCAATTAAGTAATCATCTTCAAGTAATCAATTACTTTAATTAGTCAATCGCGTGGATTAATCATCCTTAAATTAATTATTAATCAATTGTTTTAAATTTAAGTAATTATCTTTAAGTGATTAATTACCCTTTAATTAATTAGCTTTAAATAAATTCCACAAAGTAAAATAGCTTTAATTACATAAAGTAATTTACTTTTAACTCAATTTACAAAGTAATTAACCTAAAAAAATTCTTTTTATTACACAAGATAATTATTCATCAAAACTAAATTAAAATATTTGTTGTTCTACAAAAATGAATCTGCGGAGTTTTACAACTTGATTTAATTAAAATTTGAGTAAACTTGTTTTATTTTAAATTTTTACTACTAAAAATTTAAAAACCTGAGACGACTCCCAGAATTCACGAGCTCAACTTCGAGTAAAACCCTAGATTACCCGATCCTTTCCCCGAGTACTCCTCTCTCTATTCTATACTTTGTTTCACTATCGAATTTAAACCTACTGCATAGATAAAACACTCGCATGACACCCCGAGGCCAAACCCGAGCTACAACCTCACTTTCCCGAACCTGACTTCGAGTCAACTTCATCTTCCCATCATCAAAAATCCCCAGGCACACAAATGCACGGTGTACGTGCACCATCGATTGGATCAACTCCGATCAACGTCGTCATTGCCAACAAGTCGACAACCTCTCCCTAAGTCAACGCAATCACTTAGATCATCGAAACGATAATAAATTCAAAATTGAGTTTGATTGAACCTATTTGAACGAAACTGGCAACGTAAAAATTGCCTCGAACTGTCGACACCGACCACTGGCGTACATGGAACTCCGACCACTCCCTCTCTGACCATACACGCAGCCCTTCCTCTTGGTCCCATGAACTCCGATCATCCAGGGACGCCACAGCAATCCCATTTTCGGACCTCAACCCATTTAGGTTTTAAACCCTACTTCAAATCAAATATCCATCCATGATGCATAAACAAAATACTTTGCATTTTTATGGAGATCATCGATCAGCCCAGTACCACCAAAAACAAACCCGACCACCAACCATTGCACCGACCAACAGATTTTTGCAAAAGTCCACTTTCCGTTAAACCCCTATTATCTCAACAATTACTTATCTAAAATTTATGATTTTCACATCAAAATTCTACAATTTGCTCAACGTTTAAGATTATATAATCAAAGGTTGAAATTACCTTGATAGATTTTAACCATGTATTAATTTTCACTGATATTTTTTGTTTTAGATTGAAAATACTTGTTAACCATACTTAAAAATATATTAAAACTTTAGTTCTATCAATTTTAAACACATTTTGTTTTAATGACAAGGCCTAACAAGGATTAGATGAAGAGAATTGAATTTCTTCTGAATTTATTTGGGTCTGGAAATTCAACAGAGTACAGACATATATATACAGCATGCACATCTCAATCCACACCCAAATACATACATGAAGATATATTTATCATTTGTCACGGCAACAACTATTCCACCAAGCATCAAGATAGATTCAAATTTTAATGGGTCAGTTTGCTCACCTTGGTATTGAAACAGAGAACTCAACTTTTTGAACTGAAACTGGAGCTTGGATTTGATCCTGCCTTAGATCTGGAATGCTCTGAATTTATACTTGGTGTTTGATTCCAGACTTGATTCTTGCTTGATTATAGGTTCAATTGCCTTGAAACAACAACCAGCTTTGAACCAAACTTGAATGCCCTTTGATTTGTATTTACAACTTAATTTTGTTTCCAGGCTTTGAAAAAATTTGAGATAATTTCTGCTTTCAGGCTTTGAGAAAATTTGTGAGGACTTGCTTATCAAAAATTATCATATCTTGCTTTGAATTTTCTATGCCCCTTGATCTTATTGAATCAAGTTTGAATTTGATTTGATCAGGCATGTTACATGCTTTTCTTGTTTTTAGTTTGAATCAAAACTTTGATTTCCAGGATTGATTTATTTTTTATTTTCATTTCCTTTTGCTTCCAGGTTTAAAAGCTTGAACACTTGCTTTTTTTTTCTTCAGGTTTTGAGAATGCTACAGTTTTGATTTCCTGGTTTGCTTCCTTTATTTCTTAGGTTTTTTTTTGTTAGGGAAAAAATGAAGGGATTGAAGAACCTGGTTATTTCTTTTCTTTGTTTAGTTTCAGGTTTTGAAAAGTTAGACTGAGCCTAGTTATTTTCTTTTAATACATGTAAATAAAATTTTAATTCTAAAAGAGGACTAAATGACACTTGCCTTTATGTTTACATTTGTTAGTTTCTTATATTTGTCTTCCAACACTTGTTAACATACAAACATTTTATGTTTAAATCCCTAATGTAGTTTATTTTGTAAATTAATATCTTTTAATAAAATAACATGCCACTTGTTTAGTCATTTTACATTTGTTATTTTCTTATATTCATATTCTTACACTTGTTAAATTCTAGCAATTTTATGTTTAAATCCTTTTAGTTAATTTAATTATAAATTTTGTTCAAAAACCTTTTTAATTGTATATTTAAAACACATTCCTTTTTTTTACAATACCATATGTTTTAATGTTATATACTTTTGAATGCAAGCCTTTATGTTAAATCTTATTATAATTAGAAATATCCATCTATATTGGTTCCTTGAAACATAAAATTAATAAATCCAATTTTATTTCTAAAATATTCATTCTTGAATCCCAAATCAAATTTATTTTCAATACATTTATATTTTTAAACTTAAGATATTAAACTTATTAACAAATACTTATTTTAAAAAAATTCATTTTAAACTTAAGCAATCATACTTATTATATTTTTGTTTCAAATATAAAATTTTCTTTAAGTCCAACTAAATTTCAATATATTAACATTTGAATTTCAAATTCAAATTTCAATTTATTATTTATTTATTCTAGAAATATTCTAATTAATTCATAATTAAATTCACATTTAATTTCAAAAATTAATCCAATTGTAACGACCCGGAAAATTTTAACAATTTTAATTGATTCTATAACGTATTTAATTGAATATTTGTGAAATCTTATAATAATTGAATTTTTAAATAAAATGTTTATATATTTAGAATACGTATATTTAAATATAGCAGATTGTAAATTTTCAAATAATTTTATGGAAGTTTATTTAATTGAGAAAACGTGCTGTCCAATTCAAGCTATTAATTGCTTTAATTGATTTCTGAATCAGTGCGTAACGGTTTCTTTTTACTACCGTTAAAGATTTCTATTGCTTAATACTTTTCCAATTCAGGTAGACCTTTCCATTCGTAACCATTAATAAATTTGAGATCATCGACCTTGCTTTTATTATTCCTTGTAGTTTCGTGCACTGACTTTACCTTTCCCACTACCCATAATTTTCTCTATACGTTTCTTTTGCAATTGAAGCGTATATTTATATTTATGGTGGTGCGTTTATTCTGGTCTCTCTTTATTTTTGTTTTTAACGCTTGAAAGAATCTCAGATCATCAAGCTAGTAGCATCCGTTCCTTCCCTCGCTTTCATAAGGCCTATAATATATAAACCACTTGCTTATAGATCTGAACACAACTTTGTCATCAAATTTAATGTGCCTTCCTCTCCCTATTATTTCGGTTCCAACCTTCCTAGTGAATTGCTTTAATAATTTTTGGCTAAATCATAGCTACAGACTTTTCAAATTTCTTTCATTTTTTATTTTTTTTCCAATTCCTTCATTTGCTTCAAAATTTTTGAAAGTGCCTAATCATCTCAGCATGTATATATAATGTAAGCCTACCTTTCCTTGGAAAGCTATTGCTCACAAAATTTCCTGATTTCTTTCCTTTTATCCATTTTTATATCCTTAACTTTCAAAAATCATTATGTGTCGTAAAAACAAACAAATTTTTTTTTCCTTAAGTGTATAGCTAAATCAACTATTGACCGTTACAATTACTTTTATTTGTATATTCATTTCAATTTATTACTTAAATAACGTTTTGATGAATTAATGGACAGCTTTACGTTTCTTTTGCTTTTGAAAACTTTATATTTATAGTGTACGTTTCTTTTGCATTTCAAAAATTTGAAACGTGCTGCCCCATTTAAGCCATTAATTGTTTTAATTATTTTTCTTAATCAACATATAAACGTTGCTTTTTATTATTGCAGGATTTACATCCATACTTTAATCTCTGTTGTTCCATTTATTTCATTTGAAATCTAAATTTATTTACCATTCAGTTATACGCCTCTTTCTCTTCCCTCTTTTACCTCTTCGTTTCCGTGTTTCTAGGAATATATATATATATATATATATATATATATATATATAGTATAGCATAGATTGCATCTTCTTTTCTCTCTGTAGGCTATTCGTTGCCCTCAAATTAATATTAAAAGAGGAGAGAGCTTTGTAAATATTATATAAAGTCATATAGCACGTTCACATATCAGATACAGACTTACCTTTATGTTTAAGAAACTAGCATTTTCTCTGTTGCCTGAAGAATGCCCTTCGCCGTGTCATGTTGCTTGAATCACGCATGCATTCTTCCTTTAAAAATCGCCTGTTCTCATCTCCCCTCCATCTTTTCTTATTTCTTCCAAACCTGAGCATGAGCTCTCTCTTTTCCTTGGCCTGCCTCCTCCCCATGGCCGCATGCATTAGTTGGCAAAACATTTACTCTCTGGTTTTTAAAAGTAAGTATGCATTTTATTTGATATAAGTCTATTTTATATATTAAGAACAGTATAGATTGTGCATAAGTTTTGTTTTATATGTTTACTGCAACTATGGGGATTTTGAATTCCCTAACAGTTGAACTTTAAAAATAATAATATATTTCATAATAGTATATATATGATAATTGTTATATTTATAAACGTGTATATAAATGTTTAACTTCTGTTCATGTATAAAGGTTGGTATATATTTATACCGTATTATGTATATTATTTTAAGATTTTACGGTATATAGTTTTTGTCTTTTGTTAGCATATAGTTATCGTACGGCTTTTAGATACGTATGTTTTACTAACTAGTTGATAAGTTAAATATATATATATATATATATATATATACACGCGTTTTATTTTACTATTGACAGCTTACGGTATATATGGTATAAGTTTGGCAGCCTTCTATTAATATACGTATTTTTATATGTTTTATATATTTGGTTATAACAGTTTCAACTACAATAAAATATGTTATTTTATTAGCTTTCATATGTTAGATATATAAAATATAGTATTTCAATTTTCGTTACTGTTTTGGTATATATATTATATAAAATTGGTGGGTACAAGTTTGATAGGTCAATTTATAATATATATACTTTTATGATTGTTTTAGTATTTTAGAGTCTACCGTATTATATTTTATTTTATTTTCAACAATTTACATAAGTTATATTTAAAATGTAGGTATATATATATATATATAATTTGCTATGGTAGTTTTAGAGTATAAGTTATATCAATATTTTATAATTTCAACAGTATATGCTTTCAAAAGTTTATTTCATGTCAGCCTTAAGGTTGTTTGCACTGACTGATATACGTTGGATTTTTTTTAAGGGATGTGTATTTTGATTTCAAGTATAGTCATATGTATAGTCATATACAAATTGGTAGAGGAAATGTTATATAGTATATATATGGTTATATTATTATAGTCGGTCTGCACACCTATGTATATATATTAACCGAGGCATGCATATTTTGTTGCATATTTTATAAACTGTGTCTGCATATGTTGGCTAGTTGTATATAAGCTCACTTATCCTATTTATCTTCCTTGATCCAATTCTGATTTGACTTCGTCTATTCCTATTATCAGCTTTGATCATTGAACTGTGTCCATCTAGCTTTGTTTTGGAATTCGGATCTGGATTTCATAACTCACTTCTTTTTCTCTGGCCTCGAAAGGTGAGAAATCACTCTCGATTAACATTCTTTTATTTACTAAATTTGATTTCAATTGAGACGACAATTGAAATATGAGGCCGCAGTTATTTAAATTGTTATATATGCTATTATATGTAACTATTCACTTATGGGATATGACACCATATCCTATTGTTTATATATTTATTTTGATGATATATGCCTGTTGTTATTATTATTTACATATCTGTTATCACTCTGCAAGTTCCCTGTTAGTATAGAAATCACTATGGGTTGAAATGATACATACCCGAACAGACTTTAGAATAGGAGAAAATCGTTATGGGTTGAAATGATAAACCCAAGCGATTTTTATTTAATTGAATTGGGATTACGGGTTGAAATGCTATCCACCCGTATACATTTAGTGTACGGATTGAAATGATAAATATCCGTAACACTTGACCATATGATAAGAAATATATACAGACATCGTTGGTCCATATATATAAATATTTTGAAATTTAATTCATTGTTTTGGAAAGAAATATATGGTCTTATTAAATGTTCATCCTTAAATTTTTTTATATATAAAGGGTAATGATATATAGATTTAATAATATTTAATTTAGTCAAAATTTGATTTAATACATAAATTATGCTAAATATTTATGTAAATTTTATTCCAAAAGTATTCTGCAATTTACTAAGATTGGGAGATAAATGTGGGTTTATCTAAATGGTATTTAAATATTGATTTATTCAATTAAATCAATTTGAAATTTTTGAATGGGAAATTTAAGGGTATGATTTTGTAACTGGATTTTTATTTAAGTGAGTTAATGAATATTTCACGTTTAAATAAATTAAAGAAAATATTGAGTAAAATGTAATTTAAGGTTTCTTAAATGATATTGTATCTAATGAGGGATTATTTTAGGACTAGATAATAATGAGGTTAAATCGAGATCTATATGGAACTATTAAATTGAACATTTAATTAAATATTAAAGCTTTGAACTATATTGGGATTTAAATGGTTTATTTTGAGATTCGGATATGTATTTGAAATCAGTATAGTTGAATTTATTATTTAGAAACTAAATTGATTAAAAAGTTAGTTTGAAACGTTGAATACTTAAAGTTTTGAAATATATTGAATATAAAGGGTATTTTGTGATTTCAAATCCGAATTTGAGATCGATAAAATTGAAGTGGTTATTTTAGAAATTGAGTTGAATTTAAATTAATAAATTGAGATTGAAATATATTTAAATGGGATGGTCGGGTTGATGTTAAACGATTTGTTAAGTTGAGGGAATTGAAATTACTTTACTGTACAAATTATTTAATATATAAAAAAACTATTTGGGAAGTATAGAGATATTTGAAGTGAAAATGATATTTGGTTTTGAAGTATAAATTAAGTTGAAAAGACTACGGTATTATAGTGTATATTTCTATCTTTTAGATAGTTCCATGGACCCTTAGAGGATGGTTTTCCCAAACATCCTCTAAGTTAATTATATTTCAGTTGATATTTCACTTGAGTTAGATTTATAGACATAAGAATGTTAATCCTGACTCGAGTGTTTTGTGTTTTGCTTTACGCTCGGGTCAGACTGAGAGATACAGCATTTGAGACTCATCTTTGAAGTTGGAGCTTTGCTTGAAGATCCAGCTATCTATTCCTTCAGTCATCCAGTTGATTGGTTCAGAGAAGCCATCTGTTGCATTGGAGACTTCATGGCATTTGAACTATACGGTTGTATTTTATTTCTAACTCTGAGGTATATAGTAGCTTCATGAACTACTATTCTTTATCTATTCCGCTGCATTGTATTACTCTGTGTAAGTGATCTATGATTGATTTATTTACTGTATATTTTAAGTTTTGCCAAATTTTTTTAACAATTCGGTATTTTGAATTATTCAAGTCGGACATGAACGGTTTTATTGTCGATTTGAATGGTCCAAAATAGCGGGTCGTTACAGTTGGTATCAGAGCTTTGGCTCTAGGAAAAACCTAGCATACATGGTAAATTCATTTACAGAATCACTTTCGTTCTTGTTGAATCCCTTCTTTTTGACTTGATTTCCTTTGAATTTTGGAATGTCCCTCGGTTCCGAAATTCATTCTTGTCTCACCCTATTTATATTCGTTTGATTCTGGAGTATCCCATAACTCCACGGAATGAATTGTAAAGGGGGTGAAAACTCCTTTACAATTGGCATTGATTCACCGGAGATTTCTGTATCCTCGGTTTACGATGCTGCTATATCTTTGTATGCCGAATTCTATCTCTGGCAATCGAATGTCGATTTGCTTTAGAATTCCACATCAATTATATTCCTAAAGTCACGGTTGACCCGGTTAAGGTCGCCCGAGATTTATAGAAGTATATCCATCTTCTATTTTGTAATTTGATTTTCTCAACCTTGTTTGAGCCTGTCTTCGAATCAGGATTCTATTGATTAGAGTTCCTCTAAATTAAATCTCTATCTTTGTTTTGAAATCCATTCTTGAATCATCCTTTGAAAATCGGGTTTGTTGTATTTTAAAATTGTTTTATACGAAATTATTATTTTGATAACTATGATTTTATTCTATATATAAAAGTGAAAATGTTTTCGATAAGGATTATATACCTATGTATAAAACGAATAAGAAATGTTATTCAATATATAAAAGTTTTGAAAGGATTGGAAATTTTGAAAATTTATAAGAAAGTGATTTATATAAAAAGGATTTATAACTGAAGGGTTAAATTTGAAATTCGAGAATTGAATTCCGATATTTTGAAATTGGTTTTAAGATTTTGGGAAAATATATAAAAATAATACGATTTAAAAGTATTTTTCCGAATAAGAAATGTTTCAAATGGGTTCAAATGAATTCCAATAATTTTGAAGAAATTTCAAAGAAGTTTTCAAGAAAATAGAAGTCCAGAACTCACTTTTGTCGCTCGAGAATAATTTCGGTGATGAGTGCACGCATCATCGACATTGATTTTCAGAGTGGGGGAGAGGGCACTTTAATAACTTCGCTATGCGAGTGATTTTGTAAAACCGTTTTTGATTTCAAATTCCGAAGTATAATTTGATATTTTCGAAAGATATATGTATATATTTGAAACAATTTAAAGTGAGACCGGTGTTCAGTCCTCGAGTTTTCAATTTGACTAGTAATAACTCTATATAAAAAAAAATTGATTTCCAACTCTTAGATTTGAAATTTGATTTCATCAACTATTTTGAAGGTTCGAGCACTTCCAAATCAAGGTTTAAAAGTTTTAAACTAAGAAATTTCGAAAAGTATAAAATTTTTGATAAAGCATATAAGTTTAGTTTTGAAGAGTATGACTTAAGTAAGTTTGAAACCTTTTGTTAAGTAAGTGAATATGACTATTTTTAATTATACTAATATGGAATTTAGTTTTGAAATGTTTTGGAAAAAAAAAATTAATTTCAAATAATGGTTTTCAGAAAGGTAAATTGGATATTTCTAATAGAAATAGATAGTTTAAAAGTTTTAAAGGGATTATTATAAATTTGGGAAACCATTTTGAGTATAATTGATTTTGAGAAAATATTTGGTTTTGAAATTAAATTGAAATTAAAAACCAGTACTTATATGGTGATTTTGGAAATGAATTTGTTTGACTTGAATTATTTTAATTTGGAAACTGGGATAATTTTCTAAATCTATTATTTTGGGAACTTTGAAATTTAGATACTTAATTTAGAAGAAAATTTGGTGAAATCCTATATGATTTTGAAACTGAATTGATATTGAAATGATTTGAAATTGAGAACCTTATATTGTTAAGCACTTGATTTGGGAGTGGTCGAACTTATATAAAATGGATTTGTATAAGTATGAAGTGATTTGAAATCTATTGATTTGAAAGGTACTCAATTTGGAAAGAGAATTTTTTTTAAATCGAAGTCTATATAAGTATGATTTGATATACTATTGATTTGGAAAGTATTCGATTTGAAAATGGAATCTTATATATATATGGATTTTATATAAGTATGATATTTGAAAGTATTTGAAAAGGTACTATATGATATATATTTTCGAAGTAAAGATATGGAAAGTGCCTTCTGCTTGATATCCGATTTGTGGCCACATCGTGGATTCATTCTATTGATATTATTCTCTCTGATTTTCGGTTTTCCGGATGTAATACTCGAGTGTTTCCTACCGTGGCGTAACCCATGGTTTTTTTTTCCTCTCGTGACTGCATAGCGCAACTGCCTGGCTGAGTCTTGCCTAGGGGTACGGATTGTTTCCTGGGGGATCCAGGCGTAACCATTGTGTATCCTGCAATCTGTGTAGGTCGCGAATAGTAGCGCAAGTGCCTGGCTGAGTCTTGCCTAGGGGTACGGATTGTTTCCTGGGGAATCCAGGCGTAACCATTGTGTATCCTGCACTCTACTAGTCATCCTGGCGTAACTCGCAGGGCTGAGAAAGCTTACGGATATGGATTGTTTCCTGGGAGACCCAGGCATAACCATTGTGTATCTGCGAACCATGTTCGGACAAAGGTTTTGGTTTGGTTATTTGTTTGGATTGTACTTTCCATATCTGTTTTTAAAAAGGTTTTTCAAGTATTTTCACTGGGTGTTCAAACAGGTCTACTAAGTACTTGAAGAATTCTAGCTTTGCGCCTGATCAACGCATGGCCAGAGTCTGCAAGAACGAGGATAAACTTGTTAAAACATCGAGTTATAAAAATATTTTCGAAAGAAAAATTTATTTCGATATAAACGTATTATTATAAAGGTATTTATTATAAAGGTATTTTTCCCAACAAAGAAATTTTGTATTAATATTTGAAATTAAAATTCTTATGGTTTGAAATAAATTATTCGTGCCCGATTCTATTCTTTTGAATCTACCTCATCTGCTCAGCTTCATTTTTCACCTATATACCGTTTTCGGAATCTACCTTCCTTTCCTTTTTGAATAAATCTTTTAAATATTGCTTATTTGTATACTACATTGTTTTATATAAAATTTTAGTGTTATAAATATTTTTGAAGTTATAAATTAAATAAAACATCTTTAAAGAAAATGATTATTAATTTATTGATAATATTTGAAAGGTATCTTGAGATAAATTAAAAATTTCATAAATTTTGAATTTAATATTTTCAATAGTCTTTGTAAATAGAAGTAATAATGTAAATAATTGTTTGCAAAGGAGTTTGAGAAGTATTAAATATTAAAGAAAATTTAATTTCAAATGAAATTTTCAAATAAATGTTTTAAATAAAATTTATATAGTTTTAAAATTTATTGTTTATCTTGGCTTTCAAACTATTTTTTTTCTGGTTGTTTTATTCTCGTACCTCCTTCCTTTTCGGGGACGAAAAGTTTTGAGCGGGGGAGAGTGTAACGACCCGGAAAATTTTAACAATTTTAATTGATTCTATAACGTATTTAATTGAATATTTGTGAAATCTTATAATAACTGAATTTTTAAATTAAATGTTTATATATTAAAATACGTATATTTAAATATAGGAGATTGTAAATTTTCAAATAATTTTATGGAAGTTTATTTAATTGAGAAAACGTGCTGTCCAATTCAAGCTATTAATTACTTTAATTGATTTCTGAATCAGTGCGTAACGGTTTCTTTTTACTACCGTTAAAGATTTCTATTGCTTAATACTTTTCCAATTCAGGTAGACTTTTCCATTCGTAACCATTAATAAATTTGAGATCATCGACCTTGCTTTTATTATTCCTTGTAGTTTCGTGCACTGACTTTACCTTTCCCACTACCCATAATTTTCTCTATACGTTTCTTTTGCAATTGAAGCGTATATTTATATTTATGGTGGTGCGTTTATTCTGGTCTCTCTTTATTTTTGTTTTTAATGCTTGAAAGAATCTCAGATCATCAAGCTAGTAGCATCCGTTCCTTCCCTCGCTTTCATAAGGCCTATAATATATAAACCACTTGCTTATAGATCTGAACACAACTTTTTCATCAAATTTAATGTGCCTTCCTCTCCCTATTATTTCCGTTCCAACCTTCCTAGTGAATGGCTTTAATAATTTTTGGCTAAATCATAGCTATGGACTTTTCAAATTTCTTTCATTTTTTATTTTTTTTCCAATTCCTTCATTTGCTTCAAAATTTTTGAACGTGCCTAATCATCTCAGCATGTATATATAATGTAAGCCTACCTTTCCTTGGAAAGCTATTGATCACAAAATTTCCTGATTTCTTTCCTTTTATCCATTTTTATATCCTTGACTTTCAAAACTCATTATGTGTTGTACAAACAAACAAATTTTTTTTGCCTTAAGTGTATAGCTAAATCAACTATTGACCGTTACAATTACTTTTATTTGTATATTCATTTCAATTTATTACTTAAATAACGTTTTGATGAATTAATGGACAGCTTTACATTTCTTTTGCTTTTGAAAACTTTATATTTATAGTGTACGTTTCTTTTGCATTTCAAAATTTTGAAACATGCTGCCCCATTTAAGCCATTAATTGTTTTAATTATTTTTCTTAATCAACATATAAACGTTGCTTTTTATTATTCCAGGATTTACATCCATACTTTAATCTCTGTTGTTCCATTTATTTCATTTGAAATCTAAATTTATTTACCATTCAGTTATACGCCTCTTTCTCTTCCCTCTTTTACCTCTTCGTTTCCGTGTTTCTAGGAATATATATATATATATATATATAGTATAGCATAGATTGCATCTTCTTTTCTCTCTGTAGGCTATTCGTTGCCCTCAAATTAATATTAAAAGAGGAGAGAGCTTTGTAAATATTATATAAAGTCATATAGCACGTTCACATATCAGATGCAGACCTACCTTTATATTTAAGAAACTAGCATTTTCTCTGTTGCCTGAAGAATGCCCTACGCCATGTCATGTTGCTTGAATCACGCATGCATTCTTCTTTTAAAAATCGCCTGTTCTCATCTCCCCTCCATCTTTTCTTATTTCTTCCAAACCTGAGCATGAGCTCTCTCTTTTCCTTGCCCTGCCTCCTCCCCATGGCCGCATGCATTAGTTGGCAAAACATTTCCTCTCTGGTTTTTAAAAGTAAGTACGCATTTTATTTGATATAAGTCTATTTTATATATTAAGAACAGTATAGATTGTGCATAAGTTTTGTTTTATATGTTTACTACAACTATGGGGATTTTGAATTCCCTAACAGTTGAACTTTAAAAATAATAATATATTTCATAATAGCATATATATGATAATTGTTATATTTATAAACGTGTATATAAATATTTAACTTCTGTTCATATATAAAGGTTAGTATATATTTATACCATATTATGTATATTATTTTAAGATTTTACGGTATATAGTTTTCGACTTTTGTTAGCATATAGTTATCGTACGGCTTTTAGATACGTATGTTTTACTAACTAGTTGATAAGTTAAATATATATATATATATACGCGTTTTATTTTACTATTGACAGCTTACGGTATATATGGTATAAGTTTGGCAGCCTTCTATTAATATACTTATTTTTATATGTTTTATATATTTGGTTATAACAGTTTCAACTATAATAAAATATGTTATTTTATTAGCTTTCATATGTTAGATATATAAAATATAATATTTCAATTTTCGTTACTGTTTTGGTATATATATTATATAAAATTGGTGGGTACAAGTTTGATAGGTCAATTTATAATATATATATTTTTATGATTGTTTTAGTATTTTAGAGTCTACTGTACTATATTTTATTTTATTTTCAACAATTTACATAAGTTATATTTAAAATGTAGGTATTTATATATAAAATTTTCTATGGTAGTTTTACAGTATGAGTTATATCAATATTTTATAATTTCAACAGTATATGCTTTTAAAAGTTTATTTCATGTCAGCCTTAAGGTTGTTTGCACTGACTGATATACGTTGGATTTTTTTTAAGGGATGTGTATTTTGATTTCAAGTATAGTCATATGTATAGTCATATACAAATTGGTAGAGGAAATGTTATATAGTGTATATATATGGTTATATTAATATAGTCGGTCTGCACACCTATGTATATATATTAACCGAGGCATGCATATTTTGTTGCACATTTTATAAACTGTGTCTGCATATGTAGGCTAGTTGTATATAAGCTCACTTATCCTATTTATCTTCCTTGATCCAATTCTGATTTGAATTCGTCTATTCCTATTATCAACTTTGATCATTGAACCGTGTTCATCTAGCTTTGTTTTGGAATTCGGATCTGGATTTCATAACTCACTTCTTTTTCTCTGGCCTCGAAAGGTGAGAAATCACTCACGATTAACATTCTTTTATTTACTAAATTAGATTTCAATTGAGACGACAATTGAAATATGAGGCTGTAGTTATTTAAATTGTTATATATGCTATTATCTGTAACTATTCACTTATGGGATATGACACCATATCCTATTGTTTATATATTTATTTTGATGATATATGCCTATTGTTATTATTATTTACATATCTGTTATCACTCTGCAAGTTCCCTGTTAGTATAGAAATCACTATGTGTTGAAATGATACATACCCGAACAGATTTTAGAATAGGAGAAAATCGTTATGGGTTGAAATGATAAACTCGAGCGATTTTCATTTAATTGAATTGGGATTACGGGCTGAAATGCTATCCACCCGTATACATTTAGTGTACGGATTGAAATGATAAATATCCGTAACACTTGACCATATGATAAGAAACATATACAGACATCGTTGGTCCATATATATAAATATTATGAAATTTAATTCATTGTTTTGGAAAGAAATATATGGTCTTATTAAATGTTAATCCTTAAAATTTTTTTATATATAAAGGGTAATGATATATAGATTTAATAATATTTAATTTAGTCAAAATTTGATTTAATACATAAATTATGCTAAATATTTATGTAAATTTTATTCCAAAAGTATTCTGCAATTTACTAAGATTGGGAGATAAATGTGGGTTTATCTAAATGGTATTTAAATAAGGATTTATTCAATTAAATCAATTTGAAATTTTTGAATGGGAAATTTAAGGGTATGATTTTGTAACTGGATTTTTATTTAAGTGAGTTAATGAATATTTCACGTTTAAATAAATTAAAGAAAATATTGAGTGAAATGTAATTTAAGGTTACTTAAATGATATTGTATCTAATGAGGGATTATTTTAGGACTAGATAATAATGAGGTTAAATCGAGATCTATATGGAACTATTAAATTGAACATTTAATTAAATATTAAAGCTTTGAACTATATTGGGATTTAAATGGTTTATTTTGAGATTCGGATATGTATTTGAAATCAGTATAGTTGAATTTATTATTTAGAAACTAAATTGATTAAAAAGTTAGTTTGAAACGTTGAATGCTTAAAGTTTTGAAATATATTGAATATAAAGGGTATTTTGTGATTTCAAATCTGAATTTGAGATCGATAAAATTGAAGTGGTTATTTTAGAAATTGAGTTGAATTTAAATTAATAAATTGAGATTGAAATATATTTAAATGGGATGGTCGGGTTGATGTTAAACGATTTGTTAAGTTGAGGGAATTGAAATTACTTTGCTGTACAAATTATTTAATATATAAAAATACTATTTGGGAAGTATAGAGATATTTGAAGTGAAAATGATATTTGGTTTTGAAGTATAAATTAAGTTGAAAAGACTACGGTGTTATAGTGTATATTTCTATCTTTTAGATAGTTCCATGGACCCTTAGAGGATGGTTATCCCAAACATCCTCTAAGTTAATTATATTTCAGTTGATATTTCACTTGAGTTAGATTTATAGATATAAGAATGTTAATCCTGACTCGAGTGTTTTGTGTTTTGCTTTACGCTCGGGTCAGACTGAGAGATACAGCATTTGAGACTCATCTTCGAAGTTGGAGCTTTGCTTGAAGATCCAGCTATCTATCCCTTCAGTCGTCCAGTTGATTGGTTCAGAGAAGCCATCTGTTGCGTTGGAGACTTCATGGCATTTGAACTATTCGGTTGTATTTTATTTCTAACTCTGAGGTATATAGTAGCTTCATGAACTGCTATTCTTTATCTATTCCGCTGCATTGTATTACTCTGTGTAAGTGATCTATGATTGATTTATTTACTGTATATTTTAAGTTTTGCCAAATTTTATTAACAATTCGGTATTTTGAATTATTCAAGTCGGACATGTACGGTTTTATTGTCGATTTGAATGGTCCAAAATAGCGGGTCGTTACACCAATCATCAAATTAGACTGGGCTAAGATCCGAGGATGTTACACTATGGTCAAGTGATACGGGTATTTATCATTTCAATCCGTAATTTAAAATAAAAATACGACTATATATCATTTCAAACCGCAATCTCGAATGAAATAAAAAATGCACACCAACTTGCAGTTTATAACAATATACAATACAACATCCATTCATCCAATATCAATCACCAACCATTTATTACAATCAACATCCAATTCAAACAGTAACATCAATATGGGCAGATAATAAATAATAGGTATTTACTAGCAGTTTATATTCAATAATAAATTAAATAACAATATAACTGGCAGTTTATATGCAATAATAAATTAAATAACAATTTAACTGGCAGTTTATATGCAATAATAAATTAAATAACAATTTCATTCAATAAATTCAATTTAACTGGAATGATGATAAAAATATGTCAAACGGTCATAAATAAATTTCTAATCACATCAGAAATTAATTTAACAAACATAAGAAATTTTAAGAGTTGTGAGTGGGTTAAAACACTCACTTTTTGAATTTAAATTGAATTTATATCCAATTTAAACCCAAAATACGAACAGTCTTGGAATCCGTCCAAACCAGTGCCAAAATGTCCTGAATTCCAATACGAACCTTACGAAGAAAACCCCGCGTGAATTGGACCTCGTATTCAATAGTTATTCGAGTTATAAATTTGAAAATGAAATTTAAACAAAAATAGAAATAAAAGAAGATTACCCAGCGCAAAGCCACATCACCAAACTACCGTTCGCACGCATCTACCTTCCAAGTTTCGAACGAAACCTAGCCGCTGCGACTTTTGCCTTACGCCGTCGTCGTCAGGCGCTACCACCACCATTACACCTCGTCGTTGCGAACCTCATCACGAGCCGCCCATCCTATGACCACGCGCTGCCTCCCGGTTCGCCATAGGCATTCGCCACCGTCGCCAATCAAACGCCAATAACGGCGAATTTCGGCCACCTTACGACGAGCTATTCCATCCCCGTGGCATGCTCGACACACTCTACCATACAGCACTTTCCGATCGGCCTATCGACTCAAATCCACCGTTAAATCAAAATCCAAGCAACGGACGACCGAAAATAAATGGTCAATTACTGATCAAGGAATAGCTCGAATCGAGAAACGAATTACAGATTTGGGTTGCGCTCTTCGAGTGCTTTCCGATGATATAAAATATGGTGTAGTTTGTGGAGTTTGAAATTTTGGCTTGATTTTGAATTACAATTGTATTTGGAAGTGGGAATTTGTTTGTCTTCCATTGAGGAGGAGAGACAGCTGAATTGTACGTACAGAAATGAGGAATAAGAAATGAATTAGGGTTTATAACAGGGTATATATAGATAGAGCTGAAACAGAAAGAACGTACTAGATAAATTGAACGGTATATGGCCCGCAAAGCCCATTTCGACTCCAGAACGAAATTTGGTCAACCCATATATCAAAATAAATGTTTTTAAATATTTTAAAATCAATGGAACAGGTTTCAGGTATAAATTCCATCGTATGAAAAAGTAATGCTAAAATTAATTTATTTCAAATTAATTTCAATTGATTTTAATTAAATTGATTTAAAGGCGTTTCGAGTCCGTACGATCAAACGACAAGTCCAATCACTACAAACCCTAAAATCCTGCAATAATTCACCATTACGGATCCGATGAAACTGGTTTCGTCGAAATCCGAGTCAATGGCCAAAATGGCTATTTTCCAGTTAATTAATTAAATAAGTATTGAATAAATAAAAATCAAATCTTAAATTTCAATTCCAAATTTACAAATTTTATCATTTTTGATTTCCTACACCACTACAACCCTTTAAACAATTGAGTTATCAATTTAAAGTTAATAAATTTACCCATTACCGTATTTAGTTTCAAATTTAATAAATTTATTAATTATCAATTGAAATCTCAATAAATCCATTTATTTGATTTAAAATCTTGCTATTCAATAAATTGACTTCTTATGGGCATAATTAACATTGATTTATATTACATTTCATTAATGTATGTTTCATTTCATATTAATTCCCATTAACGTAATATTTTATTTCATTTAATTTCAATAATCCATTTATTACAGCTCAAAATCCAATAAATTAATCAAACATGAATTTCAATTGTTTTCATTCAATCAATTGCCATACTATGGATAGAGTTTGCATTTGTTACTTCTTGTTGAATTAACAATCTCAAATGACAAATTAAATTTTCCCTAAGTGCACAAATTAAGTCAATTAACTGCAATTGATTTCACATTAAATTTTAGGAACTAAACAAATGGGTAACCTAAAACACTTGTTACCATTAAACTTAAATTACCTTTAAGTTTATTAATTTGAAACAAACATTATAATTACTTCCAGAACATTGATTTTATTCAATTATCATTTATTATAATTTGAATTCATTAATTAATTCAGTGCTTACATTTGTTTTCTTAAATTCAATTTGTAGCTAAGTATAACATCTACATTATTTCCAGTTTACTAATTACCATCCATTATACCTTACAATTGTCAAATTTATTGGGATTGCATTAAATTAGTTATTTATTAACTTGCATTAACATTCTTACATTTCGTTCCTGTTATAAATTCATTAACAAATTACAAATTCTTATTTATTCCAGATATAATTACAAAATCTTATTAAATTAACAAATTTAATTATCGAAATTTTACGGGCCGTTACAATAGCACTTTATAAATGTTGTCCTTGCTGTAATTTGACAATGTTTTCAAATGTTATAGATTTTGTAACGACCCAAAATTTCTGTCAATTAAAATTCGAATATTTAATTAATTTTAAATATTAATAATTGAAATTTATAAGTCGAATAAATTATTTTTTCGAATATCTGGATTTAATTGGATAATTAAATCGACAATTTAATATTTGAAATTGCGTAAATAATTGGAAATTGGGTTTAATGTGATTAAAAATGATGTATAAAGTTATATTAAATAATGTTGGAGTTAGAACAATGTTTGTGAACTTTTAAAATTGAATTAAAAGTTAATTTGTGAAAATTGAATATTTTAATATTTAATCGACTAGTGAAAATAGCCATTTTTCAAACAGTCTTGGATTTCGACGAAACTAGTTTCATTGGACCGTAATGTCATATTATTGTAAGGTTTCAAATTTCGTGTCAATCGGATTTACCGTTTGTCCGGGGCAAGCCAAAACGCATAGAAATTGGTTTAAATCGATTTAATTTAAATTTGATCGTTTATTGCCGTAACTCGCACAGATGATCGAATTAGCCTCCAAAACATAGCCCATTGTGTCCGGAACGCGGGGTAAACCCGAGAAACGCTAGTCACCACGCGAGATTTGGAGTTTGGAAAATTCGGGATGAATAGTAATTTGGAATTTTTCTATAAAAGGACCTCTCTAATTCACTTTTGCAAACTAAACAAAACCCTAGCTGAGATAGGTTCGGCCGCCATTCTTTGTTCTAAGGCCAGAAATTGTGCATCTTCTTCTCAATTTTTCTTCCAATCCACACGTTATTAGTGAAAGTTGTCAACTACAAACGTGAAGAGGGTGATGAGATCTATAATGTGAACGGTCAAGATCGTTTTTAGAGCCATGGATCGATGACAATTTCCATTTCAATGGCCGAACTTCATGCACGCATTTCGAGGTCAAGGGTGGGCCGAGCTTCACCAATCTCTGGCCGAGCATAGAGGAGGCGACGAGCTTCAGCGTGGTGGTGGAGTGATGAAGTTTCGCGCGTCGTGGAGGTCGTGATGTCTAAACCTAATTTCGGCAAATGGGTTGGGTTATGCGTGCAAAGACCTGGAGATGAACGCGTTTGGGAAGATGGTCGCGTGCGGCCTTGATGCGTGCTAGGGGATCGAACGGGCAGGATTAAATTAGGGTATAAAGATTAAGATAAATTTGTAAATTGATTTTTTATTTAAAATTGTATAATTTTTAAAGTGTCGTAACTTTGTCGTACGAGGTCAAAAAATTACGAAACAAGTTGCGTTGGCTTCGTTTTGTCAAGCACTACGCAATGGAGCTGGTTTGGAGTCGTTTGGAGCTAGTGAAAATTTTGGGTAAAATTAAACACATGTTTAATTTTATTCGAAATAAAACGCTACAATGGTTATCGGAAACTCAAGGTTAGAACTTCTCACTCAATCGAATTGTTTCGGTTTAAATTTTAAATAATTAGATTTAAAATTTCTTGAATGTGTGATTGGATGATAATTTGTTATTTATTGTGTTAAATAGAGATTATACGCCGTATATTAAGCGGAGGTTATTTATTAAAAACATATACCGCGACACTTGTATGGAAATGGTATTATATTTGTACTTGGAGTTGATTTTCCCACATTATATAGCGGATGAGACCCTATTGCGCCGCATAATAGCGAATAATATTTTATAAATCGCATATACCACGATATTCCGTCTTGAAGCAGAATTGGTATTGTGCTAACATCTTTGGATGCAGGGAAACAGGTTGGAGAGATCCAACTGAATTCCTCAAATAATTGAATTTGTTTCAATGTTGTGTGTTGATCTATTTATTGATCTATTTATAATCTGCATGATTATCTTTGTGATTGAAATGGTTAAAGGCTAAATTTTAGACGAATATATTTTGGTATCGTTAGATGCCGAGAATTAATAAAGTTTGATTTTTGAAAATTAAGTTGAGAATTCATAATAAAAATTAATTTTGAAATTGATTCATTTTAAATGAATAAACGTTGAAATTTTTATGTTATAAAAATTATGATTTTTGTTAAATATAACTAAAATGTGATTTTTGAAATAAGTAGTTGATTAATTTATAAAATGGTTTAAAATGGGATTTTTGAATTATTACAAATGATTTATATAAAAGATTTATAAAATTGATATTTATAAATTAAAATATTAGAATTATAAAACGAGTATTTACAAGTGTTAAAATGAAGTATAAATGGATTTCGTAAGTGAATGAAATCTATAGATTTATAAATTGTGAAGTTATAACATGAATAGATTTCGTAAAATAAAAGATTTATAAGTAATTAACTTATAAACTGGATTTTGGCGTGTAAATGGAATATGGATAGAATTTGTAAATAAAGTGATTTTATAAGTTAAATGTGGTAAATGAAGTATATTCACGATTTTGGGCGGTGAATAATATGTTTAAGAAATATTTCGGGGAAGTGATATTTTAAATAGAATTAAAACGATTCAAAATTGTTTTAAAAGGTGTTAAGTATCGAAACCATAGATTTCAACATTCATTGTTGAAATAGACGTTTTCGAGAAATAGAAGGAAATGTTGGACTATAACACTGTGGTTATAGTAAATGATTTTCGAAAGGAAAAGTTTTGTGTAGTATTTGGATTTATATATATCTATCTTAATTTCTAATCCCTATACTAGTGATTTTGGGTTGTCATAATGATGTTTTATGCAACATTCGTTTTAACCCAAATAAATGTGTTTAAGAGAATGTTTTCCTTAAAGAATAAAATTTATACTTAAATTGTGATTTAAGTATGTTGAATATTTTCAAAATGTTGAAAATAAATAGATTGGTGAATTACTTATTATTAAATAAGTCTGGAAATGTTTTCCAATATGAAGTGAATGTTTTGAGATTGTTATCTTTTGAAGATAAATTGAAAATGAATATTAGAAATCGATTTGGAAATCGAATATTCATAGATATTTTGGAAAGGTAAATGCACTATGGAATTTATAAAAGAAAGGGAAATTTGTTTAAAAATAAACATTGATTTATTTTGAAGTGTGGAAATAAATTTACGGGTCTGGAACGTAAACTAAAATAAATCGTTAAGGATTTATTTGATTGATTTAAATGAACCATTTTAAATTGAAAATGGATAAATATTTGGAAGTGTTTCCGTTTAAGGAAATTGATTTGAAATTTGTTTTCAAAGGATTGAATAGTGATTTGAAATCTGTTTTCAAATGGTTGAAGTGTGGAATATATATTTGTTAAGATATTTTTGGAAAATAAATAATTTGGGAAATTATTTGAAATCGGGTTATGTTGTGAATATTGATTGATAGTTAAATAACCGACTATCAATATTGACCCTTAAATGGCTATTTGCTGTGAATTAATTGAAATTGAATGCTACACTTATTTTTAAATTATTGCGCTCGTTATTCGGATTACCCATTTCGAATAGTGATACGACGTAATGGATAGCATTGAAGACCGGTGTTGAAGACCGGGTATTTGTGAAAATGATAGGATGACCTATCGATTGTCTCTACACCGTTAGCTACGGTATAGAGATTTCCTTTGTGGTGGAAAATTCGATCGGGATTGGGAATACCCGGATTGCATGGACTTCTTTTGAAGTGCCTTCGGTTCTGTACGAGCCCTGAACAAACTTGTATGTTTACGTGTCTGACATAACATTTTGAGATATAAAGCAGATTTCTTTCAAATACATTTCTGTGGTGGCGGAGAATATATTCTCTTAGCTTAACACCCTTCTGTGAGACGTACGAGCTCAGAGGTTTTGTAGTTGAAGGTTATCAGTGATATATTCCCAATTTGGTAATGTGGCATGCTGAGTGTTGCTGTGTGATGATTATTTATTGATCATTTGTTGATCAAAGCGTGGCTTTGTGAAAAAGCATAGCTTTGTGGACGAGATTTCGTCAGACCTCACACCCCGGAAATGGTCAAAACAGGAATATGCGGCAAGGTTATGAGGGTCGCGCCCTTTAGGGTATGTCATTCCCTTCTGGAAAAGGGTGGTGTCAGGTATGGAGCCCTGATGCTTAACCTATGTGGTTGCTCCAATCTCATTTTACTGTGTGGTTGTTGCTTGGTGATAGAGAGCCCTCGGATAAAGGTCCCAAAGGACGGGGGGTGGCATAGTCGTGTAGTAGTTACCTAGTTACAAAAGTAACACGACCTTGTGTTGGCAGAGACCTGGTTAAGTTCTCGGGACGTCCCGCCAGAGGCGATCCCATGTGGCAGTAGGAAGTTCCTTAGCCTGACCATTTGTTGGAAATCCAAACAAAACAATACGAGCCTTGTACGGTTTTAGTTGTAGAACATGCCATTTAAAATGGTAGCTATAGCAGGCATAATATAATGGTACGTATGCTGGCTAAGATTTATATTCTATTTTCGAAATGCTTTCATCACTATGCACTAATAATAATATCAAAAATGATTTGTTTTGCATAGTAAGCTCTTTGACTATCATAAGGAGAAATCTCCTCCAATTCTGCGTTTGCATTGTGTGTGTGCGGGGAGGCCTTATGGTAGTTTCATTTTCCAAAAGCATTGCGGATATTTTTCCACTTTCCTTGTTGTTGTTGTTTTAAAGATAAATAACTGTTTTGAGTTCTCACACCAGTCCCATGACTGACCTGGAGTTATTGTTCTCTTTCTAAACTCTGGGTGCTCATATTTTTCCACACGGGCAGTCTAGAGTCAGGTTATCGGGTCATTCTGGAATTCAGAAGTGCTATGGAGCTCAAGTGGCGAGCTGGATGGCGAGGCATATTACTTGTATATGATATTATCTTTCCGCTGTATAATTCACTTGTAGGGACATGTTTGTATAACTGTCCATTGTTTGTTGTGTTGTATATTGTTGTTACATACTATGATGGAATGTGATGTAATAACTGAGATAGTTCTTTGTTTTAAAGATTACTCATCTATCTATTATATGTTGTTCCGCTGCGACTGTGAGATTCTGATATTGTTTCTGTTCTGTTTCCTTATTTCTTATATCTTTTTCTTCTACCTCTTCTTTTTAACCATAACCGTTCGGTTTTTCGGCATTCGATTATGAGGCATTTGATACAGTGGACGTATTGATGTCAGATTTTCGAAAGTTGAAAATCGTAATGTTACAGATTTTAACACTGTTTGAGTTATATTTTAAAGTGTTAAATGATTTAACTTTTGGAATTGATTATTTGTGAAATTTTAGGAGCTTTGAATATATTTTTATATTTGAATTTGAATTTTTAAGGAATTTAAATCGAATTTGGATTTAATTAAGGTTTACTTGGTTATGTGTTAATTTGAATGAAATGAAATGAGATAAATGAATTTTTGAAATGCATTTTGAAATGATATTTAAATTACATATTTGATTTTAAAAGGTATTTAAATTTGAATATTTGAATTTGAATTCAAATAATGATTTGATAATAAGGTTTAATTGAAAGGATATAATATTTTAATGATTGAAATGGTTTTGAATGACATGATCTTTATTTTGATAAAGATTGTGAATCTAGAATGATATTTGATTTTGATAAATGAATATTTGAAGTTTATATTAATATTAAAGGATATTCGGTTTACTTGTAATTTGGGTTTATTTAAATGATATTGAGTTTATTACGTGAATATTTCAAAACTAAGTAATAATGAAATTGAATTAAGATATATATGAAATCATATAATTTAGTTTTGAAATGTGGGATATTAAAGCTTCGAAATATATTAGCAATTGAATAGTTTATTTTATGGATCAAATCTATATTTGAAATTGATAAGATTTGAAATTGTTTATTGGGAAAATGAATTTAATTGAAACTGATAGTCTGAATTGAATTAAATTGGAAATTTGAAAATTTGGATTAAATGAATGTTCCATGATTTCAAATGTATGATTTCGAAATATTATGATTTTCAAAGTGTAATGATTTCAAGCATTTTGTTTTCTAAAGAGTTATAACTTTGAAAGTATTAAGATTTTTGAAAGATGAATATATGTTTGGAATGGAAATGATATAGTATTGATTTGAATATAGTTTTGAAATAAAAATGGTCATGATTTTGAAGTATAAACTATTTTGAAAGGAATATAGTTTGAAATGAAATGATTTGGGTTTTGAAGTATAAACTATTTTGAAATGACCACGGCGTTATAATAACTTTTGGTTGTTAATGAGGCTAGGATCGAAAGTTGTCATACTCTCTGAAACTCCGAAAACCACTTTAACAGCCGTGTACGCGGTGGAGATTCTAGAATGAAGTAGGATGGTGGCGACGTTCTTGAGGTATATTACGTGGATCCAACTCCCGTGAGTTGGCATATGGTAGCTAAAACATGAGCGATCTCAGGATAAGTGAGGTCATTCCTCCGATCGGGCACATTCCTTCGATACTATACTCTTACTTGTGACTGATTAGATGGCCATCCTTCGATTTTAATTGGGAGTGTGTTCTGAGGTGGGCGTATGTGGCTGCTACGTTACCACCAGCCCGTGTGCGTAATTGGTATATCTACCCTAGCATTGCCTTGTGTGCTGTGTCACTTACCATAGCAAGCCTTACTACGAGTTTGTTTTTCTTCCGTAGCCCATGGAGTATTTAGGATAGTCTCCTGATCTAGAGATATGCTGATACTGGATGGACTACTGGGACTATTACGTGTTGGGGGCTATATGGGTAACCCTTCAACGCTATTTTAAAGTAAGTTTATTTTACTGTAGACATTACAATAACGCAATATTACTACATAGTAAATAGTTTAACGGATCCTTCAAGGATGGGCAATCCCAAGCATCCTTTAAGTTACTGATGCATTTTTGTTACGGTTCACTTGAGTTGATTTACAGTTCATAAGTATTTATGTCCTAAGTCGAGTGTTTTGTGTTTTGCTTTACGCTCGAGTCAGACTGAGTAATTCAGCATTTAAGACTCACCTTCGAAGTTGGAGCTTTGCTTGAAGATCCAACCATCTATTTGTTTTCAGTATCTAGTGATTACAGTGATGTATTCTGATTTGTACCTGATGTATCCTGTTACTCTTCTATTGTATCTTGTTTAACTCTGATGTATCTTATATATATAGTAGCTTCATGAACTACTATCTTTTTTTTTAATTCAGCTGCATTACTATTTACTCTGTGTCTGTGATCTGTGATGATTTATTTACTGAATATTCTGAGATTTGCCAAATTTTATTTACAACGCGGTATTTTGAGCAATTCAAGTCCGACATATGCAGATGCGAATGGTTGAAAATATCGAGTCATTACACAAATGGTTTTGGAACTTTAATAATTCAAATTGAGTGTGTTTTCTCATGCTGGTTTTTTAAAATGACTCGGGTGTTATTTTATTATAATGGTCGGGCTAGGCCGAGTATTACAGGTTCAGGTAAGGATGTTATAGAGCTCAAGAGATGAGCTGGAGACCGAGACATATTCTCGTACTTGTTATACCGCTGTAGTGTTTTGTCAAAATTGCCAGCAATTGTAAGGGCGGTCTGTTATAACTGCTCAGGCTGGTAATTAGTGATTTGTGTACTCTGATGTGAGATATGTATAGTACTGTTTTGGGTTTGTGTAAAGTGCTAAATATATTGCATGTTATTCAGTTCGTTGTGAGATTTTGTTTTTGTTTAGTTTCTTCTTCTACCTTTTTTATTTTCCCTCAACAATCTGTTTTTCTGGCACTCGATCGATCGGCATGTTATATGATGAGAATATTTATGTCGATTTTTGAGGATCGAAAAGGTGGGTCGTAACAATTGGTATCAGAACTTAGGTTGGCGGTATACCTCCCCTTTGGTGGGAATTACTCATTAGAGATAGAGTCAGAAGTATTATAGAATAATTTGAGAGTATTAATATATAAGAGCGCGTAATTGTTAGTGAATATTGAGTGTTTTTATATTGTGTTGACTTATTGGCTGTGTTTTTATGAATTATGGTCGGTACGGGAAGTACAACCATATCGATATTAAACTTTTAAACAAGGTAAACCGGCATAGTATTGTTTTAAAGTGGGTAAATGAAATAATTTTACTCAAAATTATATTTTGTTAAAAATGAAATAATTTGTTGAAACTATTATACGGTATATGCTTGGAATGATTGGGTGTTAATATTATAATCAAATAAGATTATAAAATTCGAAATGGTTATATATATATATAACCAAATAGAAATTGTATAAGAATGATTTATACAAAGGAGTATAACTAAAATTTGATTTAAACCAGAATTTGAGTTTTAAATCCTGGAAATTTTGGAAATGTTTTCCAAAGTGTTTGAAAGGAATAATAGAGTATTATTTTGAGACATTTTTGAAAAGAAATTGATTTAAAATGGATTTTGAAAGTAAGGAAGCACTGAACTCACTCCCGTCGCTGGAAAATGATCCCCATGATGATGGCCACATCATCAGCATTCATTTTTGAGTTTCTAAGTAATGGATTTCTACCGTGGGGATTGGTTATGAATATTTGGACTTCTTTGATAAACAATTTTTGTTTTAGAAATTCCAAAGGGGAATTGTTTTGGGCAAAACCAAGTTGTTTTGAAAATCAGAAAGTATGGTTTGATGTACAAAAGTGATATATGTATATTACGATTTTGAAATGTTTTGAAAATAAAACCGGCCAATTGAATTCTGGTGTTTCTATTTAAAGGAATTGCAAAGTTAAGAGAAATCAGTTGTTGAACTTATAATTTAGAGTTCATATTGATGGAAAAGGAAAGTGTGAATTTTTGATTCTGGAAATTAAAAAAATTAACTTGAGTAAGTTAAAATGAATAATATGGTTTAAAATTTAACTTATGGTAAGTTAAATAAAGTGAATTGGAGTTGAATTGAATGGAATGTTGTAACGACCCGCAATTTTTGACAACTAAAAATAGTAAATTTAATAAGATTTTTGTAATTAAATGTTGGAAGAAATTAAAATTTAAGATTTATAACTAGAATAACACTAAAATAAAATGCAACAATGTAATAACCCTGTATTTTGTAATTATTTTATTGTATATTTTAATTATTTTTAATGTAAAATTTTGATTTAACAACTTATTTTACTTATTTGGAATGATTTCATTTTATCATTTAAATATAAATCTTGATTTTATATGAGTTATAATTCCAAACTTGTGTAAGTTGAATATTTGCCTGAAATGCTGATTTTGGTCAAAATAGTCAAACTGTGACTTTTAACTTAAAATTTTAATTTTTTTTCTTTTATTATGAAAGTACATAAAATTATAAGAACACCGCTTTTCGTTTCGTTGAATTTGGATGTAAATTGTGAAATTTATACCCTTTACAATTTGTGCGTATATAGGGTTATTTAACAATGACTATTTTAAATTGTATAAATTACTTCTTCTTGGTTATATTTTATTTTAATATGTGATAATATGTTTTATGATGTATATTTTGACTTTTAAATATTTTTAAATGATAATAGAATTTTTCCAAAATTTACTGTATTTATTTCCAATTTTTAAAGGCTGTTTTCTAATTTTCTGCCATTTTCTTCATATAAATTATATTTAATAATTTTTTTTTGTAAATGCACTTTTATTTTTTTTGTTATTTTATTTGTTATAAATATTTTACAAGTCCATGAAGATTTTCTAAAGTTCATTGGATTTATTTCTAATTTTAAAGCCCAGTCTACAAAAGCCATTTTCTTATTTTAATTATATATAATTAAAATTTATTTATTTATTTTATGCACTCCCTTTTATTTGCTGCGTTTTACTTTATTTTATTCATTTTACATGTTTTTAAATTTAAGTAAATTTTTCCAAAGTGTATTGAAGTTATTTCTAATTCTTAAGTCTAGTTTTCATTTTTCTGTGCTATTTTTCTTATTTAATCATATCTAATTAATATTTAATTTTTAATATTTTGTTTATCTGTTATATTTTTGAATTTTAACTGAGATTTTAATTATTTTCAGTTATTTGGATATATATAAATATATATGAGAAATTTGAAAGGGTTAAGAGCTAAGCAACGGAAAAACGTTTAATCCATTTCTTTTGCAGTTTCTTCTGTCATTAATACATCAATTCATCTTAGCCATTCCTTTCCCAATCCTTTTCAGCCGACTTCCACTTGTCATTCACGAATTTTTGAAGCCCCAAAACCCTAAAAATCATGGCCTCCACCTCGAAGAAAGAAAAAATTAGGTAAATCCCTCTCTTCTTTCTACTTTTCTTACTTTTCTATGCAATTTTGCCTTGTTTCTCTTCTAAGTTTGGATCGGCCTCTTCTCCATAGCCGCAGCCACAAACTCCTACATCTCTTCCATGCCTCCAACACCATCTACTCCACCAACCATGACCATGGTCGAGCCATCTATGGTGGCCAAACCCTTCAAATTGCAACCTACATGCCTAAAAACAATGTTTTTGACCATTGTTGCATCATTCCCTTCATCTCCACTTGCTGCCTTGCCTATATGATGTTAAACCTGACCTATATGATGTCATACCTGAGTCAAAGCATCATCATAGCCAAGCATAAGTGTCCCTTAGGCCAAGCATTGAAGTGGTTGAAGTAAGGTCCAATCTATCTTGTTCATTTCGCTTTGTATTTCAAAATTGTTTCAATGTTATTTTATGTTGAATGTTTATATATTGTCTGGTTGTTTTGTTTTGGGTTGATGATACAAAATCATATCTTGGCTATCTTTCAACTCAAATCAAAAGTCGTGAAATTGTGCTTGTCTTGCCTTTGGAGTCATGCTTGTATGTTGTTTTGATCTCTATCTTTGAAAAAGGTGAGTCTTTCTCACTCTGACATATATACTTATGAAAAGTGGATTGATGACAAGTGTTTAGTAATGTAAAATGTTTATGCAAGTTAATGATGATCATATGATATGCTATGCCATGTTATTACCATGTTATTACCATGTTAAAACTGTTAATTTTCACCTGACATCTGATATATGACTGTATACTGTGATATTGACCTTGTTTATATTATTTCCGTATATGATCACACTGCAAGTTCCCTGTTACAAAAAATGTTATGGGCTGAAATGATAGGCGTGAGTTATTTTATTTATTTATTTAAACTTGGGATTGCGGGTTTGAAATGATAGAACCCGGATTTTTACCTTTTAAACTACGGATTGAAATGATACATATCCGTATCACTTGACCTAGGTTAGAAAACTATATACAGACCCGTGGTTATTCTATAAAGTGCTTTGAATATTTTAAGTATTTTAAAGATATAAAATTATGAAATTTGATTCAAATAGATTTTGAAAGGTTTTAAAATAAATAAATTATGATTTTTCTATGTGTTAAAAATGTAATTTATGAATGGATTAACTGGATTTTGAAATATAACTTATGTTTGAAATTTGGAATTTTGACTAAAAATGATATTTAAGTTACATGAATAAAATGGACTTTAATTTTATTTGGAAAATGGTAAATATGATAAATTGATTTATATTTGAATTTAAGTGATTTATTAAAGAATTATTGATTTTCTATAAATTTAAGTGGTTGAATAAATGACTGTTGAAAATGAAATTTTAAAATATAACTTGACTTGAAAATGTGAAATTTGAGTTTTAACTAAAGATGTTAAATTAATTAAATAAACTGGAAGTTTAGTTAAATTTGTGAAATGGTAATATAAATCTGAAACGTTAAGTTTTAATTTATGAAAGAAACGTATAGGTTTTAATTTATGAAAGAAACGTATAGGTTTTAATTTATGAAAGAAACGTATAGGTTTTAATTTATGAAAGAAAAGTATAGGTTTTAATTAATGAAAGAACGTATGGTGTTCTAATTAATGATAGGAACATGTAAATTCCTAATTTATGAAAGAAAGGTATAAGTTTTAATTAATGAAAGAAACATATAAGTTTTAATTAATGATAGAAACGTGTAAAGTCCTAATTTATGAGTGAAGATGAAAGTTTTAATTAATGCAAGAACATGTAAAGTTTTAATTAAGAAAGAAACATGTAAAGTTAAGTAGTATGGTATTGATTTAATTAATAAATGTTCATTATTGTAATAGGAATATAAAATTTAAAACGTACATTTGACACTTAGATTTTAATCAATGTAATGGTGTATTTTAAATTGATTAAAATGATAAATGTTACTTACTGTAATAATAAGATGTAAGTTGATAACGTACATTTGATAAGCAAGTTTTAATTTATGTGAATGGCATACTTTAAATGATTAAAATAATAAAGTTTCTTTATTGTAATTATAATGTAAGTTAATAAGGTGCTTTTAACTTAACATAAGAATTTCGGTTTAAATTGTATATTACAGTAAGAAAGTTTATTTAACTATAAGGCTATGATAAATTGACATGTTAAAATTTTAAGCTTATCGATACTTTGATTATATACAATGTAAAGTGGAAAGTAGTACATTCCAAAAATGCTATGATTCCTTAAGGTAACATTTCCAAAATTCTATGAAAATTTAAAGGAATATTTCAAGTTTAATAAATTTAAAGAAATATTCAATGATTTGAAAATTTGGGTTTTATTTGAATGATATAATATTGAATTATTTTTGAAATGGAAATGATACAATTGTGATATTGTTTTGAAATGAGTATGATATATTGGTCTTGAAAGTATAAATTATTTGAAATAAATATCCATGGGTTATAATAACGATTGGTTGTTAAAGAGACCGGGATCAGATATTGTCTTATAGCCGGACAATATCGAAAACCACTTTAACAACTGTGTACGCGGTGGAGATTCCAGAATGAAGTAGGATGGTGGCGACGTTCTCGAGGTATATTACGTGGACCCAACTCCCGTTGGTTGGCATATATGACTAAAACAGGAGCTATACCGGGCTACACAAAGGGTCGCACCCTTTCATCGAGCATGCTCCATCGGAAACCATTCTATTACTGTTGTGATTCGATTCGGTGGCGCCACTTTGATTCGGGGGTATTGTTCGAGGTGGGCGGAAGCTGCTCGCTTGCCGTCACCACCGGTCCGGGAGTGCAAACGGTGAATCCACCCTGGCATTGCCTCGCGTGCCGTGTCATATCCTTATATCGAGCCCACTACGATTTTGGTTTTAAAGATCCGACCGCGTTAAGGTTCACCATCCCCTTAACGCTATTTTCTATATGATTATACCTTACTGATTAGACACTACCGTATATAGCATATATTACTACATAGTAAATAGTTTAACGGATCCTTGAAGGATGGGCGGTCCCAAGCATCCTTTAAGTTACTAATGCATTTTGTTACTGTTCACTTGAGTTGATTTACAGTTTATAAGTATTTATGTCCTGACTCGAGGGTTTTGTGTTTTGCTTTACGCTCGGGTCAAAGTGATTGAGTTAGCATTCAAAATTCGCCTTCGGCGTTGGAGCTTTCCTTGAAGATCCAGCCATCTATTTTGTTTCAGTATTCAGTGGTTCAGCAATGTATCTGATTTGTACTTGATGTATCTTGTTACTTTACTGTTGTATCTTATTTAACTCTGATGTATCTCATATTTATATAGTAGCTTCATGAACTACTATCTCTTTTTCTTCCGCTGCATTTTTATATACTCTGTGTCTGTGATCTGTGATTTTTATTTGCTGTATATTCTGAGGTTTGCCAAAATTTTATTTACGACACGGTATTTTGTGCAATTCAATTCCGGGATGAGTGTCTGCCTATGCACTTATAATGGATGCGAATGGTTGAAAATACCGAGTCGTTACAGTTTGTATCAGAGCATTGGTAGCTCTAGGCAAAACTCAGCATATGGAGTGAATGTATTTACAGAATCACTTTAATTCGAGTTTGAATCTCTCCCCTTTTGACTCAATTCCTTTGAATTTTGGAACATTCCCTACGGTTCCAAAATCCATTCGTATCCCTCACTAATAATCTTCTTTTGACTCTGGAGCATTCCATAACTCCGCTTCGAATGAGCTTTTTAGTGAGTCAACAGTCACGCCAATTTCAAATTGAATTGAAAAAAGGGGGAAAAACTCCTTTGCAGTTAGCATCGATTCACCAGAGATTCTTATCTATCCTTGGTTTAGATGCTAATATCTTTTGTTATTTCAAACTCTAACTCTTGAGATCGAATGAAGATTTACCCTAGAAAAATCAACATTGATCTTATTCTTTAAGTCACGATTGACCCGGTTAAGGTTGCCCGTGATTTATATAAGCTTATCCATCTTCCTATTCTGTTATTTAATCATGTCATCCTTGTTTCCAACTTATTTTTAAATCATAATCTCCTTTGATTTGTGTTAATCAAAAAAATTTGAATCTCTATCGTTGTTTGAAAATCTATTCATGTATAGTGTATTTGTAAACTAGTATTTAAAATTAAAATGTTTTATATATTGTGTTGTTTGAGTTGTTGATGTTGAGTTGGGTTTCTGATCGATACGTCTGATCAGCGCTATCGATAAGATTTCCAAAACACTTTGACAGAACAAACGGACACAATATTTTTTTTAAATTTTTTTTTTTAATGAAATAAATTTTGATATATAAGTAAATTTATGGAACTTAATGAAATGATTTAAATTGATAATTTGAAATGATAATACTTGATTATCATTTATTGTTCTACAAATAGATCTATAAATATTTGTTTATAAATTTATTTGGGAACTGAAATGAATTTAAAACAAGAATTTGAGGATTTAAATTCCGATTATTTCGAACTTTGGTTTAAAGTTTCAAAGGGTTATATTATTTAAAGTATTTTGAATAAAATTTGTTTTCAAAGAATTTTAAAGGTTTAAAATTTGTGCTCATCTCTTTGTCGTTGGAAAATAACTTCGGTGATGATCGCGACATCATCGACCTTCATTTTCGAGTTTCGAAGCTAAGAGACTGTTCTGTAGTCTTGCTATAGCTTTGTTTTGGGGAATTTAATTTGGTTTGAACTTTCTGAAATATGACTTGATTTATAATATATATGTATATATATAGATATATGATTGAAATTTGATTTGACATATTATGTATATATTATTACTTATCTCTAAATGGTTTGAATGTAATCGGAAATTTAATTCTTAAATTTTAGCTTGAAGAATAATTTCAATTGTAAAAAGAAAATCAAAAATTTGGATAAATGATTCAAACTTGAGATAATTGAATTGGAAAGTTTTATTTGTATAATACAATTGCATTCCAATATAACTTACCTTAATTTTAGAAGTTAAAAATGTAATTGGATAATATACGATATAAAAAGATTTTATAAAAAAAAATTGAGTGGTTATAATAAATGTTATACACTTAAATTTTAATTATAAAATGATTAACAGAGGTAAATATAATAAAGGGTAATTGAATGACTTACAATAAAATGATGTTAAAAGAACTAAGAATAAAAGAAAGTAGTTATATAAAAAAAAGTGTAAATATATTTAACATGAGTGATAAATATATTGAGAGGAATAAATTTAATTTTGATTAGGAATAAAGAAGAATAAAATTTATTAAGTACAATGTGAGTGTAATAAATGATTATTTTTCAAACCCATGGTTCTAAAAATGGTTAATTTTAGATGAGTGGATAATAAGATAATGAAATTTGAGATAGTTAAGATTTAT
This sequence comes from Allium cepa, assembly GCA_030765085.1. Lineage (NCBI taxonomy): Eukaryota > Viridiplantae > Streptophyta > Magnoliopsida > Asparagales > Amaryllidaceae > Allium > Allium cepa. Next base: position 462,056,681 of record CM060944.1, read on the forward strand.
TTAACTTGTGTAAAGATTTATTCTCCGTTTAAGTTGAAATTTCCAAGCTTTCAAATTCATTTCCTTATTTTATTTTTCAAACTATCTTTTGGTTGTCCTTATCATCCTTATCTTGCTATAGACCGATATAGGCATCTTTCTATAATCTTTCTGTTTAGAAATCTTTCTATAATCTTTGATAGACATTTGGTAATCATTTTGAATCCACCTTTTTCGTGCTTGTGTTCTTGATTCTGGGGGATCTTGGAAAGATCACCACTACCTTGTTAAACTTACCTATAACAACAGTTATCAGGTATAACTTCAATCTTCTTGTCATCTTATCTTAATCCTATTTCACTCTATCTTTTCTGTGCCCTTCCATACCTCATTCCTTTTCGGGGACGAAAAGTTTTGAGTGGGGGAGGGTGTAACAACCCTGTATTTTGTAATTATTTTATTTTATATTTCAATTATTTTTAATGTAGAATTTTGATTTAAAAACTTATTTTACTTATTTGGAATTATTAAATTTTATCATTTAAATATAAATCTTGATTTTATATGAGTTATAATTCCAAACTTGTGTAAGTTGAATATTTGCCTGAAATGCTGATTTTGGTCAAAATAGTCAAACTGTGACTTTTAACTTAAAATTTTAAAAGTTTAAAATTTTTATTTTTTTTCTTTTATTATGAAAGTACATAAAATTATAAGAACACCACTTTTCGTTTCATTGAATTTGGATGTAAATTGTAAAAGTTATACACTTTACAATATTGTGCGTATATAGGGTTATTTAACAATGACTATTTTAAATTGTATAAATTACTTCTTCTTGGTTATATTTCATTTTAATATGTGATAATATGTTTTATTATGTATATTTTGACTTTTAAATATTTTTAAATGATAATAGAATTTTTCCAAAATTTACTGTATTTATTTCCTATTTTTGAAGGCTGTTTTCTAATTTTCTGCCATTTTCTTCATATAAATTATATTTAATAAATTTTTTTTTTTGAATGCACTTTTATTTTTTTTGTTATTTTATTTGTTATAAATATTTTACAAGTCCATGAAGATTTTCTAAAGTTTATTTGGATTTATTTCTAATTTTAAAGCCCAGTCTACAGTTTTAAGCCATTTTCTTATTTTAATTATATATAATTAAAATTTATTTATTTATTTTATGCACTCACTTTTATTTGCTGTGTTTTACTTTATTTTATTCATTTTACATGTATTTAAATTTAAGTAAATTTTTCCAAAGTGTATTGAAGTTATTTCTAATTCTAAAGTCTAGTTTTCATTTTTCTGTGCTATTTTTCTTATTTAATCATATCTAATTAATATTTAATATTTAATATTTTGTTTATCTGTTATATTTTCGAATTTTAACTAAGATTTTAATTATTTTCAGTTATTTGGATGTATATAAATATATATGAGAAATTTGAAAGGGTTAAGAGCTAAGAAACGGAAAAACGTTTTATCCGTTTCTTTTGCAGTTTCTTCTGTCATTAATACATCAATTCATCTTAGCCATTCCTTTCCCCATCATTTGCAGCCGACTTCCTCTTGTCATTCACGAATTTTTGAAGCCCCAAAACCCTAAAAATCATGGCCTCCACCTTGAAGAAAGAAAAAATTAGGTAAATCCCTCTCTTCTTTCTACTTTTCTTACTTTTCTATGCAATTTTGCCTTGTTTCTCTTCTAAGTTTGGTTCGTCCTCTTCTCCATAGCCGCAGCCACAAACTCCTACATCTCTTCCATGCCTCCAACACCATCTACTCCACCAACCATGACCATGGCCGAGCCATCTATGGTGGCCAAACCCTTCAAATTGCAACCTACATGCCTAAAAACAATGTTTTTGACCATTGTTGCCTCATTCCCTTCATCTCCACTTGTTTCCTTGCCTATATGATGTCATACCTGAGCCAAAGCATCATCATAGCCAAGCATAAGTGTCCCTTAGGCCAAGCATTGAAGTGGTTAAAGCAAGGTCCAATCTATCTTGTTCATTTCGCTTTGTATTTCAAAATTGTTTCAATGTTATTTTATGTTGAATGTTTATATATTGCCTGGTTGTTTTTTTTTGGGTTGATGATACAAAATCATATCTTGGCTATCTTTCAACTCAAATCAAAAGTCGTGAAATTGTGCTTGTCGTGCCTTTGGAGTCGTGCTTGTATGTTGTTTTGGTCTCTAGCTTTGAAAAAGGTGAGTCTTTCTCACTCTGACATATATACTTATGAAAAGTGGATTGATGACAAGTGTTTAGTAATGTAAAATGTTTATGCAAGTTAATGATGATCATATGATATGCTATGCCATGTTATTACCATGTTATTACCATGTTAAAACTGTTAATTTTCACCTGACATCTGATATATGACTGTATATTGTGATATTGACCTTGTTTATATTATTTCTGTATATGATCATACTGCAAGTTCCCTGTTAGAAAAAATGTTATGGGCTGAAATGATAGGCCTGAGTTATTTTATTTATTTATTTAAACTTGGGATTGCGGATTTGAAATGATGGAACCCGGATTTTTACCTTTTAAACTGCGGATTGAAATGATACATATTCGTATCACTTGACCTAGGTTAGAAAACTATATACAGACCCGTGGTTATTCTATAAAGTGCTTTGAATATTTTAAGTATTTTAAAAATATAAACTTATGAAATTTGATTTAAATAAATTTTGAAAGGTTTTAAAATAAATAAATTATGATTTTTCTATGTGTTAAAAATGTAATTTATGAATGGATTAACTGGATTTTGCAATATAACTTATGTTTGAAATTTGGAATTTGGACTAAAAATGATATTTAAGTTACATGAATAAAATGGACTTTAATTTTATTTGGAAAATGGTAAATATGATAAATTGATTTATATTTGAATTTAAGTGATTTATTAAAGAATTATTGATTTTCTATAAATTTAAGTGGTTGAATAAATGACTGTAGAAAATGAAATTTTAAAATATAACTTGACTTGAAAATGTGAAATTTGAGTTTTAACTAAAGATGTTAAATTAATTAAATAAACTGGAAGTTTAGTTAAATTTGTGAAATGGTAATATAAATATGAAATGTTAAGTTTTAATTTATGAAAGAAACGTATAGGTTTTAATTTATGAAAGAAACGTATAGGTTTTAATTTATGAAAGAAACGTATAGGTTTTAATTAATGAAAGAATGTATGGTGTTCTAATTAATGATAGGAACATGTAAATTCCTAATTTATGAAAGAAAGGTAAAAAATTTAATTAATGAAAGAAACGTATAAGTTTTAATTAATGAAAGAAACGTGTAAAGTCCTAATTTATGAGAGAACATGAAAGTTTTAATTAATGCAAGAACATGTAAAGTTTTAATTAAGAAAGAAATATGTAAAGTTAAGTAGTGTGGTATTGATTTAATTAATAAATGTTCATTATTGTAATAGGAATATAAAATTTAAAACGTACATTTGACACGTAGATTTTAATCAATGTAATGGTGTATTTTAAATTGATTAAAATGATAAATGTTGCTTACTGTAATAATAAAATGTAAGTTGATAACGTGCATTTGATAAGCAAGTTTTAATTTATGTGAATGGCATACTTTAAATGATTAAAATAATAAAGTTTCTTAATTGTAATAATAATGTAAGTTAATAAGGTGCTTTTAACTTAACATAAGAATTTCGGTTTAAATTGTATATTACAGTAAGAAAGTTTCTTTAACTATAAGGCTATGATAAATTGACATGTTAAAATTTTAAGCTTATCGATACTTTGATTATATACAATGTAAAGTGGAAAGTAGTACATTCCAAAAATGCTATGATTCCTTAAGGTAACATTTCCAAAATTCTATGATAATTTAAAGGAATATTTCAAGTTTAATAAATTTAAAGAAATATTCAATGATTTGAAAATTTGGGTTTTATTTGAATGATATAATATTGAATTATTTTTGAAATGGAAATGATACAATTGTGATATTGTTTTGAAATGAGTATGATATTTTGGTCTTGAAAGTATAAATTATTTGAAATAAATATCCATGGGTTATAATAACGATTGGTTGTTAAAGAGACCGGGATCGGATATTGTCTTATAGCCGTACAATACCGAAAACCACTTTAACAAATGTGTACGCTGTGGAGATTCCAGAATGAAGTAGGATGGTGGCGACGTTCTCGAGGTATATTACGTGGACCCAACTCCCGTGAGTTTGCATATATGACTAAAACAATAGCTATACCGGGCTACACAAAGGGTCGAACCCTTTCATCGAGCATGCTCCATCGGAAACCATTCTATTACTGTTGTGATTCGATTCGGTGGCGCCACTTTGATTCGGGGATATTGTTCGAGGTGGGCGGAAGCCGCTGGCTTGCCGTCACCACCGGTCCGGGAGTGCAAACGGTGTATCCACCCTGGCACTGCCTCGCGTGCCGTGTCATATCCTTATATCGAGCCCACTACGATTTTGGTTTTAAAGATCCGACCGCGTTAAGGTTCACCATCCCCTTAACGCTATTTTCTATATGATTATACCTTACTGATTAGACACTACCGTATATAGCGTATATTACTACATAGTAAATAGTTTAACGGATCCTTGAAGGATGGGCGGTCCCAAGCATCCTTTAAGTTACTGATGCATTTTGTTACTGTTCACTTGAGTTGATTTACAGTTTATAAGTATTTATGTCCTGACTCGAGAGTTTTGTGTTTTGCTTTACGCTCGGGTCAGAGTGATTGAGTTAGCATTCAAGATTCTGCTTCGGCGTTGGAGCTTTCCTTGAAGATCCAGCCATCTATTTGTTTCAGTATCCAGTGGTTCAGTGATGTATCTGATTTGTACCTGATGTATCCTGTTATTTTTCTGTTGTATCTTATTTAACTCTGATGTATCTCATATTTATATAGTAGCTTCATGAACTACTATCTCTTTTTCTTCCGCTGCATTTTTATATACTCTGTGTCTGTGATCTATGATTTTTATTTACTGTATATTCTGAGGTTTGCCAAAATTTTATTTACAACACGGTATTTTGTGCAATTCAATTCCGGCATGAGTGTCTGCCTATGCACTTATAATGGATGCGAATGGTTGAAAATACCGAGTCGTTACAAACAATGTTAATTAAAGCTAATTATTAACAATTTGAATGTAATTCCAATTAATTGAAATAGTGTAAGGTTATACTTGGTTATAAAGTGAACATAGGAAAAAAGTTATAAATATTGGATTCATTAATGAACTAATATATTGTTAATGGAAATTGAATAAAATTAGTGTTGTGAAATAAATGATAATATTTATTTGTATGTAATAAACTTATAAATGTAATTAAAGGCTAACGGTGACAATTATTACATATTACCTATTTATTTGGTCCATTAAATTTAATTGGAAATAAATGGCAATTAATTCCCTTAATTAGGGCAGTTAATGTAGGTTTAATTGATAATGCTAAAAAGGTTGATTCTATACAATTTAACCAACGTAAATTTTTATCATAGCATGATCTTTGATTTGAGTAAAAGGATGGAAATCAATTTACTCAAATATATTGGAATTGGAAATTTTAATAAGTTAATTTATTACAATCAATGAAATAAAAGGTAAGATGAAATCGTAAAATATTGATGTAATGGAAGATATAACAGTATTGACTATGTATGTAAGTAATAATTGATTTAATAAGAGAATGAAACCAAGGTAAATAAATTAATTGAGACTTTAATTATAATTAATGTACGAAATTGATCAAAATTCAATAAAATGGAAATATAGTAGTTAATACAAATAAAGGATAGAAATTGGAGTACATTAACGTAATGAAATGTAAAACAAATGCTAACTATGTTATTAGATCATAAGTTTGGACCATAAATAAAATTCTAGAACAACAAACTACAATGAAAAAACAACAAACTACAATGAAGCAATAAAGTGGAAGGTTCTAACGCGTTTTAAATAAAATTTAATAACAGGAATTGGAATAATAAATGTCAGTTTTAATGATGATTTAAATGAATATTGATTGATAGAGAAAACATTTATTTAGTATGTAATTTAATGCTTATTGGATACTGTAATTTTATAAACGTGTTTGCATGACTACAAATAAGGATTACAATGTTCATGTATTTAGTTAATTGATTTCATCAAATAGGGTCTGTTTAGAAGTGGAAGATTAAAATAAACTGGAAATCAATTTATTGAAATCTTTCAATTGGAAAGGGAAAAAGAAACAAAGTGCAATTAATAAATTTAATGTAAGAATGTTTTCATTTGGAATGTACATTATTTGGAAGTATAAGAATGGATTTAATATTGTATAAGTTGATCATTTTAGAATATAAGAATGTTTACACTAATGAATCGCAAGTAACGAATAAGCATTTTAAGGAAAATAAAACAATGTTTAAGGAAACTAAAGTGATCGTTTCCATTCTGAATATAATTATAACGTTGTAAAATCAGAAAATTGAATTTTTAAAACAATATTTTACGGTAGTTAAATAGCATGCATAGGTTGCATGGAAGTGATTTTATTGCTAACCTTGAAATTTAAAATAAATTAAAAATTTGAGTTCATAATTACATGCCGAGAAAAATGTTGTTTTTAAATTTGAATTTTTAAATCATGGTTCATATTTTATTTTATGTAGTGGCAGTCCCTGTTATGTAAATTGGTGTGTTCAAATTTAGTTATGCTGTGGCAATTAAATCTTTAATGAATGTCAAATTTTGTATGTTTGGGGTTAAAAAATTAATTGAGTGAACAAATGTTTTGAAATTTGAATTCCAAAAGTTTGTTTATAGAGTAGAGTTGGTCCATTCATTCCCTTTCTAATTAATAATTATCACACTTTTCGTCATTGTTTCCTCATTTGTTCCATTATTCATTTACATTTACATTGTCTAAAGACTTATCATTTTGTAACAATCGTGCTTTTGAAGATTACTTGTAAATATTAAATTATAACGGTAATTATAATTTAGCATTGTGAATTAAAATAAAATTGGAGATTTTAAATTGTTTATTTGGAATAAATAATGAATTTTGAAAATAAAATATGAAAATAAAGTTTGGAACTTTATTTTATTTGTTTGGGTTGATAATGAATGGAAAATGATGTTTATTTAGAGAAAATGCAATAGTTATATTAATTATTATCAATTACTTCTTTTAATAATTTTTAAAAAGAAGTGTGAGATTTTAAAGGTTGTTTATTTAAATAAAAAGAGGGAAATTGGTTTAAAAATATGTTTTTGCTATGAATAATATTTTAAAATGGTTTGAGATATTTTACTAAGTAAGAAAATAAATTCAAAGGAATTTTATAAGTTAAAAATGTAGACTTTTACATTTAGTTGATGAAAATTGTGTTATTGTGAAATAAAGGATTTTAAGAATAAGAAAATGCTTTAAAATATAAATTAACCTTTTTATATGATAGAAAATGTTTTATTTTATATGTATACAAGTTTTCATAATCTTCTTGTGTAAAACTTGTGAGAAAATGAATTTTTGTTTTTGTACAAATGTGGTTATACACATATTTTAAGTGTTGTTTAAGAGACATTAGACCATTTTATTTTTTATTTGGGTCCAGATGGCCCATTAGCCTTAGCAAGTAAAGAGAATAGGAGAAACTTTTCCTGTACGTTCATAACATCTCTTCTTCTTCCTTCCTGTAAAAGAAAATCACCATTTTCTTCCAACCACGTTCTCAAATTTAAATCTTTTCTAAATAAATTGTTGTTCCTATCAAATCTAATCCGAAACTAAATGGTAATCTCACCCCAAATCTCAATATTTCATCAAATTCTTATTTGAGAAGGGGGTTTTTTCTAATCTACTATGTATTCTTGTTGCATGTCTATATATTGAAGTTTATACAGGTTAATTGAAGCTTCCTCCTTCTTAAAGCTTGTCTAATTCAACACAAATTTGAGTTATATTTTCTCTACAGCAAGGTGAGTAACAAAACTCACAATTTTCTAGCTTTGATTGAGATTTCAAGGTAGAAATCTCAATTTCGTTTATTGCATTTCATGTGTGAATCATTGTCAGTAAATTGTGCCTATCTCATTCGTTCTAAATCGGAATTTGATTTTCTTTGATGTTATGGAAAGCTTGAAAAGAATGTGACAAACTTTATGTTAAGAACTTTTGAAAATTTTGAGCGTAGTACGTCGAAAAACCCAATTCAAACTCGCTGCCCTGTCACTGTAAAACCGTGACTTTCTATGCTAAGTGTTATTGGTAATTTAAGTATATCATTTTCGTTTGATGTCCGAATTTGATGATTCCTGATGTTCCTGAAAGCTTAGACATAGTGCTACATGTTTTATGTTTTGAGTTTTCGAAAATTTTGATGTTTACTTGATCAAAATCATGCTTACTTGTTGTTGTCCCGAGTGCAAATCAACAGCAACAACGTTCACAGGCCTGAAATTTGTTTTGGCCATAAGTTATACATTTCTTATCCAAATTTAATAATTTTGGATGTTCTGGAAAGCCAAGACATAGTGCTACAAGTTTTGAGTTTTGATTTTTCCATAGTTTTGAAGTTATCCATTTCAAATCTGAGTGTTTCTATTGCAATCCCGAGAACAAAACTATTATTAGCTCTGTTGTTGAATCTGAAACTAAATTATGCATAACTCTTTCGTTTCTAAACCAATTTCAATAATTTTAGATGTTCTGAAAAGCATATATCATATGCTATAAGTTTTATGCTTCGAGTTTTCTAAAATTTTGAAGTTTTCTCAGTCGAAATTTCGTTTGTATGTTGCTGTCCTGAGTGCAAAACGACAGCAATAACAATCGTTGACCTGAGAATTTTATTAGCTTATTTTGCTCTCATTCTTGTTCGATTTTGATGATGTTTTTGAGATGCTTTAAGAGCTATGATGCTTATCAATAAGCTAGCTATATCTAGATAATTTGAAATTCAAATTTAAATAGAATTTGAATTGATTTTGGGTTAAAATTGATTTGAATTCGTATTGAATTCAAGTTATCGGTCTTAAGTTATCTTTCTTGTTTTTCATTGTTTTCGAGCACGGTTTTCTCTAAACCATTTTGAAGTAATTTTTGAAATAAATGGAAATTTCAAATTATTATTATATAGTATTTTAAAATTATTTTTTCTAATATAAAATCTATTTATTTCCTATAATAAAGGAATATCAAATATTGGTTTTATTAATCATTTCAGGGAAAAGTTTTAAAAGCTTGTTTTCTCTAGTAAACTATTTTAAATATAAAACACTCACTTTTGCACTATTCGAACATATGAGAAAGAGAATTAAACGATTTAGTAAAACACGTGGTACGAGACATGTTAGTTTACTATTTCGGTTAATTCCGGACTTGTACGATCGAAGCTATTTGAGATTATTGATTTTGAGATGTTTGCCATTTATGGCATATTTTGAGTTTTATAATTCCTATTTACCGGAATTATTTAAGATGGCCAATATTTGACGAGTATTATGGTTAGGGATCTCCTAAGTAGGAGTATGGTCGATGAGAACCATCACGATGTTTTATTTACTTGCCAATGATATAAGGCAAGTCTTGAGTATATGAATTCATATTTTGAGATTTATGGTTTATGAGGAACCATCACGATGTTTTCACTTGTCGATGAAATAAGACAAGTTACAATGCCATTTAATACTTGTCGATGAGATGAGACGAGTATAGTGTCTCTTTACCACTCGCCAATGAGATGAGGCGAGATATGATTTTTTGAGTTTTATGATGTTCCTAGTGTGGCACCGACTAGCGGCTAGTAAACCGCTAAGTGCGAAAGAGTGGTATGGGACACACGTTAACACTTTTCGGATTCCTATCCGTGAGTTTGTGACACATTCACGATGTTTACCTAACAGAACTGCTTTGAGAGGTGTCAGCGACCTTATCATGAGGACAAACTGCTTAGGGAGGTGTTAGCAACCTTGTTAGGGCTGACAAAATAGCTTGGAGAGGTGCCAGCGACCTTGTCATGAGGACAAACTGCTTAGGGAGGTGTTAGCGAACTTGTTAGGGCTGACAAAATGGCTTGAAGAGGTGTCAGCGACCTTGTCATGAGGATGAACTGCTTTGGGAGGTGTTAGCGACCTTGTTAGAGGCTTCGACCGTTTGAGAATGGCACGTGCAGCATCGTTTTGGCATGCAAATGGGATTTGGCCAATCCGGGGAATTTTTATGAGTTTTTGATTTTGATTTCACCAATTTTGAAATGATCAGTTAACCTATAGCCTTGAGTTAGAGAAAGGCTTATATATATATGTTGTTTTATGGTGATTTCGATATGGGGATTATAAACTCTTATTGAGTTTCATAAGTTTTTATTTGGAGATTATCATCGACGATTGTTTATGTTATTTGAGTGTATTGTAGAGTTTACCTCTTTTGAGGCCTTTGTATACTTAAACGACATTGTTTCACTCATGAGTATGTGTTCTTTCTATTGCCTCTTCTCATTTGAGAAGAATTATCACCTTGTATCTTATGCTTCGTATTATCTTCTATCCTTATGAACTGATTGTTTTAGCTAGACTGACCCGCGTATTTTATACTCGGGTCAGACCGAGTTGTTTCATGTTAGCAATCAGTTATGGGACTTAGCTTTGATGCATCTGCTTGGATATCAGCCTAGCACTTTTTATAGTTTATATTTCTTTCTGCTTGACTTTGATATGTATTTGATTAGATGTATATAGTGTGGTCTCTGTACCACTTTTGTATATTAGTCTGTATCATACTGGGATGTATCTGTGTATATGTATTTATATATATGATGATTACTGTTCTGTGATGTGATATGCATTCTGTTATTGTACTTTGTTCTGATAGATCCATTAGCCACCTATAGTTTTGTATTAAACATTTATTGGATATGTCGATCCACTTGAATAGAAAAAAAAATATAGAGCATTTATCGACGTATGCAGTAGATATTTAAGACAAGATTATAGATGGTCGCTCTTAACCAGCCCTATTCTCCGCATTAATAGACAGAATTACCCAGTAATTCTCTTTGTTAATGTGGTTCTTGGGGTGGGGCGTTACAGCTTGGTATCAGAGCTGAATTCAGAACAAAATAGGATAAACACAGAACAGAAACACATATTACGATACATCTAAGTGTTATACAAGTATTACGAATCCCTTTATCATCGTGTCCTATACCTTATCGTGTCCTTTGAGATAGAAGTTTTGGATATGTGTAGGAATATATTTTATTCTGTGGTATTCCAGAATGGAATTTATAATATCTTATCTTAGGAGTAATCCTAATTGTGATTGTTCTATTCGAGACCTCTTAGATACGGGTGCATGGCACATATCCATATCGGGGCAATTTGTTGATGCTTTTTGATGTTCTTATCTTGTGATTTCTTTGAGGATTGCGAATCCTATTGAGGGGATCCGCAACATTTGGTATGATGTTCAAGGATTTTGGGATTTGTTCCTTGTAACTTATCTTTTCATGCAAATTAGCGTGCTATTTTTCTATCTAGAGTTTGGAATGATTTGAGATGGAGTGGCTTGCGTATTGTCAAGCTGCATTCTGTGATTCGAAGGATCCTATTTTTAGGTATCCTAATTTTGGATGATTTGTTTTTTCTTGTTCTTCGGAATGTCAATTGTAACGTCCCGGAAAATTATCGACTTTCGAAAATTCAACATCGATACTCACTTTATCGACTGCCGAGAAATCGAAGGCCGGAAACCCGAAATGTTATGGTTTTAAGAAAAAGAAAGGCAAAGAAAAAGAGAGAAAAGGATAGAAAAGATAGAGAGAGAAAGAAATAGAAAATACATAGAAAATAGAACGGAACAGAACACAACACAACAATATCAGAATCTCACAATTCGCAGCGGAACAACATATAATAATAAATGAATAATCTTTAAACAAAGAACTATATCAGTTATTACATTTTGTACATTACATTTCATTATCATATCATCAGAGTGTACAACAACAACAAATAGTGCAGTGGAAAAAGAAATACTATATAACTAGTAATACGCCATGCCATCCATCTTGCCTCCAGCAATTCCAGAATATCCAGAATATCCTGATAAACCTAACACTTGACTGCCCGTGTGGAAATTGGTGGGCACCCAGAGTTTAGGAAGGAAAACAATAAACTCCGAGTCAGTCATGTGACTGGTGTGGGAACTCAAAACAGTTTATTTATCTTTGAAAACAAAATAGAGGAATATTTTTAAGTCAATTCGCAATGCTTTTAAAAATGAGACTACCATAAGGCCTCCCGCATACACACACAATGCAAACGCAGAATCGGAGGAGATTTCTCCTTATGATAGTCAAAGATGCTTGATACGCATTTAAAAGAACATTTTATATTATTACTAGTGAATAGTGTAGGAAAAATTCATTTCGAAAGTAGAATATAAATCTTAGCCAACATAGACATTACGAACTATGCCTACTATAGCTACCTTCCAAACAGTGGGGCGCCACCATAAGTGAATGATAGGTTCTACAACTAATACCGTACAAGATCGTATTGTTTCTTTGGATTTCCAACGAATGTTCAGGCCAAGGAACTTCCCATTGCCACATGAGAATGCCTCTGGATGGACATCCCCGACAACCAAACCGGATCTCTACCAACACAAGGCCGGGTTACCCCTAACTGAGTAACAACTGACCGAATATGCCATCCCCCGGTCCTTTGGGACCTTTTCAACCGAGCGCTCGTAATCAATTCACACAATCATAAAGTGTTTTCAACATGAGTAAGTATCTGGGCTCCATACCATGACACCACCCTTTTCCAGAAGGAAATGCACATACCCTAAAGGGCGCTACCCCTCATAATCTTGCTGCATCTTTCCTGTTTTGACCATTCCCGAGGTGTGAGGCTCGACGAAGTCACGTCCACAAAAACATACTTTATACAAAAGCCATGCTTTGGGTCAACAAATGATCATAGAAATGATCACCAGGATAGACAATCAAATAAACGATCCTATCACAAATAATCAACACAATGATCATTTACAGCAACACTCAGCATGTCACATTACCAAATTGGGAATATATCGCTGATAACATTCAACTACATAGCCTCTGAGCTCGTACGTCTCAGAGAAGGGTGTTAAGCTAAAAGTTTAAATTCTCCGCCACCAACAGAAATATATTTGAAAGAAATCTGCTTTATATCTCAATTTGTAATGTCAGACATACAATCCATATAAGTCTGTTCCGGGATCGAACAAAACCGAAGGCACTTACAAATAAGTCCTTGCAATCCGGATATCCACAATCCTGATCGGATTTCCCATCACTTAGGGAGTCTCTATACCGTTGCAACTCAGTGCAGAGACAATCGACATGTCATCCTATCGCTCTCGCAAATACCGGGTCTTCAACACCGATCTTCAAATGCAATTCACAACGACGTACCACATATTCAGAATGGGTTATATGACCCCATGGTCCTTTCCCGGTTAACCCGAATAGTGAGCGCTTATTCAAAAATAAGTGTGGCATTCAAATTCAAACAAATCACATCAAATACCTTTCAAAGGTAAACATTGATAGTCGGTTATTGAACTATCAATTGATATGCACACATCACCAGATTCCAAATAATTTTCCAAATTATTTATTTTCCAAAAATATCTTTACTAGATATATAATTTCGCACTTTAAAAATAAATCAATATTTATTTTTAGACAAATTCCACTTTCTTTTATAAATTCCTTGGTGAATTTATAATCCAAAATATCTATGAATATTCGATTTCAATTATTCATTTCAATATTCCTTTTCAATTTATCTTCAAAAAGATAAATTCTCAAAATATTCACTTTATATTGGAAAACATTTCCATACTTATTTATTCATAAGTAATTCACAAATTTTATTTATTTTCAACACTTAGAAAATATTCAATATACTTAAATCGAGATTAAGTATATATTTCATTCTTTAAGGAAATCATCCTCTTAAACATATTTATTTGGGTCAAAACGAATGTTACGTAAAACATCGTTACGACAACCCAAAATCACTAGTATAGGGATTCGAAATTAAAATAGATATATAAATCCCAATACTATACAAAACATTTCCTTTCGGAAATCATTTACTATAACAACAGTGCTATAGTCCACCATTTCCTTTTGTTTCTCGAAAACGTCTATTTCAACAATAAATGTTGAAATCTATGGTTTCGAATCTCAACACATTTTAAAACATCGTTAGATCGTTTTAATTCAATTTAAAACATCACATTCTAAACATTTTCTTTAACATATTATTCACTATCCAAAAACGTGAATATACTACGTTAATCAATTTCATCATTTCTATACATTTCATTTCAAAGGATTATTCACAGTCAAAAATGTGAATATAACTCCATTAATAGGTTTCAACAATTTACTTATCAAAATAAGTTATTTGTGAATTTATAAAACAACGTTTATAAATTCCTTTTCTATTTATTTTATAACAACTCCTTTTATAAATTCCTTTATTAACCTATTCGATTTATAACTCAATTATAAACTAAAGGTTCGTATTATAAGTTAAATGCTTATAATTTATTTGTTTACAAAATCGTTCCTTTAAATTTCACAATTATAAATCTTATAACTTATAAGATTCATTTATTCACCCAAATCTACTCTTTTAATATCCTTACAAATTTTATGAACCTACTGTTTATAAAATTCCATTTATAACTTCACCGTTTATAATTCTATAAATTTCATTCATTTATGGAATTAATTTTTACTTCATTCAAACACATATAAAAACTCATTTTATAATTCCAATATTTTAATTTATAAATATCGATTTATAAATCCTTTATAAAAACAATTTATACTATTATTTTAAAACATCTTTAATCACCTTTATAATTTCACCATTTTGATTCATAAAATAATTAAATTTTATAAATCCTTTATTTCAACTTTTCATAATAAATTCAGTAAATCCCGATTTTAACTCTTTTATAAAATCATTAATTCATATTTCTCAAAAATCAACTTTAACCGTATTTCTCAAAAATCAATCTTTAACTATATTTTTCAAAAACCTTAATTTTTATAACATTAAAATTATATCGTTTATTTATTTCAAATGAATCAATTTCAAAAATATTTTATATACGTATACTTTCAAAAATCACTTTAAAAATCATTTTAAAATTCCAAAACTTGGTCCAATGATGCTACATACCAAATAGTCAATCATGACAACAACGATATCATATATCGATATGATAATCCATCAAATATCAAAATATCTGAAATCAAATAAAAACTGTTGAGGAATCCAGTTGGATCCCTCTAACCTGTTTTCCTGCATCCACAAACATTAGCACAATACCAATTTCGCTCCAGTACGAAATTATCGCGGTATATGGGATTTAAAATATTATCCGCTTAATAGACGGCGCAATAGGGTCTCATCCGCTAAACAAATGAGGGAAATCAATAACTCCAATATATACATATGCCAATATATATATTGCTATTATATATAATACCAATTTCACTGTTTATGAAATATTCGCGGTATATGTTTTTAATAAATAACATCCGCTTACTAACGGCGCATAATGTCTATTTTAACAATCAATAGATAACAATCATCTTTCAAACATGCATTCAAATATTTTAAATCTAACTATTTAAAATAAAATCGAAACTGATTCGATTGAGTGAGAAGTTCTCACCTTGATTCCAATTTCGATTTAGCGATTTATTTCGAATAAAATTAAACACGCGTTTAATTTTACCCAAAATTCTCACTAACTCCAAACGACTCCAATCCAACTCCATCGCGCAGTGCTCGTCCATACGATTCCAACGCAACTGGTTTCGTGCGTTTTCGACCTCGTATGAAAAAGTTATAATTTATGAAGTTTACACGAATTTTTTTTATATAAATTACAACATTTTCTAATTAATTTTCAACCTAACCAATTACTGGCCGCTAGATCCTGTTGCTTGCATCTTGGCCGTTCCACGCAACAACCCTTCTTCCTTCCCTCTCGTTTGCATATGCAGTACGTGAAAACCCATAGCATAAATTTAGGGTTAAATTTTTCACCAACCACACACCACTTCGACACGATCAAGAACCATCATTGCGTGCGCCTCCCCCAGAGCCACCACCGGCCCAAGCGCGGCCCCACTCGGTCGCTGCGTTTGCACGCAGTTCGAGGCCAAACGCGCCTCCTTCAAACCCCTCCCCACGTCGATCCATGGCTCCAAACGCGATCTCCACCGTTGGATCTCGAGATCTCTTCATGCTCTACCTCTTTGTAGTTGGAAGTTTCGTCTAATTGTTAATGGATCTGGAGTAATCGAGGGAGGAAGGAGAGATGTATCTGGCCGTTGTTTATATCAGTGGCGGCTAGGGTTAGGTTTAGTTATTATTATTTTTTTTATTTATGAAGGGTAGGGTGTCTATTTATAGGAAACGAACGAAACACTATTCATTCCGGAAATTCCGAACTCCGATTTACGCGCCGTAACCAGTGTTTCTAGGGTTTACCCCGCGTTCCGGACACAATGGAACGGGTTTCGGAAGCTAATTCGGACATCTGTGTGAGTTATGGCAATAAACGTTCAATTTAAATTAAACCGATTTAAACGATTTTCTAGGCGTTTTAATTTGTACCGGACAAACGGTAAATCCAATCGACACGAAATTTGAAACCTTACAATAATATCACATTACGGATCCGATGAACTTGGTTTCGTCGAAATCCAAGACTTTTTCAAAAATGGCTATTTTAACTCGCCAAATTAAAATTAAAAACAATTCAATGCGTTTCGAGCTGCCACGATCAAACGATAACTCCGATTGCTACGAAAATTGAAATCCGGTAATAACTAACGATTACGGATCCAATGGAACTGGTTTCGTTCAATTCTGAGACTGTTCAAAAATTGGCTAATTTACAGTCGATTATTAAATATTAAAATATTCAATTTTCACAAATTAACTCTTAATTCGATTTTAAAAGTTCTAAAATATCGTTCTAACTTCAATATGATAAAATAAAATTTTACAAATCATTTTCGATCATATTTAACCCAATTTTCAATTATTTCCACAATTTAACATATTAAATTATCGATTTAATTATCCAATTAAATCCAATTATTCAAATTAAAATTTATTCGACTTATAAATTCACTTATTAATATCTAAAATAAATTAAATATTCAAATTTTAATTACTTAAAATCCTGGGTCGTTACAATCTTCCCCCCTTAAAAGAATTTCGTCCTCGAAATTACCAAGTAAGAAAAGTTACAAAATCTATTAACTTTCCAAAAATTCATAATTAAATTCCTTACAAATCTTTACTAAGTTTTCAAATCATACTTAGTTATCTTTTCAAAAACAACTACTATTGTTTAACTTTCAATTCCAAAACAAAGTTAAATTTTTCAAAATTTTCCAATTTTCTCAAATTTTTTTCTAACGCCTTAAATTTTCGGAAAAATTCGCCATAGTCTCCTTTGCGCGGCTCGATCCGAAAAAAAATGACAGTATATATATATATCACAAATATACATCTCATCAAGTAATGAGGCATCCCGAAGGGAAAAAGTGTAAAAGTATGATATTTAATCCGAGATATGTACCTTATATTTTATAAGCGAGCATATACGGCTAATATAGCGCGTAAGCGAGCTCCAAATGCGAAGCAAACGCGATCCGCACCTACTAAACACTCAACAAACAACATGAGAACATGCATATATGAAAATGGTATCAATATACAACATATATCTCCATAACAACTATATATGCTAACATAGCAAATGCAACAAAACAACAAATGCAAACATCAACCAACTATAATCCATAACCAATAAATATTCATTCATATTCTTATTAATATTCAATGAAATGGTTTTCTATTTAATCACATTTGATTCATATACAGTGGATGTTCTTACTAACATTCATTTTCTATTAGTTTATATTCACTAATCCATATTCAAGTTGGTTCACTTCCAAATCAAATTCAATTTTATTTAAGGTTCACTTAACTTCCAATTGAATTACAATTACTTTAGCTTTCAATTTCATTAACACTTAATGAATTATATACAATCAACTAACAATCATATAACAACCAATTTATATTTATTTCAACCAAATTCCTTTGCTTTCAATTGGTTTAATTAATTGATTTTCATTCAACTATTCAACTTTCAATATCATTAGATTTTAATGAATTAACACCTACATTCATTATTTCATATCAATTTAATTTAATTGATTAACATTCCATTCACTCATTCAATTCAATTTCTAAAGTTGAATTTCATTTACTTAACTTAAGTTCACATTTATCAATCAATTCAGCTTCCAAATTCTAAAGTAAATTTTTATTTAACTTTAAATTCATTTTTATTTATAACTCACTTTTATAAATATATTCATATAGTTTCACTTCTCATATATATAAGTTTATTTCTCAATTGTAAATCACTTTAATTATACTTTAATTCTTATAATCATTTTGCTTATATTATTCAAACAACTAAACAATCAACTTATATACACTTTAATAATTTTGAAAAATTATTCTTTATATATAAAATATAATCAAGGTAAAATTATTTCATTTCCCCAACTTAAAACAATATTGTGTCGAATTGTTCTATACAAGTGTTTAGAGATCCCTATCAACAACGTTAATTACTCGTATTAACCAGAATCTATATACCACTCAACAAACCAATCATCACAATATAAAACAATTTTATATTCACTAACAAATACGCTCTCATAGCTATTATTACACTCAAACTCATTCTAGAGTACTGCTGACTCTATCTCTAATGAGAAATACCCAACAGAACCATGGTTGTCGCTTAACCATATGCTCTGATACCAAATGTAACGTCCCGGAAAATTTTCGACTTTCGAAAATTCAACATTGATACTCACTTTATCGACTGCCGAGAAATCGAAGGCCGGAAACCCGAAATGTTATGGTTTTAAGAAAAAGAAAGACAAAGAAAAAGAGAGAAAAGGATAGAAAAGATAGAGAGAGAAAGAAATAGAAAATACATAGAAAATAGAACGGAATAGAACACAACACAACAATATCAGAATCTCACAATTCGCAGCGGAACAACATATATTAATAAGTGAATAATCTTTAAACAAAGAACTATATCAGTTATTACATTTTGTACATTACATTTCATTATCATATCATCAGAGTGTACAACAACAACAACAAAAAATAGTGCAGCGGAAAAAGAAATACTGTATAACTAGTAATACGCCATGCCATCCATCTTGCCTCCAGCAATTCCAGAATATCCAGAATATCCTGATAAACCTAACTCTTGACTGCCCGTGTGGAAATTGGTGGGCAGCCAGAGTTTAGGAAGGAAAACAATAAACTCCGAGTCAGTCATGTGACTGGTGTGGGAACTCAAAACAGTTTATTTATCTTTGAAAACAAAATTGAGGAATATTTTTAAGTCAATTCGCAATGCTTTTAAAAATGAGACTACCATAAGGCCTCCCGCACACACACACAATGCAAACGCAGAATCGGAGGAGATTTCTCCTTATGATAGTCAAAGATGCTTGATACGCATTTAAAAGAACATTTTATATTATTACTAGTGAATAGTGTAGGAAAAATTCATTTCGAAAGTAGAATATAAATCTTAGCCAACATAGACATTCCGAACTATGCCTACTGTAGCTACCCTCCAAACAGTGGGGCGCCACCATAAGTGAATGATAGGTTCTACAACTAATACCGTACAAGATCGTATTGTTTCTTTGGATTTCCAACGAATGATCAGGCCAAGGAACTTCCCATTGCCACATGAGAATGCCTCTGGATGGACATCCCCGAGAACTAAACCGGATCTCTACCAACACAAGGCCGGGTTACCCCTAACTGAGTAACAACTGACCGAATATGCCATCCCCCGGTCCTTTGGGACCTTTTCAACCGAGCGCTCGTAATCAATTCACACAATCATAAAGTGTTTTCAACATGAGTAAGTATCTGGGCTCCATACCATGACACCACCCTTTTCCAGAAGGAAATGCACATACCCTAAAGGGCGCTACCCCTCATAACCTTGCTGCATCTTTCCTGTTTTGACCATTCCCGAGGTGTGAGGCTCGACGAAGTCACGTCCACAAAAACATACTTTATACAAAAGCCATGCTTTGGGTCAACAAATGATCATAGAAATGATCACCAGGATAGACGATCAAATAAACGATCCTATCACAAATAATCAACACAATGATCATTTACAGCAACACTCAGCATGTCACATTACCAAATTGGGAATATATCGCTGATAACATTCAACTACATAACCTCTGAGCTCGTACGTCTCAGAGAAGGGTGCTAAGCTAAAAGAATAAATTCTCCGCCACCAACAGAAATATATTTGAAAGAAATCTGCTTTATATCTCAATTTGTAATGTCAGACATACAATCCATACAAGTCTGTTCCGGGATCGAACAAAACCGAAGGCACTTACAAAGAAGTCCTTGCAATCCGGATATCCACAATCCTGATCGGATTTCCCATCACTTAGGGAGTCTCTATACCGTTGCAACTCAGTGCAGAGACAATCGACAGGTCATCCTATCGCTCTCGCAAATACCGGGTCTTCAACACCGATCTTCAAATGCAATTCACAACGACGTATCACATATTCGGAATGGGTTATACGACCCCATGGTCCTTTCCCGGTTAACCCGAATAGTGAGCGCTTATTCAAAAATAAGTGTGGCATTCAAATTCAAACAAATCACATCAAATACCTTTCAAAGGTAAATATTGATAGTCGGTTATTGAACTATCAATTGATATGCACACATCACCAGATTCCAAATAATTTTCCAAATTATTTATTTTCCAAAAATATCTTTACTAGATATTTAATTTCACACTTCAAAAATAAATCAATATTTATTTTTAGACAAATTCCACTTTCTTTTATAAATTCCTTAGTGAATTTATAATCCAAAATATCTATGAATATTCGATTTCAATTATTCATTTCAATATTCCTTTTCAATTTATCTTCAAAAAGATAAATTCTCAAAATATTCACTTTATATTGGAAAACATTTCCATACTTATTTATTCATAAGTAATTCACAAATTTTATTTATTTTCAACACTTAGAAAATATTCAATATACTTAAATCGAGATTAAGTATATATTTCATTCTTTAAGGAAATCATCCTCTTAAACATATTTATTTGGGTCAAAACGAATGTTACGTAAAAGATCGTTACGACAACCCAAAATCACTAGTATAGGGATTCGAAATTAAAATAGATATATAAATCCCAATACTATACAAAAAATTTCCTTTCGGAAATCATTTACTATAACAACAGTGCTATAGTCCACCATTTCCTTTTATTTCTCGAAAACGTCTATTTCAACAATAAATGTTGAAATCTATGGTTTCGAATCTCAACACATTTTAAAACATCGTTAGATCGTTTTAATTCTATTTAAAACATCACATTCTAAACATTTTCTTTAACATATTATTCACTATCCAAAAACGTGAATATACTACGTTAATCAATTTCATCATTTCTATACGTTTCATTTCAAAGGATTATTCACAGTCAAAAATGTGAATATAACTCCATTAATAGGTTTCAACAATTTACTTATCAAAATAAGTTGTTTGCGAATTTATAAAACAACGTTTATAAATTCCTTTTCTATTTATTTTATAACAACTCCTTTTATAAATTCCTTTATTAACCTATTCGATTTATAACTCAATTATAAACTAAAGGTTCGTATTATAAGTTAAATGCTTATAATTTATTTGTTTACAAAATCGTTCCTTTAAATTTCACAATTATAAATCTTATAACTTATAAGATTCATTTATTCACCCAAATCTACTCTTTTAATATCCTTACAAATTTTATAAACCTACTGTTTATAAAATTCCATTTATAACTTCACCGTTTATAATTCTATAAATTTCATTCATTTATGGAATTCATTTTCACTTCATTCAAACACTTATAAAAACTCATTTTATAATTCCAATATTTTAATTTATAAATATCGATTTATAAATCCTTTATAAAATCAATTTATACTATTATTTTCAAACATCTTTAATCTCCTTTACAATTTCACCATTTTGATTCATAAAATAATTAAATTTTATAAATCCTTTATTTCAACTTTTCATAATAAATTCAGTAAATCCCGATTTTAACTCTTTTATAAAATCATTAATTCATATTTCTCAAAAATCAACTTTAACCGTATTTCTCAAAAATCAATCTTTAACTATATTTTTCAAAAACCATAATTTTTATAACATTAAAATTATATCGTTTATTTATTTCAAATGAATCAATTTCAAAAATATTTTATATACGTATACTTTCAAAAATCACTTTAAAAATCATTTTAAAATTCCAAAACTTGGTCCAATATTGCTACATACCAAATAGTCAATCACGACAACAACGATATCATATATCGATTTGATAATCCATCAAATATCAAAATATCTGAAATCAAATAAAAACTGTTGAGGAATCCAGTTGGATCCCTCCAACCTGTTTTCCTGCATCCACAAACATTAGCACAATACCAATTTCGCTCCAGTACGAAATTATCGCGGTATATGGGATTTAAAATATTATCCGCTTAATAGACGGCGCAATAGGGTCTCATCCGCTAAACAAATGCGGGAAATCAATAACTCCAATATATACATATGCCAATATATATATATATTGCTATTATATATAATACCAATTTCACTGTTTATGAAATATTCGCGGTATATGTTTTTAATAAATAACATCCGCTTACTAACGGCACATAATGTCTATTTTAACAATCAATAGATAACAATCATCATTCAAACATGCATTCAAATATTTTAAATCTAACTATTTAAAATAAAATCGAAACTGATTCGATTGAGTGAGAAGTTCTCACCTTGATTCCAATTTCGATTTAGCGATTTATTTCGAATAAAATTAAACGCGCGTTTAATTTTACCCAAAATTCTCACTAACTCCAAACGACTCCAATCCAACTCCATCGCGTAGTGCTCGTCCATACGATTCCAACGCAACTGGTTTCGCGCGTTTTCGACCTCGTATGAAAAAGTTATGATTTATGAAGTTTACACGAATTTTTTTATATATAAATTACAACATTTTCTAATTAATTTTCAACCTAACCAATTACTGGCCACTAGATCCTGTTGCTTGCATCTTGGCCGTTCCACGCAACAACCCTTCTTCCTTCCCTCTCGTTTGCATATGCAGTACGTGAAAACCCATAGCATAAATTTAGGGTTAAATTTTTCACCAACCACACACCACTTCGACACGATCAAGAACCATCATTGCGTGCGCCTCCCCCAGAGCCACCACCGGCCCAAGCACGGCCCCACTCGGTCGCTGCGTTTGCACGCAGTTCGAGGCCGAACGCGCCTCCTTCAAACCCCTCCCCACGTCGATCCATGGCTCCAAACGCGATCTCCACCATTGGATCTCGAGATCTCTTCATGCTCTACATCTTTGTAGTTGGAAGTTTCGTCTAATTGTTGATGGATCTGGAGTAATCGAGGGAGGAAGGAGAGAAGTTTCTGGCCGTTGTTTATATCAGTGGCGGCTAAGGTTAGGTTTAGTTATTATTATTTTTTTTATTTATGAAGGGTAGGGTGTCTATTTATAGGAAACGAAGGAAACACTATTCATTCCGGAAATTCCAAACTCCGATTTACGCGCCGTAACCAGCGTTTCTAGGGTTTACCCCGCGTTCCGGACACAATGGAACAGGTTTCGAAAGCTAATTCGGACATCTGTGCGAGTTATGGCAATAAACGTTCAATTTAAATTAAACCGATTTAAATGATTTTCTAGGCGTTTTAATTTGTACCGGACAAACGGTAAATCCAATCGACACGAAATTTGAAACCTTACAATAATATCACATTACGGATCCGATGAAACTGGTTTCGTCGAAATCCGAGACTTTTTGAAAAATGGCTATTTTAACTCGCCAAATTAAAATTAAAAACAATTCAATGCGTTTCGAGCTGCCACGATCAAACGATAACTCCGATTGCTACGAAAATTGAAATCTGGTAATAACTAACTATTACGGATCCAATGGAACTAGTTTCGTTCAATTCTGAGACTGTTCAAAAATTGGCTAATTTACAGTCGATTATTAAATATTAAAATATTCAATTTTCACAAATTAACTCTTAATTCGATTTTAAAAGTTCTAAAATATCATTCTAACTTCAATATGATAAAATAAAATTTTACAAATCATTTTCGATCATATTTAACCCAATTTTCAATTATTTCCATAATTTAACATATTAAATTATCTATTTAATTATCCAATTAAATCCAATTATTCGAATTAAAATTTATTCGACTTATACATTCACTTATTAATATCTAAAATAAATTAAATATTCAAATTTTAATTACTTAAAATCCTGGGTCGTTACATCAATGATGATCCTAAAGTATCCATATTCACTCTTGAGTTTCGAGATGTTGATGATATATCTCGAATTCCATTCGTTGAGAATCTGTTGATTTCTGTGAGTCCTTTTCGGATATGACACCCAATCGCGCAATTGAATATTGTATTGACTTCATTCTTGGTTCTCGGCCTGTCAGTCGTCCTCACATAATGTAACAACCCGCATATTTATCGAGTTTGTATTTAAATATTTTATTTAGATATTAACTCGTTAATCGGATTTTGGTCCGAAAAGCTACTTTTTGCAAACGGTCAAATTAGGACTCGAGACCACTTCCATTGAGTTCGAAATGTCGTTTACAACTTTTTAAGTATAAACATCGATAGGTTTGGAGTTAGTGAAATTTCACTAACTTTTCCCGCTTTGGACTTTGGGTTAGTTTAGCCTATTAAGCCCAAGTTCCAACCCTCTTCTCCTCACCCTTCATAAATTTCCTAACTAACACAAGCTTGGGCATTAATGGTGAAAGGAATTGGAAATTAAAACTCCAAGCACAAATTCAATTGCAAATCCAACATTCAACTCCAAATTCAAGTAGAAGATATTGGATTCAAGCTTTGGATTGCTTCTCCTTTCTTCTCCTTGCTTTCAAGCTTCATCTTCATAAATTTTAGTGCAAAGGTGAAATTTTTATCTCACAATTCTAGTCTATATCTATCTTGGGCTGTTGGAAATGCATCCCTATCATGTTTGCATGCACATTTGCATTTGGTTTGGATTGGATTGGCGAAAAACTCCACTTTTTAGTGTTTTGGGGTGAATTTCTGGCTTAGGTCGCTCTGTCCCCCTTAGGTCGCCCAGCATCTATAGGTCGTTCACGTGGAAAAGTCGTCACCTTCATTTGGGTCGTTTCTGGCCTTAGCCCATTCGTCCACTATAGGTCGTTAGGCCTTAGGTCGCTTGGAGTTAGGTCGTAGGTCGGCAGGTCTTCAGCTCGCACGCGTTGAAAAGGCACGTCTGGAGTTAGGTCGTTCGCGAGTTAACGTTAGGTCGTTTGCGAGTTAGCGCCCTAGGTCACTCGCGTATAGCTCGTTCGGAGTTAGGTCGTTAGGCCTTAGCTCGTATGGCCTATGCAATTTGGTTAGGTCGTCCAACCTCAACACCTTAGGTCGTAAGACCTTAGGTCGTACCCCTTAGGTCGTTAGACCTTAAGCCTTCACTATTGGAACTCGTTAGGTCGTAGCAACCATAGGTCGTAGGTCGCTCACACGGAGTTAAGTCGTAGGTCGTCTCCGACCTTATATCGCTCAGCTAGGTTTCACTTTAAGTCGTTAGGTCGTTTGGACCTTGTTTCCAGTTAGGTCGCAAGACCCTTAAACCGTTAGGTCACTAGGTCGCGATGTTTTAGGTCGCTGCACCCTATGCCTCTATAGGTCGTTCGACCTTGCTAACTTTTAGGTCGCGAGTTTTATAAGTCGCTCGCCTCCCTTAGGTCTTCACTAGGTCGCGATGTTTTAGGTCGCTGCACCCTATGCCTCTATAGGTCGTTCGACCTTGCTAACTTTTAGGTCGCGAGTTTTATAGGTCGCTCGACCCTATTCCCCTTAGGTCGTTAGACCTCATTTTGTCTTCACTAGGTCGTACCGTTTTGGTCGGGGCGCTGCCCCGCACCCCGCCGGGGGCGCTGCCCCTTGGACCCCCGCGACCTGACCGGGCAGGTCGAACCCCGTAAGCGGTGGCGTTGCCCCCGCACCCCCACCTTGGGGGGTTGCCACCCCCCCTGGACCCCCCCTCCGTAGGGGATCTTATCTGAAAAACATTGAGCTGATTTCCTTGGATTTTATTCACATCTCCGTATGCGATTTTTGTGACTGATTGTTTCTACAATTGCTTCTGTGTTTTGTCACTTTATAATATAAAGGTTTCAATACTAGTAGTAAATATCAAACTCTTTTAACAAACGATTTCAACTCTATTTTTAATAACAAAGCTCTTTTCTTAAACCGTTTTCCAATCTATTAGTATATACAAGCCTTTACCTCACTCGGACGAGAAATCTAATTAAACGACTTAGTAAAACAAGTGGTATGAAACGCTTGCGTTCACTTCGTCGGTTAATTCTTGGACTTGTTCGATTGAACCTCTTGTGACAATTTTATTAGTGAAGATTTACAGTTTGTTCGTAAATATTTAAGTTAAGCAAGTGGTTATGGGACATGAAGCTAAACTTCTATATTTACTAGCTTAGTGTAATTGACACTTCTCGTTGATCTTGATGATCGCTTTATGAATTAGACTAGCAATTGCGCGATGTCTCTTTCATTGCAAGGTTAGACTAGACACCACTTGTGTGATTCCATTCACACATACCTTTCTGCTTTTTGGTTAGTCTTGACCTCAATCTGTGTGATTCCATTCACACATGCGGGGTAGCTCCCCATGGTCTTCGGACCGTCATGTGATAGGCCTCTTTCCCTTTTTATGATTTCTGGATTTCTCGTGTTGATTTCTGGAATTTATGTCATTGACTTGTTATGAGTACAAGTTTAGGGTATGATGCCCTCTTCGAATCTTTGAGAAGATTCTTGTGATATTAATTATCTCTTATTGATTGATCTTCTGTTGATCATTATTTACATACTTATAGTGGTATGTCGTTATGGATGTTTATGTTTATGCCATATCTTTTATGTTATATCATGTCATCTGATATTTATAGCTAGACTGATCCGTTTATTATTTTCTTAAATAATACTCGGGTCAGACCGAGATGTTACAGGTGCTTCTGCTTGACTTCTTCCCAGGGATTCATCACTCTGACTTTTGGCTAACTGTTTAGATTAGCAGTTTTTGTTGTATACACTTGAGATATAGACTCATAGTTGTATTCTTTTGTATAGCACGTGTTGCTATTCTTTTGTATTATCGTGGATCTTACTGACCTCTACTCTGATGTACACTTTCATGTGTTAGTTATATATTCATATCTTCTTCCGCCTTTGTGATATGGATATCTGTGACTGATTTGTGATATGATTATTTCTATGTTTGTTTCCAAAGATTATTTATAGCCACCGTGTGATAAGCAATTACATGGATGGTCGCTCCTCAACAGCCTTATTCTCCGTGCTAGTTGACAGCATTACTCCGGAGTGTTCTTAGCTAGCGTGGGTATAGAGGTGGGGCGTCACACATAAGGATGTCCACTAGGGAAACGAGGTGATTCATTGAATTTATTTGATATTGCCATTCTTATCCCTTTTCGGATATCCTTCTTGGATACTCAATTGTTGATGTACTATGTGGTATTACTTTACTTGAAGTAATGATGTGTTGTTTGTGCTCTTCTTCTCGTTCGAGAAGATATCTTGTCATTACTCTTATATCTCATAGATTTCTTTTAATCTATTGAGCGGTGCTAAGGTCATTCCTCGGCTTGACGTTACACCAATTTTTTGCGAGCTACGAGACGTGGAGGATAGCGTTACTCTTAGCGCGTTCCACACTCGTTGTGAGTCTTGTGAGTGGTTCATTATACCATTCGGAATAATGAACACTCCAGTCTATTCCATCAATCTTGAGGATCGAGTATTCTGGGAATAACTCATGAGTTCTTCTTGTGTTTTTGATTTTTAGACTAAGTAATAAGTTATGTTTTCAAATTTCAAAAAAAAAAAAAAAAATTAACTTAAGATATGTTTCTAAGAGGAATTGGTTTATATTTTTAGGAAAAAAATATATTTTAAGTATTATATATGAGGTATTTCTTTTTTTTTAAAAAAAAGAAAAAAGAAGAAAAGAATTTTTGTGTTGGGTTGTCCGTCTAGTGCTTTAAGAATTCTGGTCGATGCGTTTGGCCAACGTTATCGATAGGGATTTCCTAAACGCTGTGATGAGACAGTCAGACATGGTAAATTGAGTTTTAATTAGTAAAGTTTGAGAATAATTAATATGGTGGAGTATTAATTTTATTTTAATTGTTTAATAAAACCATTGAACCATAGTGAGTGTTGGAGGAGTGGCGAGGCAGTTTTGATCGTTTGATCAACTCTCCAGCCAATCGATGGGGTTGTTCACTATAAATCAATGGTAAGGCAATACCCTTATATTATGTGAAATTTGAGAAATTGAATATGGTAATTTGGGTAAGTAAAGTGAATAATTCTAATTAAGGGGATGTCTTAATTAGAAGAAAATATCATTTGATGTTTTGATTGATAAAATGATGTATTTAAGGTAAAAGAATACATTAGTTTGAAAATTAAATTATTAATTGAATATTTTAGTACAAGTTATTAATGATGACTATAAAAATTTATTATGATGGATAATCAATAATCATCTCTTGATACTGCAAGAAATTAGTTATCTCTTCGAAAATGAGTTTTCATAATGAATTGTTTTAAAGCTAGATTTTGTAAAGTAATGAAAATATTTCCACTTAATAATATGTTTTGTGGTGATTACATAAAGTTGATCATAATTTTATATGTCTTAGCTTTCCAGGGAAAAAGAGGATCATTTAATAAATGAAAAAAAAAAAAATCCTTGTTTGAAATTAAAATGGTTTGGGAGAATTTCAAATTTCAAATTGATTTTAAATGCTGAAATTTCATTTAGAAAAGTGCTGTACTAAAACAGTGATAACTAGAGACTTATAATTTCAAATAAGCTCAATCTCTTTGCAAAAGAAAGAGCTTTCATTAAGCTATAAAGTTTCTTTGTACCACTTTAAAATATTTTGCGTTTTATTGAGTCTAAAATGGGTTTGAGTGTGGATAGACAGTTCTGCCTTATTACAAAATTTTCTAAAATTAAGCTGAAAGTATATTTAACATAACTTTCAAACCGTAAATCCGATTTTGATGATATTTATATTGCTGGAAAGCTTAGACTGAGTAGAACAACTTTTATATTATAAATATTTTCATATTTTGAGTTATTCTAGGTCAAAATTTAAGATTTTTACAGAAGGTTTTTATTTTGAAACAACTTGTTTTCTTATTAGTTAAGTGCATTCTATCTATTTTGTGAATATAATTTGGTTGATGTTTTGTATGAAAGTACATATTTCAAACTGAAATATATTATGGTAGAATCTATGAGTAAAACATTTTATTCACTTTAAATAAGAGTTTTGAGAATAAATTGGATATTTGTAAGAAATCTTGAAAATTTTCAGAACATTGAAGTTCGAGAATTTGATTTTAAAGAAATTAGGTTTTTGAAACCTTAAAAATATTTCTTTGTAACATGAGAATACCATTCTTTGAGTTTGTTGTCTTTGAGCCATTATCTAACATCGTGCATTATGCGGTCACTTGAGTCTGGTGGCCTTTGTAGAAACCACCGCTCATCGAATTCTCTTACCTCTCTTGTTGTCAAACTTAAGTTGGTGTGGTTCTTTCCGTAATGACACACGGAAAGTCATGATGATAACTATCTTATTGATTAGAGTCCGGGATAAAAGTTGAGCTAAATCCCGACTCTATTCGAGAAAATTCCTAAAAATCAATATCACTGGATTGATCCTTTGGGTAGCATTCTGTTGTGTTCTTATTTTGAAGGTGAGAAGCCTTCGAATCATAAGGTATTGCTTATACAAATTTTATAGTCTGCTAATCCCGACAAATATATTTAGGAGATTATAGAATTTATCGAGCAATTTTATCTTGGTCTTCTATCAATTTCAGTTGAGATAAAAAAATTTAAACTCGAGCTTTTCTATCTTTCTCTTGATTGATGAAATAAATGAGTTGAATATAAACTCTTCTCTAGAAATTGCGAGGACGCAATTTTGTTAAGGGGGGAGTTTGTGACAACCCTGCTTTTGAAGATTACTTGTAAATATTAAATTATAACGGTAGTTATAATTTAGCATTGTGAATTAAAATAAAATTGGAGATTTTAAATTGTTTATTTGGAATAAATAATGAATTTTGAAAATAAAATATGAAAATAAAGTTTGGAACTTTATTTTATTTGTTTGGGTTGATAATGAATGGAAAATGATGTTTATTTAGAGAAAATGCAATAGTTATATTAATTATTATCAATTACTTCTTTTAATAATTTTTAAAAAGAAGTGTGAGATTTTAAAGGTTGTTTATTTAAATAAAAAGAGGGAAATTGGTTTAAAAATAAGTTTTTGCTATGAATAATATTTTAAAATGGTTTGAGATATTTTACTAAGTAAGAAAATAAATTCAGAGGAATTTTATAAGTTAAAAATGTAGACTTTTACATTTAGTTGGTGAAAATTGTGTTATTGTGAAATAAAGGATTTTAAGAATAAAAAAATGCTTTAAAATATAAATTAACCTTTTTATATGATAGAAAATGTTTTATTTTATATGTATACAAGTTTTCATAATCTTCTTGTGTAAAACTTGTGAGAAAATGAATTTTTGTTTTTGTACAAATGTGGTTATACACATATTTTAAGTGTTGTTTAAGAGACATTAGACCATTTTATTTTCCGTTTGGGTCCAGATGGCCCATTAGCCTTAGCAAGTAACGAGAAAAGGAGAAACTTTTCCTGTACGTTCATAACATCTCTTCTTCTTCCTTCCTGTAAAAGAAAATCTCCATTTTCTTCCAACCAAGTTCTCAAATTTAAATCTTTTCTAAATAAATTGTTGTTCCTATCAAATCTAATCCGAAACTAAAAGGTAATCTCACCCCAAATCTCAATATTTCATCAAATTCTTATTTGAGAAGGGTTTTTTTTCTAATATACTATGTATTCTTGTTGCATGTCTATATATTGAAGTTTATACAGGTTAATTGAAGCTTCCTCCTTCTTAAAGCTTGTCTAATTCAACACAAATTCGAGTTATATTTTCTCTACAGCAAGGTGAGTAACAAAACTCACAATTTTCTAGCTTTGATTGAGATTTCAAGGTAGAAATGTCAATTTCGTTTATTGCATTTTATGTGTGAATCATTGTCAGTAAATTGTGCATACCTCTTTCGTTTTAAATCGGAATTTGATTTTCTTTGATGTTCTGGAAAGCTTGAAAAGAATGTGACAAACTTCATATTAAGAACTTTTGAAAATTTTGAGCGTAGTAGGTCGAAAAACCCAATTCAAACTCGCTGCCCTGTCACTGTAAAACCGTGACTTTCTGTGCTAAGTGTTATTGGTAATTTAAGTATATCATCTTCGTTTGATGTCCGAATTTGATGATTCCCGATGTTCCTGAAAGCTTAGACAAAGTGCTACAAGTTTTATGTTTTGAGTTTTCGAAAATTTTGATGTTTACTTGATCAAAATCATGCTTACTTGTTGCTGTTCCGAGAGCAAATCAACAGCAACAACGTTCACAGGCCTGAAATTTATTTTGGCCATAAGTTATACATTTCTTATCCAAATTTAATAATTTTGGATGTTCTGGAAAGCCAAGACATAGTGCTACAAGTTTTGTGTTTTTAGTTTTCCATAGTTTTGAAGTTATCCATTTCAAATCTGAGTGTTTCCATTGCAATCCCGAGAACAAAACTATTATTTGCTCTGTTGTTGAATCTGAAACTAAATTATGCATAACTCTTTCGTTTCTAAACCAATTTCAATAATTTTAGATGTTCTGGAAAGCATATATCATATGCTATAAGTTTTATGTTTCGAGTTTTCTAAAATATTGAAGTTTTATCAGTCGAAATTTCGTTTGTATGTTGCTGTCCTGAGTGCAAAACGACAGCAATAACAATCATTGACCTGAGAATTTTATTAGCTTATTTTGCTCTCATTCTTGTTTGATTTTGATGATGTTTTTGAGATGTTTTAAGAGCTATGATGCTTATCAATAAGCTAGCTATATCTAGATAATTTGAAATTCAAATTTAAATAGAATTTGAATTGATTTTGGGTTAAAATTGATTTGAATTCGTATTGAATTCAAGTTATCGGTCTTAAGTTATCTTTCTTGTTTTTCATTGTTTTCGAGCACGGTTTTCTCTAAACCATTTTGAAGTAATTTTTGAAATAAACGAACATTTCAAATTATTATTATATAGTATTTTAAAATTATTTTTTCTAATATAAAATCTATTTATTTCCTATAATAAAGGAATATCAAATATTGGTTTTATTAATCATTTCAGGGAAAAGTTTTAAAAGCTTGTTTTCTCTAGTAAACTATTTTAAATATAAAACACTCACTTTTGCACTATTCGAACATATGAGAAAGACAATTAAACGATTTAGTAAAACACGTGGTATGAGACATGTGAGTTTACTATTTCGGTTAATTCCGGACTTGTACGATCGAAGCTATTTGAGATTATTGATTTTGAGATGTTTGCCATTTTATGGCATATTTTGAGTTTTATAATTCCTATTTACCGGAATTATTTAAGATGGCCAATATTTGACGAGTATTATGGTTAGGGATCTCCTAAGTAGGAGTATGGTCGATGAGAACCATCACGATGTTTTATTTACTTGCCAATGATATAAGGCAAGTCTTGAGTATATGATTTCATATTTTGAGATTTATGGTTTATGAGGAACCATCACGATGTTTTCACTTGTCGATGAAATGAGACAAGTTACAATGCCATTTAATACTTGTCGATGAGATGAGACGAGTATGGTGTCTCTTTACCACTCGCCAATGAGACGAGGCGAGATATGATTTTCTGAGTTTTATGATGTTCCTAGTGTGGCACCGACTAGCGGCTAGTAAACCGCTAAGTGCGAACGAGTGGTATGGGACACACGTTAACACTTTTCGGATTCATATCCGTGAGTTTGTGACACATTCACGATGTTTACCTAACAGAACTGCTTTGAGAGGTGTCAGCGACCTTGTCATGAGGACAAACTGCTTAGGGAGGTGTTAGCAACCTTGTTAGGGCTGACAAAATAGCTTGGAGAGGTGTCAGCGACCTTGTCATGAGGACAAACTGCTTAGGGAGGTGTTAGCGACCTTGTTAGGGCTGACAAAATGGCTTGAAGAGGTGTCAGCGACCTTGTCATGAGGATGAACTGCTTTGGGAGGTGTTAGCGACCTTGTCAGAGGCTTCGGCCGTTTGAGAATGGCACGTGCAGCATCGTTTCGGCATGCAAATGGGATTTGGCCAATCCGGGGAATTTTTATGAGTTTTTGATTTTGATTTCACCAATTTTGAAATGATGAGTTAACCTATAGCCTTGAGTTAGAGAAAGGCTTATATATATATGTTGTTTTATGATGATTTCGATATGGGGATTATAAACTCTTATTGAGTTTCATAAGTTTTTATTTGGAGATTATCATCGGCGATTGTTTATGTTATTTGAGTGTATTATAGAGTTTACCTCTTTTGAGGCCTTTGTATACTTAAACGACATTATTTCACTCATGAGTATGTGTTCTTTCTATTGCCTCTTCTCATTTGAGAAGAATTATCACCTTGTATCTTATGCTTCGTATTATCTTCTATCCTTATGAACTGATTGTTTTAGCTAGACTGACCCGCGTATTTTATACTCGGGTCAGACCGAGTTGTTTCAGGTTAGCAATCAGTTATGGGACTTAGCTTTGATGCATCTGCTTGGATATCAGCCTAGCACTTTTTTGTAGTTTATATTTCTTTCTGCCTGACTTTGATATGTATTTGATTAGATGTATATAGTGTGGTCTCTGTACCACTTTTGTATATTAGTCTGTATCATACTGGGATGTATCTGTGTATATGTATTTATGTATATGATGATTACTGTTCTGTGATGTGATATGCATTCTATTATTGTACTTTGTTCTGATAGATCCATTTGCCACCTATAGTTTTGTATTAAACATTTATTGGATATGTCGATCCACTTGAAATAGAAAAAAAAATATAGAGCATTTATCGACGTATGCAGTAGATATTTAAGACAAGATTATAGATGGCCGCTCCTAACCAGCCCTATTCTCCGCATTAACAGACAGAATTACCCAGTAATTCTCTTTGTTAATGTGGGTCTTGGGGTGGGGCGTTACACATTTCATGAACATTGCCTACTTTTCATATTTTTAATTATTTCCTTCACCTCTTTTAATACCTACCTTTTTTTAGGGTTGTTCATATTTTTGCTTTGTTTCAATTCCTACTTTGTTTATATTTAGCTTTATTAGCTTTCCACTTGTTTCAATCTTCATTCTTGTAGCTTCATTTCATTTTTTTTGAATCTCATCCTCTGTAGCTTCATTTTTGTCTCTCTTCACCTTCCTTCATCCTTTTTTTCATGTTTCTTCTTCAAATCTCCTTTCTCTCCTTTTTTCCAAAGCTTCTTTTTTCCTCTTTTCTTCTTCTTATTCTTCAAATCTTCTTCTTCTTTTTCAAAGCTTCCTTTTTTCAATTCTTCTTCTTCTTTAATTTTTTTTCTTTTTCAAGCCTTCTCTTCTTTCCATGTCTTTTTCTTTAAATCCAGATCTATATAATCTTCTCTCCAAAACTTTTTATAAAAGAAGATTAAGATAGCAAGGAAACAAAACAAATTGTGAAAGTAGTTGTGGATCCAAATCTGGCTAGAAAAGGGAAAGCAAAAAGGTGAGTGATTCAACCCACTTATGCAATACTAAAAATTCCATTGCAAGTTAAATAAAATCTATGATGTGATATATAATTTTTGTAACAACCCTAATTTTAGTGATTACCTGAGAATATTAAATTATAACGGCGGTTATAATTTAATAGTGTAAATTAATAACTAATGAGGAATTTAAATTGTTTATTTGGAATAAACAATATATTTGAGGATAAAAATGAGAAAATAGAATTTTGAAAACTTGATTAACATGATTTGAGATAATAAAATGAGGAAACTGTGTTTTATTTAGAGTTAATGCAATAATTTTGTTAATTATTGCTATTTACTTCTTTTAATGAATTTTAAAAGAAGTAATTAATTTTAAGATGAGATATATTCAAAATAATGATGGAATTGAGTTTAAAAATATAATTTAAGTGTAAAATTATATTTGAAAAGGGTTATAAAAATTTTATTACACAAAAATATTATTTTTGTGTAATTTATAATGCTAATTACAATGGAATTTGTAATTAAGGATGTAGATTTTTTATTTATAAAAAGGAAAGGAAATATGATGATAAAAAGTTTTAAAAATATAAATAATCTTCTATTTTGAGTATATAAAATTTTATCATCATGAATATGAAGTTTTATAAATTTTTGATATGAAATAAAGTTGAATAGATGATTGAATTTGAAGGTGTGCATTGTTAACATGTAACTAAGTGATTAATTTATAACCTAAGCTAATTTCCTTGAAAAATTGGACTCTAGCCCATTAATACTTGACTTGGCCTGTTAGCAAAGAAATGAGAAACATATTTCTCTTCCTCAAACATCAGTACGTTCATTCTCCTTCTCAGCCTTCTCTTCCTAAACCCTAATTCCTAATTTCAAAATTCAAAGCTCAAATCAAAGGGATTTTGTCCAATAATGTAGAGTAAGTGTTTTAAACTCTATCTCTATCCTTTAGAACTCTAAAAGAATGATTTTGATCCCCTTTTTGATCAAATTGCTTGCTGTCCAAATTTTGTTCTTGAGTTTTTTTGGTGATTTTGGAGAAGCTAAGAGGTTAGCAAGGCTTAAAAGAGGATTTAGCAAGCTATAGGAAAGTAAAAGGTGAGTTAATCACTCACACTACTACCTCTAATCTATGAGAATAATTTTCAGTTGATAATTGAATTGAATTGGATGGTTTGATGGTTGAATTGCTTTCAAATTAGTGGTGAATTGGTTGCTTGAATTTGAATGATCGCATGGTTGTAGTTTGCTGAAAATTGTTTGTAAAAATATCACTGCAGTAAAACAGCGATATCTTAGAGCCAGTTTATCCAAGTTAGCTCAATCTTTTTGCAGTTGAAAGAACATTCTATTAGCTATAAGTTTTCTTTTAATTACTTTAAGAAATTCCATGGTTTAGAGGGTCGAAATTGGGTTTGAAACTGATGTACACAGCTTTGCTCTGTGCAATATTTTTGTTGAAACCTGATATTGAAATCACCCTAACTTTGAAATGGTAGATCCAAATTGAGTTAGGTTTTTTTCAGTTGGAAGATTTTTGTATAATAAACAACTTTTATGTTCATTACTTTTTGTGATTAAGCTGTTTACTAAGAGTAATTTGAGTTTGAAGATGATGTAACCTTTCTGTCTTGTGTTTTAATCTTAGCTTTAAAACACAGAAATTCTTTTAGGCATATCTTTCTAGTTTCTTGTCCGATTTAGATGATTTTTGAAGTTCCGGAAAGCTTATTTTAAATGTGACAACTTTACTGTTGTACACATTTTCATATTTTGAGCATAAGTTGATCAAAATGCTGTTGCAAACTCTCAGCTCTGTCACTTTAGTAACTATGTTATCCAAACTGAACACAGTTAGTAAATTGTGCATATCTTCCTTGTTTCTTGTCCGATTTGGATGATTTTTGAAGTTCCGGAAAGCTTATTTTATATGTGACAACTTTACTGTTGTACAAATTTGCGTATTTTGAGCATAAGTTGATCAAAATGCTGTTGCAAACTCTCAGCTCTGTCACTTTAGTAACTATGTTATCCAAACTGAACACAGTTAGTAAATTGATCATATCTTCCTTGTTTCTTGTCCGATTTGGATGATTTTGAAGTTCCGGAAAGCTTATTTTATATGTGACAACTTTACTGTTGCACCAATTTGCATATTTTGAGGATAAGTTGATCAAAATGCTGTTGCAAACTCTCAGCTCTGTCACTTTAGTAACTATGTTATCCAAACTGAACACAGTTAGTAAATTGATCATATCTTCCTTGTTTCTTGTCCGATTTGTATAATTTTTGAAGTTCCGGAAAGCTTATTTTAAATGTGACAACTTTACTGTTTTACTCATTTTCATATTTTGAGTATAAGTTGATCAAAATGCTGTTCCAATCTCTCAGCTCTGTAACTTTAGTAACTAGGTTATCCAAACTGAACACAGTTAGTAAATTGTGCATATCTTCCTTGTTTCTTGTCCGATTTGGATGATTTTGAAGTTCCGGAAAGCTTATTTTAAATGTGACAACTTTACTGTTGTACACATTTTCATATTTTGAGTATAAGTTGATCAAAATGCTGTTGCAAACTCTCAGCTCTATCACTTTAGTAACTATGTTATCCAAACTGAACACAGTTAGTAAATTGATCATATCTTCCTTGTTTCTTGTCCGATTTGGATGTTGTTTTGAAATGGTTTGAGAGCTATGATTCCTATCAATAAGCTGGCTATATTTGGTGAATTTGAAATTCAAATTTAAATAGAATTTGAATTGATTTTGAGTTAAATTCGTATTGAATTCAAGTTATCGGTCTTGAGTTATCTTTCTTGCTTTTCATTGTTTTCGAGCGCGGTTTTCATTAAACTATTTTGAAGTGATTTTTGAAATAAATGGACATTTCAAATTATTATTATATAGTTTTAAAATTATTTTTCTAATATAAAATCTATTTATTTCCTATAATAAAGGAATTTCAAATATTGGTTTTATTAATCTTTTCAAGAAATAGTTTTAAAAGCTTGTTTTCTCTAGTAAACTATTTTACATATAAAACATACACTTTTACACTATTCGAACGTATGAGAAAGGGAATTAAACGATTCAGTAAAACACGTGGTATGGGACATGTGCGTTTACTATTTCGGTTAATTCCGGACTTGTACGATCGAAGCTATTTGAGTTTAATAATTCTGAGATGTTTTGCCATTTTATGGCGTATTTTGAGTTTTATAATTCCTATTTATTGGAATTATTTAAGATGGCCAATATTTGGCAAGTATTATGGTTTGAGATCTCCTATGTAGGAGTTTGATCGATGAGAACCATCACGATGTTTTATTTACTTGCCAAAGACATAAAGCAAGTCTTGAGTTTATGATTTCATATTTTGAGATTTATGGTTTATGAGAAACCATCATAATGTTTTTCACTTGTCGATAAGATGAGACAAGTTATGATGTCATTTAATACTTGTCGATGAGATGAGACAAGTATGGTATCTCTTTATCACTCGCCAATGAGATTAGGCGAGATATAATTTTCTGAGTTTTATGATGTTTTTAGTGTGGCATCAACTAACGGCTAGTAAACCGTAAAGTGCGAATGTGTGGTATGGGACACACGTTAACACTTTTCGGGTTCCTATCCGTGAGTTTGTGACACATTCACGATGTTTACCTAACAGAACTGCTTTGAGAGGTGTCAGCGACCTTGTCATGAGGACGAACTGCTTTGGAGGTGTTAGCGACCTTGTTAGGGATGACAAAATGGCTTTGGAAAGGTGTCAGCGACCTTGTCATGAGGACGAACTGCTTTGGAAAGGTGTCAGCGACCTTGTCATGAGGACGAACTGCTTTGGAAGGTGTCAGCGACCTTGTCTAAGGCTTCGGCCGTCTGAGTTTAGCACGTGCAGCATTGCTTCGGTATTGTATTTAGGGATATGGCCAATCCGGGTTTTCTGAGTTTTGAATTCGCCGTTTTGGCGCATTAATGTTAAGATTTTCTGAGTTTTGAACATGCATTGAATTCTTTATTGAGTTTGAATTCGTATCGAGTTCCATGAGTTTTTATGATTGAGATGTATGTGTGAGATTTAGCCGTCTTGACCTACTTATGAGTTTAAGATCTCACATTCTTATGGAGTTGTCTTGTGTTGCTTTCATGACTTCTATTTGTGATTGAGATGAGTTTTCTCCCTTTTGGAGTAATGGTTCATCGAACCATTTGAGTTTTGCTTGAGTTTTATATGAGTTGATTTGAGTTCATTATGAGTTATCGATAATGATATGAGGCACTTGCGTTTTATTTGAGTATTGAGTTTGAGTTACCTCTTTCAAGGTATTTTGTCACATAGGTAGCGTTTGTTACTTAAGTATTAAGCTATGAGTTATCTAATCCTTCTCCTCATTCGAGAAGAAGTATCACTATATCCATTCTGCTTCATATTATCGATATTGACTGATTTGTGTAGCTAGACTGACCCGTGTATTTATACTCGGGTCAGACCGAGTTGTTTCAGGTATCATCTATTGGACATAGCGTGAAGTTGATGTTGGATATCAGCTCTTCTTTCTCTTGAGTAGTTTTCGTTCTTTCGCATACTCTGATGTAGTTATATTTGATTCGATATTTATGGTGTGGTCGAGTACCACCTTTATTGTATTCATATTGTATTGTACTAAACATGTATCAGTGAATATGTATATACATATGAGGTTGGTTACTGTTCTGTGATGTGATTTACATTCAGTTATTGTATTTTGTTCTGATAGATCCGTTAACCACCTATAGTTTTGGATTAAGCATTTACTGGGTATGTCGATCCACTTGAGTTGAAAAAAGTTATATTGCATTTATCGACGTATTCAATAGATGTTTAAGACAAAATTATAGATGGTCGCCCTTAACCAGCCTTATTCTCCGCTTTAGTAGACGGAATTACTTGTTAATTCTCTTTACTAAGGTGGGTCTCGAGGTGGGGCGTTACAGCTTGGTATCAGAGCTGTGGTCAGAACAAAGTAGAATAAACACAGAAAAGTACGTATATCATGATACATCGAAGTACAATACGAGTGAATCATTGTTCTTTATTCGAGCTTGCTTTCAAATCGAGCCTTGATTCTTTTTTGAGTTTTGGGATTGTTGAGATGGAATATGTCTAGGAATATAGATATATTGTATTCCGTAGTATTCCATGATAGAGTTTGATGTCATCTTATCTTATATAAAATATTATTTGAGAATATATTTACATGAGTAGTATTTCTTTTATGGAAATAATTTGAGAGTGTTGGGTTGTCCATCGAGTAGTTAAGAGTTCTAGTCGATACGCCTAATCAACGTTATCGATAGGAATCTCCTAAATGCTATGATAAGGCAATCAAACACAGTGGTTTGTGTTTTAAAATTGAGATTTTGAAAATAATATTTGAGATTAAATATTAAATTTATTTTTGAATGGTAATTGCAGCCATTGATTTTAGAGATGAGCATTAGAGTGGCGAGGCAGTTTTGATCGACTCTGCAGCCAACGGACATATCAATTTATTAGAGATTCAATGGCGAGGCAATGCCATTTATTTATATATATTTATTTGAAATTATAAAGATGAGAATATGTGAGAAAATTATTGAGCTATACTTTATTGAAAGTACATTTTGAGATTTTAGAATCTATATTATGTACATTGGACGTTTTAAGAGAAGAGTAAAGAGAATTTAAACCCTTAATTTATTTGAGGAATATTATTATTGATTTACAAAATTCTTTTGGAAACTAATTTTGAAGTAAGAGATGAAATTTGAATTTTAACTTTGAGTTTTAAATTACTTACTAAGTAATATAGTAAAGAGTTTGATAAATTTTTCAAATGTTGAAAATTGAGATTTTAAAATTTAAAAGATAATTTGAGCTTATATTCTTGTTCTTGAGTATATTCTTTCTTTGAGCTATTATTATCTACGTGCATTTTTCGCGGTCATTCGAGTTTGGTGGCCTTTTGAGAAGCCATCTTGTGATTTATCTATCTTGTCTATCGTGTCTACCCTGTTGTGAGGATGTTCTTTCCGCATATTTATGTAGAAAATCTTATTGATGTTCTTCTCTATTGCTTAGGGTTCGGGTTTAAGTGAGTTTGATCCCGACTCTATTTGTAGATTTTTATGAAATCAATCATTTTCGATTGATTAATTGTTGAGAATCTTATTGAGTTTTGATCAAAGACGGGATATCTTCGAAATTATTTCGACTTACTTGGAAAATTCGATGGTTTACTAATCATTATTTTAGCATTTGAT
The DNA here is from genome assembly GCA_030765085.1 of Allium cepa. NCBI lineage: Eukaryota > Viridiplantae > Streptophyta > Magnoliopsida > Asparagales > Amaryllidaceae > Allium > Allium cepa. The sequence goes on from CM060944.1 coordinate 462,098,048, forward strand.
AAGCCGTTGGATTAACCAAGGGAGTTTTTGATTATTTCTTTCGACCATTCTATATTGAGAGTATGAATGATTTGGAATTCAAGCATGTCTTTATCCTTCGATGGTTGTATCTTTTATGTTGTTTACAGCTCTTTTTCAAGAAAATTGCGGGGACGCAATTTTTGTAAGAGGGGGAGTCTGTAACAACCCTAATTTTAGTGATTACCTGAGAATATTAAATTATAACGGCGGTTATAATTTAATAGTGTAAATTAATAACTAATGAGGAATTTAAATTGTTTATTTGGAATAAACAATATATTTGAGGATAAAAATGAGAAAATAGAATTTTGAAAACTTGATTAACATGATTTGAGATAATAAAATGAGGAAACTGTGTTTTATTTAGAGTTAATGCAATAATTTTGTTAATTATTGCTATTTACTTCTTTTAATGAATTTTAAAAGAAGTAATTAATTTTAAGATGAGATATATTCAAAATAATGATGGAATTGAGTTTAAAAATATAATTTAAGTGTAAAATTATATTTGAAAAGGGTTATAAAAATTTTATTACACAAAAATATTATTTTTGTGTAATTTATAATGCTAATTACAATGGAATTTGTAATTAAGGATGTAGATTTTTTATTTATAAAAAGGAAAGGAAATATGATGATAAAAAGTTTTAAAAATATAAATAATCTTCTATTTTGAGTATATAAAATTTTATCATCATGAATATGAAGTTTTATAAATTTTTGATATGAAATAAAGTTGAATAGATGATTGAATTTGAAGGTGTGCATTGTTAACATGTAACTAAGTGATTAATTTATAACCTAAGCTAATTTCCTTGAAAAATTGGACTCTAGCCCATTAATACTTGACTTGGCCTGTTAGCAAAGAAATGAGAAACATATTTCTCTTCCTCAAACATCAGTACGTTCATTCTCCTTCTCAGCCTTCTCTTCCTAAACCCTAATTCCTAATTTCAAAATTCAAAGCTCAAATCAAAGGGATTTTGTCCAATAATATAGAGTAAGTGTTTTAAACTCTATCTCTATCCTTTAGAACTCTAAAAGAATGATTTTGATCCCCTTTTTGATCAAATTGCTTGCTGCCCAAATTTTGTTCTTGAGTTTTTTGGTGATTTTGGAGAAGCTAAGAGGTTAGCAAGGCTTAAAAGAGGATTTAGCAAGCTATAGGAAAGTAAAAGGTGAGTTAATCACTCACACTACTACCTCTAATCTATGAGAATAATTTTCAGTTGATAATTGAATTGAATTGGATGGTTTGATGGTTGAATTGCTTTCAAATTAGTGGTGAATTGGTTGCTTGAATTTGAATGATCGCATGGTTGTAGTTTGCTGAAAATTGTTTGTAAAAATATCACTGCAGTAAAACAGCGATATCTTAGAGCCAGTTTATCCAAGTTAGCTCAATCTTTTTGCAGTTGAAAGAACATTCTATTAGCTATAAGTTTTCTTTTAATCACTTTAAGAAATTCCATGGTTTAGAGGGTCGAAATTGGGTTTGAAACTGATGTACACAGCTTTGCTCTGTGCAATATTTTTGTTGAAACCTGATATTGAAATCACCCTAACTTTGAAATGGTAGATCCAAATTGAGTTAGGTTTTTTTCAGTTGGAAGATTTTTGTATAATAAACAACTTTTATGTTCATTACTTTTTGTGATTAAGCTGTTTACTAAGAGTAATTTGAGTTTGAAGATGATGTAACCTTTCTGTCTTGTGTTTTAATCTTAGCTTTAAAACACAGAAATTCTTTTAGGCATATCTTTCTAGTTTCTTGTCCGATTTAGATGATTTTTGAAGTTCCGGAAAGCTTATTTTAAATGTGACAACTTTACTGTTGTACACATTTTCATATTTTGAGTATAAGTTGATCAAAATGCTGTTGCAAACTCTCAGCTCTGTCACTTTAGTAACTATGTTATCCAAACTGAACACAGTTAGTAAATTGTGCATATCTTCCTTGTTTCTTGTCCGATTTGGATGATTTTTGAAGTTCCGGAAAGCTTATTTTATATGTGACAACTTTACTGTTGTACAAATTTGCGTATTTTGAGCATAAGTTGATCAAAATGCTGTTGCAAACTCTCAGCTCTGTCACTTTAGTAACTATGTTATCCAAACTGAACACAGTTAGTAAATTGATCATATCTTCCTTGTTTCTTGTCCGATTTGGATGATTTTGAAGTTCCGGAAAGCTTATTTTATATGTGACAACTTTACTGTTGCACTAATTTGCATATTTTGAGGATAAGTTGATCAAAATGCTGTTGCAAACTCTCAGCTCTGTCACTTTAGTAACTATGTTATCCAAACTGAACACAGTTAGTAAATTGATCATATCTTCCTTGTTTCTTGTCCGATTTGTATGATTTTTGAAGTTCCGGAAAGCTTATTTTAAATGTGACAACTTTACTGTTTTACTCATTTTCATATTTTGAGTATAAGTTGATCAAAATGCTGTTCCAATCTCTCAGCTCTGTAACTTTAGTAACTAGGTTATCCAAACTGAACACAGTTAGTAAATTGTGCATATCTTCCTTGTTTCTTGTCCGATTTGGATGATTTTGAAGTTCCGGAAAGCTTATTTTAAATGTGACAACTTTACTGTTGTACACATTTTCATATTTTGAGTATAAGTTGATCAAAATGCTGTTGCAAACTCTCAGCTCTATCACTTTAGTAACTATGTTATCCAAACTGAACACAGTTAGTAAATTGATCATATCTTCCTTGTTTCTTGTCCGATTTGGATGTTGTTTTGAAATGGTTTGAGAGCTATGATTCCTATCAATAAGCTGGCTATATTTGGTGAATTTGAAATTCAAATTTAAATAGAATTTGAATTGATTTTGAGTTAAATTCGTATTGAATTCAAGTTATCGGTCTTGAGTTATCTTTCTTGCTTTTCATTGTTTTCGAGCGCGGTTTTCATTAAACTATTTTGAAGTGATTTTTGAAATAAATGGACATTTCAAATTATTATTATATAGTTTTAAAATTATTTTTCTAATATAAAATCTATTTATTTCCTATAATAAAGGAATTTCAAATATTGGTTTTATTAATCTTTTCAAGAAATAGTTTTAAAAGCTTGTTTTCTCTAGTAAACTATTTTACATATAAAACATACACTTTTACACTATTCGAACGTATGAGAAAGGGAATTAAACGATTCAGTAAAACACGTGGTATGGGACATGTGCGTTTACTATTTCGGTTAATTCCGGACTTGTACGATCGAAGCTATTTGAGTTTAATAATTCTGAGATGTTTTGCCATTTTATGGCGTATTTTGAGTTTTATAATTCCTATTTATTGGAATTATTTAAGATGGCCAATATTTGGCAAGTATTATGGTTTGAGATCTCCTATGTAGGAGTTTGATCGATGAGAACCATCACGATGTTTTATTTACTTGCCAAAGACATAAAGCAAGTCTTGAGTTTATGATTTCATATTTTGAGATTTATGGTTTATGAGAAACCATCATAATGTTTTTCACTTGTCGATAAGATGAGACAAGTTATGATGTCATTTAATACTTGTCGATGAGATGAGACAAGTATGGTATTTCTTTATCACTCGCCAATGAGATTAGGCGAGATATAATTTTCTGAGTTTTATGATGTTTTTAGTGTGGCATCAACTAACGGCTAGTAAACCGTAAAGTGCGAATGTGTGGTATGGGACACACGTTAACACTTTTCGGGTTCCTATCCGTGAGTTTGTGACACATTCACGATGTTTACCTAACAGAACTGCTTTGAGAGGTGTCAGCGACCTTGTCATGAGGACGAACTGCTTTGGAGGTGTTAGCGACCTTGTTAGGGATGACAAAATGGCTTTGGAAAGGTGTCAGCGACCTTGTCATGAGGACGAACTGCTTTGGAAAGGTGTCAGCGACCTTGTCATGAGGACGAACTGCTTTGGAAGGTGTCAGCGACCTTGTCTAAGGCTTCGGCCGTCTGAGTTTAGCACGTGCAGCATTGCTTCGGTATTGTATTTAGGGAGATGGCCAATCCGGGTTTTCTGAGTTTTGAATTCGCCGTTTTGGCGCATTAATGTTAAGATTTTCTGAGTTTTGAACATGCATTGAATTCTTTATTGAGTTTGAATTCGTATCGAGTTCCATGAGTTTTTATGATTGAGATGTATGTGTGAGATTTAGCCGTCTTGACCTACTTATGAGTTTAAGATCTCACATTCTTATGGAGTTGTCTTGTGTTGCTTTCATGACTTCTATTTGTGATTGAGATGAGTTTTCTCCCTTTTGGAGTAATGGTTCATCGAACCATTTGAGTTTTGCTTGAGTTTTATATGAGTTGATTTGAGTTCATTATGAGTTATCGATAATGATATGAGGCACTTGCGTTTTATTTGAGTATTGAGTTTGAGTTACCTCTTTCAAGGTATTTTGTCACATAGGTAGCGTTTGTTACTTAAGTATTAAGCTATGAGTTATCTAATCCTTCTCCTCATTCGAGAAGAAGTATCACTATATCCATTCTGCTTCATATTATCGATATTGACTGATTTGTGTAGCTAGACTGACCCGTGTATTTATACTCGGGTCAGACCGAGTTGTTTCAGGTATCATCTATTGGACATAGCGTGAAGTTGATGTTGGATATCAGCTCTTCTTTCTCTTGAGTAGTTTTCGTTCTTTCGCATACTCTGATGTAGTTATATTTGATTCGATATTTATGGTGTGGTCGAGTACCACCTTTATTGTATTCATATTGTATTGTACTAAACATGTATCAGTGAATATGTATATACATATGAGGTTGGTTACTGTTCTGTGATGTGATTTACATTCAGTTATTGTATTTTGTTCTGATAGATCCGTTAACCACCTATAGTTTTGGATTAAGCATTTACTGGGTATGTCGATCCACTTGAGTTGAAAAAAGTTATATTGCATTTATCGACGTATTCAATAGATGTTTAAGACAAAATTATAGATGGTCGCCCTTAACCAGCCTTATTCTCCGCTTTAGTAGACGGAATTACTTGTTAATTCTCTTTACTAAGGTGGGTCTCGAGGTGGGGCGTTACAGCTTGATATCAGAGCTGTGGTCAGAACAAAGTAGAATAAACACAGAAAAGTACGTATATCATGATACATCGAAGTACAATACGAGTGAATCATTGTTCTTTATTCGAGCTTGCTTTCAAATCGAGCCTTGATTCTTTTTTGAGTTTTGGGATTGTTGAGATGGAATATGTCTAGGAATATAGATATATTGTATTCCGTAGTATTCCATGATAGAGTTTGATGTCATCTTATCTTATATAAAATATTATTTGAGAATATATTTACATGAGTAGTATTTCTTTTATGGAAATAATTTGAGAGTGTTGGGTTGTCCATCGAGTAGTTAAGAGTTCTAGTCGATACGCCTAATCAACGTTATCGATAGGAATCTCCTAAATGCTATGATAAGGCAATCAAACACAGTGGTTTGTGTTTTAAAATTGAGATTTTGAAAATAATATTTGAGATTAAATATTAAATTTATTTTTGAATGGTAATTGCAGCCATTGATTTTAGAGATGAGCATTAGAGTGGCGAGGCAGTTTTGATCGACTCTGCAGCCAACGGACATATCAATTTATTAGAGATTCAATGGCGAGGCAATGCCATTTATTTATATATATTTATTTGAAATTATAAAGATGAGAATATGTGAGAAAATTATTGAGCTATACTTTATTGAAAGTACATTTTGAGATTTTAGAATCTATATTATGTACATTGGACGTTTTAAGAGAAGAGTAAAGAGAATTTAAACCCTTAATTTATTTGAGGAATATTATTATTGATTTACAAAATTCTTTTGGAAACTAATTTTGAAGTAAGAGATGAAATTTGAATTTTAACTTTGAGTTTTAAATTACTTACTAAGTAATATAGTAAAGAGTTTGATAAATTTTTCAAATGTTGAAAATTGAGATTTTAAAATTTAAAAGATAATTTGAGCTTATATTCTTGTTCTTGAGTATATTCTTTCTTTGAGCTATTATTATCTACGTGCATTTTTCGCGGTCATTCGAGTTTGGTGGCCTTTTGAGAAGCCATCTTGTGATTTATCTATCTTGTCTATCGTGTCTACCCTGTTGTGAGGATGTTCTTTCCGCATATTTATGTAGAAAATCTTATTGATGTTCTTCTCTATTGCTTAGGGTTCGGGTTTAAGTGAGTTTGATCCCGACTCTATTTGTAGATTTTTATGAAATCAATCATTTTCGATTGATTAATTGTTGAGAATCTTATTGAGTTTTGATCAAAGACGGGATATCTTCGAAATTATTTCGACTTACTTGGAAAATTCGATGGTTTACTAATCATTATTTTAGCATTTGATAAGCCATTGGATTAACCAAGGGAGTTTTTGATTATTTCTTTCGACCATTCTATATTGAGAGTATGAATGATTTGGAATTCAAGCATGTCTTTATCCTTCGATGGTTGTATCTTTTATGTTGTTTACAGCTCTTTTTCAAGAAAATTGCGGGGACGCAATTTTTGTAAGAGGGGGAGTCTGTAACAACCCTAATTTTAGTGATTACCTGAGAATATTAAATTATAACGGCGGTTATAATTTAATAGTGTAAATTAATAACTAATGAGGAATTTAAATTGTTTATTTGGAATAAACAATATATTTGAGGATAAAAATGAGAAAATAGAATTTTGAAAACTTGATTAACATGATTTGAGATAATAAAATGAGGAAACTGTGTTTTATTTAGAGTTAATGCAATAATTTTGTTAATTATTGCTATTTACTTCTTTTAATGAATTTTAAAAGAAGTAATTAATTTTAAGATGAGATATATTCAAAATAATGATGGAATTGAGTTTAAAAATATAATTTAAGTGTAAAATTATATTTGAAAAGGGTTATAAAAATTTTATTACACAAAAATATTATTTTTGTGTAATTTATAATGCTAATTACAATGGAATTTGTAATTAAGGATGTAGATTTTTTATTTATAAAAAGGAAAGGAAATATGATGATAAAAAGTTTTAAAAATATAAATAATCTTCTATTTTGAGTATATAAAATTTTATCATCATGAATATGAAGTTTTATAAATTTTTGATATGAAATAAAGTTGAATAGATGATTGAATTTGAAGGTGTGCATTGTTAACATGTAACTAAGTGATTAATTTATAACCTAAGCTAATTTCCTTGAAAAATTGGACTCTAGCCCATTAATACTTGACTTGGCCTGTTAGCAAAGAAATGAGAAACATATTTCTCTTCCTCAAACATCAGTACGTTCATTCTCCTTCTCAGCCTTCTCTTCCTAAACCCTAATTCCTAATTTCAAAATTCAAAGCTCAAATCAAAGGGATTTTGTCCAATAATATAGAGTAAGTAAACTCTATCTCTATCCTTTAGAACTCTAAAAGAATGATTTTGATCCCCTTTTTGATCAAATTGCTTGCTGCCCAAATTTTGTTCTTGAGTTTTTTGGTGATTTTGGAGAAGCTAAGAGGTTAGCAAGGCTTAAAAGAGGATTTAGCAAGCTATAGGAAAGTAAAAGGTGAGTTAATCACTCACACTACTACCTCTAATCTATGAGAATAATTTTCAGTTGATAATTGAATTGAATTGGATGGTTTGATGGTTGAATTGCTTTCAAATTAGTGGTGAATTGGTTGCTTGAATTTGAATGATCGCATGGTTGTAGTTTGCTGAAAATTGTTTGTAAAAATATCACTGCAGTAAAACAGCGATATCTTAGAGCCAGTTTATCCAAGTTAGCTCAATCTTTTTGCAGTTGAAAGAACATTCTATTAGCTATAAGTTTTCTTTTAATCACTTTAAGAAATTCCATGGTTTAGAGGGTCGAAATTGGGTTTGAAACTGATGTACACAGCTTTGCTCTGTGCAATATTTTTGTTGAAACCTGATATTGAAATCACCCTAACTTTGAAATGGTAGATCCAAATTGAGTTAGGTTTTTTTCAGTTGGAAGATTTTTGTATAATAAACAACTTTTATGTTCATTACTTTTTGTGATTAAGCTGTTTACTAAGAGTAATTTGAGTTTGAAGATGATGTAACCTTTCTGTCTTGTGTTTTAATCTTAGCTTTAAAACACAGAAATTCTTTTAGGCATATCTTTCTAGTTTCTTGTCCGATTTAGATGATTTTTGAAGTTCCAGAAAGCTTATTTTAAATGTGACAACTTTACTGTTGTACACATTTTCATATTTTGAGTATAAGTTGATCAAAATGCTGTTGCAAACTCTCAGCTCTGTCACTTTAGTAACTATGTTATCCAAACTGAACACAGTTAGTAAATTGTGCATATCTTCCTTGTTTCTTGTCCGATTTGGATGATTTTTGAAGTTCCGGAAAGCTTATTTTATATGTGACAACTTTACTGTTGTACAAATTTGCGTATTTTGAGCATAAGTTGATCAAAATGCTGTTGCAAACTCTCAGCTCTGTCACTTTAGTAACTATGTTATCCAAACTGAACACAGTTAGTAAATTGATCATATCTTCCTTGTTTCTTGTCCGATTTGGATGATTTTGAAGTTTCGGAAAGCTTATTTTATATGTGACAACTTTACTGTTGCACCAATTTGCATATTTTGAGGATAAGTTGATCAAAATGCTGTTGCAAACTCTCAGCTCTGTCACTTTAGTAACTATGTTATCCAAACTGAACACAGTTAGTAAATTGATCATATCTTCCTTGTTTCTTGTCCGATTTGTATGATTTTTGAAGTTCCGGAAAGCTTATTTTAAATGTGACAACTTTACTGTTTTACTCATTTTCATATTTTGAGTATAAGTTGATCAAAATTCTGTTCCAATCTCTCAGCTCTGTAACTTTAGTAACTAGGTTATCCAAACTGAACACAGTTAGTAAATTGTGCATATCTTCCTTGTTTCTTGTCCGATTTGGATGATTTTGAAGTTCCGGAAAGCTTATTTTAAATGTGACAACTTTACTGTTGTACACATTTTCATATTTTGAGAATAAGTTGATCAAAATGCTGTTGCAAACTCTCAGCTCTATCACTTTAGTAACTATGTTATCCAAACTGAACACAGTTAGTAAATTGATCATATCTTCCTTGTTTCTTGTCCGATTTGGATGTTGTTTTGAAATGGTTTGAGATCTATGATTCCTATCAATAAGCTGGCTATATTTGGTGAATTTGAAATTCAAATTTAAATAGAATTTGAATTGATTTTGAGTTAAATTCGTATTGAATTCAAGTTATCGGTCTTGAGTTATCTTTCTTGCTTTTCATTGTTTTCGAGCGCGGTTTTCATTAAACTATTTTGAAGTGATTTTTGAAATAAATGGACATTTCAAATTATTATTATATAGTTTTAAAATTATTTTTCTAATATAAAATCTATTTATTTCCTATAATAAAGGAATTTCAAATATTGGTTTTATTAATCTTTTCAAGAAATAGTTTTAAAAGCTTGTTTTCTCTAGTAAACTATTTTACATATAAAACATACACTTTTACACTATTCGAACGTATGAGAAAGGGAATTAAACGATTCAGTAAAACACGTGGTATGGGACATGTGCGTTTACTATTTCGGTTAATTCCGGACTTGTACGATCGAAGCTATTTGAGTTTAATAATTCTGAGATGTTTTGCCATTTTATGGCGTATTTTGAGTTTTATAATTCCTATTTATTGGAATTATTTAAGATGGCCAATATTTGGCAAGTATTATGGTTTGAGATCTCCTATGTAGGAGTTTGATCGATGAGAACCATCACGATGTTTTATTTACTTGCCAAAGACATAAAGCAAGTCTTGAGTTTATGATTTCATATTTTGAGATTTATGGTTTATGAGAAACCATCATAATGTTTTTCACTTGTCGATAAGATGAGACAAGTTATGATGTCATTTAATACTTGTCGATGAGATGAGACAAGTATGGTATCTCTTTATCACTCGCCAATGAGATTAGGCGAGATATAATTTTCTGAGTTTTATGATGTTTTTAGTGTGGCATCAACTAACGGCTAGTTTTATGATGTTTTTAGTGTGGTATCTCTTTATTTTTCTTGTACAAACTATCTTATTCTATTTTATTTACAAAACTATTTTACAAACTATTTTATTTATAAACTATTTTACACGGCTATTTTATATACAAAACCATTTCACAAGACGATTTTATATACAAAACTATTCTAAATTCAAAACCTTCTATAAAGCAAAGATGTTCAATTCCATATGGCTTTCCATATAGAGAAATTGATTTTGGAAAATTTTGATTCTTGTATAAGACGGAATTTATACAATTATAAGGTGATTTTCAAAACTGTTAATTTTTAAAGGTATTCGATCTGAAGAGATAAATCATATATATAATGGAATTTATATAAGAATGGTTTGATATATTCGAGATTATTGATTTTGGAAAGCATTTTGTCTAAAAATGAAATCTTATATATAATGGAATTTATGTAAATGTGATATTTGAAGCTATGATTTTGAAAGGGTACTATATGTGGTATGTTATATTTTGAAGTAAGAGGTATGGGGAAGAACCGTTCATGAAGAAGTATAGTATGATATGCTTCGATCCAGATGGACTTGGGGAATCCAGGAATGGATTCGACCGATAAACCATAATGAACTTGGGTGAATTTAGAAATGGATTCGAACTGATATGGTTGTCCGGACTTAAACTCATGAGTTCCTTGATTTTTTTCAGGGTAGATGGTTATTTATTTTACCCATTGGAGGCGCTTTTGATCCTGGGATCAGTGTTTATGGATCTTCCGGGAAGGAAGTGCATCCATTGCATAAATCATTGAATCAGCAGCGTACTACTACAGCAAGGGTTGATAATCCCTTGTTTACGAACTGGCTACGATATTTTTCTAGAATTTAGAAGGTAGAAGGATCTTCGGGAAAGTTTTGTGTCCATTGCGTAAATGCTAGATCAACAGCAGGCCACTGCTATTGTATTATCATCATTTGACATTGGATTTTGAGCGTTACTTCTCATACCTAATTTTAAGTATTTTTCATTGGGTGTTGAAACATGTGTACTAAGTACTTGGAGAATTCTAGTCTTGCGCCTGATCAACGCATGGCTAGAGCCTGCAAGAACGAGGATAAACCAGTTAAGACATTGAGTTATAAAAGTATTTTGACAAAGTATTATATAAATGATATTTTGATCATTTTAGTCAACTCTAAATACTTTAAATTGTTTGAAATATTGTTTATTTATATACAACATGGTTTAATAATAAATTATTAGAGTTGTAAATATTTTAGAAGTTATTAATTAAATAAAAAATATTTAAAGTAAATGATTGTTGATTTATTAATAATGTTTGAAAATTATCTTGAGATAAAACTAATAAATTTATAAATAATGGATTTAATGTTTTCAATAGCTACTTTGTAAATATAAGTAATGACGTAAATAATTATTTTCAAATAGTTTACATATATTTATAAAGATATTATTTAAAATATTTAAATGGTATTTATAAATGAAGCAAGAAATTTTATAAATGAATTTTTGAAAAGTATTAAGTATTAAAAATGGTTGATTTGCAAATAAAGCTTTTAAATGAATATTTCAAGTAAAATTTATATAAGTTTCTTTGAATGTATAATTTAAAGATATTATATAAATGGAAAAAAAATTGATTTGCGAAGTTTATTTATAGTAATATACTTGATAAATAAATTTAAATCTTTATTTTGGAAGTATAGTTTGGAATATTACTTGATTTCAAAGTACTAATAGTAAATTTATTGGTTTATTTACTGTTTGAATTTTTGTATTAAACCATAATAAATGTTTTTCCATGATTTGAATATTCATTCTAAAACAAGTGTGTAAAATTAATTATGAAGATATGAAATTTTATACTTTGATTTAGAAATTTAATGTAAGATTTGAGTATACTATTAGTTTCAGTTTAATAATCTTGAGTTTACACTTATTTAAAAATAACGAGTCTAATAAATCTTCGAATTTAAGGAACTTTATTTTAAAAGCTTATTATAATGTCTCGAAATAAATTTCTAACATTGTTTTAGACTTTGAAAAACCTTTACATAATGCTACGACGATGTTTTAAATATATCTTATATTTTTACTAAGTGAATGAGGATAAATGTTTTAATTGAATTTTTTTTAGATATATTGAAATATTTCCTTTCTCTTCAAGGGTGAATACCAAAAACATAAATTTTTATTCAATAACTGAATTAAGTTATAAACTTAAGTAGCGCAGTAGAAGCTTAAGTAATATTTTTGAAATGATTCATTAATGACTTAAATCCTTAATGGAAAACAAATAATAAGTGATTGATCTTTATATAAATAAATGAAAGTAAAGGTAAATAATGAGAAGAAAAAAACAATAGAATAAACTAAAGTAAATTTCAATTAGAATTTCAATTGTTGTAATGGAATAAAATTTTAACTATTTAATAATTGGAACTTCTAAAGTTGAAAGTAAGAAATTAAATGCTAAGTTATAAATGAAATATACAAGGAATTTGAAATTTGTAACTTGTAAACAAAAAGGATATGAAAATAAGAAATGATAACAATTAAACATTTATTTACTAAAATGAAATAAAATAAACTTGTGTAACTTTCAATTACATTCCTAGAAACATATATATATATATATATATATATATATATATATAACTTACCAGAATATTAAAAGTTGTAATGTTAAATAAGGATATGGAGTGGAATATTATACAAGAAAAACTTAAATAATGAAAATTTTCAATGAAATTTACTTTTTATAAAAAAAGAAATTTGATATGAAATAGTTATAAACCTGAGTTAATGCTTGAAGCTATTGATAATTAAAGTAAATAATAAAATGAATACTATATTGAATTTAATGATTGTAACTTCAGAAATGGTTGATTACTTTGATCCCTTGTGAAGATTATATGCTTGTTTGCAAAGATTGTTGTTATGTTGTATTGATTTATTTTTGATTTTATGTGATGATGGTATGCTTTTGGTTGATAGTGATTGTTGTTATGTTATGTTGATTGTTTATTATTAATTTAAAACAATATAATCACTTCACTTCTATATAATTATTAACCTCTTTGGATTATATAAGTTGTATGTTTTTGGTTTCATAAAATAAACGTTATTTGGCCGACAAATAGGTACGTTCTCGGATTACGGTTTTCTAGCGATGTTATATTGTTACCCCCGCTGTTGGGATTTATTATGTTGAAAATATATGATATATTTTGTTATTTTGACATTATGATTTCTCCTGAGCCTCTCCATATAAAGGAGACTCTACCGAAATTATTGTGGATTTTGGACGTAGAAATATTTTGTGAATTGTTTTTCAAAATTTTGTTAATTTGAATATAAAAGGATTTAGTTGTTTACAAATTAATATATTTTATTCAAATTATTTATTATGTAAATAAATTGTTTACAAATTTGATATTTTAAGTAAGATATATTAAGTACTTAATTCCTTTTTTTCTTTTCGGGGATGAAAAGTATTGAGTGGGGAAAAGTGTAACGACCCGTAATTTTCGATAATTAAAAATAGCAAATTTAATAAGATTTTTGTAAATGAATGTTTGAAGAAATTAAAATTTAAGAATTATAACTGAAATAATACTAAAATGAAATGCAACAATGTTAATTGAAGCTAATTATTAACGATTTGAATAGAATTCTAATTAATTGAAATAGTGTAAGGTTATACTTGGTCATAAAGTGGACATAAGAAAAAGAATGTAAATATTGAATTCATTAATGAAATAATATATTGTTAATGGAAATTGAATATAATTAGCGCCATGCAAGAAATGATAACATTTGTATGTAAGTAATAAACTTATAAATGTAATTAAAGGCTAATGATGACAATTATTATACATATTACCTATTTATTTGGTCTACTAAATTTAATTTGAAATTAATGGCAATTAATCCTTAATTGGTGCAGTTAATGTTGGTTTAATTGATAATGGTAAAAAAGTTGATTCTATATAATGTAACCAATGTAAATTTTTATCATAATATGACCTTTGATTTGAATAAAACGATGGAAATCAGTTTACTCAAATTTATTGGAATTGGAAATTTTAATAAGTGAATTTATTACAATCAATGAAATAAAAGGTTATGTAAGTGAAAGGTAAGATGAAATGGTAAAATATTGATGTAAAGGAAGATATAACAATGTTGACTATGTATGTATAATTGATTTAATATGAGAATGAAACCAAGGTAGATAAATTAGTTGAGACTTTAATTATAATTAATGTGTGAAATTGACCAAAATTCAATAAAATGGAAATATAGTAGTTAATACACATAAGGGATGGAAATTGGAGTATACTAACGTAATGAAATGTAAAAAAAATGTTAACTATGTTATTAGATCATAAGTTTGGACAATAAATAAAATTCTAAAACAACAAACTATAGTGAAGCAATGAAGTGGAAGGTTCTAACGCGTTTTAGAATAAAATTTAATAATAAGAATTGGAATAATTAATGTCAATTTTTGTAACAACCCGATATTTTAGCCACTCGCATGCATACATGCCGGATTTGAATTGCTCAAAATACTGCATTGTAAATAAATTTGGAGCAAATGAAATACAATCACAGACATAGAAATATCAGAATAACTCGCAGCGGAAATTAAAAAAACCATAGTAGTTCATGAAGCTACTATAACAAACTCTCAAACAAATACATAATATCAGTCTGAATACGTATATAATAGAAATCTCAAATACATAAAAGTTTATAAATACCAGAGTTTAAATAGAACAACTGAAACTGAAAAGGAATAGATAACTAGACAAGCAGATTCTCCATCGATTCCTAGCTCTAGAAAAGAAATCCAAAGCAAAGCTGTAAATACTCAGGCTGACCCGAGCGTAAAGTAAAACACAAAACACTCAAGTCTGGAAATATATATACTTATATAATGTAAACCAACTCAAGTGAACTGTAATAAAGATACAAGTAACTTAAAGGATGTCTGGGACCGCCCATCCTCTAAGGAGCCGTTAAACTATAAATTAAATACATCTCGTGGTTAAAATTCAAAATGTTATTTCATACTTCTAAATCAAATATCAATTTCAAAATTCAATATAGTTTCAAATTCATTTCAAATATCAAAGTATCATATCTTTCCAAAACCGTATTCATTTTATTTAATTTAAATATCCTTCCAAGTCACATTTCAAAATGGTTTATATTTCAAATCAAAATACTTCATTTAAACCATTAGAATTTGAAGTTATTATATTTAAAATCAAATATTTAATTCCCAAAATTTTAGTCCTTTCAAAGTTAATTTATTCACTTAAATTCATTAAAACAGTGAAAATTAAACTTTCACAGCACTTAGAAAATGCTACAGAAAGTTATGTTTAAAACAGTTCAATTTAACAAAAAACAGCATTTAAAAATGCTGCAATAGGATTACTTTAGTTCAAATAAAACTTTAATTAAATTTAGCAACTACAGCACTTACAAAGTGCTATAATAGCCCTTGATTAAATTTAACCATTTAGTTCATTTCTATCAACTACATCATTTACAGATGCTGTAATATCCTTTACATTAGAAATAATAGCATTTTAAAAAAGCTGTTAATTAAATTTCAAATATTCATTATACTTTCATAAACAATTAAAATTTTATTTAAATCATTTTAAACGTATGAAATCATATATTTTCAGTTATAAAACAATCATTTAATTATCCTTATATTCATGATTTTATAAAGTTAAATATTCATTCAAAAATCAAAATTTAATAATAATTCACATATTAAATTCAAGCATTAAATTTCAATTCATTAAAATAAATTTTTACTTTAACACTTAAGTTTAAAATTACAAATATAACTTATTTTTCACCTTATTTACTTAACTTAAAATTCACTTATAAACAAAATTCACGAATTCCAATTTAAGTTATATTTCAAAATTCAACTTAAATATTCATTTATTTCACATCTTAATTTATTCAAAAATCATTAATCTATTATAAAATCATTTTAAATTCATTTAAATTCAAAATATCATAAATTTATCATATTTTTATATTTAATTTAAATTCCATTTATAATCAAATCAAAATTTCCAAAGTAACTTATATTTCAAATTTCTAACTTTACCGTTAATTTATTTCACTTATAAATTTTTAGAAAATCAATAAAACTTTATAAATTCATTTTTAATTAGGTTTCAAGCAAAATATTATAATATTTACATTTTTGAGATATTTTAAAATTTTTAGAAAAACTTATATTAACCACGGGTCTGTATTAAATTTTCTAGCCTAGGCAAAATGATACGGATAATATATCATTTCAATCCGTAATTTACAAAGAGAACCTGGGTTTTATCATTTCAAACCCGCAGTCCCAAGTAAAATAAAATAATTGAAAATCGTTCAGGCCTATCATTTCAGCCCATAATGATTTTCCCCTATTCCAAAGTCCGTTCGGGTATGTATCATTTCAACCCATAGTGATTCTAATCTAAAGGGAACTTGCAGTGTGATAAACTGATATAAATAATTGAATAGCATTATATAACAGTAACAGATGATATAACAGGTGTTTAAGCATGGGAGAACATCATATGATCGTAACGTAGCAAATATATTATAGTGATATATTTTACAGATTCAAATGTGATCGGTTTACTAGTCATATAAGTATAAATACTGTCTGATGAGAATTACTCACAGGTGTAAGCTGAAGACAACAACCAAAGTACACAAACTGAGATCCCCAAAGGCGCGAAAGCATGATAATGATTCAAGAGTGGGAGAGCCAAAGCTAATTGCCTTGTTGCATGACAAACAAAACAAAGTACAGTATATAAATTTCAAACCAAACTGTTATAAACAAAGCTAGAAATATAAGCACAATACATAGTTGAACTTTTTGCACTTGCATTCAGCCACTTGTTCTTCAGCTATGGACTGGAAAAGCACTGTAATAGGATGGTTTTGGATCAGGTTAAGGTCAGGTTGAGGTCAAATAGGTTGGCCATAACAATATATGAAGGAGATGAAGGAATATATGTGCATCAACACACAACTACAAGCGACAACATGGATTTCAAGGCCTAAGTGTAACAGCCCAAATTTTTAACAAGTATTTTTCACTTGTATTTTTTAAAACTTTGGGGTTTATTATATAAAAATCTAAATTTTAAAGTGATTGTAAAAAAAAAAACAATTGACCAAATTTTTAATTCAATAATAAGATCTCTGAAATTTTGACGTGGTTAAGAATTAACTTTAGTTGGAAATTTGGGTTTTTGTCAAAGATGGTAAATAACTTAATTTCTAGCAAAATCAAGTTTTGATTAACAAATAAGATTTGAAAAAAAATTAGTGTATAAACAAAATTTTTAATTATGCGTTTAAAATGCGTGTTATTGATGGAATATTTTTAACGTATATTTACTACATAAGGGAACGTGTAAATTTAAAAAGCGTCACTTTTATTATGAAACTGGGCGCGTGTTTTGCATCGGTTTTCCACGCGTCTAAATTTATTACCTTGGATATAAATAATCAAATAAATCAGTATACATGCATTTTAAGTGGGAAAGAAATAAATTTTCTTTCCGTTGACTCCACTTATTTAATAAATAAAACCCATTGATTTTTCAATAACGTTCAAATCAAATATTCTTTTCCGTTTCTTTACTCTAAGAATCAACACGTTTTTTTGTTCAATTTTATAAACGTTCGCCAATTTTTTATTTTTCTGGACTGTTAAAACAACACAATAATTTTTACCTTAGCTATAAAATGGATTATCTACCTTTTAAAGTTAAGTAATATTTTGAATAATACATTTTTTTGTCAATGGTAAATAGATCAGAAGAAAAAAATGTAAACAAATTTTATTCCATTTAAGTAGTAAATTTTAAATTTTTATAGTGTACAAATGAACTGGGTAATTACGCGTTTAAAGGGCGCGTAAATTGAGGGAATTAATACCGTATATATATATATATATATATATATATATATATATATATATATATAAGAAAACGTATAGAATTTTAATCTGTTATTTTGGTATATTTTGGGCATAAAATATTATGGCTGTGGTACACATTCTTAAAAATATGACCTTAGTTGTAAATGAGTAAATTTATCAGTGGCATGTGTTTTAGAGGGAAGGAATTGTCCAGCGTTCAAATAAATTATGTTGCCTCTAAGTTCAATGCATTGCTTTGAAATTTTGATTTCCATAGTTTTTTTTTCCATTCAACAAAATTTATTTCTTGCATTTTTCAAAACACAATTTTCTCTTAAATCTCAGTCATGCGCAGTATCCATTCTCCAATCTGCTTGCCTATTTCATATGCGTTTTTCTCTTTACCCATATTTCTTACGTTTATTTTTCTCTTTCCAGTAAAATTTACTTCCCAATTTATATATATTTTAATTTGATCAAATCATTTTCAAAATGCTAAATAATAAATGAAAGTTTCACTTTGTTTAAGGATAACTCTAATTGGAATTTTAATAAAAAAAATAATTGGATTGTATACTTGCTTTAAAAATTTGTAATATTTGGTCCATTTTGATAATAAATCGCCTTTTAATGGTAATAAGAATCAGAGAGAGATGTAACCAAAGTTTTATCTTTTCAATTTAGTAATAAATGTTAAGAATTTATAGCATATTAATAAACTGGTAATTTCGCATTTAAGAGGGTACGATATTTAATGGTATAAATAACGTATATAGGAAAACGTAATGATAATAAAAACCAACGCATTCAATTTGCTTTAAATTTGGTATAAATCTTTGTCTAGTAAAACTTTGCCGTTTCTTTATAAATCAATGATGATTATAAAAATTTCAAATCCATGTACAACTTCATTTGGTTAATAGGTATATAATCTGTGATTTCCTTTTACCATTCTCAGCAATAAATTCTTGCTGTTTCTCCACCCCAGTCACATTTACTTCTTATTTAAAGAAAGAGCAAATATTTCCTAGATATTTTGTTTTTTCTCTTCCTAAATTCGTGCACGTAAGAATGCATTTACAAAATAAAACGCTTGCCACTCGAAACGTTTGCAATCAATGAAAGAAATTTATTTCCTCACCTGTAGAACGAGATTTCTGAAAAATCAAAGGAAAATCATGCAGCTTCCTTCTTTTACACGTTCAAATCAAAATTTTATCTTTACCAAAAATTTATCAACACATTTAATATCTGTTTAAATTTGTTATAAAATCTTTGCCAAAACTTTACCGTTTCTTCTTTTTAATAAACGTAATTATTTCCAAAATTTTTAAAGGAGAAAAGAAACGTGTACAAATGTTGCCTAATATTCCTGTCTGTTTCTTTGTGTAAATCCAAGCCACCGTGCAGTTAATTTAAAAATTTATTTCCTTCCTAATTTTGTTCACCTTAAATCACGCAAATATCCTCTGAGAAGAAATAAAAAAGAATGTGCATTTTAGCTTCGAAATTTATCCTACCTTACCATTTATCTACACTTAATTCACGGAAAAAAAAATCTCCTCTGTAAAAATCAATAACCTCTGCATATATTTGTTCCCTGATCTCATTCACCATTTCCTTGCATACAAAGAAACCCAATATTCTCCTATAAATTCAAGCCTCACATAATTTTTCATTTCATCTCAGCTTCTTCTCGCATGCAGCATCAGGTATGGCCTATGTTTATATTTTTCCTTCTTCCTCCTTTGCTTTCTTCTTCTTTATTTCCATTTTTTTCTCTTTTTTTGTTCACGCAAAGGCTTAAAACTCCACCACCTTAGGCTATGACTCCTCCTTCACCACTATATCCCTGCCCTCCTCCTTTACCATTGATGTCAGCCTCTCCTCCAAATAAAATTGCACGAAATTTTTTCATAAACTGATAACTAAGGTTTTGTGTCATCTAGCCATCCTTCAAGATTTTCGGTAGTGAATTTGACCAATTTATTTTAGAAATAAAATTTAAACTTTACCCAAAATATAATAGAGTAGAATAAAAAAAATATGAATGGAGGAGAAAGTATGCGTGTGGGTCATAAGTGTCCAAACTAGGTTGCAACAGCAGTTAGAGAAGGAAAATAATTAATAATAATAATTGAATAAGCAAATATAAGAATCGGCTGTAGGAGGGTTTTTGTACTAGTGAAGAAGTGTTCATATAATTAGTATTGTGAGTGTATATGTATTATCAACGTTATGCGCATAAAATTCTTTTATGATGCCGAGCATTAGATTTAAATTATTAGTGTTTCCGCCACTTGTAGAAATAAAAAGGGGTGAAAGTAAGTAACGGGCAAAATTTTGAACCGAGCTTTGAGAACGTAGTCTAACCGTGTGGTGGAGTAGTCGAGCCTATGGTGCTAATTTATTTCCATTCGTTCCCTTTTGTTTTCAGAATTTCGGCTTAAAATTTTTCTTAGTTTTGATTCGTTCCCTTTTCAAAATATAAATCTGGTCGCAGCCTCTGCATCAGTTTGATCGTGCTTCTGTGCGTTTTCTTTTTTCCAAGTGTTACCATCGTTGGAAATCAAACTTTCTACAGCATTCAGGGGAGTATTGCTCACCAGACAAACATACCTATATATCTGTGAATTTATGTAAACTTTTATTTAAATTTTATCTGCCTGTGATATAAGCGTATGATGTTAAACCCCATTATTAATTGACACATCATCACTTGTTTATTTATTTTATATTATTGCAATTATACTATTTAATGCTTATTTACTGTTAAATCATCACTGCAAGTTCCCTGTAAATTTGAGATCGTTATTGTAACATCCCGCCTTTTCGCACACTTTAAACCGACACACGTGCCAATTCAAAGCATACGCAAGGGCGGATTGTTATGGGGTAAATAAGAAAACAGAGAAGAAATAAAACAAAACAGAATCTCACAGCGGAAGGATAAAATATAATAATAAATATACAGTTCAAAACAGTTTACAAACACTTGATTTGCTTTATACAATAAATATCAGAGTTACACCTACCAATACAATCAATGCAGCGGAACAGTATGAGTGTGGTGCAATACTATAGATAATAATAATACGACTCCTTCGTCTTCGTCCTTCAAAGCTAAAGTCTTCGATCCTGAAACGCTCGGACTGACCCGAGCGAATTTGAAAAGACAAAAACACTCGAGTCAGAACTAAAAGATCTTATGTGAGTTAATTTAACAGAAATAAATATGAGTACAGTAACTCAAGAGATGTTCGGGATTTACATCTCCTAAGGATCCGTTAAACTATTTACTATGTAGTATATTGCGCTACTATAATAGTGTCTATTTATAAAATAAACTTACTTTTTAATAGCATTAAGGGGTTACCCATATAGCCCTTAACACAAATAATGCCAATAGTCTATACAGTACCGTAATACCTCCTGATCGGGAAGCTACCAGAGGATACTCCATAGGTACGACACAAATAGAAACTCGTAGTAAAGGCTCGGTATGGTAGGTGACATGGCACAATTACGCAATGCCAGGGTAGATATACCAATTACTATCCAGGCTGGTGGAAACGCGTAGCCGCAGTTACCGCCCACCTCGGCTAACTCCCCAAAATCAAAATATAGAAGTGGCCACTGAATCAATCCAAAATCAAAGTATAATATCGAAGAGGAGGGTCCGATCAAAGGAATGACCTCATTGGCCTGAGAATCGCTCCTGTTTTAGCCACCTTATGCCAACTCACGGGAGTCGGGTCCACGTATTTACCTTACAAGAAACGTCGCCACCACCTACTTCATTCTGGAATCTCCACCGCGTACACGGTTAGTCAAAGTGGTTTTCGGTATCGACAGAGAGTATGTCCATATCCGATCCCGGTCTCTTTGCCAACCCATCGTTATTATAACACCGCGGTCATTTAAAAATAGGTTATACTTTAAAAATCAGAATAAACATTCCATTTCATAACCATGAATACGATATCATTTCAAAACCCAAAACCATATTTTATCACTTATCCCAAATATAATTCTTTTCCAAAATCAAAATGCTTTAACTTCATATCGTCTGAAAATCAAATATTTTCAAAGCATAGTATTTTGAAAATCATAATTTAAAACCATAACTTCTAAAACTTGAATGGTTTGGATATTCAACGGTATATGAATTAAAAGGTTTAACTTAAATGTTACTTTGTAAAGAAATAGTTCTCATGGCTTTACAAATACATTTCTTTATTAAAGTCTAAACCAAAATTTGTATTATCTCTCTCAAGTTCCAAAACCACTTCAATTTATATATATATATATATATATATATCCATTTGGAGTATTAATATTTCAAAACTAAAGTTGGAATTTATTCCTTCAACCAAATTAAATGTTCTATTATTTAGTCTTGAATATTCACATAAAATCCATAAATAAATAAGAACTCCAATTTCTAGTAATAAAATATATATATTTTTCCCAATTCAAATTATACTAGAATATTCATTTCAATTTATTTTGGGAAAAATCCAATTATAAATATCATATCTTAAAATTTCCAAACTTAACATTTAAACATATGATATAAATTATTAAACTCCATTTTCTTAATTTTCTTCCATTTTTAATAAAGATTTTTATACACCTTTTAATTTCAAAATTTTCAACTTCATATGTATATATATATGGAAGAAAAATATTTATACAATATAAAATTTAAGATTATTATAAACCGTATTCCATCCAAACCATAGAAATCACCTTTAAATAGTTATATATATACCGCGGTGCCTGTATATAATTTTCTATCCTATGGTCAAGTGATACGGATATTTATCATTTCAATCCGCAATTTAAAAGATATAAAATTTTGCGGTTGTATATCATTTCAAACCACAATCCCGAATGAAATGAAATATGCATGATAATTTGCAATTTAATGATATACAAAAAACATCCATTCATCAACATCATCCATTGTTTGCGTAAAAAATGGCCGCAAACACCCAAAGTCGTGAAAGCACCAGTGTATGAATATAATTCAGCGATATTCAAACACAAATTACAGATCTCAGCAAATAACCCAAATATGTTTGCACAAAAGATGATCAAACAACTCCAAGTCGTATGAATTAGTTGATTTTATGTTGTTCGTATTGATTTAGGTGGTGTATGCAAATACGTAAAAAGTAGGGGCTAAACTGTAAAAGACACACAGATTTATAGTGGTTCGGCCAAAGTGTGCCTACGTCCACTTTATATGTTATTCTCCTTTTCCAATCCGATTACAAGTACAAAGCTTGTAGTACAAGTGTATGAAAGTTGTTTGAAAGTTCCTTCCAGGTTTGAGCTCTCAAACTTCTCTGCCATTGTTGTACCCCTGCCCCTCTATTTATAGAGTGAGGCTGGGGGCAGGGGTCTTGGATGCATATAGCTGCTGGTGGGCTTGGGCTGAAGTAATCTGGACTGGCAACTTTCTGGTTCGGCGAGGCTTTGGTTCGGCGGTGAGTGGTATGTTGTTTGGACCGGTGGTAGTATGGTGAGGTTGGAGTTGGTTCGGTGGTAGCATGGTCCGGTGGTAGCATGGTCCGGTTATGCTTGGAGGCATGTTGGTTCGGCGGAGGTCGGTTCGGCGATTGGCGAAGAAGTCTGGTTCGGTGGGAGTTTGGAAGTGAAGGGGTGTACTTGGTTCGGCAGGGAGATGCCGAATGCCGAATGAGCCTGTGCTTTAAATGCCGAATGACTTCTTGTACTGGGAACGCCGGATGAAACTGTGTGCTCTGAGTGCCGAATGAGGCTTTGCCGAATGAGATATGTGATATATTACCGAATGAATCTTCAAACCTTTGATACCGAATGGACTTTTATACTTGAATCATGAGTGAAATCCCAGACTTATATACGCTTGCTTGCTTCCTCTTAGCTCGGTCGTGGTAGAGACGCGCTCAACTTTGATATTCCAGTTTTGTCCAAAAAATGGGATAACACTTTGCCCCCCAAAATATGCCTTGTGATAACAAGGCGTGTTTTGAATAGTTCCGAATCCAATATCCAAAGTTCATAGCCACATTGCCAGAGTAGATCATCCTTGACTGCTCCGAGTCGATATCCAGTTCCAAATCCAACAACCAAAGCTTGAGCCAATTCCATGTCCATCCGAACTCGACAACCGAGTCCCAAACCATCCTTATCCAATAGCCAACAACCGAATCCAGGACCTCTTTGGGTCGATGTCCAAATTTATAACCTCTCCGGGCTCTTGCCAAGCGCAATCCACACCTGACGGTCGTGATCCAGTGTCCCTGGATGTTGAGCTAACCTCTCCGGTTTCTTGCCATGCGTAATCCATACTTGACGATCTTGGTCCAGTGTCCCTGGACGTTGAGCTAACCTCTCCGGGTTCTTGCCAAGCGTAATCCACACTTGACGACCTTGGTCCAGTGTCCCTGGACGTTGAGCTAACCTCTCCGGGTTCTTGCCAAGCGTAATCCACACTTGACGACCTTGGTCCAGTGTCCCTGGACGCTGTACGATGCCATGGCTTAAGTCCTAAGCCGAATCCTGGTCTCTCCGGACCCTTGTCGAGCATAGTCCATACTCGACGACCTGAAAATAACGATTGATAATATAGGGCCTAAGTCCTAGGCCGAATCCTGGTCACTCCGGACCCTTGCCGAGCATAGTCCATACTCGACGACCTGAATGAGTCAATTTACCACGTTCGGGCAAAGCGACTCACCCCTTGCCAGGCATAATCCATACCCGACGACCGTTTATCAAAAGTCAGATAAAAATCCAATTAAAATCCAACTCAAAATCCAAGTCCAAAATCCAAATCGAGAATCCAAATCCAAAATCCAAATCCAGAATCCAAATCCAAAATCCAAATCCAAAACCATAAAAACAGAAATCCAAACTAACATCCAAAACCGAAAACAATTGTCCAAAGGAAAATCCAAATCAAAAAGCAAGAAAAAACCAGGAGCTCAATCCGAGCTCCAAAACCGAAAACCAAAAAGAAAAAAGCAGTGTCCAATCCAAAAGCAAAAGATAAATTTCACAAACCATAGCATCGCAGCCCATTATCATTCAGAGCATGCCTAGGGGCTATCTCCGTCCCCGTACATGTGTAAATGACTTGGTTGCTTGCCAACAGTTTGCTACTTATTTTATGTTAACCTGGTCAAGGGACGATCAACCGACCATCATTCCTGGGCCTCCCACCATCGTAGCTTGAGGTAGGCGGCAGCTGCTCCTGCCTCGCCGTTGCATTCCGAGGTCCAACATATTGCGGCAGTTGTCCATTCCTTACATGTTCCTCAATTATGTCCTTTAAGTGCCTGCAGCTGTTGGTGTCGTGTCCATCCAAATCATGGAAGAGGCAGTGCCTTCCTGATGTCCTTTCCCGTTCTGTTGGTTCTCTCCTAGCCGGCCTCCGATAATGAAGGCGATTTCGAGTATCCAGGTATATCCGTTCCAGTGTTTCGTTCAATCCTGTGTATGTGGAAAACTTCGGATCCTTCCATTGCTTCCTAGCATTTCCAGAATCATCGTCCAACTTCCTTTTTCCTTTGTTTTTATCCGAACCATTGCTGGATGGTCCTCCCCCCTCAACCGCGTTAACCTTTTTCAGCTTTAAATCCGTACTCGCATCTTCTTGTCGAAGGAACCTTTCTGCCTCATGAAAAAATTCGTCGAGATTCCGTGGGGGATCTCGTATCAGAGATACCTTGAAATCCGAGTTCTCCCTGACTCCTGATACTGCTGCCATTAAAACCATCGATGGATCGGGCCGATCCACCGAAGCAACTGCGGCACTGAATCGAGTTAGAAAAGCTCTAAGCGATTCATCCATCCTTTGCCTTACCGACGTCAATGTCATCACATTCTTCGGTCTCTTGACATGAACCCGAAACTGTCCCAAAAACCTTTCCACCAATTCCCTCCAAGTCCTGATAGATCCTTCTTCCAGCTGCCTGAACCACATTGCAGCTAAGTCCGTCAAGTACAAAGGGAAGCATCGGGCCATCACCTCCTCCGATGCCCCCAGCACCTCCATGTGTCTGGTGTATCTCATCAAGTGATCCGTAGGGTCTTCCTTGCCATTGTATGCCTCCACGCTAGGTAGCTTGAACTTAGGTGGATTCTGAGCCATCCTTATTTCCCGGGTGAACGGACTCCTGTTTACTCCTTCCAAGTCTCCGTTGGTCAAACCACCTCGCACAGTCTTCCTGATTATATCTACCAATCCACCGTTATCTGTCGGGGGTTGCCCCCGAGGGAACTCCGGTACATACTCTTCGTGTGGCTCGTTAGCAGCCACGTTGGTTCTAGCCTGTCGAACTCCTTCCAAAGGTTCTCCTGTGTTGAATCCTATGGGCCTGCCCCCAAGTCCTTGTTGATTGCCTTCTGGCTCTGTGTCCTGACCTCCATTGGGTTCCACAACCCTAGCTTCTTGTCCTGCATCCACAGCCGTTGTAGCTGTTCCTAGGTTCTGCATCCCTGCAACTCTCATTTGCTCCAAGAAAGTTTGCATCATTTCCTGTTGACTTTTCAGCAACCTCTCTTGCAGTGAATTTGTTATGGCTTCCATTTCATCCCGGGTTATATAGATCGAAGCCGGTCCTTCCTCACCTCCGGAGGATGCTTGTTGACTTCCTCCTTGTTGGCTTCTCTCAGCCCTTAGCCTTCTACTGTTTTGCCTAGTCATTGTCTTCCAAATCTAAACCTCTATCCGATGTAGCGGGAGCTGGTTCCTCTCAATGAAAGCACCAAAATGTTTGCGTAAAAAATGGCCGCAAACACCCAAAGTCGTGAAAGCACCAGTGTATGAATATAATTCAGCGATATTCAAACACAAATTACAGATCTCAGCAAATAACCCAAATATGTTTGCACAAAAGATGATCAAACAACTCCAAGTCGTATGAATTAGTTGATTTTATGTTGTTCGTATTGATTTAGGTGGTGTATGCAAATACGTAAAAAGTAGGGGCTAAACTGTAAAAGACACACAGATTTATAGTGGTTCGGCCAAAGTGTGCCTACGTCCACTTTATATGTTATTCTCCTTTTCCAATCCGATTACAAGTACAAAGCTTGTAGTACAAGTGTATGAAAGTTGTTTGAAAGTTCCTTCCAGGTTTGAGCTCTCAAACTTCTCTGCCATTGTTGTACCCCTGCCCCTCTATTTATAGAGTGAGGCTGGGGGCAGGGGTCTTGGATGCATATAGCTGCTGGTGGGCTTGGGCTGAAGTAATCTGGACTGGCAACTTTCTGGTTCGGCGAGGCTTTGGTTCGGCGGTGAGTGGTATGTTGTTTGGACCGGTGGTAGTATGGTGAGGTTGGAGTTGGTTCGGTGGTAGCATGGTCCGGTGGTAGCATGGTCCGGTTATGCTTGGAGGCATGTTGGTTCGGCGGAGGTCGGTTCGGCGATTGGCGAAGAAGTCTGGTTCGGTGGGAGTTTGGAAGTGAAGGGGTGTACTTGGTTCGGCAGGGAGATGCCGAATGCCGAATGAGCCTGTGCTTTAAATGCCGAATGACTTCTTGTACTGGGAACGCCGGATGAAACTGTGTGCTCTGAGTGCCGAATGAGGCTTTGCCGAATGAGATATGTGATATATTACCGAATGAATCTTCAAACCTTTGATACCGAATGGACTTTTATACTTGAATCATGAGTGAAATCCCAGACTTATATACGCTTGCTTGCTTCCTCTTAGCTCGGTCGTGGTAGAGACGCGCTCAACTTTGATATTCCAGTTTTGTCCAAAAAATGGGATAACATCCATCATCCAAATCGCAATCATCAATCAGTATCAATCAATAACAATATTATTTTTGGTACTACATAACAGGTAATACTGGCAATTTTATTCAAATTAAATTTAACAGCTATTAATCTACAGTCTATATTCAGTAATAAATTATATAACTGTTAACTAGCAGTTCATATACAAACAAATAAATTTTAACTGTAAATTTATACGCAATAAATTAATTAAATTAACAGTTAAATTAAATAAATGCAATTCAACAGATATGAATAAAATAAACATGTCAAATACTCATAAATAAATTTCTATTCATTTCTAAAATTAGTTTAACAAACATAAAAGCTTCTAGTAGTTGTGAGTGGGTTTAAACACTCACCTTTGGAATTTAAATCGAATTTAAATTCGATTTAAACCCAAAAATTCGCCCTTCTCGGAATTCGTCCAAACCAGCGTCATCAAATCCGGAATTAAATTACGATCCTAACAAAAGAAATTTCGTGTGAATCCGACTTCGTATGAGAAAGTTATGGCGAAAAATGATGATTGAATTCAAAATTGAAAATAAATAAAACGACACACAAACCATATAGATGCGATCCCCATCGTCCACTCTACAAAACACAGAAAAGGTTTGACGATCCGACGAAGTTTGCGACGACGATGATGAATGGTCATGGACTGTTTGAATTAATTCTGGTCAAACGAATGTTCAAAACAGAAAACGAATTGCACCAGTAGATTACGTGCCTCGAGAACATTAACATATATTTTTTTGTGGAATTTTTCTGAATTGTTTGCATTTTCATTGAAATTTGGATTTAAGTAGATCTAGGTTTTGCAACCATTTGAGGAGGAGAAGGAGATGAAGAAATGAATATACAGCAAATGACAATAGGATGGAGCTAGGGTTTATAACTGTATATATATATATTAAATTTCCAAAATTTAATTAAATTTACTTTCCATTATTTATTGTCAATTAGATTGATTTATCATTGGATTCATATTTCAATATGTAAATATCCCCAATTTCATCTGCACTTATATTTACATAGTTTCTAAATATTAAATTTCAAATATTACTTCATTTAATGTCATGTATTTATTATTTATTACTTGCTGCAGTTGATTATCAATTATACTTAATATACTAAATAGATGGTAAATTTTGAATACTTGTTATCATTAACGTTTTATTTCCACTTACAAAATAAATGAAATTATTATATAAACTCCCTTAATTAAGTCAACCATTATCTTATATAACTTAACTGGTAATATATATATACCCAATTGCCCTAATTGGTTTATAGTTATCAGCTAAATACATACTAACTTGTAAATAAATTCGTTTAATTGCAAATGGATCTGATCAAATTTAATAGATTGAATAGATGGGTAAGCAAATAATAAATTTTCCTTTTTGTCAAATTCAAACCCATTCCTACTTAATTATCAATTACAATTTATTATGAAACATTGATTTTATGCAGTTACCTTTTATTTGCGTAGTATTACATCAATTCCTATAACCTTGGATTCATTCCCAATTCACCAAATTCAATTAATTACACTTTACAAATGTGTTTCCAATATATAGGTATTGCCCAAATTAAATTTATTAGCTAACTCATATTAATAAACAAATGACTTATATGAATGATTAAAATTTTCAATTATCTCACTTTACTCCTAAACTTCTGTTATTTAATAATTATTGCTTAGAACCTGATTTTAATCTTCCCATTATCTATTTAATTCCTTCTAGAATCATAGCTAATATTTGTCATCCCTTCATTACCCAAATGTTCTTATCCCATCAAATTTTAGGTTATCGAAATATTAATTGTCAATTTCTTTAATTGCACTAAATTTATCTATTAAAGGTTGCACTTAACCCAAATACATAAAACTTGCCCAATTTCTCCTTAAATCAATAACCTTCATATACAAATATGTTTATCATAAATTTTATCTACTCTTCCTTTTTAGGTAATGTCCTATATATTAGATTTCCATGTAATTTGCAATAAATCATACTCGTAGTTATATCACATTAAATGAATAAATAAGTGTTGACTCTATTCTTTTGATTCAACATTGGTTTACGTTATATTTCATAAATATTTCTACATACATCAGGATTTTTTTAAAAACGGTTGTAACGTGAAATCTCGTCTACTTCCCATTTTATATTTAAGGCTTCTAAAACCGATTCATGTCATTTCTCTAGTCCAAATTTTATTAATATAACCTTAAATTTAATTTATTCCTATCGATGTAATGGTTAAACACAAATTTCACTTATTTGCAATAAATCCACAAATTGGATTTCAAATTTTCAAATAAATAAAATAAATTTTAGTTTATCACTTCTTAAATACCCAAACGTCAATGCCTTAATTTAAACTGCATTTATTACATTTTATAAAAATCCTCCATCTTAAGTGACAAATCAAAACTACCCTAACTACACAAATCATCGTATTATAAAGATATTTACACTATCCTCCATTTATTACCTTAATTTATTTAAGGTAACCTTAAATTAATATCTATTGCAATGATTTCAAATTATTATTCCCCCATTCCTTTTTAATTTCAATAACGCCAATTTTAACCGTTATATTCTCTTTATTTACGCGATAAATGCAATTATTGAATCTAATACTCCATTTAATTAATAGATCCTGCTTCCTAGAATCTATATCAACAATAGGTCAAATATATACATAGAATTAGCCTTAACTTCACCTAAAAGAATTAGCTATTTCAACTACCGCACAAAACTACGCTACTGCACTATTTAATCAAATAAATTAATTGAACTTAAATCAGCATAAAGGTTATAAAATTATAAATGTAATCTTAATAAATTCATTTATTGATTTAGACTCTTTCTATACAGTAATTAACCTATTTGTGGGTATAAATAACTTTGGAATTATATTACATCTCATTAGTGCGCGTTTTATTTCCTATAACTTCTCCTTATTTAACTATACCCATTAACAACCAAAAAAATTAAATTAGCTTTATTTCAATCTATTTCCCTTCTTAACTAAATAAAATAAATGGTTAACCTAAACACTTGTTATCCTTTGATATATTCAAATTCACTTCCAACATTTATTAACAAAATGTTGCCATAGGTTTAGATTTACATAAATAAATTATATGAATAGGTAGAAAAATTGGTAATCCGCAAATGCCCAATATACACGCATTAATTACTACCTATTGTTAGAATCCATTTATTAATTTACTAGTTAATAACGGTCTTTTTATTTCTATTTACTACCAAACTCTCTATTTTATTATAGTTCCAATATATTAATACTTAGGCACATCAAGTGCTAGCCCTTTTGTTATTTATATTAAATTGGGTATGCACAAATAAGTTGTTAATTAACTATTTCTACAAAATTATATTCATACATTCAGTTCCATATCTTATAGGGTTAAATTCTAATTACTTACGCTTAATCTATCAATTTAATACTCTATTCAAACATGCATTTAAATTCTTTTTATTCTAAATAAATTTTATTAAGTGTTGACATCCACTAATAGCATTTACCTTTATTACAACCAAAGGTGACATCTTCACTACTGATTTTATATTAATGAATCTCATTTTAGTTAATATTTTTTTATTAATATTCTCAATTCAACATTTATTGATTTCTTAAAATTTACTTTTAACAAAAAAGTGACAAATTACATTATCCACATCTATTGTCATAAAATTTTATTGTTACACTAGGTTACAACTACTATACCAAATTTCTACATTTATTCTTAAACAAATTAAAAATTATATTAATTTAATTTATTAAATATTATTAATTTCAACGGGTCGTTACAGTTATAGGCTGAAATGATAGGCCTGTACGATAATTATTTATTCATTTATTTATTTAATTGTTTAATTTTAAATATTTAACTTGGGATTGCGGGTTTGAAATGATAGAACCCGGGGTTTTTGTAAATTGCGGATTGAAATGATATATATCCGTATCACTTGACCTAGGCTAGAAAACTATATACAGACCCGTGGTTTATATAATATTTTTAAATAGAAAGTTTATAATTTTCTGGTTTAAATGTATTTGAAGGATTTTTTTATTTATTTATTTATAATGATTTTTGAATGGGTCAAATGTTAAATAAATGAATGTTTATGTAAAATTTTGGAGTATAACTTATTTTGGAAAATTCTGAATTTTTGTTAAAAGTGAGATTTTAGTTAAGTAAAATAATTGATATTAAGTTTTATTTTGGGAATTTAAAACTTAATGGTTAAGTTAACGAATTACAGCACTTAAATGTTGTCTTTTGTAAATAGACTGTTTTAACCTATAACTTTAGGTAGCATTTTGTAAGTGCTACGAAAACTGAATTTTGATTGTTTTAATAAAATTTATGGAAATAATCTTTGGAAAAAAGGCTTAAACTTTGGAATACAATATGAATAAATAAGAATAAGGAATTGACTTTAAATGGTTTTAAATGGAAGAATTTAACTTTTAAATGTGAGTTGAAAGGCAATTAATTCCTAAATAAATTGAATAGATTTAAATGGTATTTTATATTAAATTAAATGACTGATGTTTAAATAAATGATGTTTGAAAGGATATTATGATATTGAAATGTATTTGAAATTTATTTTGATTTTTAAAGTATAAATACCTTTTTTTTTAAAAGTTGTAACCACGGGTTATAATAACGTTTGGTTGTTAAAGAGACCGGGATCGGATATCTGGCATACTCTCTATCGATACCGAAAACCACTTTGACAACCGTGTACGCGGTGGAGATTCCAGAATGAAGTAGGACGGTGGTGACGTTTTCTTGAGGTAAATACGTGGACCTGACTCCCGTGAGTTGGCATAAGGTGGCTAAAACAGGAGCGATTGACGGATTAATGAGGTAGCACCTCTGATCGGACGCACTTCTTCGTATGCCATTCTGTTGCTTTTGTGATTGTTTGGTGCGCACCTTTGATTTGGGAGTGTTGTTCGAGGTCGGCGGTAGCTGCGGCTACGCGTTTCCATCGGTCCGGAAGCATAATTGGTATATCTACCCTGGCATTGCCTAGTTGTGCCGTGTCACCTACTCTAGCGCGCCTTATACGATTTTGGTTTTGTACCATACCTATGGAGTGCCCTCTGACGACGTCCAGTACGGGAGAGATTACGGTACTGTATAGACTATGGGAATATATTACGTGTTAACGTGGAAAATGTAAATCCTTAACACTATTTAAAAGTAAGTTTATTTTACTAATAGACATTATTATAATAGCGAATATTACTACATAGTAAATAGTTTAACGGATCCTTAGAGGATGGGCGGTCCCAAGCATCCTTTAAGTTACTTGCTCTATATTACAGTACACTTGAATTAGCTTACACTATATAAGTATGTATGTCCTGACTCGAGTGTTTATGTTTTATTTTACGCTCGGGTCAGCCTGATTTGCAGTTCAGTTTTCATCCCGGAGCTAGGATTTCTGTAGATCACTTTCAAGCTGCTGGCAAACTTCCCTTCCAGTTCTTAATCTAAATTTATGAAATCAAGACTCGTCGACATTTGGATTGTTTTACTGATGATTTAAAACTATATTTGGATTAAAGACTATGTAATTTTTATTTGATTGAGACTATTTATAGTGGCTTCATGAACCACTAAGTATTTTTAAATTCCGCTGCGAGTATTCTGATTCTGTGTCTGTGATTCTGTGATTAATTATTTACTGTATAATTTTGAGATTTGCCAAATTTTATTTACAACGCGGTATTTTGAACAATTCAAGTCCGACATGTGCGGATGCGAATGGTTGAAAATATCGGGTCGTTACATTTGGTATCAGAGCTTTGGCTCTAGGCAAAACTTAGAATGTATGGTTAATTTGATTTACAGAATCACTTTCATTCGAGCTTGAATCTCTTCCTTTTGATTCGATTTCCTTTGAATTTTGAAACGTTCCCTGCGGTTCCAAAGTTCATTCGTGTCCCTCACTATTCATCTTCTTTCAATTTCTGGAGTATCCCATAACTCCATTTCGAATGATCTTTATAGTGAATTGGCGGTCTCGCCAATATTCTAATAAAGGTGTGAAACTCCTTTACAATTAGCATTGATTCACCAGAGATTTATATTTAACCTCTGTTTAGATGCTAGTATCTTTGGTTATTCCGAACTCTATCTCTTCGGATCGAATGGTAAATCTACATTCGATCTGACTCTTTAAGTCATGGTTGACCAGGTTAAGGTTTTCCGCGATTTATATAAACTTATCTAGTTCCTTATTCTGTTATTTAATCATCGGATCTTCTGATTCCAATTTATCTTTAAATCAAAATTCTCTTTGATTTGAATCCATCAAATTTGAATCTCTATCCTTGTTTGAAAAATTTATTCCTATATTTGGGAAAAATCTAATATTATATATAAGTATAATTTTCAGAATTTTATAATTAATTTAACTAGTTGTCAAGAGATAATAGTTTTGATTTTATTTATGGTTTTATAGACCATGTGTTTTGTCTAATATAAATAATTGAATATAAACAAATGGTTATAAATTAATTTGGAAACAGAAATGAATTTAAAACCAGAATTTGAGAATTCAATTTTCGATGGTTTCAAACCTTGTGTTTAAAATTTTAAAGGGAGATATTATTTAAAATATTTTCGAATAAAAATTTGTTTCCAAAGAATTTTAAAGGTTTAAAAATCAGTGCTCTTCTCCTTGTCGCTAGGAACTAATTTCGGTGATGACAGCAACATCATCGACATTCATTTTCGAGTTTCGAAGTGAAAAGACCATTCTGTAGCCTTGCTACAATGTTACCTTGAGAATTTAATTGATTTGAATCTCTAAATATGACTTGATTTATAATATATAGATATATATGATTTAAATTTGATTTGACATATTATGTACATATATTTATTTATCTCTAAATGGGTTGAAGGGAATTAGAAATTTAATTATTAAATTTTATCTTGAGGAATAATTTCAACTAAAAAAAATCAAATTTTTGAATAAATGATTCCAACTTGAGATAATTGAATTTGAAAGTTTTATTTGTATAATAATCAATTTCATTTCAATATAACTTACTTTGATTTTCAGAAGTTAACAATGTAATTGGATAATATACAATATAAAAAGATTTATAAATAAAATTTGAGTGGTTATAATAAATGTTATACACTTAAATTCTAGTTATAAAAAGATTAACAGAGGTAAATAAAATAAAAGGGTAATGGAATAATTTTCAATATAAAATGATGTTAAGGAACTAAGAATAAATTTAAACAGTTGTAATAAGTGTAAACATATTTGACATAGATGAGAAAAATATATTGAGAGAAATAAATTTAATTATAGTTTGGAATAAAGAAGAAACTAAATGGGGAATTTAGTTTATTCTGGGAAATGGTAAATTTACTTTAACAATTAAGTTAAATTACCATTTCAAATTTGGATTAAAATTAAACATTTTAAATTAGAATGTTATAATACCTTATGTAAAATTTGGATAAAAAAATGATTTTTAAGTGTAGGGATATTATACAAGTAAATATGTAAATAAATAAATGTTAAAATTTTAAGTATAAATAGATGAAATCAATGATTAATTTAAAATTGAATTTTTATTGTTTAGATTAATGATTCTAATTTAAGTTTCAATTTAGTTTTCTTTCAGGTTGTTTCTATTCCCCTACCTTCTTCCTTTTCGAGGACGAAAAGTTCTGAGTGGGGGGGAGTGTAACAGCCCAAATTTTTAACAAGTATTTTTCACTTGTATTTTTTAAAACTTTGGGGTTTATTATATAAAAATCTAAATTTTAAAGTGATTATAAAAAAAACAATTGACCAAATTTTTAATTCAATAATAAGATCTCTGAAATTTTGACGTGGTTAAGAATTAACTTTAACTGGAAATTTGGGTTTTTGTCAAAGATGGTAAATAACTTAATTTCTAGCAAAATCAAGTTTTGATTAAGAAATAAGATTTGAAAAAATTTAGTGTATAAATAAACTATTTAATTACGCGTTTAAATGCGTGTTATTGATGGAATATTTTTAACGTATATTTACTACATAAGAGAACGCGTAAATTTAAAAAGCGTCACTTTTGTTATGAAACTGGGCGCGTGTTTTGCATCGGTTTTTCACGCGTCTAAATTTATTACCTTGGATATAGATAATCAAATAAATCAGTATACATGCATTTTAAGTGGGAAAGAAATAAATTTTCTTTCCGTTGACTCCACTTATTTAATAAATAAAACCCATTGATTTTTCAATAACATTCAAATCAAATATTCTTTTTCGTTTCTCTACTCTAAGATCAACACTTTTCTTTGTTCAATTTTATAAACGTTCGCCAATTTTCTATTTTTCTGGACTGTTAAAACAACACAATAATTTTTACCTTAGCTACAAAATGGATTATCTACCTTTTAAAGTTAAGTAATATTTTGAATAATACATTTCTTTGTCAATGGTAAATAGATCAGAAGAAAAAAATGTAAACAAATTTTATTCCATTTAAGTAGTAAATTTTAAATTTTTACAGTGTATAAATGAACTAGGTAATTACGCGTTTAAAGGGCGCGTAAATTGAGGGAATTAATACCGTATATATATATAAGAAAATGTATAGAATTTTAATCTGTTATTTCGGTATATTTTGGGCATAAAATATTATGGCTATGGTACACATTCTTAAAACTATGACCTTAGTTGTAAATGAGTAAATTTATCAGTGGCATGTGTTTTAGAGGGAAGGAATTGTCCAGCGTTCAAATCAAGTATGTTGCCTCTAAGTTCAACGCATTGCTTTAAAAATATGATTTCCATAGATTTTTTTTCCATTCAAAAAAATTTATTTCTTTCATTTTTCAAAACACAATTTTCTCCTAAATCTCAGTCATGCGCAGTATCCATTCTCCTATCTGCTTGCCTATTTCATATGCGTTTTTCTCTTTACCCATATTTCTTACGTTTATTTTTCTCTTTCCAGTAAAATTTACTTCCCAATTTATATATATTTTAATTTGATCAAATCATTTCCAAAATAATAAATGAAAGTTTCACTTTGTTTAAGGATAACTCTAATTGGAATTTTAATAAAAAAAAATTAGATTATATACTTGCTTTAAAAATTTGTAATATTTGGTCCATTTTGATAATAAATCGCCTTTTAATGGTAATAAGAATCAGAGAGAGATGTAACCAAAGTTTTATCTTTTTAATTTAGTAATAAATGTTAAGAATTTATAGCATATTAATAAACTGATAATTTCGCATTTAAGAGTGTACGATATTTAATGGTATAAATAACGTATGTAGGAAAACGTATTGATAATAAAAACCATCGCATTCAATTTGCTTTAAATTTGGTATAAATCTTTGTCTAGTAAAACCTTGCCGTTTCTTTATAAATCAATGCTGATTATAAAAATTTCAAATCCATGTACAACTTCATTTGGTTAATAGGTATATAATCTGTGATTTCCTTTTTCCATTCTCAGCAATAAATTCTTGTTGTTTCTCCACCCCAGTCACATTTACTTCTTATTTAAAGAAAGAGAAAATATTTCCTAGATATTTTGTTTTTCCTCTTCCTAAATTCGTGCACGTAAGAATGCATTTACAAAATAAAACGCTTGCCACTGGAAACGTTTGCAATCAATGGAAGAAATTTATTTCCTCACCTGTAGAACGAGATTTCTGAAAAATCAAAGGAAAATCATGCAGCTTCCTTCTTTTACACGTTCAAATCAAAATTTTATCTTTGCCAAAAATTTATCAACGCATTCAATATCTGTTTAAATTTATCATAAAATCTTTGCCAAAACTTTACCGTTTCTTCTTTTTAATAAACGTAATTATTTCCAAAATTTTTAAAGGAGAAAAGAAACGTATACAAATGTTGCCTAATATTCCTGTCTGTTTCTTTGTGTAAATCCAAGCCACCGTGCAGTTAATTTAAAAATTTATTTCCTTCCTATTTTTGTTCACCTTAAATCACGCAAATATCCTCTGAGAAGAAATAAAAAAGAATGTGCATTTTAGCTTCGAAATTTATCCTACCTTACCATTTATCTACACTTAATTCACGGAAAAATAAAATCTCCTCTGTAAAAATCAATAACCTCTGCATATATTTGTTCCCTGATCTCATTCACCATTTCCTTGCATACAAAGAAACCCAATATTCTCCTATAATTCAAGCCTCACATAATTTTTCATTTCATCTCAGCTTCTTCTCGCATGCAGCATCAGGTATGGCCTATGTTTATATTTTTCCTTCTTCCTCCTTTGCTTTCTTCTTCTTTATTTCCATTTTTTTCTCTTTTTTTGTTCACGCAAAGGCTTAAAACTCCACTACCTTAGGCTATGACTCCTGCTTCACCACTATATCCCTGCCCTCCTCCTTTACCACTGATGTCAGCCTCTCCTCCAAATAAAATTGCACGAAAATTTTTCATAAACTGATAACTAAGGTTTTATGTCATCTAGCCATCCTTCAAGATTTTCAGTAGTGAATTTGACCAATTTATTTTAGAAATAAAATTTAAACTTTACCCAAAATATAATAGAGTAGAATAAAAAAAAATATGAATGGAGAAGAAAGTATGCGTGTGGGTCATAAGTGTCCAAACTAGGTTGCAACAGTAGTTAGAGAAGGAAAATAATTAATAATAATAATTGAATAAGCAAATATAAGAATCGGCTGTAGGAGGGTTTTTGTACTAGTGAAGAAGTGTTCATATAACTAGTATTGTGAGTGTATATGTATTATCAACGTTATGCGCATAAAATTCTTTTATGATGCCGAGCATTAGATTTAAATTATTAGTGTTTCCGCCACTTGTAGAAATAAAAAGGGGTGAAAGTAAGTAACGGGAAAATTTTTGAACCGAGCTTTGAGAACGTAGTCTAACCGTGTGGTGGAGTAGTCGAGCATGTGGGGCGAATTTATTTCCATTCGTTCCCTTTTGTTTTGAGAATTTTGGGTTAAAATTTTTCTTAGTTTTGATTCGTTCCCTTTTCAAAATATAAATCTGGTCGCAGCCTCTGCATCAGTTTGATCGTGCTTCTGTGCGTTTTCTTTTTTCCCAGTGTTACCATCGTTGGAAATCAAACTTTCTGCAGCATTCAGGTGAGTATTGCTCACCAGACAAGCATACCTATATATCTGTGAATTTATCACAAGTGTAATTGTAAACTTTTATTTAAATTTTATCTGCCTATGATATAAGCGTATGATGTTAAACCCTATTATTAATTGACACATCAACACTTGTTTATTTATTTTATATTATTGCAATTATACTATTTAGTGCTTATTTACTGTTAAATCATCACTGCGAGTTCCCTGTAAATTTGAGATCGTTATAGGCTGAAATGATAGGCATGTACGATAATTATTTATTCATTTATTTATTTAATTGTTTAATTTTAAATATTTAACTTGGGATTGCGGGTTTGAAATGATAGAACCCGGGGTTTTTGTAAATTGCGGATTGAAATGATATATATCCGTATCACTTGACCTAGGCTAGAAAACTATATACAGACCCGCGGTTTATATAATATTTTTAAATAGAAAGTTTATAATTTTCTGGTTTAAAAGTATTTGAAGGATTTATTTATTTATTTATTTATAATGATTTTTGAATGAGTCAAATGTTAAATAAATGAATGTTTATGTAAAATTTTGGAGTATAACTTATTTTGGAAAATTCTGAATTTTTGTTAAAAGTGAGATTTTAGTTAAGTAAAATAATTGATATTAAGTTTTATTTTGGGAATTTAAAACTTAATGGTTAAGTTAATGAATTACAGCACTTAAATGTTGTCTTTTGTAAATAGACTGTTTTAACCTATAACTTTAGGTAGCATTTTATAAGTGCTACGGAAACTGAATTTTGATTGTTTTAATAAAATTTATGGAAATAATCTTTGGAAAAAAGGCTTAAACTTTGGAATATAATATGAATAAATAAGAATAAGGAATTGACTTTAAATGGTTTTAAATGGAAGAATTTAACTTTTAAATGTGAGTTGAAAGGCAATTAATTCCTAAATAAATTGAATAGATTTAAATGGTATTTTATATTAAATGAAATGACAGATGTTTGAATAAATGATGTTTGAAAGGATATTATGATATTGAAATGTATTTGAAATTTATTTTGATTTTTAAAGTATAAATCCATTTTTTTTAAAAGTTGTAACCACGGGTTATAATAACGTTTGGTTGTTAAAGAGACCGGGATCGGATATCTGGCATACTCTCTATCGATACCGAAAATCACTTTGACAACCGTGTACGCGGTGGAGATTCCAGAATGAAGTAGGATGGTGGTGACGTTTTCTTGAGGTAAATACGTGGACCCGACTCCCGTGAGTTGGCATAAGGTGGCTAAAACAGGAGCGATTGACGGATTAATGAGGTAGCACCTCTGATCGGACGCACTTCTTCGTATGCCATTCTATTGCTTTTGTGATTGTTTGGTGCGCACCTTTGATTTGGGAGTGTTGTTCGAGGTGGGCGGTAGCTGCGGCTACGCGTTTCCATCGGTCCGGAAGCGTAATTGGTATATCTACCCTAGCATTGCCTAGTTGTGCCGTGTCACCTACTCTAGCGTGCCTTATACGATTTTGGTTTTGTACCATACCTATGGAGTGCCCTCTGACGACGCCCGGTACGGGGGAGATTACGGTACTGTATAGACTATGGGAATATATTACGTGTTAAGGTGGAAAATGTAAAGCCTTAACACTATTTAAAAGTAAGTTTATTTTACTAATAGACATTATTATAATAGCGAATATTACTACATAGTAAATAGTTTAACGGATCCTTAGAGGATGGACGGTCCCAAGCATCCTTTAAGTTACTTGCTCTATATTACAGTACACTTGAATTATCTTACACTATATAAGTATGTATGTCCTGACTCGAGTGTTTATGTTTTATTTTACGCTCGGGTCGGCCTGAGTTGCAGTTCAGTTTTCAT
Source organism: Allium cepa (assembly GCA_030765085.1). NCBI lineage: Eukaryota > Viridiplantae > Streptophyta > Magnoliopsida > Asparagales > Amaryllidaceae > Allium > Allium cepa. The sequence continues at coordinate 462,138,910 of CM060944.1, forward strand.
CCCGGAGCTAGGATTTCTGTAGATCACTTTCAAGCTGCTGGCAAACTTCCCTTCCAGTTCTTTATCTAAATTTATGAAATCAAGACTAGTGGACCTTTGGATTGTTCTACTGATGATTTAAAACTATATTTGGATTAAAGACTATGTAATTTTTATTTGATTGAGACTATTTATAGTGGCTTCATGAACCACTAAGTATTTTTAAATTTCCGCTGCGAGTATTCTGATTCTGTGCCTGTGATTCTATGATTAATTATTTACTGTATATTTTGAGATTTTCCAAATTTTATTTACAACGCGGTATTTTGAACAATTCAAGTCCGACATGTGCGGATGCGAATGGTTGAAAATATCGGGTCGTTACACTAAGTGTCTTCGACCAAGGGACTATTGATCATGGCTTGATCTGCTATGATCAACTACAGGTGGGGAATGGGTCCTAGGATCAGGTTGTGGCTGGTGGTGGTGGTGGATGGTCAGCCAAAGCATGATGGTGGAGTGGTGGATCAATGGAAGGCTCGGCAATGATGTTTTAAGGGGGAGTTTCATCATTTTTTTGGTGTCTCAACATCCTATAGGGCTTCGGCCATGGGTGGTCAATGGAGCGAAGGGGATGGTGGCCAGAATAGGTGGTGGTGGAGGCGGCCAAGGTGCTGGAGTAAGGAGGGCCGAACACAAAGAAGATGAAGCAAGTGCAAAATCCAAACAAAAACAGTGAAAAGAGTGAAAATGAATAGAAATTTACCAAACATTTGCTCTTGAATGATGGCCGAATTTTTTTCTAGGGTTTGAGGTAAATTTTTCACGTGAGAAGGAAAGAAATGTTTGGCTGAAGAAAGTGTTTATGGCAGCAATTGAAGTGATGTGTTGATTTGTGTTGAAAAGGTAGGTTGAATATGAAAAGACAAGCACTTAAAAAGTCACAAACTTTTCAAATTTCCCTAACTCTTTTAAAATTTTTAAATACATATAAAATACTTATAAATACAGCTAAAAAAACGAAAATATGATGAATGGACAAAAATATATAAATAAATATTAATTAAATATAATTAAATTAAGAAAATAGCAAAAATTGTAAACTAGGCTTTAAAATTTGAAAAAAATGCAATAAATTTTGGAAATATTTATGTACCCGAAAAATACTTATAAATGAAGATAAAAACACAAAAATAAAATTCATGCATAAAAATAAATAAATAAATTTTAATGAAATATAATTTAAATGAAGAAAATAGCAGAAAAATGGAAACTAGGCTTTAAAAAATAGAAAATAAATGCACTATGCTTTGGAAAAATTATAACAATACTTTAAAATATTTTGAAATAAAAATATATACCTAAAATGTCATATAAGACATATTAGAACATAATATGACAAATAAAAATATTATTTATATAAATTAAAATAGATAATTTTATTAAATAAATCAATTTACATACAATATTGTAAAAAGCATAACTTTCACAATATAAATCGGATTTCAACGAAACGAAAAGCAGTATTGTTGAAATTTAATATATTTTCATAAAAAAGGATAAAATTCAAAAATTCAAATATTTAAATTTTAAATTTAAAAGTCAAAGTTTGATCAGATTTGACCAAAAATCCACTTTTCTGGAAAATATTCTATTTATTCAAGTTTGAAATTATAATTCACATAAAATCAAAATATACTTTTAAAATAAAAAAATTATTCATTTTAATAAGTAAAATAAAGTTTTCAAATCAGGAGTTTCAACTTAAATAATTAAAATAAACAATTAAAATAATCACAAAATACTGGATTGTTACACTCTCCCCCACTCAAATCTTTTCGTCCTCGAAAAGAACGAACAAGGAAAATAAGGAAAAGCACGATAGACAACAAATAGTACCTGGAAAAAAAATTCGGATTCGAAGCACAAATGCTCTCCTCCGTTTCCCGGGTACAATCTCGATCATCAGTAACCCATCGTACTTCGATCAAACTAACAAATTTCCTTCTTAGCTGCTTCGTACCTCTGTCGACAATACGTAGTGGCTTACACTCGACAATCAGATTGGGCCAGATATCCTAACCATCAAGAGCAGAAGACTGAACAAAAGAGATAGGCCAAGAAGATACCAGAGAAGATGTGAGATGTGGAATACATCATGCACTCCAGAATGCTTCTTGGGCAAATCCAAACGATAAGCCAAAGAACCAACTCTTCCCATAATGCAGAAATAACCCTCGAAGAGGAAAAAGTTAGGAATAGCTAGAAGAAAAAAATAGGTTGAAAGACAAGGATGGACCATTATTTTAAAACCATATACATTTCAATTTATAGTTTTATATTTACAACATTTTAAACATTTTATAATTTGATAAATAGTCATTTGATTCGAATTTTTAGTTCGAAGCAAACAATATTTAAAACATTTTTAAATTATTCAGAAAAGTAAAATAAATGATCAAAATATCCTTTGTATAATATACTTTATCAAAATACTTTTATAACTCGATGTCTTAATAAGTTTACTTTCGTTCCTGTAGACTCTGGCCATGCATTGATCAGGCGCAAAGCTAGAATTCTTTAGGTACTTAATAGACTTGTTTCAACACCCAGTGAAAATACTGAAAAACCTTTTAAAAACAACAGATATGGAAAGTACAATCCAAACAAATCAACCAAACATGTCGATCATGGATCACGGATACATAATGGTTACACCTGGATCCCCTAGGAAACATCCGTACCCGTAGGCTAACTACCGTAACCCTGCAATTACGCCATGAAGACTGGTAGTACCGCAAATACACAATGGTTACGCCTGGATCCCCCAGGAAACATCCATACCCTTAGGCTCTCATAGCCCCTGCAGATTACGCTACCAAGCGACCAAATAGATCACAGATACATAATGGTTACGTCTAGATCCCCCAGGAACCATCCGTACCCTTAGGCTCTCGCAGCCCCTGTGAATTACGCTATGCAGTTGCAATCATAAGACCATGGAGATCGCCATGGAATTCGATGGACACTCGAGTATCATATCCGGAAAACCCAAATCAGAGAGAATAATATCGATAGAATGAATCCATAGTGTGGCCACAAAGCGGATATCAAATAGAAGGCACTTTCCATATCTTTACTTCGAAAATATGTATCAAATAGTACCTTTCAAAATAACTTTCAAATATCATACTTATATGAAGTCCATTATGTATAAGATTTCATTTCAAATCGAATACTTCCCAGAATCAATAGTATATCAAATCACACTTATATAGACTTCGATTATATAAGATTTCAATTTACAAGTTAAGTACCTTTACAAATCAATAGTTTTCGAATCACTTCATACTTATACAAATCAGTTTTATATAATTTCGATAACTCCCAAATCAAAGTATTTAAATAAACAAGATTTTCAATTTCAAACCATTTCAATATCAATTCAGTTTCAAAATCATGTATGATTTCGCCAAATCATTTCTTCCTAATTACATATATACAGTTTCAAAGTTTCTTAAAACAATAGATTTAGAAAATAATCCAAATTTCCAAATCAACAAAATTTATGTCAAACAAATTCATTTCCATTTCAAACATATGTTCACTTTCAAAAATCATAATGCTTTCAAAGTTATAAATCTTTCAAAACCAAAATATCTGAAATCATTACACTTTGAAAATCATAACCTTTCGAAATCATACATTTGATATCATAAAACATTCCTTTAATTCTTTACATTTCACAAATTTATTCAATTATACCCAAATCTAAAATTTCCAATTTTAATTCAATTCAAATTATCAGTTTCAATTCAATTTATTTTTTCAACAAAACCATGTCAAATATTATCAAATTTCAAATAAAGATTTGATCCACAAAATAACTATTCAATTTTTAATATATTTCAAAGCTTAAATATACCATATTCCAAAACTGAATTTTATAATTTCATATATCTCAAATTTTACATCATTATTACTTATTTTTGAAATATTCATTTCATAAATCCATCATTTTTAAATAAACTCAAATGACAAGTAAACCAAATATCCTTTCATACAAATATAAACTTCAAATATTCATTTATCAAAATCAATTATCATTCCAAATTTACATTCTTTATCAAATAAAGATTAAATCATTTCCAAACCATTTCAATCATCAAAATATCTAAAATGGTTACAAAGTTAAAACCATTTTTTTACCATCAAACTATTTATTTTAATATGAAAAATCCAATTTACCGTTGGATAAATTATTATTCTATATATGTACTTTATTCAAAACATTTCAATTCTATATTTCATACCAGAATAATTCAAAATAGTCTTATTTATTTCACTCAACAATCAATTTCAAAATTATATAAATCATATTACTTTATACTTAAATCATACCAAACTAACTTATATTCTTTATCAAATACCCTATACCTTTCAACATTTCTTAGCTTTGAAAAGTTAAACTTGATTTGGAAGTGCTCGAATCTTCAAAATATTCGAAGAAATCATATTTTCAATCCAAGAGATTGAAATCACCAAGAAATCAGTTAATCAATTCCAAAGATAAGGTTATACCAAAACAGATCTGAGTCTCGAGGACTGAACACCGGCTTACTTTAAATTATTTCAAATATATATACATATACATATATCTTTCAAATATCAAACCATACATCAAAATCTGAAATCAAAATTTGGTTTCACAAAATCATTCGCAAAGCAAAGCTACTAGAGTGGCCTTAAAACCCCTCAGAAACTCGAAAATCAATGTCGATGATGCATGCATTTATCACCGAAATTATTTTCCAGCAACATAAGTGGGTTCTGGACTTTTATTTTCTTGAAACTTCTTTGAAATCTCTTCGCATCATTCGAATTCATTCGAATACATTTGAAACATTTCTTATTTGGAAAAATACCTTTAAATCTTATTAATATTATATATTTTCCAAAATCTTAAAACGGATTTCAAAACACCGGAGTTCAATTCCTCGAAATTCAAATTCAAAATCCTTTCAGTTATAAATCATTTTATATAAATCAAATTCTTATAAATTTAAAATTCAAATCCTTTCAAAGCTTCAAATTCTCATTTTCAAAAGATAAAAAATCCTTATTGAAAATATTTCACTATTATATACAAAATAGGGTCGTCCTTATCAAAATAATAATTTCGATGTATGCACAAATTCAAAATACAATCAAACACAAATTTCCAAAGAATTATTCAAGGTTAGATTTCAAACAATACGGAGATTCGAATTTACAGGAACTCTAATCAAATATAATTCTGGTTCGAAGATAAGCTCGAACGAAGATAATAAAATTTTATTACCAAATAGAAGATGGATAAGCCCATATAAATCGTCGGCGACCTTAACTGGTCAACCGTTACTTCAGGAATATAATCAATGCGAAAAAATTTCAAAGGCAAATAGACATTCAATCGTCTAAGACAGAATCCAGATAGAGCAGGAGATAGATAGCATCGTAAACCGAGGATATAGAAATCTCCGGTTAATCAATGTCAATCGTAAAGGAGTTTCACCCCTTTACAAATCATTCAAAGATTGGTGGAATCACCGATCTTTATAGAGGCCATTCCAAAGTGGAGTTATGGAATGCCCCAAAATCAAAACGGTAAAATAGAAAAGACAAGACTGGATTTCAAAACAAGTTGGAGCGTTCCAAAGTTCAAAGAATCCTAATCGATAGGAATCCTAACCAAGAGATTTCTAACAAGGTGGATACAAAAGGAATGAAGTTTAGAAAATCTTGTTTTCAAAATAAGAAAATTTTTGTACCTAAACAATCTTTGAAAATCTTTAAAAATCATTTGGAAATTATTTTATACTTCGAAAATACGTTCTCTCACAAGGAAATGATTCTGAGATTGATTTCACTCATTATAGGGTATTTCTACCCTATCTCTAATGAGTTTTTTCTCCGCAAGCTAAGGTTTGCCTAAAACAAAAGCTCTGATACCAACTGTAACAACCCGATATTTCAGCCATTTGCATCCACACATGCCGGACTTGAATTGCTCAAAATACCGCATTGTAAATAAATTTGGAGCAAATGAAATACAATCACAGAATCACAGACACAAAAATATCAGAATAACTCGCAGCGGAAATTAAAAAAACCATAGTAGTTCATGAAGCTACTATAACAAACTCTCAAACAAACACATAATATCAGTCTGAAAACATATATAACTGAAATCTCAAATACATAGAATTTTATAAATATGAGAGCTTAAATAGAACAACTAAAAATGAAAAGGAATAGAAAACTAGACAAGCAGAATCTCCAGCGATTCCTAGCTCCAGAAAAGAAATCCAAAGCTAAGCTGTAAATACTCAGGCTGACCCGAGCATAAAGTAAAACACAATACACTCGAGTCAGGACATATATATACTTATATAATGTAAACCAACTCAAGTGAACTGTAATAAAGATACAAGTAACTTAAAGGATGTCTGCGACCGCCCATCCTCTAAGGATCCATTAAACTATAAATTAAATACATCTTGTGGTTAAAATTCAAAATGTTATTTTATACTTCTAAATCAAATATCAATTTCAAAATTAAATATCATTTCAAATTCATTTCAAATATCAAAATATCATTTCTTTCCAAAACTGCATTCATTTTATTTAATTTAAATATGCTTCCAAGTCACATTTCAAAATGGTTTGTATTTCAAATCAAATTACTTCATTTAAACCATTAGAATTTGAAGACATTATATTTAAAATCAAATATTTAATTCCTAAAATTTTAGCCCTTTCAAAGTTCATTTATTCACTTAATTCGTTAAAACAGTGAAAATTCAACTTTCACAGCACTTAGAAAATGCTACAGAAAGTTATGTTTAAAATAGTTCAATTTAATAAAAGACAGCATTTAAAAATGCTGTAATAGGTTTACTTTAGTTCTAATAAAACTTTAGTTAAATTTAGCAACTATAGCATTTACAAAGTGCTATAATAGCCCTTAATTAAATTTAGCCATTTAGTTCATTTCGATCAACTAAAACATTTACAAATGCTGTAATATCATTTACATTAGAAATAATAGCATTTCAAAAACGCTATTAAATAAATTTCAAATATTCACTATACTTTCGTAAACAATTAAATTTTTATTAAAAATATTTTAAACGTATGAAATCATATATTTTCAGTTATAAAACAATCATTTAATTATCCTTATATTCATGATTTTATAAAGTTAAATATTCATTCAAAAATCAAAATTTAATAATAATTCACATATTAAATTCAAGCATTAAATTTCAATTCATTAAATTAAATTTTTACCTTAACACTTAAGTTTAAATTTTCAAATATAACTTATTTTTCACCTTATTTACTTAACATAAAATTCACTTTTAAACAAAATTCACGAATTCCAATTTAAGTTATATTTCAAAATTCAACTTAAATATTCATTTATTTCACATCTTAATTTATTCAAAAATCATTAATATATTATAAAATCATTTTAAATTCATTTAAATTCAAAATATCATAAATTTATCATATTTTCATATTTAATTTAAATTCCATTTATAACCAAATCAAAATTTCCAAGATAACTTATATTTCAAATTTCTAACTTTACCGTTAATTTATTTCACTTATAAATTTTTAGAAAATCAATAATACTTTATAAATTCATTTTTAATTAGGTTTATAGAAAAATATTATAATATTTACATTTTTAAGATATTTTAAAAATTTTAGAAAAACTTATATTAACCACGGGTCTGTACTAAATTTTCTAGCCTAGGCAAAATGATGCGGATAATATATCATTTCAATCCGTAATTTACAAAGAGACCCCGAGTTTTATCATTTGAAACCCGCAGTCCCAAGTAAAATAAAATAATTGAAAATCATTCAGGCCTATCATTTCAGCTCTTAATGATTTTCACAAATTCTAAAGTCCGTTCGGGTATGTATCATTTCAACCCATAGTGATTCTAATCTAAAGGGAACTTGCAGTGTGATAAACTGATATAAATAACTGAATAGCATTATATAATAGTAACAGATGATATAACGGGTGTTTAAGCATGGGTGAACATCATATGATCGTAACGTAGCAAATAGAGTATAGTGATATATTTTACAGATTCAAATGTGATCGGTTTACTAGTCATATAAGTATAAATACTGTCTGATGAGAATTACTCACAGGTATAAGCTGAAGACAACAACCAAATTACACAAACTGAGATCCCCAAAGGCGCGAAAGCATGATAATGATTCAAGAGTGGGAGAGCCAAAGCTAATTGCCTTGTTGCATGACAAACAAAACAAAGTACAATATATAAATTTAAAACCAAACTGTTATAAACAAAGCTAGAAATATAAGCACAATACATAGTTGAACTTTTTGCACTTGCATTCAACCACTTGTGCTTCAGCTATGGACTGGAAAAGCACTGTAATAGGATGGTTTTGGATCAGGTTAAGGTCAGGTTGAGGTCAAATAGGTTGGCCATAACAATATATGAAGGAGATGAAGGCATATGTGTGCATCAACACACAACTACAAGCAACAACATGGATTTCAAGGCCTAAATGTCTTCGACCAAGGGACTATTGGTCATGGCCTGATCTGATATGATCAACTATAGGTGGAGCATGGGTCCTAGGCTCAGGTTCTGGCTGGTGGTGGCGGCGGATGGTCGAACAAAGCATGATGGTGGAGTGGTGGATCAATGGAAGGCTCGGCTATGAAGTTTTAAGGTGGAGTATCATCATTTTTTTGGTGGATCAACATCCTATAGGGCTTCGGCCATGGATGGTCAGTGGATCGAAGGGGATGGTGGCCGGAATAGGTGGTGGTGGAGGCGGCCAAGGTGCTGGAGTAAGGAGGGCCGAACACAAAGAAGATGAAGCAAGTGCAAAATCCAAACAAAAACAGTGAAAAGAGTGAAAAAGAATAGAAATTTACCAAACATTTGCTCTTGGATGATGGCCGAATTTTTTTCTAGGGTTTGAGGAATATTTTTCACGTGAGAATGAAAGAAATGTTTGGCTGAAGAAAGTGTTTATGGCAGCAATTGAAGTGATGTGTAGATTTGTGTTGAAAATATAGGTTGAATATGAAAAGACAAGCACTTAAAGAGTCACAAACTTTTCAAATTTCCCTAATTCTTTTAAATTTTTTAAATACATGTAAAATACTTATAAATACAGATAAAAACATGAAAATATGATGAATGGACAAAAATATATAAATAAATATTAATTAAATATAATTAAATTAAAAAAATAGCAAAAATTGTAAACTAGGCTTTAAAATTTAAAAATAAATGCGATAAATTTTAGAAAAATTTTATGTACCTGAAAAATAATTGTAAATAAAGATAAAAACACAAAAGTAAAATGCATGCATAAAAATAAATAAATAAATTTTAATTAAATATAATTTAAATGGAGAAAATAGCAGAAAAATGAAAACTAGGCTTTAAAAATAGAAAATAAATGCACTAAGCTTTGGAAAAATTATAACATTACTTTAAAATATTTTAAAATAAAAATATATACCTAATATGTCATATAACACATATTAGAACATAATATGACAAATAAAAATATTATTTATATAAATTAAAATAGACAATTTTATTAAATAAATCAATTTACATATAATATTGTAGAAAGCATAACTTTCACAATATAAAATGGATTTCAACGAAACGAAAAGCAGTATTGTTGAAATTTAATATATTTTCATAATAAATGATAAAATTAAAAAATTCAAATATTTAAATTTCAAATTTAAAAGTCAAAGTTTGACCAGATTGATCAAAAATCCACTTTTCTGGAAAATATTCTATTTGTTGGGCGAATTCTCACACAGAAGATCTCGAGACCAAGAAGTCACAAGTTTTACCCGGGCTCGCAACCTCCACTTCGTTCAGCAAACACAAGGCTCGAAGTCCATCCGGCATTCTCCATGCACAAGCTCATTCGGCATAAGGACATTCGGTCATCCCCATTCGGCATACCGGACCAAGTGCACCACCGAACCACCTCTCCAACACCCTAACGGACCAACCTACAACCGGACCAAGGCCATCACCGAGCCAACACTCCTCCCCTACACGACCGGACCACACCACCACCGAACCACGCCTATCACCGGACCACCATGACCGAACCAAACTCCAACTTCTCTAAGCACAGCCGAATGAAGCCTCGCCGAACCAGATGATTGCCAGTCCAGATTGCTCCAGCCCGGGCCCACCAGCAGCTATATACATCCAAGACCCCTGCCCCCTACCTCACTCTATAAATAGAGGGGCAGGGGTACAACAATGGCAGACAAGTTTGAGAGCTCAAGCACGGAAGGAACTTTCAAACTACTTTCATATACTTGTACACAAAGCATTGTACTTGTTATCCGAAAGAAAGAAGATAATAACATATAAAGTGGACGTAGGCACGTTCTGGCCGAACCACTATAAATCTGTGTGTCTTTTACATTTCAGTCCCTGCTTTTTTCATATTTACATAACTCATCTAAATCATTAAGAATCGCATAAAACCCATTAAATCTCACGACTTGGAGGTGTTTGCCCACTTTTCGCGCAAACATTTTTGGTGCTTTCACTGAGAACTTCGAACTCGAAGCTCCAGCTTCCCTCATCCAACCTTCTTTCCCAATAGCATTCTTCATTGCCTAGGAAACATGACTTTCAGACCAAGAGAAGACGCCAACAAGGGAAAGAACGCTGCAACTAGCAGCGCTCCAAATCCAGTGGATCCAGATCAAGAGAACCATCCCACTACGGCAGCAGTGCCACATGTAGATCAGGCAATTCCAATAGCCCCTGCCGCGGAACAACCGCAGTAATCACTAGAGCGGACCTAGACAGAGTTGTGGTGGAAGTGACTAACCGCTTCGCATCCCAACAAGAAGCTTTGGTGAACCAACTCATGTCACGCTTGAGGGATGTCGAAGAATCCAACCGCAACACTGAATCATGGGATGAATCTCAATCTGGAGGATCTCGGAGACAGCAAAGGTCTTCCCTCTTCGAGGAAGCCATCAACAGGAACAACAATGATAGGGGCCGCGCCCGGACTCAGCCCGAATTCCGACTCGAGGAAGCGCTCGGAACCGAACCCAGTGGGGGAGGCGCCAGGCGAGGGTCGGATGTAGCTGAGCCAGTCATGCCACCTAATCATAGAAACCCCGCTGAACGGAGCCGAGCTAGAACCCAGCCCGAAGTTGACCCCATGGAAATGCCCGAAACAGAACCCCACAGGGGAAGATCAAGGCAGGGGGCAACTGTAGCTGGTCCTAGCATGCATCCGAGCAGCCAGAGGCAACCACTGGATAACGTCAGAAGTGATAGACTATACCATACCTACAGGTCATCTGGACGAGATCGATCCCGCAGGGAAGAACCAAGTTCATTTCTATCCGCTCCAAATTCTGATGAAAGAATGGCACGATTATTCAGAGAATGCGTCCAATGGGAGCAAAGGGACCGAGGAATAGGCGCTAGGGTCACCAGCCCCTTCACCCGCAATATCGAAACTGCCATCACCCTCCGGGAGTGGAAAATGCCAACCATGGAACCTTACAAGGGAACTTCCGACCCCATCGTACACTTACAGAGGTACACCCAACATATGCTCATGAGCGGAGCAACAGAAGGGGTGTTGTGTAAATGTTTTCCGCTATTCCTAGCGGATCTAGCTACCTCCTGGTTCTGCCATCTACCCCAAGGATCTATCAGCTCATGGGAGATGTTGAAAGAAAGGTTCATTAGCCAGTTCCGCATCCATGTAGAGCAACCCAAGGATGCTTATTCTCTATCCAATGTCAAACAGAAATCCGGAGAGACACTGCAACAATATCTAACCCGGTTCAACGCCGCAGCGGCCGCAGTCCAAGATGCCGATGAGAAGCTCACCCTAATGGCCCTCTGTAGTGGTGTACACCCAGATACCAAGTTCGCTAGAAGACTAACTATGGAAAAACCAGCTACTTTACCTGATTTCTTCCATGAAGCTGGAAAGTATATGAGACTTGAAGACGCCGCCACTAAGAGGCAGTCAGAGCAACAAGGTAAGACGACTTCGGACAAGATTCCCGCTGCAGCTAAGGACACTCGAAGAAATGAATCTAGAGATAATGCTGGGGGCAGGAAGGTTGAAAAACGCCAATATAGACCAGGACCAAGATTTGACTCCTACACTCTTTTGAATGAAACAATCGAAAACATCTTTCTAGCCACTCAGGGCGAACTCGGATACAAGCGCCCCCCGCACAAGAAAGAATCTGATAACGCACTCAAGTCTGGAAAGTTCTGCCGCTTCCATGAATCCCACGGACATGACACCAATGAATGCCACCATCTCCGGGACTTGATCGAAGAACACATCAGAAGAAGAAGGCTGGAACGCTATGTGAAAGGTCAGAACAGGACTCCAACCCCTGCCAATGAGAACTCAAAGCGACCCCTCCCAGAAGTAGGCGGAGGGAATCGCAACACCAGTGGCTCTAGTCAAGAGAAGATAGTGGTCCATACCATCTCGGGAGGACCACACATCGCCGACAGAAGCTGGGCAGAGATGGAAAGATACGGCAAGTCACTTAGAAATGCTGAAGGCTATGTTAACTCCCTTATGGAAGAACGCCACCCGAAACGGAAAGAGAGTGACGACATCATATTCAGTAGGCGTGATTTAGAAGGAAGACAATATCCGCATATGGATCCCATGATTATCTCTGCCTGGTTCGGTCCAGCTAAAGTTTTCCGAATTCTAATAGACACAGGAAGCTCCGTAAATAACCTGTTCAAGCATGCTTTCGACAAAATGAAACTGTCAATGAAGGATGTGTCTCCCTGCAACAAACCCCTGCACGGTTTCACTGGAGATGCGAAAATGCCCCTCGGGCAACTTGACCTCTTCGTCGAAATAGGAAGTCATCCCCGCTCCGTTGTGCGAAAACAAACATTCGTACTAATAGAAAACCACTCGGCCTACAATGCCTTCTTGGGAAGACCAGCCTTATCTGACTTCCAAATTGTCCTAGCCCCATGGTGCCTAAAGATGAAATTCCCAACAGATAACGGAATAGGAGAAGTTGAAGGAGATCAAGACGCCGCTCGAGATTGCTATGTAACTGAACTTCGCAATAACCATAGAAAGAATAAAGGGAAAGATGCAGAGACCACTCTCTGCATGAAAAGCTTGGAAGCATAGCAACTAAAGAAAGCCCCTCCTCTTCGATACACCAGCGATCCTTTCAATGAACTAGACCCCAGGGATAAGGAGGAGGAGGCTACCGCTGAGCCTGCAGAGGCCATGGAATTCGTATCTGTAGACAAACATGATTCAAGCAGACTATTAAAAATAGGATCTCAGCTAAAAACAGAATTGAAGGATCAACTCATTGACTTTCTCCGCCACAACTTAGATGTATTTGCGTGGACACATGCCGATATGACAGGAATCTCCCCAGACATAGCATGCCACATGCTGAACATCGATCCCACCAAGGTACCGATAAAGCAGAAAAAGAGAAGCATGGGAGCAGAATGATCAGCAGCCCTCGATGAGGAAGTAAAGAACCTACTTGCTAATGACTTCATACGAGAAGCCATCTACCCAAAATGGATAGCTAACCCGGTACTAGTAAAGAAAGCTAATGGGAAGTGGCGAACATGCATCGATTTCTCCAACTTAAATGACGCTTGCCCGAAAGACTGCTTCCCGCTCCCCCGAATCGATCAACTTGTGGACAGCACTGCCGGGCACGAACTTTTATCTTTTATGGATGCATACTCCGGATACAACCAGATTCCCATGCACGCTCCCGATCAAGACCACACTAGCTTCATCACTGACCGGGGATTATATTGTTACAAAGTCATGCCTTTTGGACTCAAAAATGCCGGAGCTACCTATCAACGCCTCGTCAACAAGATGTTCGCGGAATTAATAGGACGAACTATGGAAGTATATGTGGATGACATGTTGGTAAAGTCCAGGAGAGCCGACGATCATGTAAGCCACCTGAGCGAGATGTTTCAGGTACTTCACCGATATGGAATGAAGCTGAATCCTCTAAAGTGCTCCTTCGGAGTGTCATCGGGAAAATTCTTAGGATTCATTGTCCATTCCAGAGGAATTGAAGCAAACCCTGAACAAATCGGGGCTCTAAAAGAAATAAGAATACCTTCCACCCGAAAAGAGATGCAGAGCCTAAACGGAAAGGTAGCCGCCCTAAGCAGATTCATTTCCAAAGCAACTGACAAGTGCGTCCCTTTCTTCGAAGCTCTCAAGAAAGACAAAGGAAAGTTCGAATGGACCGATGAATGCTTAAAATCCTTCCTTAACCTGATCGAACACCTACAGAAACCACCAGTACTCTCAACTCCAAACGAAGGCGAAGAGCTATACCTATACCTCGCTGTATCATCTCATGCTCTAAGCGCTGCCCTGGTAAGAGAAGAAGGCCGCACACAACGCCCGGTGTACTTTATAAGTAAGAGATTTACGGGGGCAGAAGCCAGATATCCTAAACTTGAGAAATTGGCGTATTGTCTCTTGATCGCGTCACGAAAACTACGACACTACTTCCAATCTCACTCCATCATAGTTCTAACCGATCAGCCACTAAGACAGGTGCTCCATCGTCCCGACACTTCTGAACGACTCCTCAAATGGTGCATTGAACTAAGTCAGTATGACGTCACCTACCATCCTCGCACCGCTATCAAGGGGCAAGCCATGGCCGATTTCATTGCCGAATTCACTACCAACGAAGGCAAGGATCAGTTCGAAGTAGCAAAAAACATCAAGTGGAACCTCTTTGTAGATGGAGCATCGAACGAACAAGGCTCGGGGTCAGGTATTGTGATAATCACCCCCAGGGGAAGAAAGCTGTACTATGCATTAAGGTTGGAATTTGCGGCCACTAACAACGATGCGGAGTATGAGGCAGTAATAGCGGGATTGGAGCTTGCCTTAGAAATTGGAGTCAATTCTTTATGTCTTCATAGTGATTCTCAACTTATCGTAAACCAAGTACTAGGAGAATTCCAGACACGAGGAGAATGACTCACAGCATATCTAAAGAAAACCAAACTGCTGCTCGACCAATTGGACCATTATCTAATCAAACACATTCCTCGAGAAGATAACCAAGAGGCCGATGAACTAGCAAAGCAAGCTAGTATGAAGAATAGCACCATATCCGGAGCACTAGCCATCTCAAGGCAGCTAGCCCCAAGTTTTGAACAAGTGAATCTGATAACTGCAATTGAAGAAGCAACTTGGATGACTCCCATCCGGAAATATTTGCAGGACGGCACACTACCAGACAAACGTGATGAAGTCAGGAGAATTTTGAGGAAAGCTCCCCACTACACAATACAAGAAGGCATCCTCTATCGGCGTGGCTTCTCTAGCCCCTTATTTAGATGCGTCGCTGGAAGGGAAGCTAAGGAAATCTTATTCAACATCCATCAAGGAAGTTGCGGAGATCACACTGGAGGGCAGACTCTGGCGAAAAAGATACTCTGATATGGATATTACTGGCCCACACTAAACAAAGACGCCTTAGACTTCGTCAAGAGATGCGACAGATGTCAGAAATTTGCCAAGATTCCTCGACTACCCACAAATGAGATTACTCAAATGACCAGCCCTTGGCCCTTTGCTGTATGGGGAATTGATTTAATTGGCGAACTGCCAACGGGCAGGGGCGGGGCCAAATACGCTATAGTGGCAGTCGATTATTTCACAAAATGGGTGGAAGCGGAACCCCTAAATAAAATATCTTCAGCAAAAGTTATCAACTTCTTGATCAAAAATATTCTGTGCAGGTACGGAGTACCACTCAAGATCATATCAGACAACGGACTCCAATTTGACGGCGAAGAATTCGCCGACTGGTGCCAAGAGCATGGAATTCATAAAAGCTTCTCATCGGTAGCTTATCCTCAGGCAAACGGACAAGTCGAAGCTGTCAACAAAATTCTCAAAACCCTAATCAAGAAGAAACTTGAAAAGTCAAAAGGCGCTTGGGTGGACGAATTTCGTACGGCACTTTGGGCCTACCGCACCTCTTTCAGAACATCAACGGGACATACTCCTTTCTCTTTGGCATACGGATCGGAGGCAATGCTCCCTGTTGAAACTATTGTTCCTTCCCACCGTAGGATCCACTACAATCCAGAAGAAAACGAAGAACTACTCCTCATGTCTTTGGATCTGATTGAGGAAAGGAGAAACGGTGCAGCACTCAAAGCAGCAGCTCACAAACAAAAAGTGGCAGCACTATACAACTCCAAAGTCAAGCATCGCGTCTTACAAGAAGGAGAACTTGTTCTCAGGCGAATCTTTCCGCGCCCCGGGGCACTGGACCCTATCTGGGACGGACCATATGTAATTCATAAAGATCTCCACAACGGAGCTTATATTTTGTCAATAGTGGACGGAGAGGTGTTCCAAAGGGCATGGAACATCCGACACCTCCGTCGATACTTTTCTTAACTTGTACTGCCCATATGAAGTGAATTAACAAAGAGAATCAGTGGACGTAGGCATTTTCATGCCGAACCACTTTAAAAAATCTTGTCTCTTTTTAACTTGTTCCTTTATATCTTGGCTGCTTGTTAAGCTTTATCCTTTTCTGTTGAACAAAATCTTATGGCATCTCCACTCAAGATGCACCACGGCCTCATCTGGACAAGGCCTAACAGGTACGCTACGATTCTATGCACTCGCCAATGAGACACTTTTGCTCCAGCATCCCTCTGCTGCGGGTTAACTCATTGCTCGCGCCTGCCCTCAAAACCAACTGTAATGAGCCGATTATAAGTCATCATAAAGGCCGACTATAGCCGATGGCAGCTCATTACGGCATTCGGCTCGCCGGCAACCGTGAACCTACTTTAAGCCCCAACATAAGGTGTGGCCAGCCAGGGGTAGTTCACGGCCAACGGCACCCACGCTAGCCGGCCACGGTAAATCGAATAATACCCACGATTACGGACCATAATGGTTCGGGTAGTTACCGTGCGCGATCTCGGTTCCGATGTGTCTTAAGTGCGGCTGTGGTAAAAAAGAAAACACCCCGCGGAGGCGTAAGATGGGTGACAAATGTCTCCAAGACCCACAGCTAGGGAAAGTGACTACAAAACCCGTTTTCCACGAACTTAAGCACATCGACGGCCTTCCGTGACTGGAAGTTTTACTTTTTCTATATTTCCATTTCATTTAAATACTTTTCTCCTATCCTGTATAACAAACTCTAAAGTACAGGAAACCGAATAGGGAGCATTCACTCATGAGAATCTAAGCCTGCGTACTGGGTGGCAAGGTACTCAGATATATTCATGATCAGTTACACAAGACGCTCAAAACTACCGCCTGCAAATAAAACATGAAGGGTGGTACTCTCTTCTCTTGTACATAAATACATAACTATAGCTTATTCATATGTCACACTAACATTGCAAAACATGAAATTATATTTCAAGCAAAGGCTTAACGTCAAACACAACTAATCATAGGCATATACATAGTTATACTTCTCACGCAGCACATCAAAATGACAACAACATTTAAACATAACAAAATCAGCTTATATTATAAAACCACACAAAGTTATTCTCTGCAAATAATATTATTACAGTCACATCAATGTTTTGGACTAACGTAAACAACAGTAAAAAGAAATAAAAAGCGGCCGAATCCGGACAAGTAACCAGCTGCGTCCGCACTCCATCACCAACTTCCCAAGCCTATTTGGCCGTAGGGCCGGAACCCCCAGCATGTTGATCGGAACT
This sequence comes from Allium cepa, assembly GCA_030765085.1. Lineage (NCBI taxonomy): Eukaryota > Viridiplantae > Streptophyta > Magnoliopsida > Asparagales > Amaryllidaceae > Allium > Allium cepa. Next base: position 462,156,735 of record CM060944.1, read on the forward strand.
TCCACCTGTCCAATTCAGAAGAGGAATCCATTAAACAAACGATAAACGATCAAGTTATGGAAACCCGGAAAGAAAAGGAAAAGAGAAGAATAACTCACCAGCGTCCGCCGCTTGATTCTCATCCTCCAGTTGCACACCCGCTTCCTCCGCAGCGAGCAACCGCATCCCCTCCTTCACCGCCGCTTGCTCCTCTTTCGAGAACTGAGCAGTGACCACATCCAGACTAAAAGCCGTTCCACCTTCCTTACCCGCATCGACCCTGGCCTCCTCTAAAGCCCGAAGGTATATCTTGGCCATGACCCGGGGATAATCATCCATCCAAGGCAAGCTGCCCTCCTTCCAAGTGCGGAAGTACATGTCCTGCAGCATCTCGTCTATCATCCCCTCATTCTCCTCGAACTCCCTCATCCGGGCTTCGGAAGCCTGCAACTTGGCGACAGCGACATCCCTCTCTGATCGGTATCTCGAGCAGTCAGCCTGGAGAGACCTCCTCATCTCCTCCATCTCCTCCTTTAACTTGACTTGAGCCATCTCCGGGGCCTCAAGCCTTCCAGACAACTCCCCTACCTGCTCGAGATCCGCATTCCGAACCTCATCCACTGTCGCAATGGCCATGTCGATCCGTTCCTTACAAGCGGCCTCCATCTTCCGTAATTCTGCCCTACTAGCCTTTTCCATGGTCTCTTTCAGACGCCTGGAGGCTTCCTCGTGCTGAGAAATCTGAACGGCTTGACCGGCAAGCTGTTCGGCCTGATCAGCAACCTTCAGCCGCAACCGAATATTGGCACTCCCAATCTCCTCCCCGGCCTTGACCAATTGAGCATGATACTTCATTAACTTCTTGGTCTCTTCAGCCACCCGATCGATATTAGCCTTGGCCTCGTCTCCCATGGTAACTACCCGAGTGGTGAGCAGATCAAGATCTAGGGACTTAGCCTCGTCCAACACTCGTACCATGGGGTTGCGGGGAAGGAGGTGTTCACCCGTGGCCTCATCAAATGAAATATCCCGAGAGCTTGGGTCTAAATCAGGATGACCGGCAAAGGGGTCACGGGGCACGTCAGGACGCCTTATACGGATAACTGTGGGATTCTTGGAAGGAGGTGGAGGGCGGATAAACTCCGTGCTCTCCTCCGTGGCATCACGAGGAGGCTGAACAGGAAGCTGCGAACCAGGGGAAGGCTCAAATAAAGAACGACTCCTCTTCTTTTTCTGAATGCTCTCTTCGATGACCCCAAGAAGAGGACGGTATTTGACCACGTCTCCAGTGCGACCAGTGGGAGGCTTCGCAGAAGCTCTCATCAACTTGAATTGTTCGAGGCAGTGTCGAACGTCTGACGTTTTAACCACCTGACCTGCCCCTGGAATAAAGAACAAGTGTTACGAACATACAATGGTCACCAATTCAGGAAATATGTTAAGTAAAAAGAAAGAAAAGTGTGAAGGCACGTCTATTATACAAACCCTACGGAGGAGTGGGGTACTGCAATAAGTCCTGAATCTCATTCTAGGACGGGAGTGAACCATAAAATATTTCTAAGTCCTTATCGAAAATGGAATCGACAGAGGACAAAAGTTCACCTTGCACCGCCGAAGTCACCCTGGCTGAGGAACCCCTGGGGGATAGATCGGCACCAGCCCCGACCTTGCCAGTCTCCTTCGCCTTCTCCGCTCCCGATTCCCCTTTCGATTCCCCGAAGGCCTGGCGGAGGGCCTCATCTAGCTCAGAGTCTTGCCCAGAAGTTAAGGCACCAGCACCACTACCACCCTGACCATCTCCATCTCCTCCGCCTTCCGACTCTCCTTCCATATCGCCTCCTTCGCCCTCTTCCACACCTTCCTCCTCCGGAATGATCGGGCAAGTACTAGGAGAGGGGCCCTCCGATTCTTTAAGCTTCTTGCCCCCCGCGACGGGATGCTGTGCAAAGGGTTTTCTCTTGCCACTCTTCACCGTGGCCCCCTCCTTAGCTTTAGCAGCCTTCTCCTCAGCCGTGTCCCTCTGCTTAACAACGGACTGGTGCGGCTGGATCAAATTGTACTCCAGGAGGGTAGCGTTCCTGATCAGGAACGAAGCCGACCTGTCCCGCGCAGGAATGGCCTTTATTCCAGCAGCCATCCGCGCCAAAGAATCATCTTCCACGACGGCAATGCCACCTGTCGCTAGCAAGAAATAGAAGCGTGTCAGAAGAAGCACTACAGTCAGAACATGGAAAATATAAATGAAATTAATCTTACAGCCGGAAGTGAAAAGGAGGAAAGAAACAGAATTGTCCTTGACAAAAAACAATTCCTTCTTGAACATGGTGAACTTTGAATATAAGTCCAAGACCGGTTTGAAGGGCACGGCCACTTCCAGACTAATATACGGAGACCCCTTCTTGTAGCCTCTCAGGTTATACAAATACCGAATTTCCCGGTTAGAAGGAGGGCGCCCGTACCTCCTCTGGAAGATGACGAAAAGGCTTACCAGAATGGCATAAGAGTTTGGCTGAAGCTGGAATGGAGCCACTTTCAAATATGTGGTAAAGCTGACTATCCAAGCATTGATAGGAGGGATAGCACCACACATGCAATGGTACCTGCTGTAAGCGAAGTAACCTTCGGGGGGATTATACGGCATCACTCCATCTCCCGGCAGCAGCATAAGAGCCCTGTCTATCCCAAATGAACGAGAGATGACATCAAGTTGCTCCTCCTTTAGGGAGCTAGGAAAGCAATCGGGAGGGGAGACCAGAAGTTCCTGTGGACCATATCCGTCCACTAACGACCTCGGAACAGGTCGATGCTGCCCAGAACCTGGTTGGGCTGGGGGCACGGAGGAAGACTCGCCTCTATCTTTGGATTTCCATCTGCCTGATTGTGTTTCCGCCTTGCGAGACATTTATCTGCATACACAAAAGCGAAAAGACAAGTTGTTAGAACAAGGAGTACAGAGATGTAAGCGAAAAAGAATGCATAAGTCCAGAGTTCCACTCAAAGTCCAAATACAAGAGTTCATTCGGTATACATGTCATTCGGCACTAAGAGTTCATTCGGTATACATCCATTCGGCACTAAGGCCTAAGGCCCATTCGGTAAAACGAGGACCTTCGTATGTATTCGGCAAATTAGGCACATTCGGTAGTAAGTCCATTCGGCAATAAGTGTATACCTGATTCGGCAAGCAAGTTGGTTCGGCACGAAATGGTTCGGCTTTCGATTGATTCGACAAGATTGTTGATTCGGTATAGTATTGGTTCGGCGCTTGTTGATTCGGTGAAGAAAACCTAAGGGGGTGCAGCCCCTATATATAGACTGGAGGAACACCACCGGACCAGATGGTTCGGCATACCGGAGCAACCTCCAACCGAATGAAAACCTATACCTACTCGAAGCCGAATGAAACTGTCTCTACCAGCAGAAACCAGAAGCAGGGGGCACGCAGGGCGCCTCACTCAGCAACAGGATATGGGCATCTAACCCATGACACTACGAAACAAGCCTTCCTACCACAGGGAAACAAAGCGCGACACATGCAAGCACGTGCCCCACTTTGGGGGGCAAATGTTGGGCGAATTCTCACACAGAAGATCTCGAGACCAAGAAGTCACAAGTTTTACCCGGGCTCGCAAACACCACTTCGTTCAGCAAACACAAGGCTCGAAGTCCATCCGGCATTCTCCATGCACAAGCTCATTCGGCATAAGGACATTCGGTCATCCCCATTCGGCATACCGGACCAAGGGCACCACCGAACCACCTCTCCAACACCCTACCGGACCAACCTACAACCGAACCAAGGCCATCACCGAGCCAACACTCCTCCCCTACACGACCGGACCAGACCACCACCGGACCACGCCTATCACCGGACCACCATGACTGAACCAAACTCCAACTTCTCTAAGCACAGCCGAATGAAGCCTCGCCGAACCAGATGATTGCCAGTCCAGATTGCTCCAGCCCGGGCCCACCAGCAGCTATATACATCCAAGACCCCTGCCCCCTACCTCACTCTATAAATAGAGGGGCAGAGGTACAACAATGGCAGACAAGTTTGAGAGCTCAAGCACGCAAGGAACTTTCAAACTACTTTCATATACTTGTACACAAAGCATTGTACTTGTAATCCGAAAGAAAGAAGATAATAACATATAAAGTGGACGTAGGCACGTTCTGGCCGAACCACTATAAATCTGTGTGTCTTTTACATTTCAGTCCCTGCTTTTTTCATATTTACATAACTCATCTATATCATTAAGAATCACATAAAACCCATTGAATCTCACGACTTGGAGGTGTTTGCCCACTTTTCGCGCAAACACTATTTATTCAGGTTTGAAATTATAATTCACACAAAATCAATATATACTTTTAAAATAACAAAATTTATTCATTTTAATAAATAAAATTAATTTTTTAAATCATGAGTTTCAATTTATATAATTAAAATAAACAATTAAAATAATCACAAAATACTGGGTTGTTACAGTTTTAATGATGAGTTAAATAAATATCTATTGATAGAGAAAAACATTTATTTATTATGTAATTTAATGCTTGTTGGATACTGTAATTTTACAAACGTGTTTGCATTACTATAAATAAGATGTTCACGTATTTAATTAATTGATTTTATCAATTAGGGTCTGTTTTGAATTGGAAGATTAAAATAAATTTATTGAAATCTTTCAATTGAAAATGGAAAAAACAAAGTGCAATTAATAAATTAATGTAAGAATGTTTTCATTTGGAATGTACATTATTTGGAAAAATAAGGATGGATTTAATATTGTATAAGTTTATCATTTTAGAATATAAGAATGTTTACATTTATGAATTGCAAGTAACGAATTAGTATTTTAAGGAAAATAAAAGAACATTTGAGGAAAATAAAGTGAACATTCCCATTCTGGATATAAATATAACGTTGTAAAAAGAGAAAATTGAATTTTTAAAACAACATTTTGCGGTTCTTAAATAGCAGTCATAGGTTGCATGGAAGTGATTTTATTGCTAACCTTGAAATTAAAAATAAATTAAATATTTGAGTTCATAATTACGTGTCGAGAAAAATGTTGTTTCTAAATTTGAATTTTTAAAACATGGTTCATGTTTTATTTTATGTAGCGACGTTCCCCATTATGTAAATTGGTATGTTCAAATTTAGTTGTGTTGTGGTAGTTAACTCTTTAATGAATGTCAAATTTTGTACGTTTGGGGTTAACAAAATTAATTGAGTGAACAAATATTTTGAAATTTGAATTCAAAAAGTTTGTTTATAGAGTAGAGTTAGTTCATTCATTCCCTTTCTACTTTATAATTGTCATACTTCTTTTCATTGTTTCCTCGTTTGTTCCATTGCTCATTTCCATTTACATTGTCTAAAGCCTTTTCATTTCATGAACGTTACCTACTTTTCATATTTTTAATTCTTTCCTTCACCTCTTTTAGTGCCTACCTTTTTTAGGGTTATTCATATTTTTACTTTATTTCAATTCTTACTTTGTTTATGTTTTGCTTTATTAGCCTTTCACTGGTTTCAATCTTCATTCTTGTAGCTTCATTTCATTTTTTTAAATCTCATCTTCTGTACCTTCATTTTTGTCTCTCTTCACCTTCCTCCTTCCTTTTTTTTCATGTTTCTTCTTCAAATCTCCTTTCTCTCCTTTTTTCCAAAGCTTTTTTTCCTCTTTTCTTCTTCTTATTCTTCAAATCTTCTTCTTCTTTTTCAAAGCTTCCTTTTTTCAATTATTTTTCTTCTTTAATTTTTTTTTCTATTTCAAGCCTTCTCTTCTTTCCATGTCTTTTTCTTCAAATCTAGATCTATATAATCTACTCTCCAAAACTTTCCATAAAACAGATTAAGATAGCAAGGAAACAAAACAAAATGAGAAAGTAGTTATCGATCCGAATCTAGCTAGAAAAGGGAAAGCAAAAGGATGAGTGATTCAACCCATTCACGCAATACTAAAAATTCCATTGCAAGTTAAATAAAATATATGATGTGATATATAATTTTTTATTACTGTTTGTTGATTTAAGTTGACATTTGAATTGATGTTGTATCTGAATTGATTTTATATTGGAATTTAATTGATAGTTAAACCCCGATATCAATAACTATCATATTTTGAAATATATTGGTTTATTTGGATGTTGTCTGAAATGGATGCTTATTGTTTTATTTGTTGGATGTATGGTTGTTTATTTATTTTAATATGTCCCTGTTATCACCTTGTATATTACTGACATCATTTAAGTGGTCCTCTGAATCATTTTAGAATTGGATAATTACGACATTTAAATTCTGGGTTGGAATGATATATACCCATACAATTTCTTAAATTTGGATTATTTATTGAAACTGAATTATTTAAAAAGTTTAAGTTTTTAATTTAAACTTCGGATTTATTTTAAATAAAGTGGTTAAATTGGTATTTCGAATTATTTGAAATCTCATAAATTACTGCACTCACGTTGTACACTTGATCAGAGATGAAAAATCCCATAACATCTCTGAAGCTATTGCACTCATATTTTTATTTGAGATTGATTTGACTTACATAGGAATTTTTAGTTCTGACTCGAATGTATTGTTTTTCAATATGCTGGGGTCGATCTGAACTTTTTCAGTGTATTGAAGACTGTTTTATGGAGGACGAAGATGAAGATTCAATATATTATTGCTATTTATGATTCCACTAATTCTGCATTATAACTCTGATTTGAATTTTGTGAAAGTGTAATAAAATGTTATTTGTAAAACGGCTTCATGGACTGTTTATTTAATTATTATATTTTGTCATTCCGCTGTGAGATTCTGTCACGACCCAAAATTTAGCGTTCGAAAATCGATATCCATACTTCCCTGTATTCGAATGCCGCAGATTCAATCGTTGAAATTCGATTCGCGTCAGAGCTTACAACACATTAATTAAAACAACACAGTGGAAGGAAAACAATAACTTATATTGATATACAGCATTTGATGCAACACACTGATACAATTGATATCACCATTACAGATACAAGATAACAGCGGAAGAAACAACACAACCGGATAGTCTAGACTTGGTAACCATCGACAACAAAAAGATAACTCCAATATAATCTTCGGGAGAGAAAGAAACCACAAACTGCATTCTGAATCCAAAGCTCCAAAGACTCCAAAAGCTAGAACCACCAAAATGCTTTCCAAACAGAAGCGAGGAACCCCCATCACGTTGTATTAAGCAAGGTCGGTCCAAGTGAAACAAATGTGATCACCAAATCCAAAGGCTTCAAAGATTCCCAAAAGCTACCAAACCAAAGATTTCGAAGGCTATCGAATCTACGTCTACTAGCTGATTATCTGAAAAATCTAACTCTAGACTGCCCGGGTGTAAAATTATAGGCACCCAGAGTTTAGAAAGGCAATAATAAACTCCAGGCCAGTCATAGGACTGGTGTGAGCAGAAGAAAACAGTTATCTTTAACAAGATAAAACAAAATAAATTAAAAGAAATCTGTAATGCTTTTGGGAAAATGAAACTACCATAAGGCCTCCGGCCACACACACAATGCGAACTCACAATTGGAGGAGATTTCTCCTTATGATATTCAAACATGCTTGATACACGAAAACCTTTTGATATTATTATTAGTGCATAGCGCAGAAAACCTTTTGATATTATTATTAGCGCATAGCGTAGAAAACTTTTCAAAAGTATAATATTAATCTTAGCTAGCATACAACCATTATTGTATGCCTACTATAGCTACCAATTAAATGGCGGGTCACCACCATAAAAGGCAGGTTATACAACTAAAACCGTACAGGGAGCATATTGTTTCTTTGGATTTCGAACAAATGGTCAGGCTAAGGAACTTCCTGGGCCACATGGGTACAATTATGGAGGGACGCCCCGAGAACTTAACCAGCTCTCTGCCAACACAAGGTCGGAATACCTCTATGACTAGGTAACTACTGACACGAGTATAACACCCTCCGGTCGTAACCAATCCCTCCGGTCGTAACCAACCTTTATCCGAGCGATCGATACCAACAACCATAAAGCAATATATTTGCAGTAACCACATAGGTTAAATATCTAGGCTCCATACCATGATACCACCTCTATCCATAAGGAAATGGACATACCCTAAGGGGGCGCTACCCCCAAATAATACTGCCGCATCTTTCCTGTTTGGACCATTACTGGGTTGTGAGGTCCGACGAGGTCACGTCCACAATGGTACGCTTTACACAAAACACATGCTTCGATCAACAAATGATCGCAGCACTTCATATGCCACATTATCAAATTGGGAAGTATCACTAGTTACCATCAACTACATAACCTTTGAGCTCGTACGTCTCAAAGAAGGGTGTTAAGCTAAGAGAATAAATCTCCGCCACCAAACAAAAATGTATTTGATAGAAACCAGCTTTACATTCAAAGTGTAGTGTCAGACATACATACATACAAGTCTGTTCTGGGTTTGAACAGAACCGAAGGCACTTCAAAAGAAGTCCTTGTAAATTCGGATAATCCCTAATCACGTCCGGACTCCCCATTACAAAGGGTGATCAAATCTCTATACTGGAGATCAGCAGGTATAGAGACATTCGACGAGTTATCCTTTCGCTTTCGAAAATATCCGGTCTTCAAATGTAATCCAAAACATCGTATCATTATTCGAAATGGGTTATATGACACAAAGTCCTCTCCCGGCTAAACCGAATAATGAGCGCAATATCTAAAAACATATGGATATATGGGATCTTAGTTAAGCCACAACTTATCACCCAAAAACCTTTTCTTTAAATGGTTTAAACAAATTACCATTTTCAAATCTTTAAACAAAAAGATTCACTTCACAAAGTTCAACAATCTTTCACAAAGATTCATTCATAGCTTTCGAAACAATTCCATTTCAAATCTTTTATACAAGATACACCTTTAAGATCCTCTTCAATTTCAAAACAAAGTTCAATAATCTTTCATAAAGATTCATTCATAGCTTTCGAAACAATTCCATTTCAAATCTTGAAAATCTTTTCAACACAAATTGAAAACCTTTCTTTATTTGAAAGCTATTATCATTTGAAAACAAATACTTTTCATTCTGGAAAAATCCGATTATATTTGCACAAGTTAAAGCCCTTCAAGTATAAACTTGGGTTAAATTTAAATTCCCAAAATAATACTTTTAAAATGGTTTAAAACCCATATAAATACATTATATAACTTATATACCCTTTTTAAAATGTAATTTTCAAACATATATTCATAGAACTTAATTTCAAATCTAGAATTTAAATTCGAATCAAACTATTTAAATTTTCAAAACTTTATAAGTCATTCAAAATAATTTTTATCATTAAAGCTCCTTTTCAAAAGCTTTTCACATTTAACCCAACTCCATTTCCAAAACCATTTGGATTCAAAATTCATCTTTTAAAACCATTACATCATTTGAATAAAATAATATTAAATTCAAATTATCTGTGACTTAACCGATTTTCTCGTGAAATCCGTATTTGTGTGTGGGGTGTAGTCCAAGGGGTTTCACACATAACAGTACGGTATCATCAATCAACACAAATCCAAGCACAGCAATATCGATAAGCGGTATATTCCTATAACGCTTATCTTCATTCATAGATTCATAAATAAATAATATAAATTCATCACAGAAAAATAAATTACATCATAGTTCACAGCTCAGATCAGAATAATTCATATCACAAAGCATCACATATCAGGGATATCAAATAATTCAACATCCAATAGAATCCTAACATCCATAGGTAAGATCAATTAACATCTGATAAATTTTAAACCAGATTAATTACTTATGAATAAATTTCTTATCCTGGTTAATTGATATTAATTAATTACAAACCATTTTAATTAATTATTCCTTAATCATTCTTTAATTAACCTTTAATAATAAATTTATTAACCTTTAATTATAAATTAATCAACCCTAATTAATAAATCAACCATCATTTAATCATTAAATAATTAACGTTTAGTTATTTAATTTTCCTTTAATTAATTTATTACATTAGTTAATTAACCCTTAATTAATTGCCTTAATTATGTAATTAATAAATCTTAATCATGAAGTTAATCATGAAATTAATCAACCTTAATTCATTTCTTAATCATTAATCTTAATTAACCTTAATTAGTCTTTAATTAACCTTAATTAATCCTTAATTAATCTTAATTAACCTTTAATTAATCTTTAATTAATCTTTTAAGTAATTATCCTTTAATTACTTTAATTAATCACCCTTTTAATTATATAATTAATTAACCTTTTAATTAAGTAATTATCCTTAATTTCTTAAAATTTTAATTAATCAAAGGTAAACCCTTATCTTAATCATCTATTTAATCCAATCATAATAATTTCATTTGAAAACACTTATAGATAAATTTCATTATTATCTTAATATATAATTATTCCAAAGCCAGATCAAATTACTTTTAACAACATTTAATCTTTAAAGTTTTAACCTTTAAAAACTTGTTAGAAAATAACCTTTTGAAATTTATTATCAATTAACAATTAATTTAAACCTATTAAGTTAAATTATCCTTTAAAAAAACACATTTTACTTCTTTAATTAACCATTTAATCACATGTGTAAGTTTATTTAAAATAAACTTTAAAATAAAGGTTATATAATTTTATTTAAAACCTTTTAACCAATTCAAAATTTTGATAAACATTAATCATTTTCAAAAGAATTTGTTTTAACAAAAAAATTTCAAAATAAAACTTGATTGGTTTTAAAGTTTAAAACTTTTTTATATTAAAATCAATAGACCCAAGCAATGATATGATTACCCTGAACATAGCTTTGAGTTTCTCCACATTTACTTTTCCTTAAGTATTTTCGTGAATCCCTACAAGTTCGAACCCGAGATTTACCTTCTTCCCCAATCAACAGATATAGGTTAATATGCATGCACGTGCACGGGTGATTATAGTGACTCCGGTCATCGTCGATCACCTCAACACATCACCGACGACACCCATGAGCCTCCCGAGCACCCAGATTCCACGATTTCGTCAAAGATCAACAACGAGCTTCTCGATCGAATTAGAACCCAAACCCAGATCAGCAAAACCGAACGCCGACGACACTCTAAGCCAGCATCAACAACGCCGACCACACTGTCGACTCGTCTCCTCCTCCAGCTCCTATCTCCCCTGTACCGGTTGCCTATTGATCATCATCGACGGCGAAATCCCTTCTCAAACCTCGTCGACCAAAACGAGCTTATAAACCCTAATTTAACAACGATCGACCGCCTCGACCCTCTAAAAATTCCACCACTATTTATTCTGTGCTCGACAATCTTCCCTCTACCTTCGATGTCAAGCACGACTCCCCAAACCTCATCGTTCATCGGAAATTTACGATATTGTGTATTCTGTTCATTTTGAAATTTCTCAACAAATCCCAAGCTAAAAATATTGAAATTATTGTTGAAATTCATCATTTTTCAATATGATTCTGGCTATATATTCGAAACAAAATATTACGAACATTGATTTTATGACTTTGATTAATTTTTAAAGTAATATATTATTCTTGAAAAAAATACTGAGTATTTTCACTTGCAAATATTTTTTTGAAAATGAAATTACAATATGTTGATCATCTTCCTTTTTAAAATCTTAGCCTAATATTAATTTGTTTAGGTAATAAGAATATTTGAACAGGTTTAAGAACCTGTAGACAAGAACAGAGCTATTCATTTATATACATTCACCAAGAAACCATTTCATATATATATATAAGCATATTCACATCATTTATCATCACTTCACCTCAATTATAAACCACAGATATCAATACTAAAGTAGTTAAGGCAGTGGTTTACTCACAGTGATATCCAGAACAGAGAAACTGGATCTTGATTTTCTTTCTTGAGTTTGATTTGCTTAATTGGCTTTTATCTGACAATTCTGTTTATTGATCTGTAGTTGATGTTTGAAATGCTTCGGATGTTGTTGAGTTTTTTTATCTGATCTTTGCATTGAATCGAGTTAGAGATTCTTTTGAGTCTTGGCTTCCAAGTTGATGATGAGATGATTTATTGCTTATAGGTTTTAAATTGTTTTGAGATTTTCTCTTGTCTTTTAATTTCCAAGCTAATGTTTTGAGATGAAAGAAGAACATGTAGCCTGGTTATTTTCTTTTAATTCATATTATTTATTTTTTAATTTTTTATAATGCAATTTGCCACTTGTGCTTTTTACTAACACTTGTTACCTTCATGATCTATATAATTTACATTTATCCTAAACAAGAAATTTTTGTTTTAAACCTTATTTATAATTAATTTATAAAAAAAATTAAAACCTATGTTAATAAATTTGCACTTTCGTGTTTATATTGACTCATTTTCCTATTATTTATACTTATATCAATTTTAAAGAAAATGATTTTTAAACTAATTATATTTTGATAAATAAACACACATGTTATAAAATATAGAATTTAACTTAATTAGCTTTTGAAAATTATTTAAATCAAATTCAAAATAAAACTTTCAAAATATCTATATACATATGTATATAATAATTCCGAGACAAATTTTTATTAGCTTTAAATCATAGAGTATTCAAATTCAAATTATTTATTTTAGAATCTAAATTTTTCAATATCCAATTTAAATCAATCTATTATACAAAACAAACACTTATTTTATTGAATTTGGAAAAAATTCAAATTAATTCACCAATTAATCCAAAAATTATTTTAATTTACAATTTATATTTGACTCAATACCGGGATCGTTACAGATTCCCACCTTAAGAAAGTTTCGTCCTCGAAATTTGCTAGACAGGGAGACCAACCAAAAAAAAGATGGAGAATATTTTACCAGATCAAACTGAATATTTATTCTGCATTTGGCTTACTAAATCAGAATATCGTTAATAAATATGAGAACGAACTCATATAACACTTTACGAAATACTCGGGTCATCAGATTTATGAAATAAGCAGGGGCATTGGTTAGTTCAAAGAACAACTAACCATTCGTAGAATACATCTGGACCCAACAAAAGAAATAATGGATACTCAATCCAGGTTGGAATATCACAAAGTATACACCAATCTGTCCCTCTTCGGACTTTGATCCTCAAAGAATAAACAAACGGATGTCATTTAATTCAGTTTCATATTTCGTTAACCAATTTATTTCAAATAAAATTTTAAATTCATTAAGTTTAAAACGAAAAGCTGATGAGAAACCGATGAGGAGAATACGAATCAGGAACTTATCTACCATGATAAGTAGGGCCACTATCACACCAAATCTTCCTTCCGAAGCTACCACGAAGCCATCAAAGAATTGATACTAGATGATGAACAAAGGAGATTGGTAGAGAAAATTGCTTCCTTGTTGTTATAGGTATTGACCAGCTATAATGGTACTCTCATGTCCCCTATCTCGTCCTCTCCTTGCACTCATACTTACTATCAGTGGATAGTAAGAGAATTTACTGAGGCATTCAAACGGATATCTTAGGAATATACTCATTCTAGGGCATTTGTAACCCTATCTCTAATGAGTTACCTAATGTGTTATACACCTGAGCTAAAAAAAATTTCTCAACCTTCAGCTCTGATACCAAAATGCCTCGACCCAAAACTTAGCATTCGAAAATCGACATCCATACTTCCCCGTATTCGAATGTGTCGCAGATTCAATCGTTGAAATTCGATTCGCGCCGAAGCTTATAACACATTAAGTACAACAACACAGTGGAAGGGAAACAATAACTTATATTGACATACATCATTTGACACAACACATTGATACATTGATATCAACATCAGAGATGCAAGATAACAGCGGAATAAACAACACAATTGGATGGTCTAGACTTGGAAACCATCGATAGCGGAAAGATAACTCCAATATAATCTTCAAGAGAAAAAGAAACCACAAACTGCATTTTAAATCCAAAGCATCAAAGACTCCAAAAGCTAGAACCACCAACATGCTTTCCAAACGCAAAGCGAGGAACCCACATCACGTTGTATTAAGCAAGGTCGGTCCAAGTGAAACAAATGCGATCACCAAATCCAAAGGCTTCGAAGATTCCCAAAAGCTACCAAACCAAAGATTTCGAAGGCTATCGAATCTACATCTACTAGCTAATTATCTGAAAAATCTAACTCTAGACTGCCGGTGTGGAAAATTGTAAAAAGGGAACAATAAACTCCAGGTCAGTCATGAGACTGGTGTGAGCAAATGAAAATAGTTTATCTTTAACAAGAGAAAACAAAAGAAATTAAAAGAAATCTGCAATGCTATTTGAAAATGAAACTATTATAAGGCCTACCGCCACACACACATTGCAAACGCATAATTGGAGGAGATTTCTCCTTATGATAGTCAAACATGCTTGATACGCGAAAACCTTTTGATATTATTATTCGTGCATAGTGTAGAAAACCTTTCGAAAGTATAATATTAATCTTAGTCAGCATGCAACCATTATTGTATGCCTACTACAGCTACCAATTAAACAGTGAATCACCACTATAAGTAAAAGGCAGGTTATACAACTAAAACCGTATAGGGTGGTGCGTATTGTTTCTTAGGATTTCCAACGAATGGTCGGGCTAAGGAACTTCTTGGGCCATATGGGTATGCCTCTAGAGGGACGCCCCGAGAACTTAACAGCTCTCTTCCAACACAAGCCCGGGTTACCTCTATAACTAGGTAACTACTGACATGAGTATGCTACCCTCCGGTCGTAACCAACCTTTATTCGAGCGCTCGATACCAACAACCACAAAGCAATGTATTTGCAGTAACCACATAGGTTAAATATCTAGGCTTTATACCATGATACCACCTCTATCCAGAAGGAAATAGACATACCCTCAAGGGGTGCTACCCCAAAATAACCTTGCCGCATCTTTCCTGTTTCGACCATTTCTGGGTAGTGAGGTCCGACAAGGTCACGTCCATAAAGCTGCGCTTTACACAAAAGCCATGCTTCGATCAACACATGATCATTAGCACTTCGTATGCCACATTACCAAATTAGGATTGTATCACTAGTAACCATCAACTACATAACCTCTGAGCTCATACGTCTCGGAGAAGGATGTTAAGCTAAGAGAATAAATCTCCGCCACCAAACAGAAATGTATTTGATGGAAACCAGCTTTACATCCCAAAGTGTAATGTCAGACATACATCAATACAAGTCTATTCCGAGTTTGAACAGAACCGAAGGCACTTCAAAGGAAGCCCTTGTAAATCTAGATAATCCCTAATCACGTACGGACTCCCCATCACAAAGGGTGATCAAATCTCTATACCGGGGATCAGCCAGTGCAGAGACATTCGACAAGTTATCCTTTCACTTTTGAAAATATCCGGTCTTCACCACCGGTCTTTAAATACAATCCATAACGTCGTATCATTACTCGGAACGGGTTATATGACACAAAGTCATCTCCCGGCTAAACCGAATAATGAGCGCAATATTTAAAAACATATGGATATATGGGATCTTAGTTAAGTCACAACTTATTACCCAAAAACCTTTTCTTCAAATGGTTTGAACGAATTACCATTTTCAAATCTTTAAGAAAAAGATTCACTTCACAAAGTTCAACAATCTTTCACAAAGATTCATTCATAGCTTGCGAAACAATTCCATTTCAAATCTTTTATACAATAGATTAACCTTTAAGATCCTCTTCAATGTCAAAACAAAGTTCAATAATCTTTCACAAAGATTCAATCATAGCTTTCCAAACAATTCCCTTTCAAATCTTCAAATCTTGCCAACAAAAATTAGAAATCCTTTCTTTATTTGAAAGCTATTATCATTTGAAAACAAATACTTTTCGTTTCGGAAAAATCCGACTACATTTGAACAAGTTAAAACGCTTCAAGTATAAACTTAGGTTAAATTTAAATTCCCAAAATAATACTTTTAAAATGGTTTAAAACCCATATAAATAAATTATATAACTTATATACCCTTCTTAAACCTTAATTTTCAAACATATATTCATAGAACTTAATTTCAAATCTTGAATTTAAATTCAAATCAAACTATTTAAATTTTCAAAACTTTATAAGTCATTCAAAATAACTTTTATCTTTAAAACTCCTTTTCAAAAGCTTTTCACATTTAAACCAATTCCATTTCCAAATCCATTTGGATTCAAAATTCAACTTTTAAAACCATTACATCATTTGAATAAAATAATATTAAATTCAAATTATCTGTGACTTAACCGATTTCCTTATGCAATCCATATTTGTGTGTGTGTGGTGTAGTCCAGGGGTTTTACACAAAACAGTACAATATCATCAATCAACACAAATCCAAGCACAACAATATCGATAAGCGGTATATTCCTATAACGCTTATCTTCATTCACAGATTCACAGATAAATAATATAAATTCATCATAGAAAGATAAATTACATCACAATTCACAGCTCAAATCAGAATAATTCATATCACAAAGCATCACATATCAGGGATATCAAACAATTCAACATCCAATAGAATCCAAACATCCATAAGTAAGATCAATTAACATCTGATTAATTTTAAACCAGAATAATTACTTATGAATAAATTTCTAATCCTGGTTGATTGATATTAATTAATTACTTACCATATCAATTAATTATTCCTTAATCATTCATTAATTAACCTTTAATAATAAATTAATTGACCTTTAATTATAAATTAATCAACCCTAATTAATAAGTCAATCATCATTTAATCATTAAATAATTAACCTTTAATTATTTAATTATCCTTTAATTGATTTATTACATTAATTAACCCTTAATTAATTATCCTTTAATTAATTACCTTAATTATGTAATTAATAAATCTTAATAATGAAGTTAATCATGAAATTAATCAACCTTAATTCATTCCTTAATCATTAACCTTAATTAACCTTAATTAATCTTTAATTAACCTTAATTAACCCTTAATTAATCTTAATTAATCTTTTAAGTAATTGTCCTTTAATTACTTTAATTAATCGCCCTTTTAATTATATAATTAATTTACCTTTTAATTAAGTAATTATCCTTAATTTCTTAAAATTTTAATTAATCAAAGATAAACCCTTATCTTAATCATCTATTTAATCCAATCGTAATAGTTTCATTTGAAAACACTTATAGATAAATTTCATTATTATGTTAATATATAATTATTCCAAACCCAAATCAAATTATTTTTAACAACATTTAATCTTTAAAGTTTTAACCTTTAAAAACACGTTTGAAAATAACATTTTGGAATTTATTATCAATTACCGATTAACTTAAACCTATTAAGTTAAATTATCCTTAAAAAAACACATTTTTACTTCCTTAATTAACCATTTAATCACATTGTTAAGTTTATTTAAAAAACTTTAAAATAAAGGTTATATAATTTTATTTAAAACCTTTTAACCAATTCAAAATTTTGATAAACATTAATCATTTTCAAAAGAATTTGTTTTAACAAAAAAATTTCAGAATAAAACATGATTGGTTTTAAAGTTTAAAACTATTTTTTACACTAAAATCAACAGACCTGAGCCATGACACGATTTCCCCGAACACGGCTTCGAGTTTCCTCACATTCCTCTCCCCCGAGTATTTTCGTGAATCCCTTCGAGTTTGAACCCGAGATTTACCTTCTTCCTCAATAACCAGATATACGTTAATATGCGCGCACGTGCACAGGTGATCGGAGCGACTTCGAATATCGTTTATCTCCTCAACACTTCGCTGACGACACCCATGAGCCTCCCAAGCGCCTACATTCCAAGATTTCATCAGAGATCGACAACGATCTTCTCGATCGAATTAGAACCCAAACCCGGATCAGCAAAACCGATCGCCGACGACACTCTTGGCCGCCATCAACAATGCCGACCACACCGTAGACTCGTCTCCTCCTACAGCTCCTATACCCTTGTACCGGTTGCCTATTGATCATCATTGATGGTGAAATCCCTTCTCAAACCTCGTCGACCAAAATGAGTTTCTAAACCCTAATTTATCGATGATCGGCCGACTCACCCCTCTAAAAATTCCACCACTATTTTTCCTATGCTCGACAATCTTCCCTCTACCTTCAATGTCAAGCACGACTACCTAAACCTCATCATTCGTCAAAAATTGATGATATTGTGTTTTTTGTTCATTTTACAATTTCGCAACAAATCCCGAGCTAAAAATCTTGAAATTATTGTCTGAATTCACCATTTTTCAGTACGATTCTGGCTATATATTCAAAACAAAATATTACGAACATTGATTTTATGACTTTGATTAATTTTTACAGTAATATATTATTCATGAAAAAAATACTGAGTATTTTCAGTTGCAAATATTTTTTTTGAAAATGAAAATACATTATGATGATCATCTTCCTCTTTAAAATCTTTGCCTAATATTGATTAGTTTAGGGGATAAAATTTTTTGAATGGATTAAGAATCTGTAGACAAGAACGGAGCTATTCTTATATATACATTCACCAAGAAACCATTTCATACATATATATATAAGCATATTCACATCATTTATCATCACTTCACCTCAATTATAAACCATAGATATCAATACTAAAGTAGTTAATGGTTTACTCACAGTGATATCCAGAACAGAGAAACTGGATCTTGATTTTCTTTTTTGAGTTTGATTTGCTTAATTGGTTTTTATCTGAAAATTCTGTTTATTGATCTGTAGTTGATGTTTGAAATGCTTCGGATGTTGTTGAGTTTTTTTATCTGATCTTTGCATTGAATCGAGTTAGAGATTCTTTTAAGTCTTGGCTTCCAAGTTGATGATGAGATGATTTATTGCTTATAGGTTTTAATTTGTTTTGAGATTTTCTCTTGTGTTTTGATTTCAAGGCTAATGTTTTGAGATGAAAGAAGAACATGTAGCCTGGTTATTTTCTTTTAATTCATATTATTTATGTTTTTAAAATTTTATAATGCAATTTGCCACTTGTAGTTTTTACTAACACTTGTTACCTTCATGATTTATATCATTTACATATGTCCTAAACAAGAAATTTATGTTTTAAACCTTATTTATAATTAATTTATAGATTTTGTTTAAACCCTATGTTAATAAATTTTCACTTTTGTATTTATATTGACTCATTTTCCTATACTTATATCATTTTTAAAGAAAACGATTTTTAAAACTAATTATATTTTAATAAATAAACACACATGTTATAAAATATAGAATTTAACTTAATTAGCTTTTGAAAATTATTTATATCAAATTCAAAATAAAACTTTCAAAATATATATACATATGTATATAATAATTCCAAGACAAATTTTTATTAGCTTTAAATCATAGAGTATTCAAATTCAAATTATTTATTTTTGAATCTTAATTTTTTAACATCCAATTTAAATCAATCTATTATACAAAACAAACACTTATTTTGTTAAATTTGGAAAAATTCAAATTAATTCACCAATTAATCCAAAAATTTATTTTAATTATTAATTTAAATTTGACTTAAAACCGGGATCGTTATAGATTCTGTGTTTTGTTTTTTCTTTCCCTTTTTTACTTTTTTTCTTATTTACCCCATTAAAAATCCTCCATTTTAAATGGTTTGAGTCCGATATGTATGGTTTATTGTTGACTTGAATAGTCCAAGAAGGTGGGTCATTACAAATGTAAAGCTGAAAGCGTAAAATGATTATATAACTATAAGTTATAATTATTGAATGAAATGGATAAACTTAAGCTATTAAGTGATGTATATTATCCAGAGTTATGATTATAAAATGTAAATGGGCTCAAGTAAGCAATATGAAATATTAAGTAAATAAGTTCTTGAAATTATAAATTGAGAAAGGAAATGGTAAAACCTAAATAAAAATTGTTTGGTATTATGGAAAAAGATTGTAAATTCAAAATTAAATTTTTAAATAGAGAGTGAATTAGAATTAAGTAAATTAACTGTAACATGAATTGTGAAGTGGTTGTGAAATGTATGTTATAAGTGTTGAATGTGAGTAAACTTAATTAGGAAATTTAGGGAATCTATGAATAAATAAGTTGTATAACTTATTAAACTAGGAAAGTGGAAAAGTATGACCAACTTAAGTGGTTAACTAATTGATAATAAGAAATGAATTCAATTTAAGAGCAAATGAATTGAATATGATTTGGAATATGGATTTGATAAGATTGAGTATGAATTTAAGTTATAAGTTGAATATGAACATAAGTAACGATATGGAGTGTTTATAATAGACCCTAGAAATAAATTTTGCGAAATGGTTTATAATGAAATTAGCATGAAATGAAATGTCGTTCACTATTGAAGTGAATAAATCTATGTAAAGTAAATGAAAGTGAATGGAAAAGATGTAATATAAGCTGGAAGTAAGGTTAATGGAATTGCAAGTGTATGAACCTAAACTTGATTGTTCGAGAATCGATCAGTATGAAATGATTCCCAGGTGATAGTATAAATTGGATATGCTAAGCAAATGTGGCAAATAAGTTGAATGAGATCAATTTAAAATGAATTAGAACCGGGTTGTAATGGAAACTTAACTTAAGCGATTATTTATGAAATGATTCATAAATAAATTAACATGGATTGGAATGTTGTTTGATGTAAAAATAAGTAAACAAGATTTGGTGAGCAGCATAAATAGGCATCAAATGGAAAATAAAAACACTGATTTAGAGTTAATTTAAAAAGGAATAAATTGAAGTTAATAAAATGGATTTGCATATAATGGAGGTGAATAATGAATGGAATGCAAATAAATTTATTGTGAATCAATTTGAAATTGAATAAAAGTGAATTTATGCAAGTAAGGCACATATAAATCAATTTGGAATATATATGATTTCTTTGTTGTATGATTAAATTGAGTAAAATAAATTTGGTTGTAAATCTTTCAAGCTGAATGAAATGATATATGGATCCATGGAAAGGAATTAAATTAGTGTTGGAACCTTATAATTGCTTGTAATATATGTTTGGCATGTTTTGATTATGAAGTTTG
Source organism: Allium cepa (assembly GCA_030765085.1). Lineage (NCBI taxonomy): Eukaryota > Viridiplantae > Streptophyta > Magnoliopsida > Asparagales > Amaryllidaceae > Allium > Allium cepa. Next base: position 462,177,788 of record CM060944.1, read on the forward strand.
TATCTTTAGCCAGTTAAATAAATGAAGTGTCATAAAATTTCATGTTTATGAAGCTTATGTGCTTATTTTTAGTTAGTACAAGTACAGGAAGCTGTTTGGATAGATTATGGTTGAGTAAATGCACATAAATAATCTTCTCCCTTAAAAACACTAAATAAAGGTTAGACTACGCAATAAAATAAAGATATTGATTTTTTTTGGGACTATGTGGGTTGATGTATATATTTTTATCTCTCTTGTGATATTGTAAAAGGCTCTTCGTATAAATGAGACTCTGTCAAAAATTTAGGGTGTTAGAAATATTTTATAAAAATTTGGAAAATTTTTGTTAACTAGAAAAGTTGATTTTTGAACTATATTAGAAATCAAGGGTTTTGAAATAGAAATGAAAGCTAAGTGTTTGGATAAAAACTAAAAGGTTTAGAGAAGTGGATGTAGGATTTTAATTATGTGGGTTTGGATAGGTAAATGGGTTTATGAGCATTTTTCCTACCTTAGCAATTTCAGGGACGAAATTCTTATAAGGGGAGGAATGCAACAATCCGTAATTTTTGTCGTTTAGTTTTGAACATGTAATTTATTTTTAAATGTTGGATTTGAAATGTTATTTCATTTTGAATATGGAAGGATCAGTGAAATGGTTTAGGATTTCAAATATAGCGATTAACGGATTTAATAAATAGTAATTTAATATTTGAATTCAGGTAAATATGGAAATCTGGAGTTAAATGTGAACGGAAATGATTTCTAAATTGATTTTTACTCGATTTGGGTTAGGATTATAGAATTGGACTTTTGAATGGAATTAAAAGTCGATAAATTTAAAGATTTATATATTAATTTAATAGTGAAATTGATATAGGGTAATAGTGTAAATAATGGAATTTTGATTTAATGTAAATTGGAATGATTTCTAATATGGATATAAATTTTATTTGAATTATGATGGGGTTAGTAAGTTTTAAAAATTAAAATTTCAAAGGATTTCGATGATTTCGAAAATTACTCGATATAATCGACGAGTTAAAATGGCATTCTTCGAAATTCGATGAAACCAGTTCCATTTGATCCGTAATAGTTTATTATTATCGGATTTCAATTTTCGTAGCATTTGGAGTTACCATTTGATCGTACGGGATAGCAATGCGTTGAAATAAAGTTATCGAGAATTTAATATTTTAGTTCGATTCGAAAAGTTATCTTCCACATACGATTGAATTAGGCCCCGAAACCTGTTTCATTATGTTCGGAATAGTGGTAAAACAATATAAACGCCAGGCGGCACGCTTCATTTTGTAACGACCCATAAATTTTAGTGGTTTTATTTATTTAATTAACTAAATTTAATGAAATTTTAAATAATAAAATTTTGAAATAAAAATTTAATATTGGAATACGTCTATTTAAACATAGCAACTGGTAAATTTCCATCAAACAATTTGGAGGTTTATTTTATAGTGTGAATTTTATTTCAATTTAAATCAGTTAAATTTTGATGATAATAAAATGTTTCCCAAACCTGAATATTATTATACAATAAATTTGCAAATCATCTTCTAAGTAAGACATCGTATTTCGTTTCTCCAAATTTTTACTACTATTGCTCCATTTTTCTTATTTCTGTAAGTTTGTAGCATTCCCCGTACCGATATCGACTTTTGATTGGATGATCGTACCACTGATCTCTATATATCGTTCTAATCATCTCGTCGTTTTGATCTTTGCGGTATATTCAAGTCTTTGTTTTGAAGACTGGTATGCAGCGTAAATTGTGAAATTGTTATCCGTACAGGTTGAGCTTTCTGAATTCTTATGCGTATTCAAATTTTTCCAATGTGTGTTAAATCAACAGCCATTAATTATAAATATTTTCTGAATTCAAACTGAAGGATTTTGCTATAACCTAGGTGTTGATATATTTTTGCTCGGTTCATTTTCCTCTTTTTATTATTGTTCTGTGTTTTCGAAAAAAAGAAGCCAATAGATTTGCCTGTTCGTCACCTCTTCCTTCATTCTCCACAACTCCTTCCTTTCATTCTTTTCGCCTCATTCAACCCATCACCCTTCACCGCTTCGAAGCTCCTAGAAAACCTGTACCTTTCTTTTCCTTTCCTCACATTCTCCTTCCACTCATAACCACCAGACCATCCCGAGCGTCTCACCCATGCCGCATAGCTACAGCACCTGACGTGCTCGACCTAGCACTGCTCCGCCATGACACGATGCATCATCACCGACAACCTCCGTTCGTCCTCTTTCCTCGTTGCCCGAACTTTTCGGCCTTCTCTAGGATGGGTGAGTATTTATGTGATATAATATATATATTATTTTTAAGCTTTGTAGGCTGCATATATATATATATATATATGCTCGTATATATAAAAAAAATTGTATATATATATTGAGTTAGGTTTTGGTTTCGACATGACATATATAAAAATTTTGATTTTTTTGTCTGCTCTGTTAATATATATACTAGTATATATTTTAGAGTTTTATTTGTGTTAGTTATATGCATATTTCTCAGTCTTTGAAGCCGTATGTATATTTTTCCAATCTGAAGCTACTTTGTTTTGTCCTATATTTACAAAATATGTATTCATTTTACTATGGGTTGTCATATTTAAGTGTTTTATATATATTATTTTATTAAAGAAGTTATGTATATATAATGTCAATATGTATATATAAGTTGTCTCAGACATTATTTATGTTTATGTAGTATTTTAAAATAATGATATCTATTTTTTAAATATAGTTTACAAACTATTTGTCTATATTTTATATAAATGTGGACAGTAGTGCTAATTGTATATATGTTATATACTGTTGTATATTTTCATTTGTATATGAAGTACATATCTGTTATGAATTATATTATATATATGTTATGTATTTATAGGTAAGTATGTTTTAAGTATACATATATTTATCTAATGTTGTATATATATTCGGTTGATATATGCTTATAAGCTGTAATGACCCGATATTTCAACCACTCGCATCCGCACATGTCGGACTTGAATTGCTCAAAATACCGCGTTGTAAATAAAATTTTGCAATCTCATCATATATAGTAAAAAAATAATCACATAATCACAAACACAGAGTAAACAATAATGTAGCGGAAGTAAAAGAGATAGTTGTTCATGAAGCTACTATATATATATAAGATACATCAGAGTTAAATAAGATACAACAGAAGGGTAACAAGATACATCAGGTGCAAATTAGAATACATCACTGAAATCACTGTATACTGAAAGTAAAATAGATGACTGGATCTTCAAGCAAATCTCCAACTTCGAAGGTGAGTCTTGGATGCTGAATCACTCAGTCTGACTCGAGCGTAAAGAAAAACACAAAACACTCGAGTCAGGACATATATAGTTATGAATTGTAAATCAACTCAAGTGAACAGTAACAAAATGCATCAGTAACTTAAAGGATGCTTGGGATCACCCATGCTTTAAGGATCCGTTAAACTATTTACTATGTAGTAATATTCGCTATTATAATAATGTCTAATAGTAAAATAAACATACTTTAAAATAGCGTCAAGGGGTTACCCATATAGCCCTTAACACGTAATAGTGCCAGTAGACTTCACAGTACCTGCGTACCTCCAAATCGGGAGGCTACGAGAAGATACTCCATAGGTACGACATAGATCAAACTCGTAGTAAAGCTCGCTATGGTAGGTAACACGGCACACAAGGCAATGCCAGGGTAGATATACCAATTACGCACACGGGCCGACGGTAATGTAGCAGCCACTACGCCCACCCCGGAACACACTCCCAAATCAAAATCGAGGATGGCCATCAAATCAAGGCAACAGTATAGTATCGAAGAAGTGTGTCCGACCAGAGGAGCTACCAGTTTTGGCCCGAGATCGCTCCTGTTTTAGCCACCTTAAGCTAACTCACGAGAGTTGGGTCCATGTAATGTACCTCAAGAATATCGCCACCATCCTTCTTCATTCTGGAAACTCCACCGCGTACACGGTTGTTAAAGTGGTTTTTGGAGTTGGCAGAGAGTATGACAACTTCCTATCTAGTCTCTTTAACAACCAATCGTTATTATAACACCGTGGCCATTTCAAAATAGTTTATACTTCAAAAAATCAAATCATTTCATTACAAAACTATATTCCTTTCAAAACAGTTCATACTTCGAAACCAAAACCATTTTATTTCAAAACTATATTCATTACAATACGATATCCTTTCCATTTCAAACATATATTCGCCTTTCAAAAATCATAATACTTTCAAAGTTATAACTCTTACGAAAATAAAACACTTGAAATCATTACACTTTGAAAATCATAACACTTCAAAATCATACACTTTAAATCATGGTACCTTCCTTTAATTCTTTACATTTTACAAATTTATTCAATTAAACCCAAATTTTCAAATTTCCAATTTAATTCAATTCAAACCATCAGTTTTAATTCAGTTCAGTTTCCCAACAAACCATTTTAAATCTTATCAATTTCAAATAAATATATTTGATCCACAAAAAAAACTATTCAATCTTTAGTACATTTCCAAGCTTTAATATACCACATTTCAAAACTAAAATTTATAATTTCATATATCTCAAATTTAACTTCATTATTACTTAGTTTGAAATGTTCATTTCATAAATCCAATATCATTCAAATAAACTCAAATTACAAGTAAAGCAAATATCCTTTCATACTAATATAAACTTCAAATATTCATTTATTGAATAAATCGAATAAATCAAAATTAAATATCATTCCAAATTCACATTCTTTATCAAAATAAAGATCATGTCATTCAAAACCATTTCAATCATTAAAATATTATATCCTTTCAAAACCTCATTATCAAATCATTATTCGAATTCAAAATCGAATATTCAAATTTAAATACCTTTTTAAAAATCAATCATGTCATTCATTTATTATTTCAAATATCATTATAAAACACATTTCAGAATTCCATTCAAAAATTCATTTATCTCATTACATTTCATTCCATTTAACACATAACATAGTAATCACTACTTAATTCAAATTCAATTTAAATTCCTTAAAATTCAAATTTAAATAGTAAAAAATATTCAAAACTCCTTAAATTTCACAAACAATCAATTCCAAAAGTTAAATCGTTATCACTTTAAAATATAGCTCAAACAATGTTAAAATCTATAATATTTCAAAATATTGTCAAATTATAGCAATGACAGCATTTACAAAGTGTTACAGTAGGTATTTAGTTTCCAAAATGGTTCAGTTTAGGAACAACAACATTTATAAAATGTTGTAATAGATATTTAGTTATTTCAAACATAGTTAAATTCCAAAACAACAACACTAAAAAAATGTTGTCATAAATATTAAGTTATTTCAGAGTTTAATTAAATTCAGAAATGATAGCACTTAAAAAATGCCACCGTAAAACCACAGCATTTTTGGAAATGCTATCAGTAAAATTCCAGATTTTATTATAACTTTCAAAAACATTAAAACTTCAATTTTTGTTATTTTAAACTTATAAATCATATTTTTAGGCATCAAAATTTTGCATTTAAATCATTTTAACATATGATTTATCACAACAAAATTTTATAATTAAATATCCAATCCAAAACTCAATTCATTTGTTAAGTCAAAATTTCACTGTTTCCTAACTTATAAATTTAACAAAAATTAACATTTGACTTCAAATATCATTTCAAAACTTTAAATTTAATTTCCATTATTTACTTACATTTTTAAAATATAATTTAAAGTCAAAAATCACATTTACTTCAAATTTACATACTTAAATTCAATTCAAATATTTAACTTTCTTAAAATATAAGAAAAATATTTAAATCAAAATCTTTGTGACGCCCCACCTCAATACCCACGCTAGCCAAGAACACTACGGTGTAGTGCTGTCAACTAGCGCGGAGAATAAGGCTGTTGAGGAGCGACCATCCATGTAATTTCTTATCACACGGTGGCTATAAAATAATCTTCGGAAACAAATATAGAAGTAAGCATAACATGCGAATCATCACAGATATCCATATCACAAAGGCGGAAAGAGATATGAATATATATCACATAAAAGTGTACATCAGAGTAGTGGTCTAAAAAGATCCACGATAATACAAAAGAATAGCAACGCGTGCTATACAAAAGAATACAACTATGAGTCTATATCTCAAGTGTAAACAACAAAAGCTGCTAATCTAAACAAGTAGCCAAAAGTCAGAGTAGTGAATCACTGGGGGAGGAGTCAAGCAGTAGCACCTGTAACATCTCGGTCTGACCTGAGTATTATTTATAAGAAAATAATAAACGGATCAGTCTAGCTATAAATATCAGATGACATGATATAAAATAAAAGATATGGCATAAACATAAAATATCCATACTGACATACTACTATAAGTATGCAAATAATGATCAACAGGAGATCAACCGATAAGAGATAAATCAATATCACAAGAACCTTCTCAAAGATCCAAAGAGGGCATCATACCCTAAACTTGTACTCATGACAAGTCAAAGAGATAAATTCCAGAAATCAACACAAGAAATCCAGAAATCATAAAAAGGGAAAGAGGCCTATCACATGACGGTCCGAAGACCATGGGGAGCTACCCCATATGGATGAGTCTGAGTCACCCGAATGAGGTCAAGGCTAACCAAAAAGCAAAAAGGTATGTGTGAGTGGAATCACACAAGTGGTGTCTAGCCTAACCTTGCAATGAAAGAGACATCGCGCAATTGCTAGTCTAATTCATAAAGCGATCATCAAGATCAACGAGAAGTGTCAATTACACTAAGCTAGTAAATATAGAAGTTTAGCTTCATGTCCCATAACCACTTGCTTAACTTAAATATTTACGAACAAACTGTAAATCTTCACTAATAAAATTGTCACAAGAGGTTCAATCGAACAAGTCCAAGAATTAACCGACGAAGTGAACGCAAGCGTTTCATACCACTTGTTTTACTAAGTCGTTTAATTAGATTTCTCATCCGAGTGAGGTAAAGGCTTGTATATACTAATAGATTGGAAAACGGTTTAAGAAAAGAGCTTTGTTATTAAAAATAGAGTTGAAATCATTTTGTTGAAAGAGTTTTGATATTTACTACTAGTGTTGAAACCTTTATATTATAAAGTGACAAATCACAGAAGCGATTGTAGAAACAATCGATCACAAAGGTCACATTCGAAGATGTGATAAAAATCCAAGGAAATCAGCTCAGCAAGTTCTGTTGAATATTTTTCAGATAAGATCCCCTACGGAGGGGGGGTCCGGGGGGGGTGGCAACCCCCCAAGGTGGGGGTGCGGGTGCAACGCCACCGCTTACGGGGTTCGACCTGCCCGGTCAGGTCGCGGGGGTCCAGGGGGCAGCGCCCCCGGCGGGGTGCGGGGCAGCGCCCCGTCCAAAACGGTACGACTTAGTGAAGACAAAATGAGGTCTAACGACCTAAGAGGGATAGGGTCGAGCGACCTAATGGTTGCAACCTAGGGGTCTAAGGGGCACGACCTAGTGGTCCAGCGACCTAAAGGGTATAGGTCATGCGACCTAAAATGGGTTCGCGACCTAACATTCAAACGACCTAAAGAAATTAAGGAGCCGAGCGACCTATAAGAAGCAGCGACCTAAGAAGAAACGAGGCCCAACGACCTAGGGGTTAGGTCATGCGAGTTAAGAAGGTCAGCGACCTAACAAAGACACGCGACCTAAGAAAGAAACGCGACCTAAAGGCACGCGACCTAGCGACTTAAGAGGAGAGCGACCTAAGTGTTACGACCTAAGAGTCGAACGACCTAGCGTGGAAGCGGCCTAAAAGCCGAACGACCTAACGACCTAAGGTCATACGACCTAGCGACCTAAAGCCATACGACCTAACGACCTAAGGCCATACGACCTAGTGCAACACGCGACCTAAAAGGTACGCGACCTAATGCGGCCGAGTGGTTTAAGGTTGGAGACGACCTACGACTTATAAAGGTAGACGGTTGAGCGAGCTAATGAGGTCCAGAGTCGAGCGACCTAGCGACACGGTGTGTTGAGCGACCTAACTCAAACAAGCAGGGCGATTTAAAAGAGGCGCGACCTAAAAGAGGCGCGACCTAAAGGAGCGCGACTTAATGGGTTATATGACCCAACGACCTAAGCCACTAACTCGCGAGCGACCTAAGTCCTAGGTCGTGAGCGACCTAACTGCGAGTGAGCAAAAATGACCAGAGTCAAAGCAGAGCGACCTAACAACCATACGACCTACGACCTAAAAGGCTTGCGACCTACGACCTAAAACCGAGTGTGTCAAATACGAAGGCCGTGACTTTTCCACCCCGAGCGACCTAATGAAAACAGAACGACCTAAGAGCAGTTTTTCACCAAAAACACTAAAAATTGGATTTTTTTGCCAGTCCAATCCAAACCAAATGCAAATGTGCATGCAAAAGTGATAGGGAATCATTCCCAACAGTCCAATATAGTTATAGACTAGATTTGTGAGATAAAAATCTCACCTTTGCTCCAAAACCCAATGAAAATGAAGAACAAAGCTTGAAGGCAAATGGAGAAGCAACCACAAGCTTGAATCCGATGTCTTCTTCTTGAATTTGGAGTTGAATGTTGGAGTTGCAATAAAACAAAGACTTTGGAGTTTTAATTTCTCATTCCTTTCAGCATTTTTGTTGAAGCTTTAGTGTTAGGAAATGAAATGAAGCAATGAAGAAGAAGGGGGGTGGAACTTGGGCCTAATGGGCTAAAAGTCCAAACCAAAGGCTCGAGTGAAAAAGTGGTGAAATTCCACTAACCCCAAACATATCAATGTTTATACTTAGAAGATTGCAAACGACGTTTCGAACTCAATGGAAGTGGTCTCGAGTCCTAATTTGACCGTTTGCAAAAAGTAGCTTCAGACCAAAATCCGATTAACGACAAAATATTTAAATATAAAAATCGATAAATATGCGGGTTGTTACAATCTTATACTTTAAATACATATTTATATAAAAAAAATAATTTAAAATATACCATGGGGTCTATATATAATTTTCTATCCTAGGTCAAGTGATACGGATATGTATCATTTCAATCCACAATTTATAAAGAAAACCCGGGTTCTATCATTTCAAATCCGTAATCCCAAGTCAAATAAAATACAATAAAAATCACTTGAGCCTATCATTTCAGCTCATAATGATTTTTCCCTATTCTAATGTCCGTTCGGGTATGTATCATTTCAACCCATAGTGGTTCTATCCTAACAGGGAACTTGCAGTGTAAACATATGCATAAACAATATAAACAATTATACTAACATGTCAATGTACAATATACTGTCATATATCATATGTCAGGTGATAATTAACAAAGTCAACATGGTAATAACATGAAATAACATATCATATAATCATATTAACTTGCATAAACATTTTAATTACTAATCACTTGTCATCCATTTATCATTTCATAAGTAATAATGTCAGAGTGAGAAGGACTCGCCTTTTTCCAAAGCTAGAGACCAAAACGGCACACAAGAACGATTCCAAAGGCACGACAAGCACGATTAGATTTGAAAGGATGGAGAGCCTTGATATCGATCTTGTATACAACAATTAAAACAAAGTAATATAAATATATATTCAACACAACTTCATTGAAACAAAATGGAAACTAGAATAAACAAAGAGACAAATGGCTTAACCATGCTTTAACACAAAAGTGCTTGATCTTGATGGAACATAGGCTCGGCCATGCTCATTATTTTTGCTCGGCCATGGTTCTAATTTGAGGAATAAGGCTTGGGTATGGGTCAATATAGGCACGACTTGCAACAAGGTGAAAGGTTTTGTAGTTACAACATGGAATAAAAAGGGTCATAGGCCATGAAGTGGAGTTTGGTGTAACATAGGCTCGGCCTTGGGTCATGTTTGGGCTCGGCCATGCCACTACAGGTCAGGTAAGAGGCTGATGGTGATGGCTAGAGGTCATGGCAGCAAGTGGTGGTGGTGTTAGAGGTGGTGGCCAAGGCTAATCATGAAGGTGATGGGAATACATGGCTTTGGCTAGGCATTGTTTGGAGTTTTTGCAAAGTTTTTGTGGTGGTTGTTGTACACGGTGGTCACGGCCAGATCTGGACAGAGGAGTGGGGTGGTTGGCCATGGATGATGAGGGGAAAGAGATGGTGGTGGTGGTCGGTGGAGGTGATGGTGTGCGTGGCCGAGCAAACTAGAGAAGAGCAAGGCAAAAATCAAAGCAAAATGAGGAAGAAAAGTAGAAAAATGGAAGCCATTACTCACAAATTTTTTTCATAAATGAGAATAGCCGTAAGAATGAAGGGGATGAGAATTTTTTCACATGAAAAACAAATGAAATACATGGCTATAGCAAAAGAAATGGACGGCCAAAGCAAGTGAAGAGACAGGAAAAGGAAAGGTCACAAGATTAAAAGCTTTTGTCTCTTCCAATTTCCAATTCTTTTAATTCAATATGAACAAATAAAAATTAAGTAAATAAAATAAAAAGTGAAAATAAAATAAAGTAGAAATTAAAATAAATAAATAGTTTTAGGAAAATAGAAAATAAATAAATAAAACACTTTATTTAATTGAAAATAGAATTAAAATTGTAAACAACATACAACTAACATTGGAAAATTTCAACTACACTTTTAAAATATTTTAAAAATAAAAATATATATACATAAAATGTCGTGTTACACATGTAAATATAAATTAGAACACGACATGACAAATAAAAAAATATTATTTGTATAAATTAAAATAAATAATTTTGTTAAATAAAACAATTTACACACAATGGTTTAAACAGCATAACTTTCACAAGATTAATCGGATTCCAACGAAACGTAAAGAAAAATACTTAAAATTTATTTACTTTCATAAAAGAAAAATAAATTTCAAAAATTCAGAGTTTAAATTTTTAAATTAAAAGTCAAAGTTTGACCATATTGACCAAAATTCACATTTCTGGAAAATATTCTATTTATTCATGTTTGGAATTAATATTCACATAGAAATTAAAATTTATATTTTAAATAACAAAATTTGTCTATTTTAATAAATAAAATAAAGTTTTTAAATCAAAAATTCAATTTAAAAATAATTAAAATATACAATAGTGATAATCACAAAATACAGGGTTGTTACACTCTCCCCCACTCAAAACTTTTCGTCCCCGAAAAGGAATGAGGTACGGGAAAACACAGAAAAAGATAGAATGAAATAGGATTTAGAAAAGATGACAAGAAGATTGAAATTATACCTGATAACTGTTGCTATAGGTAAGTTTAACAAGGTGGAGATGATCTTCCCAAGATCCTCCAGAATCAAGAACACAAGCATGGAAAATTCCTTTAGAATCTGATTCACCCTTTTCACTTGACCGACGGTCTGTGGATGTCCAGCGGTGCTTAAATTCAAAATGAGTACCAAAGATTATAAAAAGGTTTCCAAATAGATTGGTATAAGCAATATTCTCCCCATTCTATAGCAAGATAAGGGAAATAAGGACAACCAAAAGATAGTTTGAAAAACAAAATAAGACAACAAATTTGAAACCATGAAAATTTCAACTTAAATTGAAAATTAATCTTACATAAGTTAAATAAATCTTAACTATCTCTAGTTTCATTATCTTGTCATCCAATTATCTTAAATAAACAATCTCTAAAATCATGGATTTGAAAAAAAATTCATTTAATATACTCATAATGTACTCAATAAAATTAATTCTTCTTTATTTCAAATTATAATTATATTTATTCCTCTCAATATATTTTGTCACCCATGTTAAATATATTTACACTTATTATAACTGCTTTAATTTATTCTTAGTTCCTTTAACATCATTTTATATTGTAAATTATTCCATTACCCTTTTTCTCTATTTACCTCTGTTAATCTTTTTATAACTAAAATTTAAGTGTATAACATTTATTATTACCACTCAAATTTTGTTTATAAAATCTTTTTATATTATATATTATCCAATTACATATTCAAGTTCTGTATAATTTAGGTAAGTTATATTAGAATGAAATTGTGTATTATACAAATAAAACTTTCCAATTCAATCATTTCAAGCTTGAATATTTATCCAAATCTTGAAATTATACTTGAAATTATCCTTCAAGATAAAATTTAGGAATTAAATTTCCGATAAATTCCAAACTACTTAGAGATAAATAAATGCGCATATACTATATGTATATCCATTCAAATTTAAATCATATATCAGCATATGTTATAAATCCAGTCTAATTTTAGAAATTCAAATCAATTAAATTCCACAAAACAAAACTGTAGCAAGACTACCGAACGGTGTCTTCACTTCGAAACTCAAAAATGAATGTCGATGATGCTACAGTCATCACCGAAGTTATTTTCCAGCGACAAAGAGAAGAGCACTAATTTTAAACTTCAAATTTTTTAGAAACAAATTTCTATTCGAAAATACTTTAAATAATATATCCTTTAAAACTTTAAACACAAGGTTTGAAATCCATCGGAAATTAAATTCTCAAATTCTTTTTTTAAATTCATTTTAAATTTCCAAATAAATTTATAACCATGTTTATAGTTTAATTATTTATATATGAAACAAGAGATAATGACATATAAAATCAAATATTATTTCTTAACAAAAAAATCAATAAAATCTTGAAAAAGATTTATAATATAGTTACAAAATTTATTTCATTACTAAATTTGAAAAACATATTGTGTCAGTTTGCTCGGTTCAAGTGTTTTGGAAATCTTATCGATAGCGTTGATCAGACGAATTAATCAGAAACCCATATCAACATCAACAACTCAAATAACACAATATATAAAGCATTTTAAATATTGGTTTACAAATACACTTCAAAAATGATTTTAAGATAAGTTGGAAACAAAGATGAGATGATTTAATAACAAAATAGGAAGATGGATAAGCTTATATAAATCATGGGAAACCTTAACCGGGTCAACCGTGACTTAAAGAATAAGATCGATGTGGATTTCTGGGGTAAATCTACATTCGGTCTCAAGAGATAGAGTTTGGAATTATAAGAGTACTAGCATCTAAACCGAGGATATAAAAATCTCTGGTGAATCGATGCTGTTGTAAAGGAGTTTCACCCCTTTACAAATCAATTTGAGATTGGCGAGACCGCCGACTCATTATAAAGATCATTCGAAGTGGAGTTATGGGATACTCTAGAATCAAAAGAAGACGAATAGTGAGGGACAAGAATGGATTTTGGAACCGCAGGGAACGTCCCAAAATTCAAAGGAATCGAGTCAAAAAGGAAGAGAGTCAAACTCGAATGAAAGTGATTCTGTAAATACATTTACCATATATACTAAGTTTTGCCTAGAGCCAAAGCTCTGATACCACATGTAACGACACGATATTTCAACCACTCGCATCCGCACATGTCGGACTTGAATTTCTCAAAATACCACGTTGTAAATAAAATTTGGCAATCTCATCATACACAGTAAATAAATAATCACATAATCATAGACACAGTAAATAATAATGCAGCGGAAGTAAAAGAGGTAGTAGTTCATGAAGCTACTATATATAAGATACATCAGAGTCAAACAAGATACAATAGAAGGGTAACAAGATACATCAGGTACAAATCAGAATACATCACTGAAATCACTATATAGTGAAATCAAAATAGATGACTGGATCTTCAAGCAAAGCTCCAACTCCCAAGGTGAGTCTTGCATGCTGAGTCACTCAGTCTAACCCGAGCGTAAAGCAAAACACAAAACACTCGAGTCAGGACATACATACTTATGAACTATAAATCAACTCAAGTGAACAGTAAAAAAATGCATCAGTAACTTAAAGGATGCTTGGGATCGTCCATCCTTTAAGGATCCGTTAAACTATTTACAATGTAGTAATATTCGCTATTATAATAATGTCTAATAGTAAAATAAACATACTTTAAAATAGCATCAAGGGGTTACCCATATAGCCCTTAACACGTAATAGTGCCAGTAGACTACACCGTACATGCGTACCTCCAGATCGGGAGGCTACGAGAAGATACTCTGTAGGTACGACACAAATCAAACTCGTAGTAAAGCTCTCTATGGTAGGCGACACGGCACATAAGGCAATGCTAGGGTAGATATACCAATTACGTACACGGGCCGGTGGTAACGTAGCAGCCACTACGCCCACCCCGGAACACACTGCCAAATCAAAATCGAGGATGGCCATTAAATCAATCACAAGGCAAGAGTATAGTATTGAAGAAGTGTGTCTGATAAGAGTAGCTACCCCTTTTGGCCTGAGATCGCTCCTGTTTTATCCACCTTAAGCCAACTCACGGGAGTCGGGTCTACGTAATATACCTCAAGAACGTCGCCACCGTCCTACTTCATTCTGGAAACTCCACCGCACACACGGTGGTTAAAGTGGTTTTCGAAGTTGGCAAAGAGTATGATAACTTCCGATCCCGTTCTCTTTAATAACCAATTGTTATTATAACACCGTGGCCATTTCAAAATAGTTTATACTTCAAAAAAATCAATTCATTTCATTTCAAAACTATATTCCTTTCAACATAGTTCATACTTCGAAACCAAAACCATTTTATTTCTAAAGTATATTCATTTCAATACGATATCCTTTCCATTCAAACATATATTCACCTTTCAAAAATCATAATACTTACAAAGTTATAACTCTTTCGAATATAAAATACTTGAAATCATTAAACTTTGAAAATCATAACATTTCAAAATCATACACTTGGAATCATGGTACCTTCCTTTAATTCTTTACATTTTACAAATTTATTCAATTAAACCCAAATTTTCAAATTTCCAATTTATTTTAATTCAAACCATCAGTTTTAATTCAATTCAGTTTCCCAACAAACCATTACAAATCTTATCAATTTCAAATATAGATTTGATCCACAAAATAAACTATTCAATCTTTAGTATATTTCCAAGCTTTAATATCCCTATTTCAAAACTAAATTTTATAATTTCATATATCTCAAATTTAACTTCATTATTACTTATTTTTGAAATGTACATTTCATAAATCCAATATCATTTAAATAAACTCAAATTACAAGTAAACCAAATATCCTTTTATACTAATATAAACTTCAAATATTCATTTATAGAATAAATCGAATAAATATCAAATATCATTCCAAATTCACATTCTTTCTCATAATTAAAATCACATCATTCAAAAAAAATCAATCATTAAAATATCATATCCTTTCAAAACCTCATTATCAAATCATTATTTGAATTCAAAATCAAATATTCAAATTTAAATTTCTTTTTAAAAATCAATTTTTTCATTCATTTATTATTTCGAATATCATTACAAAATCCGTTTCGAAATTCCATTCAAAAATTCATTTATCTCATTACGTTTCATTCCATTTAACACATAACAAAGTAAACACTACTTAAATTCGAATTCAATTTAAATTCCTTAAAATTCAAATTCAATATTAGAATATATTCAAATCTCCTTAAATTTCACAATAAATCAATTCCAAAAGTTAATCATTATCACTTTAAAATATAACTCAAACAGTGGTTAAATCTATAATATTTCAAAACATTGTCAAATTATAGCAACGACAGCGTTTACAAAGTGTTACAGTAGGTATTTAGTTTCCAAAATAGTTCAGTTCAGGAACAAGAGCATTTATAAAATGCCGTAATATATATTTAGTTATTTCAAACATAGTTAAATTCCAAAACAACAGCAATAAAAAATGTTGTCATAAGTATTTAGTTATTTCAGAATTTAGTTAAATTCAGAAATGATTGCACTTAACAAATGTCATCGTAAAACCACAGCATTTTGGAAATGCTATCAATAAAATTTCAGATTTTATTATAACTTTCAGAAACATTAAAACTTCAGTTTTTGTTATTTTAAACTTATAAATCATATTTTTAGGCTTCAAAATTTCACATTTAAATCATTTTAACATACGATTTATCACAATAAAATTTTATAATTAAATATCCAATCTAAAACTCAATTCATTTGTTAAGTCAAAATTTCACTGTTTCTTAACTTATAAATTTAACAAAACTTAACATTTTACTTCAAATATCATTTCAAAAATTTAAATTTAATTTCCATTATTTACTTACATTTTTAAGATATAATTTAAAGTCGAGAATCACGTTTACTTCAAATTTAAATACTTAAATTCAATTCAAATATTTAACTTAATTAAAATATAAGAAAAATATTTAAATCAATACTTTAAATACATATTGATATAATAAAATCATTTAAATATACCACGGGGTCCGTATATAATTTTCTATCCTAGGTCAAGTGATACAGATATGTATCATTTCAATTCGCAATTTAAAAAGATAACCCGGGTTCTATCATTTCAAACCCGCAATCCCAAGTCAAATAAAATACAATAAAAATCACTTGAGCCTATCATTTGAGCTCATAATGATTTTTCCCTATTCTAATGTATGTTCGGGTATGTATTATTTCAACCCAAAGTGATTCTATTTTAATAGGGAACTTGCAGTGTGAACATATGCATAAACAATATAAACAATTATACTAACATGTCAATATCACAATATACTGTCATATATCATATGTCAGGTGATAATTAACAAAGTTAACATGGTAATAACATGAAATAACATATCATATAATCATCATTAACTTGCATAAACATTTTAATTACTAATCACTTGTCATTCATTTACCATTTCATAAGTAATAATGTCAGAGTGAGAAGGACTCACCATTTTCCAAAGCTAGAGACCAAAACAACACACAAGAACTATTCCAAAGGCACGACAAGCACGATTAGATTTGAATGGATGGACAGCCTTGATATTGATCTTGTATACAAATATTAAAACAAAGTAATATAAATATATATATAAATATATATATATATATATATATATATATATATATATATATATATATATTCAACACAACTTCATTGAAACAAAATGGAAACTAGAATAAACAAGGAGACAAATGGCTTAACCATGCTTTAACATAAAAGTGAATGATCTTGATGGAACATGGACTCGGCCATGCTCATTATTTTAGCTCGGCCATGGTTCTAATTTGTGGAACAAGGCTTGGGTATGGGTCAATATAGGCACGGCTAGCAAGAAGGTGGAAGGTTTTGGAGTTACAACATGGAATACAAAGGGTCATAGGCCATAAAGTGGAGTTTGGTGCAACATAGGCTCGACCTAGGGTCATGTTTGGGCTCAGCCATGCCACTACAGGTCAGGTCAGAGGCTGTTGGTGATGGCTAGAGGTCATGGCAGCAAGTGGTTGTAACAACTCTGGTTTTAGAGATTACCTGTAAATATTAAATTATAACGGAATTAAAATTAAATTGGAGAAATTAAATTGTTTATTTGGAATAAACAATGAATTTTGGAAATAAAATGAGAAAAAAAAGTTTGAAACTTTATTTTATTTGTTTGGCTTAATAATAAATGGAAAATAGTTTTTATTAGAGAAAATGCAATAATTTTATTTATTATTCTCAATTTCTTCTTTCAATAACTTTTAAAGGAAGTATTTGATTTTTAAAGGTTGTTTATTTAAATAAAAAGGTGGAGATTGTTTAAAAAATGAGTTTTAATTATAAATTTGAGTTTAGAATGGTTAGTTATATTTTTCTAACCAGGAAAAATAATTTTGTGGAATTTTAAGGTTTTGTGCATTTATTTGCGAAAATTGTGTATTTTGTAAAATAAGAGATTTAAATAATAAAAATATTTTAAAAATAAATAAAATTTATCTTTTTATATGGTGTAAAATACTTTCTTTATTATGTATATAAGTTTACATATTTTGTTTGTATGAAAATTTAAAGAAAATGTATTGTTTTGTAACATAAGATGAATAGGTGAGCAATTGCTTAAGTATGTGATTTGACTACTTAGGCTAGTTAATCTATTTCTTTAATTGTGTCCAAAAGGCCCATCAGCCTACTTAATCAGGTACTGAGAAGGTGAGAAACAATTACTGTACGTACAAGTAATTGCTCTCTTCTTCTTCCTGTTGCTTGTAAAAGAAAGTTCACTTTTTTCTCAAAATCAATGTTTTAAATCTCCATACTTCTTCAAACAAACTGAGATTTTTATCAATCTAGAGTAAATCTAAAGGTAGTCTCTTCCAAAACTGAAAACTACATCAAGAAAATCTTAATTGAGTTGCGGATAGATTAGTTAATGGTATTCTTTTCCTTTGCATGTCGGTATATTGGTTTCTACAGGTTCTTGAAGGCAAGAATCACTACAAAGCTTCAATCTTTTTGCATAAATCCGGGTATCTGTGCAACTATAGCAAGGTGAGTTAGTAAATTAGGCATATCTCATTCAACTTAAATCGGAATTAGGATTATCTTGATGTTCTGGAAAGCTTGTTTTGTAGAGGTTTGAATGGTCAAAATCACATTTGTTTGTTGCTGGCCTGACAACAAACGACAGGGATGATAAAATAAAAATCTGAAATTGTTTTGGCCATAATTTACTCGTTGTTTATCCAAAACTAATAATTTTGGATGTTCTGGAAAGCTTAGATATAAGGCTAAAAGTTTCATGTTTTGAGTTTCATAAAATTTCAAAGATAATTTGGTCAAAACTGTGCATCCTTACTACTGTCTCGAGAGCTAAACGACAGTGATATAGAATTTAGATCTGAGAATTGTGTTAGTCATAAAATTTTCATTCTTTATCGGAATTTGACGATCTTGGTCATTCCGAAAAGCTTAGAAACTAAGGTACAACTTTTATTTTATTCATTTTGCCAGAATTTGAAGTTTACTATGCCAAAATTATGGTTTTTCGTCTCTGCCTGTTAGTGCATAGCTACAGGCCTTAGTCTCTTTTCTCCTGTTGTTTTCAGCGCAGAACCCCGACTTTGCGACATCATCCCGGGCTCCTCCGATGTCAAAATCTGCCATTCTTAGTCTCGTTGGAAAGATGAAGTGATGATCTACACTTCTTTATAGTTTCATAAAAACCTGGGTTGGTTAGCTATGTCAACCTCGTTGCCGAAGTCGGACCTTTGTGCTGTTTTGAATAAACAGAAAATCCTAGTTTCGGTCCACCTTTGAGACGACGCCACTTATTCGTTTCAAGTCGGAATCAAACGGTTCTTTTTGCAAATCATCATAGAAGTATTAGTCTATGCTCCTACCCTATTTCATGAAGATCTGGGTTCATTTGCCACTTGGAACTCATCGTCGAAGTTGAACATATGCGATGTTTTTACACAGCAGTTTATAGTGGTTTTAGTCCGACTTCGAAGCGACGCAGAATCTTCACCTCAAGTCGAAATTGGATGAATATTTTTGCAGATTGGAGTAAGGGTGTTATTCTACATTCCTACAAAATTTCATGTCATTTGGACTCTGTTTTCAGGTCTAAACCTGCTGTCGAACTAGTGATTACAGCTTGATTTCAGCGGTTTTTATACTTAAAATAATTTCTGCCATTTTTGATATTTTCCCGAATTCTTGAGTTTTCTCTCTAGATTTCATGCACGGGTTTTATAAATCATTTTAAAGTATTTTCAAACAAATTGGCCTGTGAAATTATTATTTAGTATTATTTTTAAGTATTAAATTATTTACTCCATAATAGGAGAATTTCAAAGGCAATTTCCAAAGTGTTTTCAAACGATTTCTAAACTTGTTCCAAATTATTTTCTGAGTAAAATTACACTCTTTTGCACTTCGAATGAAGTGGGAAGGTAATTAAATGGTTGGGTAAAACACGTACTATGGAATACGTGCGTTTATCTTTCCAATTAATTCCTAATCTATTTGTTTGATTGTTTTGACCTTCGGGTCTAGTTTACCGATGACATGAGGTAAACTTTGTATTGCTTTGAGTATGGAATTGACTAACGGTTAGTAAACCGTTTAGTGCGAACGTGTGGTATGGGATACACGTTAACACTTTTCGGGTTCCTTTCTGAGAGTTTGTGACACATATTGCCAGTTAGTGGTGTCCAGTACTGGGCCTCCGGACCTTCGACACTACGGTTTGTTGCCTTCGGGTTTGTGCATCGGTTTTGTTGCCTTAGGTTTGTTGCCCTATAGTATTGCTATTGGAGTTGGTCCATTGTCACCGCTCGAGAGATACTTGGGTTTGTTGCCTTCGGGTTTGTTGCCCTATAGTATCGCTTTTGAAGTTGGTCCTTCGTCACCGCTCGTGAGATACTTGGGTTTGTCGCCTTCGGGCTTGTGGATCCT
Organism: Allium cepa; assembly: GCA_030765085.1. Taxonomy (NCBI): domain Eukaryota; kingdom Viridiplantae; phylum Streptophyta; class Magnoliopsida; order Asparagales; family Amaryllidaceae; genus Allium; species Allium cepa. Next base: position 462,198,073 of record CM060944.1, read on the forward strand.
TGTTTATACAGTACTGAGCAGTGCATCTTTTGTTTCATTGATAGTTATATTTCCCTAGAGTATCGCCTTTCGGAGTAGGTCTTTCGAACCACTCGATACATAGCGATTAGCTTGTGGAAACTTGTGTTATATTTATTGGTATTTGTTATTTGTCTTTTTGGCTTGATTTAGGATATTCATATCCTTTGTTTATTTGAGTTGCCGATGGTATGAGGATTGTTACGATTCATCTTTTGTTAGATGATCGAATTATCTCTTTTAGAGATATTTGTGATGCTTTATGACCTTGCATGTTCATCATCATTTAGCTTATCTAACTGATTTGTATAGCTAGACTGACCCGTGCATTTTATACTCGGGTCAGATAGAGGTGTTTCAGGTTAGGTACATTTGGACTTAGCCTATTCTGCTTCCGCATGGACTATTATGCTAGCTCCTTTTGTTATAGCTTTTTGTGTAGTCCTTTTTGGTTGTAACTCTGATATGTATATTCTATGACACGCCTGTATATTGTGGTTGCTACACCACTTGACATGTATCATTTTGTATACTCTGTGATGTATCTGTATATGTGCATATGTATGTGATGATCTACTGTTCTGTGATGTGTTTTACATTTGAGTTATTATATTTTGTTCTGTTAGATCTTATAGCCATTATAGTTTTGTATTAAATAACTATTGGATAAGTCGATCCACCTAGAAAAAAAATATGCGACATTTATCGACGTATTCAATAGATAGTTAAGACAAGGCTATAGATGGTCACTCCTGTACAGTTATATTCTCCGTATTGGCAGACCATATTACCTTGTAATACTCTTTGCCAATGTGGGTCTCGGAGTGGGGCGTTACAGCTTGGTATCAGAGCTGAGTTCAGAATAAAATATAATAAACACAGAATAGAAACATATGTTACAGTACATCCTCGTATAATACAAGTGTTACCAATCCCTTCCTTCGTGTCCTTTGAGTAAATAAAATGTTCTTGAAAATATGATGAAATTTTTAAATACATTATTTAATAATAATAATAATTAGACCTCAGATGGCTTAGATTTAAATTGTGTGTCCTGATCCTTTAATGATCAGAGTGCGTAGCGGAAGCGTTGAGACTGTTTTCGCTAAGCACAATTAATACTTGATTTTAGTAAATTATTGTTTAGGTGAATATATAATATTGCATGGATGTTTTGTAACATAATAATTGTCAAAATGATATTGAGTAGGCGATATAATTGAGAGTTAGAAACCTACTCAATGCAAATGATAAGAACTTGCGGTGTCTTCGAGTTATAGCTACCACAAGAAATATTAGTAAGATTAAATTATGAAAATGAAATTTAATTCATAAGTATTAATTAACCAAAGGTTAAAATGAAATAAAATTTAATGTTCGAGATTAGTATGGATGCATTTTTTTTGAAACAAAATTACTAAAAGAATTTTAGAAAATGAAGCGTCCATATAAATTGAGAATTTTTCTAACAAGAGATATACTTATGTATATAACTTGATTGTTTTATGAATTTATTGTATGGTTGTATAATAAGAAAATGTTTTATGTTTTGAAAATAAAAATTGTTACAACCAAGTTTAAGATTCCTTAAGAAATCAAAACAGGTTTTATAATTTCTCGTGTCAATTAGCTAATAAGTATTTAAGAATTCTGGTCGATGCGTCTGATCAGCGTTATCGATAGGGATTCCTAAACACTTACGGGGAGATGTGATACATGCTTTTTGAAATGGCAATAAATAATATTTTTCAAGTAGGGATGGTAAATGCAAAAATATACATTAATTGCAAAGATTTTGAAAGTTTCCAAATTGCCATTGAATTAAGTATTTTATATATAAACGTAGTGATTTATGAAAGTAGTGTGACATAGAGGGCAATGAAGAGGCAATGTTAATCTTGGTAAACTTTGCAGTCCTTGATAATGTCATTCACTATAAATGTATTAGTTAGATGTTATAATTTTATAAATTGATGATTGGAAAATTTGAATATGGTTTCATTTAAATAAATTGTATTCATTATTGGTTATATTACATGTTTGTTAAAGTTTACATACATGGAAAATTAAAAATGCTTAAGTAAGCTTTTGGGTAAAGTATTTTGGAAAATATTACCTTATGTTAATTCATTTATATGGCAAATAATTTTAATTAAGGAAATACCTTAATTGGATGAAACTATCATGTGATAGTGATTAATAAAACAAAGTATTCAAATTAAGAAAATGAATTGTTTAGAAAACCAAAATATTGATTGGAATGTGGTTTAGTAAAAAGGAAAAGGATAGTTATGAAGATTAGTTTAAACATTTAATCATTTGATTAATAACAAGTGAAGAAAAAAATGTATGCCATTGGGAAAATTTATGAAAATGCTAATTTGGTGCTTTTGAATTAGCATGAAATCTAATAAGGAGCAAAACCATTAGAGTAAGTTTGGTTATGAATTTAAATAGTGTTAAAAACTTGTTAATTATGTATTTGTGAAGTTCAATTGAAAATAAATTTGTATTAATTATCAACCTTAGCTAGTTCTAAGTGATAATAAAATAAATGTTTAGCTTTGTGGATTAAGAGAAAATTGAATATAAAAGATTCATTTATTATAAAATGCAAATTTTTGTGAAAAACTAGAAATGATAATAAATAGAGCTACAAGGTAAAAAAAAATATTTGTGAAAGCAATTTTAAAAAAAAATCAAATCAATATGTAATCCCAAATTCTATTTTGGATAGATAATTGTTTCTTACTAATATAAGAAAGTAATTATCTTAATTGAAATATGAATCTTCTTTCAGAACACTTGTTTGTTAATTGGGAAAAAAATTTCTTTATTAACCATTTTGAAAGTTTGTTGTATATATTATAGTGTGATTCTAGATGTCTTAGCTTTTCGGAGGAAAGGATCATGTAATAAACTTTTTTAGAGAAAAGATTTTTGAAAAAAAAAATTATGTAGTTTGGATTTAACAATTGTTTGAAAATTTTGGCAATAAAAAGTCTTGTTTCGGAAAATTTTGATTGAAAAGTGCTATTTTAAAACAGTGATAACTTGTGATTTACAAATCCAAATGAGTCCATTATTTTTACAAAAGAGAGTGCTTTCAGTAAGCTAGAAATCAACTTTATATCATTTTTGAAAACTTTGCAGCTTGGTTATTCAAAAATGAGTTTGAAAACTGATGAACATCTCTGTCCTCTTTTATAATTTCTGAGTTAAAAGTAAATTGGGAATAATTTTCAAAACGTAAATATGATTTTGATGATCTTTATATCGCTGGAAATCTTGGACTGAGTAGAATAACTTTTATTTTATGAGTATTTTCATATTATGAGTTTTACTTTGTCAAAAGCTTGAGTCTTTGTAGCAGGCCTGAATTTGAAAATTTTGAAGTTTTGAGTTGTTGTCTTGTTTAAACTATGATTTTAATGCTTCATATGTTTATAATTGCATGCTAATATGTTTCAATAAGTTAAGTGCAGGTACAAGAGGATATTGAATGGTTAATTAGCAAAATAGTGAGTGTAAAAGTAAGCATGCTCGCATTTTAAACGCTAAAAATGAAAGATATGAATTGCAAAGTGTTTATGTGTTAAGAATTTTATATATATATATAATGTTCCGACCTTTTGGTCGATGTATATCTATAATTCATATTTATGAAATTGTAAAGGGCTCTCCATGCGAGGGAGACTCCGCCGAATTTTTCAAAAAATTAAACACTTAGAAAATTTTTTAGAAAAATTAATTAGTGAATATTTAGAGCCATTGATGAAGGGTCTAATAAGTGTCGTTTTTAAATAATAAAGTAAAATTGTTTAACATTTGATAAATTTAGTGGAAAAAATATATATTACTTATTGTAGTATATTTATTTTTGGAATTAGAGTATGGAACAACTCTAATTTAATTTACTTAAATTTAAAGTAAAGATGATTGAATGAAAATTTAAGGGACTTTAAAAATTATTAAGCATTGAAGTTTGAGTTTTGTGTATAAGAGAAAATGGATTTGAGTGACAAATCTTATAACAAGTTTTTGAGAAAATTTCTTGTAATCCATTCTTGTGTCTTGCCTTGGTGCGATTCTTGTGATGACTTACATTCATGCAGTCATGTGTTATGGCGGTAGCTTGAAATACCATCTTTTGTTGAATCCTCTTTTGATGATTGTGCTTATTTGTGTTACTCCTTTAACGGAGTTAGGTACGTTCAGTATATTTGGCAAGTTGGCTCCTAGTTATATAGGACCATCTACTATTACTGAATGCCTTGGTTCGATAAGTTTCATGCATCATTTTCTATTCATTTTTGGGCATTCATGATATGTTTCAGGTAACCCAATTTCGTTGTATCTTCGAGATTTAATCTCGATTGTTAATTCTATTATGCTGCATGATCACGAGTCTCACCGACGTGTGTATTGTGCCAACTTCTATTCGTGTAGTTGTTTCGAAGATTAAACACCTTCGAAATAAGAATGTTATGCTTATGAAATTCTATGGTCCGCTAACCCTAAGTATTGTACTTGGAAAACCATAGCATTTGTCGATAAAACTTGTCATGATCCTTTCATCCACTGTTGAGGGAGAATATCTACGATCTTATCTTTTGATTTGAATCTTGTTGTGATGAAATAGATGTTATAGATAACTTCCATTATAGAAATTGCGTGGGCGCAATTTGGTTAAGGAGAGGAGTTTGTAACAATCCTGGCTTTAGAGATCACCTATAAATATTAAATTATAACGGCGATTATAATTTAATATTGTGAATTAAAATAAAATTGAAGAAATTAAATTGTTTATTTGGAATAAACAATGAATTTTGGAAATAAAATGAGAAAATAAAGTTTGAAACTTTATTTTATTTGTTTGGGTTAATAATAAATGGAAAATAGTTTTTTTAGAGAAAATGCAATAATTTTATTTATTATTCTCAATTTATTCATTTAATAATTTTTAAAGGAAGTATTTGATTTTTAAAGGTTGTTAGTTTAAATAAAAAGGTGGAAATTGTTTAAAAAATGAGTTTTAATTATAAATTTGAGTTTAGAATGGTTAGTTATATTTATCTAAGCAAGAAAAATATTTTTATGGAAATTTAAAAGTTAAAAATAAGGTTTTGTGCATTTATTTGTGAAAATTGTGTATTTTGTAAAATAAGAAATTTAAATAATAAAAAAAATTAAAAAAAATTAAAATCTATCTTTTTATATAGTGTAAAATATTTTATTTATTATGTATATAAGTTTACATATTTTGTTTGTATGAAAATTTGAAGAAAAATGTATTGTTTTATAACATAAGATGAACAGGTGAGCAATTGCTTAAGTATGTGATTTAACTACTTGGGCTAGTTAATCTATTTCTTTAATTGTGTCTGAAAGGCCCATTAGCCTACTTAATCAGGTATTGAGAAGGTGAGAAACAATTACTGTACGTACAAGTAATTGCTCTCTTCTTCTTCCTCTTGCTTGTAAAAGAAAGTTCACTTTTTTCTCAAAATCATTGTTTTAAATCTCCATACTTCTTCAAACAAACTGAGATTTTTATCAATCTAGAGTAAATCTAAAGGTAGACTCTTCCAAAACTGAAAATTACATCAAGAAAATCTTAATTGAGTTGCGGATAGATTAGTTAATGGTATTCTTTTCCTTTGCATGTCGGTATATTGGTTTCTACAGGTTCTGGAAGGCAAGAATCACTACAAAGCTTCAATCTTTTTGCTTAAATCCGGGTATTTGTGCAACTTTAGCAAGGTGAGTTAGTAAATTAGGCATATCTCATTCATCTTAAATCAGAAATAGGATTTTCTTAATGTTATGGAAAGCTTATTTTGTAGTCTATAACTTCTATGTTTTGAGCTTTGCATAATTTTGAGGTTTGAATGGTCGAAATCACGTTTATTTATTGTTGGCCTGACAACAAATGACAGGGATGATAAAATAAAAACCTGAAATTGTTTTGGCCATAAGTTACTCATTTCTTATCCAAATCTAATAATTTTGGATGTTCTAGAAAGCTTAGATATAAGACTAAAAGTTTCATGCTTTGAGTTTCATGGAATTTCGAAGTTGATTTGGTCAAAACTGTGCATCCTCACAACTGTCCCGAGAGCTAAACGACAGTGATATAGAATTTAGATCTGAGAATTGTTTTAGTCATAAAATTTTCATCCTTGATCGGAATTTGACGATCTTGATCATTCCGAAAAGTTTAAAAACTAAGCTACAACTTTTATTTTATTCATTTTGCTAGAATTTGAAGTTTACTATGCCCAAATTGTGGTTTTTCATCTCTGGCCTGTTAGTGCATAGCTACAGGCCTTAGTCTCTTTTCTCCCGTTGTTTTCAGTGCAGAACCCCGACTTTGCAACGCCATCCCGGGATCATCCGATGTCAGAATCTGCTATTCTTGGTCTCGTTGGAAATATGAAGCGATGTTCTACACTTTTGTATAGTTTCATAAAAATCTGGGTTAGTTAGCTATGCCGACCTAGTTGCCGAAGTCGGACCTTTGCGCTGCTTTGAATAAGCAGAAAATCATAGTTTCGATCCAACTTTGAGATGACGTCACTTCTTCGTTTCAAGTCGGAATCGAACGGTTCTTTATGAAAATCATAGTAGAAGTATTATTCTATGCTTCTACCAAATTTCAGGAAGATCTGGGTTCATTTACCCCTTCGAACTCATCGTCGAAGTTGAACATATGCGCTGTTTTTACACAGCAGTTTATAGTGGTTTTAGTCGGATTTCGAAGCGACGCAGAATCTTCATTTCAAGTCGGAATTGGATGAATCTTTTTGCAGATTGGAGTAGGGGTGTTAGTCTACATTCTTGCAAAATTTATATCATTTGGACTCTGTTTTCAGGTCCAAACCTACTATCGAACTAGTGATCACAGCTTGATTTCAGCGGTTTTTATACTTAGAATAATTTCCGCCATTTTTGATATTTTCCCGAATTCTTGAGTTTTCCCTCTAGATTTCATGCACGGGTTTTATAAAGATTTTAAAGTGTTTTTCAAACAAATTGGCCTGTGAAATTATTATTTCGTATTATTTTTAAGTATTAAATTATTTACTCCATAATAGGAGAATTTTTAAGGCAATTTCCAAAATGTTTTCAAATGATTTCTAAACTTGTTCCAAATTATTTTCTGAGTAAAATTACACTCTTTTGCACTTCAAACGAAGTGGGAAGGTAATTAAATGGTTGGGTAAAACAAGTACTATGGAATACATGCGTTTATCTTTCTAATTAATTCCTAATCTATTCGTTTGATCGTTTTGACCTTCGGGTCTAGTTTACCAATGACATGAGGTAAACTTTGTACTGCTTTGAGTGTGGAATTGACTAACGGTTAGTAAATCGTTTATTGCGAACGTGTAGTATGGGACACACGCTAAGACTTTTCAGGTTCCTTTCCGAGAGTTTGTGACACATATTGCCAATTAGTTGTGTCTAGTACTGGGACTCCAGACCTTCGTCACTACGTTATGTTGCCTTTGGGTTTGTGCCTTCGGGTTTGTTGCCCTACAGTTTCGCTTTTGGAGTTGGTTCATCGTCACCGCTCGAGAGATACTTCGGTTTGTCGCCTTCAGGTTTGTTGCCCTATAGTATCACTTTTGGAGTTGGTCCTTCGTCACCGCTCGAGAGATACTTGGGTTTGTCACCTTCGGGCTTATGGATCCTTGTTTATACAGTACTGAGCACGTGCATCTTTTGTTTCATTGATATTTATATTTCCCTGGAGTATCGCCTTTCGGAGTAGGCCTTTCGAACCACTCGATACATAGTGATTACCTTGTGGAAACTTGTGTTACCTTTATTGGTATTTGTTATTTGCCTTTTTGGCTTGATATGGGATATTCATATCCTTTGTTTATTTGAGTTGTTGATGATATGAGGCTTGTTACGGTTCATCTTTGGTTTGATGATCGAATTATCTCTTTTAGAGATATTTGTGATACTTTATGACCTTGCATGTTCATCATCATTTAGCTTATCTAACTGATTTGTTTAGCTAGACTGACCTGTGTATTTTATAGTCGGGTCAGACCGAGGTGTTTCAGGTTAGGTACATTTGGACTTAGCCTATTCTGCTTTCACATGGACTATTTTGTTAGCTCCTTTTGTTATAGCTTTTTATGTAGTCATTTTTGGTTGTAACTTTGATATGTATATTCTTTGACTCGCCTATATATTATGGTTGCTACACCACTTGACATGTATCATTTTGTATACTCTCTGATGTATCTGTATATGTGTACATGTATGTGATGATATACTGTTCTGTGATGTGTTTTACATTTGAGTTGTTATATTTTGTTCTGTTAGATCTTATAGCCATTATAGTTTTTTATTAAATATCTGTTGGATAAGTCAATCCACTTGGAAAAAAAATATGTGACATTTATCGACGTATTCAGTAGATAGTTAAGACAAGGCTATAGATGGTCACTCCTATACAGCTCTATTCTCCGTATTGGCAGACGGTATTACCTTAAAATACTCATTGCTAATGTGGGTCATGAAGTGGGGCATTACAGTGGTGGTTGTGTTAGAGGTGGTGACCAAGGCTAAACATGAAGGTGATGGGAATACATGGCTAGGCACTGTTTGGAATTTTTGCAAAGTTTTTGTGGTGGTTGCTCTACATGGTGCTCACGGCCAGATCTTGGAAAAGGAGTGGGGTGGTTGGCCGTGGATGATAAGGGAACGGAGATGGTGGTGGTTGTCGGTGGAGGTGATGGAGTGCGTGGCCGAGCAAACTATAAAAGAGCAAGGCAAAAATCAAAGCAAAATGAGGAAGAAAAGTAGAAAAATGGAAGCCGTTACTCACAATTTTTTTTCACAAATGAGAATAGCCATGAGAATGAAGGGGATGAGAAGTTTTCACGTTAAAAAAAAAAGGAAATGCATGGCTATAGCAAAAGAAATGGACGGCCAAAGCAAATGAAGAGACAAGAAAAGGAAATGTCACAAGATTAAAAGCTTTTGTCTCTTCGAATTTCCAACTCTTTTAATTCAATATAAACAAATAAAAATTAATTAAATAAAATAAAAAGTACAAACAAGATAAAGTAGAAATGAAAATAAATAAATAGTTTTAGGAAAAAATAGAAAATAAATAAAGAAAACACTTTATTTAATTGAAACTAGAATTAAAATAGTAAACAAAATACAACTAACATTGGAAAATTTCAACTACACTTTTAAAATGTTTTAAAAATAAAAATATATATACATAACATGTCATGTTACACATGTAAACATAAAATAGAACATGACATGACAAATAAAAAATATTATTTATATAAATTAAAATAAATAATTTTGTTAAATAAAACAATTTACATACAATGTTTAAAAAGCATAACTTTCACAATATTAATCGGATTCCAAATAAACGAAAAGCCACATACTTAAAATTTTATTTACTTTCATAAAAGTAAAATAAATTTCAAAATTTCAGATTTTAAATTTTTAAATTAAAAGTCAAAGTTTGACCATATTGACCAAAATTCACATTTCTGGAAAATATTCTATTTATTCATGTTTGGAATTATAATTCACATAGAAATCAAAATTTATATTTAAAATAACAAAATTTATCCATTTTAATAAATAAAATAAAGTTTTTAAATCATAAATTAAATTTAAAAATAACTAAAATATACAATTGAAATAATCACAAAATACAGGGTGGTTACATGAGCTGCATGGGTATTTATGTGTAAGTATAACAGTTCACTTATATTTTCGTATATTTAGTATAATATATAAATGTTCACTTATATTTTTTGTATGATGTATGTGTTATTACTCCAAACAGTATAATGCTGCATGCATGTATTATTTATATATATATATATATATGTATATATATATATGAATATTTGATTCTTTCTTTTAAAATGTATATAGATATTTTCAAAATGAATAAACAAAATATGTAAGTATTTTGCATTTTTTAATGATATATATGTATTCATTTCAAATTTCATTATGTAGATATGTTATTTTTATTTTATGTGTTTATTTAAAAAGGTGGATTTTGAAATATATATATATATATATATATATTTAATAGATGTTTGAATTTAGAATATGATTTTATATATCGCTGTAACAACCCGCATATTTATCGATTTTATATTTAAATATTTATTTAAATATTCTATTGTTAGTCGGATTTTAGTTCGAAAAGCTACTTTTTGCATACGGTCGAATTAGGACTCGGGACGACTCCCATTGAGTTCAAAATGCCGTTTGCGACCTTTTTGAGTATAAGCGTCGATATGTTTGGAGAAAGTTGATTTTTGCTACTTTTCACTTTGGGTTTGGTTTTGGGCTCAGCCCTATGTTTAACTTATGCTCAAATCTGAGCCACTCTTCCCCACTCACCATCATTCTCTTCTCTTTTCAATTCTAAGGCAATAATGGTGGGAGAGATTTGAAATTAAAACTCCAAAACCCTAGTTTTCTTTTGCAAATCAAGTTCTAGCTCCAAACTAATAGAAGAACCCATTGGTAAGCTTCTCTTCTTCTTCTCCAACTTATTCTTTTACCAATTTCAGAAATTCCTAAACCTAAAATTGGGAATGTTCTTGTTTTGAGCATAGATTCAAGCTCATTTGGGTTGTGTTGAAGAGAGGTTGATTCTCCATTTGCTTTCAAGCTTCTCCTTGTTTGATTTTGGTAAAAAGGTGAGATTTTTATCTCACATCTTTGTCTATAATTATCTTCGATTGTTAGGTATGAATTCCTAACGTTTATTCGTGTGCAATTGATTTTGGTTTGGATTGATTTGGTGTATATTCCAATTTTTGGTGTTTTGGTCCAATTTATGGAAATCCTATTATGGATATTTGGACACTGATATTTGAGGCGTATCGAAGAGCCGTTTGGGCTGGGTTGTCGTTCGACGTAATTCCTTTGTCCTCGCCATTTTCTCAATCGATCGTTTCTTATATTCGTTTGGCCATTTTTGGCCTAGGTTCAGGAAAACCACAAAATTGCAGTTTCAGACGTCTGAATTTGGGATTTCAGACGTCTGAATTGGCTTATTTTCAAACAGAAAGAAAATAGGCTAAAATATGCCTATTTCAGACGTCTGAAACATTTGGTTCAGACGTCTGAATCGTGTTCTGGAAATTTTTATATTTCCAGATTCAGACGTCTGAACCACTTGTTTCAGACGTCTGAAACTGTTGTGGTTTTGCCTTCTTGCCTTTTTGTTTGAGAATTCCAATTTAAATCGATTCGTGATAATCCTATTCGTTGTTATCATTTATTATGACTTTGATGACTCTTTTTAGGGATTTTTGAATATCCATTTCGATGGATTCTTTATCGGTTTCTTTGGATTTTATTCACGTCTTCGAATGTGAATTTTAGTGATTGATTGTTCTTACAATCTTCTTTGTGACTTGTCACTTTAAAAATATAAAGGTTTTCTATACTAGTAGTAAATATCAAAACTCTTTCCTCAAATGATTTTAATACTATTTTAATTACAAAGCTCGTTTCTAAAATCGTTTTCCAATCTATTAGTATATACAAACCTTCACCTCACTCGTATGAGAAATCTAATTAAACGACCTAGTAAAACGAGTGGTATGAAACGCTTGCGTTTACTTCGTCGGTTAATTCTTGGACTTGTTCGATTGAATCTCTTGTGACAATTTTCTAGTGGAGATCTACAGTTTGTTCGTAAATATTTAAGTTAAGCAAGTGGTTATGGGACATGAAGCTAAACTCATATATTTTCTAGCTTAGTGTAATTGACACTTCTCGTCGATCATGATGATCATCTTTTGTGATTTAGACTAGCAATGTGCGATGTCTCTTTGTCTACTTGGGAGACTAAAACCCCTTTTGTGGAGTTTCGACTCAATTTGGTGGGGTAGCAACCCATGGTCTTCGGGCCGTTTGTGGAGCTTCGACTCAATTTGTGATGGTTAGCAACCATGGAATTAGCGTTCCGTTTGTGATACACGTGTTGGTGGGCTTTATGCTCCCGTTTGTGACAGGCCTCCCCCCGTTTGTGATTTCTGGATTTCTTGAGATGATTTCTAGAATTTGTGCTTCACCAATTTTCGTGATTTCTATTGATAAGCCTTATCGATATTTGTGCATTGGTGAATTTATGCGTCATTGACTTTTGTGATTTTTGGATTTCGCGTATTGAGTTCTGGAGTTTGTGTGTCATTGACTTTTGTGATTGACATTGATATTATCGTCAATATTTATGGTTTGGTGAACGAAATAAGGAGTATGACATTTCTTTGATTCTTGTGTAGATTTGGTGATATTGATTAATCTCTCGTTGATTTTCAATTACTTATATATATCACAGCTTGGCATTGTGATTATTATGTGTTGAGTCATATCTCTTATTCTATATCGTTTCATCTGATATTTATAGTTAGACTGATCTGTTTATTATTTTCTTATTAAATAATACTCGGGTCAGACCGAGATGTTACAGGTGCTTCTACTTGACTTCTCCCCAGGGATCCATTACTCTGACTTTTGGTTAACTACTTAGAATTAGTAGTTTTTGGTTTGTATACATTTGAGATATAGACTCCATAATGTATACTTATTCTTTTGTGTAGTTCATGTAACTATTCTTTTGTGATATTGTGGATCTTTTTAGGCCACTACTCTGATGTACACTTCCTAGTGTAATATTCATATCTATTTCCGCCTTTGTGATATGAATTATCTGTGACTGATTTATGTTATGTTTATTTCTATATTTGTTTCTGAAGATATTACAGCCACTGTGTAGTAGCTTTGAGTTTGTGTCGGTATGTCGGATTTCCCTCTTAATAAAGAAATGCATGTTATACTATCTGACATATCGATGCTCGCGCAAAGAAATTACACGGATGGTCGCTTCTAAACAGCCTTATTCTCCGTGCTAGTTGACAGCATTCACCGTAATGTTCTTGGCTAGCGTGGGTATAGAGGTGGGGCGTCACAGCTTGGTATCAAAGCCAAACTTCGGAACAATATGGAATATTATAAAAAGGATCATCATCCTAAGTCCATCTTAGGAGTCGTGCTTTAGGATTTTATTCGAGTCTACGTACCGTCTTATCCTATTTTGTTTTATGATTCCTTGTTTTGTCTATCAAGATTGCTTGATATTCAATTTGGTGAATAACCTTTTTCTTCTTCTCCTTTCTTTCTAAGGAAGAGAAATGTCTAGACCAGGCCACCCCAGAGCCGTGCCATCTAGCACTTCATCCAGGATGGAGTTTTTATGACTGCTCAACAGCTTCTTGATTTAGTGACGAATGCTCAAGCAGCTGGAGCTAACCCGGAACCTACTCACCCAAAGTCGGGATTTGCACGCTTGTGCAGCGATTACACTAATTTAGGTGGGGAGCCATTCAAAGGTTCTGAAACTATTATTGAAGTTCAGGCTTGGCTAAGGTCATGCGATCGAATCTTTTCTCGCATGAATCTTATTGACCTTCACCGAGTTCAGGTGGCCTCTAGTATACTCCGAGAAAGAGCATTGGACAGGTACGAGCTTCTTATTTCTGAGATTAATGAAGCGGATCTCACCTGGGAGCAATTCCGGGAACGCTTCGAGTTGAAATTCGTACCAGAAGCTGAGAAAGTGACATTGGCTCGACGATTTATAGACCTTGCTCAAGGTGAGTCCTCCGTGACTGATTACGTCGCCTCCTTCAAGTCGCTTTCCAAATATGGGGTTGAATACATCAACACCCCTTTAAAGAAGAACCAGAGGTTCGTCTATGGCTTAAACAAAAGTCTCAAGAAGCCATTACTTTTAAAATTAGAAGTTTCTTTCGACCAACTCGTTGATATCGCTCTTCGTCTTGAAGAGGCAGATAGGGAGAATGATGTTGAACTGGTGGGTTCCAAACCAAGCTTCTACAATAACAAGAAGAGGCCAAACAAATTTAAAGGCCCCTATCCTAATAAGAAAGGGAAGCAAGCAACCTCCGTGGCAAAGACTTCTTCCTTTGGTCGTGGGGAATGCTATAATTGTGGTTCGAAGGACCATTACGCGAACAAGTGTCCAAAGTCTCTCTCTTGTCGCTACTGCAAAAGTCCCGGTCATGTTATATCCTCATTCCCCAAGCTTCAGGGCAGGAAAGAGGGAGAGTTTAATGTTGCTCAAGCCCCTGGCAACACATCTCGTGGACAAGGTATTTCTCATTCTATTCTGGATGGAATTATTTTATTTCGTGATCATCCTATTCGAGTTCTTTTTGATACGGGTGCGTCCCGTTCTTTTATATCAAAAGAACTTGTTGATACTTTTTCTTTGGATGTTTTGTGTTTAATGACTTCTTTGAGAATTGCGAATCCGGTTGGTGGATCAGCAACAATCAGTTTATTGTGTAAAGATGTCGAGCTTATTTTGTGTGATTTTTCTTTCCGAGCCGATTTGCATGTCATGCGTTATTTAGGCTTTGGAATGATTTTGGGAATGGATTGGCTTAACCGTTATGAAGCTCATATCCTATGTCCTGAGCGGACTATTCATCTTCGACATCCTCAATCTGTTAAGCAGATTTCTATTATTCTTAAAGATTCGGATTCTGCTTTGGTCGCATCTTTATATTCTTTAAATCCTCGTGATGACGATGATGACGATGAGGGTGATATTATTTCTCTTATTCACGTCGTTTGTGAATTTTCCGACATATTCGAGCCCGTTTTAGGATTACCACCTAAGCGAGCAATTGAGTTCAGAATTAATCTTATTCCTGGAGCTCAACCTATCACTCGTCCTCCGTATCGTATGTCCAATAAAGAAAACGAGGAGATGCGTAAACAATTATCCGAATTGGAGACGAAGCAATTTATTCGCTCTAGTTCCTCGCCTTGGGGAGCTTCAGCTATTTTTGTGAAGAAATCCGATGGAACACTTAGGCTTTGCGTTGACTACCGCAAGCTTAATGATCTTACTATCAAAAATAAATATCCTTTACCTCGGATTGATGATTTATTTGACCAACTTAGTGGTGCTAGAGTCTTTTCACAATTAGACTTAGCTACTGGATTTCATCAGCTTCGTATTGCAGAGGATAGTATTCCTTTCACATCGTTCCGTACTCGTTATGGATCTTATGAATGGCTTGTTATGCCATTTGGTCTAACGAATGCTCCGGCCTATTTCGTTGACCTTATGAATAGAGTTTTCAAAGACTTTCTCGACCGGTTTGTTCTCATCTTTATCGATGATATTCTTGTGTATTCTAAAACCGAGGAGGAGCATGAAAAGCATCTTCGGGTTGTGTTGGAAACTCTTAGGAGTAATCAATTAAAGGCAAACTTTTCTAAATGCCACTTTTGGCAATCTCGTGTGAAGTTTCTCGGTCATATTATTTCCGAATCCGGAATTTCCGTGGATCCTTCAAAGATTGAAGCGACTCAAGATTGGAAGTGACCGGAGAGTGTGACAGAGATTCGTAGTTTTCTCGGATTGGCGGGCTATTACCGCGTTTTATCAAAGACTTTTCTAAGATTGCCGTGCCTCTCACTAGCTTGACGAAGAAAGGTGTTAAATACATTTGGTCGGACAAATGTGAAGCTTCTTTTCAGAAATTAAAAGAACTTCTTTCTGATGCTCCTATTCTCGTTATTCCCGAGGGAAATCAAGATTTCGTTGTTTATACCGATGCTAGTCGCGTTGGTTTGGGTGCTGTTCTTATGCAAAAAGAACGTGTTATTGCTTATGCTTCTAGGCAATTGAAGCCAGCCGAGACTAGATATGCCACTCATGATTTAGAGCTCGCGGCTATTGTTTTCGCCCTTCGTATTTGGCGTCATTATCTACTAGGAGAGAAATTTGTTCTTTATACCGATCATAAGTCCTTGAAGTATTTATTCTCTCAAAAGGAACTTAATTTGCGTCAACAGCGTTGGCTCGAATTTCTTGCACCATATGATCTTGATATTCTTTATACTCCCGGAAAGGGTAATCGTGTCGTCGATGCTCTTAGCCGTAAACAACAAGCTGTTGTTTCTATGATGATATCCGAATGGAATGATCTCGAGATATTATCCTCTTGTGAGATTCGAGACCGTGTCTCCGATTTATGTTCATCACTTGTGTTATGTAGCCTTGAGGCTCATCCTTCTCTTTTAGACCGCATTCTTGAAGCTCAAAGGCTAGATCCCGACTTGGCTCTTCTTGGCCAAAATATTAGGGATAAAATTGATATTGAAGGATTGAAAGAATTTGATATCGATTCTCGTGGAGGCATTCGAAAATTTGGTAGACTTATCGTACCAAATATTATTGATCTTCGTAAGGATATTTTAGAAGATTATCATCATTCTAAATTCACCATTCATCCCGGTAGTAGTAAGATGTACGCAGAAATGAAGCGACTTTATTATTGGGAGGGAATGAAACTTGACATCGCTAACTTCGTTAAGCGTTGCATGACTTGCCAACTCGTTAAGGCCGAACATCAAAGGCCGGGTGGGTTATTGCAACCTTTAGAAATTCCAATTTGGAAGTGGGATCAAATTTCCATGGATTTTATAGATGGTCTTCCCCGTTCTCGTTCGGGTCATGATAGCTTATGGGTGATCGTTGATAGACTTACTAAATCCTCCCATTTTATTCCCGTTCGGTCTAACCGAACCGTTCCTCTTTTGGCCAAACTCTTTGTTAAAGAGTTTGTTAAATTACATGGTGTTCCTACTTCTGTTGTTAGTGATCGCGATCCATTGTTTACTAGTGGATTTGGAAGAGTCTTCGAAAAGCTTTGGGAACGAAGCTTAATTTTAGCACCGCTTATCATCCTCAATCCGATGGACAAACCGAGTGTGTGAATCAAACTCTTGAAGATCTTCTTCGTGCTTGTGTTCTTGATTTTGGTGGAAGTTGGGAAGATCTTATTTCACTTGTTGAATTTTTCTATAATAATAGCTTCCAATCTAGTATTGGTATGGCACCTTTCGAGGCACTCTATGGAAGGCCATGCCGATCTCCTTCTTGTTGGCTTGAGGCCGGTGAGAAGCTGGTTTTAGGTCCAGATTTTATTCGTGATTCCACAGAAAAGATTGATCTTATTCGCCATAGGATGAAAGAAGCCCAGAGTAGACAAAAATCCTATGCCGATAACCGAAGAAGGGAGTTAGAATTTTCTGTGGGAGATCTTGTGTTCATTCGTGTATCACCTATGAAGGGTGTTGTACGTTTCAGTCGATCGGGAAAATTGGCACCTCGATATATTGGGCCGTTTCCTATCACTGAACGTATTGGTTCCATGGCTTATCGCCTATCATTACCGGATCAGTTTTCTGCTATGCATGACGTGTTTCACGTTTCTCAACTTCGGAAATGTCTTCGAGATTCCGATTCTATACTTGAGCCCGGTGTTGTGGAAGAGATTGAAGTTTCTCCTAATTTAACTTATGAGCAACATCCTATTCGTATCATGGCTACGGAAGTCAAACGACTTCGAAATAAAGATATCCCACTTGTTAAAGTCCAATGGTCTTCAAATCCTAAGGATTGTTCTTGGGAATCTAGAGAGTATATCGAGAGAACACATCCGGACTTACTTTCTCGTGCTCTTTGAGGTGAACTTCTTATCTCAAATTTCTTTTGTGTTGAATATGCTTTTATGGTTGTTACTACATATCTTCTTCTTAAATATTGCGAGGACGCAATTTCTTTAAGGAGGGGAGTCTGTAACAACCCGCATATTTATCGATTTTATATTTAAATATTTTATTTAAATATTCTATCGTTAGTCGGATTTTAGTCCGAAAAGCTACTTTTTGCATACGGTCGAATTAGGACTCGGGACGACTCCCATTGAGTTTAAAATGCCGTTTGCGACCTTTTTGAGTATAAGCTTCGATATGTTTGGAGAAAGTTGATTTTTGCTACTTTTCACTTTGGGTTTGGTTTTGGGCTCAGCCCTATGTTTAACTTATGCTCAAATCTGAGCCACTCTTCCCCGCTCACCCTCATTCTCTTCTCTTTTCAGTTCTAAGGCAATAATGGTGGGAGAGATTGGAAATTAAAACTCCAAAACTATAGTTTTCTTTTGCAAATCAAGTTCTAGCTCCAAACTAATAGAAGAACCCATTGGTAAGCTTCTCTTCTTCTTCTCCAACTTATTCTTTTACCAATTTCAGAAATTCCTAAACCTAATTTTGGGAATGTTCTTGTTTTGAGCATAGATTCAAGCTCATTTAGGTTGTGTTGAAGAGAGGTTGATTCTCCATTTGCTTTCAAGCTTCTCCTTGTTTGATTTTGGTAAAAAGGTGAGATTTTTATCTCACATCTTTGCCTTTAATTATCTTCGATTGTTAGGTATGAATTCCTAACATTTATTCGTGTGCAATTGATTTTGGTTTGGATTGATTTGGTGTATATTCCAATTTTTGGTGTTTTGGTCCAATTTATGGAAATCCTATTATGGATATTTGGACATTGATATTTGAGGCGTATCGAAGAGCCGTTTGGGCTGGGTTGTCGTTCGACGTAATTCCTTTGTCCTCGCCATTTGCTCAATCGATCGTTTCCTATATTCGTTTGGCCATTTTTGGCCTAGGTTCAGGAAAACCACAAAATTGCAGTTTCAGACGTCTGAATTTGGGATTTCAGACGTCTGAATTGGCTTATTTTCAAACAGAAAAAAAATAGGCTAAAATATTCCTATTTTAGACGTCTGAAACATTTGGTTCAGACGTCTAAATCGTGTTCTGGAAATTTTTATATTTCCAGATTCAGACGTCTGAACCACTTGTTTCAGACGTCTGAAACTGTTGTGATTTTGCCTTCTTGCCTTTTTGTTTGAGAATTCCAATTTAAATCGATTCGTGATAATCCTATTCGTTGTTATCATTTATTATGACTTTGATGACTCTTTTTAGGGATTTTTGAATATCCATTTCGATGGATTCTTTATCGGTTTCTTTGGATTTTATTCACGTCTTCGAATGTGAATTATAGTGATTGATTGTTCTTACAATCTTCTTTGTGACTTGTCACTTTAAAAATATAAAGGTTTTCTATACTAGTAGTAAATATCAAAACTCTTTCCTCAAATGATTTTAATACTATTTTAATTACAAAGCTCGTTTCTAAAACCGTTTTCCAATCTATTAGTATATACAAACCTTCACCTCACTCATATGAGAAATCTAATTAAACGACCTAGTAAAACGAGTGGTATGAAACGCTTGCGTTTACTTCGTCGGTTAATTCTTGGACTTGTTCGATTGAATCTCTTGTGAAAATTTTCTAGTGGAGATCTACAGTTTGTTCATAAATATTTAAGTTAAGCAAGTGGTTATGGGACATGAAGCTAAACTCATATATTTACTAGCTTAGTGTAATTGACACTTCTCGTCGATCATGATGATCATCTTTTGTGATTTAGACTAGCAATGTGCGATGTCTCTTTGTCTACGAGGGAGACTAAACCCCGTTTTGTGGAGTTTCGACTCAATTTGGTGGGGTAGCAACCCATGGTCTTCGGGCCGTTTGTGGAGCTTCGGCTTAATTTGTGATGGTTAGCAACCATGGAATTAGCGTTCCGTTTGTGATACACGTGTTGGTGGGCTTTATGCTCCCGTTTGTGATAGGCCTCCCCCCTTTGTGATTTCTGGATTTCTTGAGATGATTTCTAGAATTTGTGCTTCACCAATTTTCGTGATTTCTATTGATAAGCCTTATCGATATTTGTGCATTGGTGAATTTGTGCGTCATTGACTTTTGTGATTTCTGGATATCGCATATTGAATTCTGGAGTTTGTGTGTCATTGACTTTTGTGATTGACATTGATATTATCGTCAATATTTATGGTTTGGTGAACGAAATAAGGAGTATGACATTTCTTTGATTCTTGTGTAGATTTGGTGATATTGATTAATCTCTCATTGATTTTCAATTACTTATATATATCACAGCTTGGCATTGTGATTATTATGTGTTGATCATATCTCTTATTCTATATCGTTTCATCTGATATTTATAGTTAGACTGATCCATTTATTATTTTCTTATTAAATAATACTCGGGTCAGACCGAGATGTTACAAGTGCTTCTGCTTGACTTCTCCCCAGGGATCCATTACTCTGCCTTTTGGTTAACTACTTAGAATTAGTAGTTTTTGGTTTGTATACATTTGAGATATAGACTCCATAATGTATACTTATTCTTTTGTGTAGTTCATGTAACTATTCTTTTGTGATATTGTGGATCTTTTTAGGCCACTACTCTGATGTACACTTCCTAGTTTAATATTCATATTTATTTCCTCCTTTATGATATGAATTATCTGTGACTGATTTATGTTATGTTTATTTCTATATTTGTTTCTGAAGATATTACAGCCATTGTGTAGTAGCTTTGAGTTTGTGTCGATATGTCGGATTTCCCTCTTGATAAAGAAATGCATGT
This sequence comes from Allium cepa, assembly GCA_030765085.1. Lineage (NCBI taxonomy): Eukaryota > Viridiplantae > Streptophyta > Magnoliopsida > Asparagales > Amaryllidaceae > Allium > Allium cepa. Next base: position 462,218,526 of record CM060944.1, read on the forward strand.
TATACTATCTGACATATCGATGCTCGCGCAAAGAAATAACACGGATGGTCGCTCCTCAACAGCCTTATTCTCCATGCTAATTGACAGCATTCACCGTAATGTTCTTGGCTAGCGTGGGTATAGAGGTGGGGCGTCACAATTGCTATATATAAGTTCACTGATACCATTTATCTTCATCGATCTAGTTCTGATTTGATTTCGTCAATTCCTATTTATCAGCTTTGTCCATTGATTCGAGTTCAATCTTGCTTTGCTTCAAAATTCATGCTCGGATTCGTAGCACTGTTCATTTTCAAATGTCTCTAGCCTCGAAAGGTGAGAAATCACTCACGATTAACGTTCTTATATTTATTAAATTTGATTTTAATTGAAACTACGATTGAAATATGCTGTTGTTTGTTATTTACATTGTTATATACATGTTATTATCTATATCTAGTCACCTATGACATGCGAGATCATTATCTATTATTTATATTAATGATATATGCATGTTATATTATTATTCATATTTATTATCGCCCTGCAAGTTACCTGTTACTTTATAATTCCCTATTGGTTGAAATGATACATACCCGAACGATCTGTAGAATAAGAGAATATCGTTGTGGGTTGAATGATAAACCTAAACGATTTTCATTGAATTTAATTTAGGATTGCGGGTTGAAATGATATATACCCGTATATATATATATATATGTGTGTGTGTGTGTGTGTGTGTGTGTGTGTGTGTGTGTGTGTGTAAATTATGGATTGAAATGATTTATATCTGTATCACCTGACCATAGGATTCAAAATTATATACAAACACCATTGGTCAATATATATATATATATATATATATATATATATATATATATTGAAATGATTTCCAAGGTTTTTAAATTGAATTTATTTAAGAATTATACTCAAATAAGTTTGATTTGAAATTTATTAAATTTGGGATTTTAAAGATATGATTTTATAACTTGATTTTTGATTAAAAGTGATTTAAATGAATATTTCAAATTTATATAAATTGAAATGGTATATTTAGTTTTATTTAAATTTGAAATTTGAAGTTTTGTTTAAATATTATTTGAATGATTAAGTAAATATTTCAAAAATAAATAATAGTAAAGTGAATTTGATATAGATATGGAATTATCAAATCTGGTATTGAAATGTTTGAATATTTAAAGCTTTGAAAATATTGGAATTGAAATGGTTTATTTGTGGTTAAAAATCTGTATTTGAAATCATTATAATTTGAAATAGTTTATTGAGAAACTGAAATAAATTGAGATTGATGATTTGAGATTGGATTAAATTCGAATTTTTTGGAATTTGAGTTGATTTGGAATCGATTTGTGAAATTTGAAGAAGCTATTTTATTATATAAGTATTTTAAATTATATTTATAAGTATTTTATATTTACTTTATAAATTATTTTAATATAAACTATTTTTATATAGATCATATTTTTTTAACTATTTTTAATATACTAACTATTTTAATATAAACTATTTTAACTTATACTTGAATTTCAAGATTCCGATCAGTAACGTGAAAGTTATGATCGAAATACTACCTAAAAAAAATTTATGTGCACTGGCTATCAGCACAGACCAGTGATGAAAAAGTCAATTTTTCACTATGATACTTCAAAATCATTCGAAACCAAAAACATAAAAGTTGTGGTATATTTCACAAGGATTCCAGAACATTTTGAATTTCAAGATTCCTATCAGTAACATGAAAGTTATGATTGAAATACTACCTAAAAAAATTTATGTGCACTGGCTATCGGCATAGATCAGTGATGAAAAAGTCAATTTTTCACAATGTAGACTTCAAAATAATTAAAAACCAAAAACATAAAAGTTACGGAATATTTCACAAGGATTCCAGAACATCTTGAATTTCAAAATTCCGATTTGAAATGCAAAAGCTATGCCAGAAATACTATTCAGCCAATAGAGCAATAATACCAAACAGAAGTTAAACAACGACAAGCTGAATTTACAATAACCTAATAATTCCAGATTCTTGTCCAGAGACTAAATTTAGCTAGAATACGTGAGTTAGCAACACACCTTGCAATAATTGAAGATTAAATTGTGCTAACTCAAGAAAGTAGATGTCTTTAAGCAAGAAGATCCTTCAACAACCTATCAAATGAACAAAAAAAGACATGCAACAAGAAAAGTAACAACTACAAACAACCCAAATCTCAAAATTTAAATTTAATGATATAATCTATGTTTTGGAGTTGATTACCTGCAGAAAATAGCTTTAATTTGATTTATTTCAGCAAACACTTGGATTAATTAGAGATTTGAAGCCTAGGGTTTGAAAGAGGAATAGCTTTTTCTTTTCTTTTTGTTTTCTAGTTACAGTAAAATGAACGTACAAAAAAAATGGAAGAGGAGAGAAGGATGGTTTCTCTTCTCTTAATAGGCTAAGTCAAAATGGGTTATGACCCAAACAAAGAAATTTAGCCTAAATAAATTTAATTTATCACTAAATTTACCCTAACACTCTCATATTTACATAATACAACATATGTGTATTTACATGATTTCATCTCTACAAATTGTACAAATATATTTTTATGTTTTACGAACATTTTTTTTACAACAAATAAAAAGATAATTTATGTATAAAAATATTTTTCATTATTAAAAACTCTTATTTTGTTTAAATACACAATTTACACAATAATTCATATAAAACTCTATTTTTAACTCCAAAAATTACATAAAAATTGTTTTCTTGTGCAATAAAATATAACAAACCGTTTTTTCAACATTTTACAGCAAAAAAATTATTGTTAAACCAAATTTTCCATTTTTAAATATAATATACCACTTGTTAAATGAAATGCTTCATTTAAAAATATATAAAAGAAACATTTGGCAATAATTATCAAAATTATTGCATTTCTTTATATTAAAATCAAGATTAGCTCATTTTTTAACTTAATTAACCAAGTAAAGTTTCAAAACATTATTTTTTACATTTTATTCCCTAAATCCATTGCTTATTCCAAATAAATGATTTAAATCTCCAATTTATTCTTAATTCACAATATTAAATTATAAATATCATTATAATTTAATATTTACAGGTAATCGCCAAAACCAGGGTTGTTACAGACTCTCCCCTTACAAAAATTGCATCCCCGCAATTTTCTAGAAAAGAGCTATCAACAACAACAAAATTCAAACGACAAAGGATAAAAGACAAGCTCTAAACTCAAACCATTCGTACTCTCAACATAGAAGGGTAAAGAGAAACAAGGAAAAACTCACTTGGTTAATCCGATGGCCCATCAAATGCTAATATAGTGATTAGCAAACCATCGAATTTTTCCATGTATCTCGAAAGAATTTCGAAGAAATCCCGTCTTCAAATCAAAACTCAATAAAATGCTCACAATTAATTAATCGAAAATGATTGATTCCAAAAAAAACTCTACGAATATACTCGGGATCAAACTCACTTAAACCCTAACTCTAAGCAATAAAGAAGATCATCAATAAGATTTTCCGCATGAATATACGGAAAGAACATCCTCACAGTAGGGTAGACATAATAGACAAGATAGATAAATCACAAGATGGCTTCATACAAGGCCACCAAACTCGAATGACCACAGAAAATGTACGTCGTTGATAATAGCTCAAAGATAGAATATACTCAAGAACAAGAATACAGGCTCGAATTATCTTTTAATCCAAGATATTTAGAATTTTAAATCTCAACATCTTTTAAATTTTTAAATCTCAATTTTCAACATTTGAAAATTTCTCAAACTCTTTACTATATTACTTAGTAAGTAATTTAAAACTCAAAATTCAAATTCAAATTTCTTCTCTTACGTCAAAATTAATTTCCATATAATTTTGTAAATCCATAATAATATCCCTCAAAATAAATTAAGGGTTTAAATTCTCTTATTATACTCTTCCCTTAAAACATCCAATGCATATAATATAGATTCTAAAATCTCAAAATATACTTCCAATAAAGCACAGATCAAAAATAATCTCATTTATATTCTCATCTTAATAATTTAAAAATAAATAAACGACATTGCCTCACTATTGAGTCTCTAATAAATAAACATATCCGTTGGCTGCAGAGTTGACCAAACGATCAAAACTGCCTCGCCACTCTGTTACTCATCTCTAAAATCAATGGCTACAATTACCATTCAAAAGAAATTTAATATTTAATCTCAAATATTATTTCCAAAACCTCAATCCTTAAAACACAAATCATCGTATCTGATTGCCTCATCATAGCATTTAGGAGATTCCTATCGATAACGGTGATTTGGCGTATCGACCAGTACTCTTAACTACCTGATGGATAACCCAACACTCTCAAATTATTTTATGCAAGAATACTATTCATATAAATATATTCTCAAAACATTCTTTGATTTTTAAAATACTCAAAACTCCAATTTCTCTTTTTAAAACTTATATATATATAGCTTCAAAAACTCAAACCAAAGAACATTAAGAGAATGCATCGAGATATTCCTAGAATACGCGATTCTCAAAATCAATAGAAGGAGATAGAGTGTTCGTCAATCTTACGATGTCACGAGCCAGTCCCAAAAATCATTAAGATACAGGATAAGCAAGATATACTTCTCGAAGGTGAAGAAGCATACAAACAACAAATCATTACTTCAAACAAAGTAATGCTACAAAGGATAACACCGATTGAGTATCCGAAAAGGATAACTCAAAGAAACTGAATGATAAACTCAATCAAACTTGAACAATCTAGAAAATCTCCTCATTCTTTAGTGGATGTCCTCATGGAAGGATAGCCGAAGGCTAAAAGCCAGGAATAAGGTTAATTCAACATTCGATTGCCCGATTGGATATCAAAGCCAAACAAACTCATCAAAACTCAACAAAATCACCTTGATTGAAATTCGAGTTATATCATCAATATTTCGATACTCAATAGTAAATTCAGAAACTTCGGAATCATCATTAATGTTCCAAAGTGATAGAAATAATAAACCAATCAAAATAGGAAACCTAAATATACAATAGGATCCTATAAAATAAAGGATTGGACTTAATATCAAATAAGTCAATCCTTCTCAAATAAAGTGCATCTCAAGATTGTGAGTAACAAGCAAATACTCACAAAAGCAACATCAAACTCAATTACGGAATACAATATATACTCCTAGACATATTCCATCTCAACATATCCCAATACTCGAAAAAGAATCAAAACACGATTCGAAAAAAAGCTCGAATAAAGGACAATAATTCACTCGTATTGTACTTCGACGTATCAATGTACTGTTCTATGTTTATTCTAATTTGTTCTAACCACAGCTCTCTTTTACGTAAACTATTTTACTTTATAAACTATTTTGTTATATATACTATTTTAATATCTAAACTGTTTAAGTGGTGGAAGTTATGTTTTCAAAGTTATGAATTTCAAAGTATTATGTTTTGAAAGCGTTATAATTTCAAGTGTTTAGTTTCAAAAGTGTTATAACATTGAAAATGCTACGATTTTGGAAATGGATATATTTGAAATGGAAATGATATCGTATTTGGTTTTGAAATGGAAATGATAATTGATATGGTTTTGAAGTATAAAATATTTTGAAATGACCATGGTGTTATAATAACGTTTGGTTGTTAAAGAGACCGGGATTGGATATTGGCATACTCTCTGCCAATATCGAAATCCACTTTAACAACCATGTACGCGGTGGAGTGTCATGACTCGATTTTTCGACGCCTGAAAATCGACATCAATACGTCCACTGTATTAAATGTCGAACAATTGAATGCCGAAAAACCATACCGTAAGGGAAAGAAGAAGGAGGTAGAAAAAGATAAAAAAATAACATCAGAATCTCATAATCGCAGCGGAACAATATATAATAGTTAAATTACTGATCTTTGTACAAAAAGAACTATATCTATGTAATACATTACATCATCAGAATACAACACAATCAATAGCAAAATACTGGACAATTATATAACTTGTCCACAAAAAGATGAATATACAGCACACCATACACAATAGAAATAAGTCAGATACGTATGACACGTCTCGCCATCCAACTCGTCTTCTGAGCTCCATAGCATCCTATCCTGCATTTATAATACTCGGTCTGACTAGAGCATTATAATAAAATAACACCCGAGTCGGTCTGCAAAACTATTGGGAGAAAAGCACGCTGAATTGGATTATTAAAGTTTTCAAAATCCTTTGAAATTCAAAGGTATCTCGTAAGACCACGCCACAAATAAACATGTCAGGTTTTTACCTTACGATAACCAAAACATTTTTATCAAATCCTTCTGATATTATAATAGTGTCTATAGAAAGTAAAATAGAATCTAGCTGATATGCTTGCATCTCACGTTTCAGCATAGTTGGCACAATCAAAACCGTACAGGTGCTTATTGGAGATTGGATTCCATACAATGGCAGGGCTACTGGGGTACCGTCCATCACAGTACCTGGCCTAGATCAGCGTACAGAGGATCCCTCCCGATCCTATACAATACAAGACTACAGCTACCCCTTACTGTATAGTCCGAATAAGATCACCCTACGGTTGGGATTAGCAACCGCCCACACAGTCGAAATAAAAAAGGAAATCTACACAGAGATGATCTTATTCTAATCGGTTGCTAGCCACTTAGCCATGCTGCACCTCCCATGTTTTAGCCATTCCCGATTGATGGGGTTTGAGGCTATGCGTTATCTTTTTAGCACACATTCACATAGAATGCTCACCGTCCTCCTGACGATGGTCTGTTAGCATTCATCCATATAAGTTGCCCTGGGTCTGGACAAACCGAATCATCGTCTTCATCATCTTCACGGTATTCGTTCGCTACGTTTAAACTGGATCGAAGTGGTTTTTGGGTAAGTAAACTCGATCACGGACTCTTCGAAATGATCAGCGAATTGGCCAATATTGATAGTCGATTGTTTAATTATCAAATTTAAATAATCATCCAACTAATTGTTTATTCCCACAGAAAAGCACCAAGTCTTAATAATTTAGATTTTAATAATTTAAAATCCTTATACCTAAAAATAAACACTTAAAACGTTTGAAATAAAACTACTTAAATCACTTTATTCAAAATATTAGTTATAAAGTTCTATAACAATTTTCCAAATACAAACTTTAGCCAAAAACTGTTTTTAAATAAAACCATTGTATAAAGTATAAATACTTAATAATTATCTTGTTAAATCATAATACTAATTTAACCTTTAAAATAATTACTACTATAATTATTTTAATAAATATTTACTTTGAAAATTTTTAAACAATTTAAATAATAAATTTCTCTAAAAACTTTCTTCTTTAAAACATCTTTTAAAACTTCTAATTTATACTTAAAAACCTTCTTTTGAAAATAGACTTAACCTTTTAGGAAAATACACTTTCCATTCCAATGCAATCGTCCAATAATTTACAAATTCTACTCGATTTATTTCCAGTTTAATTTACGTCCCAAACCCGTAAATTACTTTTCCACACTTTTAAAAATAAACCACTATTTATTTTTAAAACATATCACCCTTTCCTTTTAATTTCCCACCGTGAATTTATACTTCCAAATTATTCACTGAGAAATATTTCACTTTATTTATAAACCTCGTTTATAAATTCCATAATCTCATTCTCCTTTAATCACAGTTTCAACACTTAGTCGGTTTTCAAATCGATTTCCAAAATTAACTCCATTTAAAATAAATTCTTTTACTTACCCGAATTTATTCCAAAACCCATTAATTCCATATTCACTTTTTTATTTATGATTTAAAATCTTATTTTAAACTAAAAATAGTATTTCAAAATTCTACTTTTATTTCTTTCCAATAATTTAAATCTTGTGTTTAAAATAATTTCTTTAATTCTTAACACTATAACTTGAGTCCTTAAATTCTTTTATTCCCATTTATTCAAAAATCTCTTTTCCTATATTCGGAATTTATTCGATAGGATTTTAGAATCAAACTTTTATTTCTTTTCCAAATCCATTCTTTTGATTTATTTTACTTAAAATTTCTCTATTTATATCTCTTTTCAAAATCAAATCTTTTATATATTTGATATCTTCAAATACCTAAAATATGTTCAGCAAAATCCGTAGCATTCCGTACTTCCAATTTCCAATAATATCTATTACAGATAATCAATCGATCATATCACAGATTATGAAAACAAATTTCAATATTTTGAGGAATCTAGTTGGATCCCTCCGATCTGTTTCCCTGCATCCATAGATGTTAGTCAACAAATAAAATACCAAATCCCACTTCGTGGGGGACATCGCGGTATAAAGGGTCATCCGCTATTATGCGGGCGCATAGGGTCTCACTTGCTATATAATGCAGCAATATCAATCACTCTATATATACACACACACACACTACTATATATAATATCACATCCAGATAGATAATAAATCATCAATTTAAGCAATCAATCCAATAATTTAAATTTAAACAATTTAAATTGATGGTAATCCAAATGAGTGAGATTAACTCAACTTTGACCTTTATTTTGCAATCTGATCCAAACTAGCTTGTTTTTCTTCACAATATCAGACCTTGTATAGACGTTCTATGGTTTATTAATATTTGAAATAAACGGACAATCAATTACCATTTTCTTAACTTAATAATTACCTTTAAACAAATTTTCCTAAGATAAATAATTTCTAGTAACTAAATAAGTGAATAAATTAATCAAACAAGTTAATCACCATAATTCATTAACAGTAAGTGAATATATATATATATATATATATATATATATTTCATTTTATTTTACTTTTCTCTTGAAAGTACAAATTTTAAAAATAACCTATATAGATTTAAAAATCTAATCTTAATATAAACTTCCAACATTTTAAAATTCCTTTATTTTCCTAAAATCTTCTATATATATTAAATTATAACAGAATGGCTTTTATATATCTTACTGCAACATATATATTTTCTCTCTGTATATGTTTTAAGTCTCAACAGTAAATTGATGTATTATATATATTTTAAATAATAAAAAGTAAAATTGCAGTAATCCCTTAATAGATTTTCTTTCTCTTTCTGTATATATATATATATATATATATATATATATATATATATATATATATATATATATATATATATATATATTTCTGACTAAAAGGCTTTTTTTCTTCTGTTTTAAACCTTATATAATTTAATTTATTTTATCCATATATATATATATATATATATATATTAAATCAAAATTGAAAATGAAGAATAAAATAAACTGCAGAATGCTTAATAACTTGCTGACGAAAACCCCCAAACCCACCCTTAAGCTCACTAGGTCGCCCCAAAACCTAGTCGTGACCAACGGCCCTCGCCCACACTTCCACGTCGCACGACCTCGCTGTCCTATCATTCGTGAACGAGCTTCTCAACACCACGACCACTCTCTTGAATGTAGCACATCCCCTTGGAAAAGCGACATGGCAAATCATGAGACCTAACTTCCAAGTCGCGATGCTCCATGCAGTCGTGGCCTCCTGCACCGCCCGCTCAACAACGAAGCCTGTAGCGACTCGATTTTTTGACGTCCGAAAATCGACATCAACACGTCCACTGTATCAAATGCCGAACAATCGAATGCTGAAAAACCGAACAGTTAGGGTTATAGAACAAGGAGGTAGAAGAAGAAACAGAAACAATATCAGAATCTCATAATCGCAGCGGAACAATATATAATAGATAAATGACTAATCTTTAAACAAAAGAACTATATCAATTTATACATTACAGCATCAGGGTACGACACCAACAAAACACAACACTGAGCAGTTATGATAACTCGTTCACATGGAAACTGAATTTTCAGCAAACCATACACTGCGGATAATACATCATATATGTGTGATACGTCTCGTTATCCAACTTGTCTCCTGATCTCCACAGCATACTTTCCTCACTTAGCTCCAGATCCTACTGATAACCTGGCTCTAGGCTGCCGTGTGGAAAATTAGGGGCACCCAGAGTTTAGAAAAGGGAACAATAAACTCCGGGTCGGTCATGGGACTTGTGTGAGATCTTAAAATAGTTATTTGTACAAAATGAAAAAAAATCCTTTATGCTTTCTGGAAATTGAAACTACCACAGGGTCTCCCGGCACACACACAATGCAATCGCACACTTCGGAAAGGTTTTTCCTTATAGTAGTCAAACATGCTTGATACGAGAAAATCCTTTTGATATTATTATTATTAGTTCATGGTGTAGAAAACATTTCGAAAGAATAATATTAATCTTAGCCATCATACGTACCATTATAGTACGCCTACTATAGCTACCACGTTAAATGGCAAGTTCTACAACTAAAACCGTAAAGGGCTCGTATTGATTGTTTGGATTTCCAAAAAAAGGTCAAGGCTAAGGAACTTCCTTTATCCGAATGGGTACGCCTCTGGAGGGACGTCCCGAGAACCTAACAGGATCTCTACCAACACAAGGTTGGGTTACCTTTGTAACTAGGTAACTAACTGTCATGAGTATGCCATCCCCCGGTCGTAACTGGCCTTTACCGAGGCGCCTCAAATTCCAACAAACACATAAGTAAAATATCCGGGCTCCATACCACAATACCACTTTTTATCCACGTAAGTAAAATATCTGGGCTCCATACCATGATACCACTTAAAAGAAGGAAATGCACATACCCTGAAGGGCGTGAACCCCATAACCTTATTGCATCCTTTCCTGTTTCGACCATTCCGAGGTGTGAGGTTCGATGAAGTCTCGTCCTAAAAAGCTATGCTTTTCACAAAAGCCATGCTTCGATCAACCAATGCTTAGCACTTAGCATGCCACATTGCCAAATTAGGAATATATCACTAGTAACCATCAACTACATAACCTCTGAGCTCATACATCTCAGAGAAGGGTGTTAAGCTAAGAGAATAAATTCTCAGCCACCAAACAGAAATGTATTTGATAGAAACCAACTTTATATCTCAAAGTGTAATGTCAGACATACATCCTACAAGTCCATCCCAGGTATGAATGGAACCGAAAGCACTTCGTCTAATTAAGGAAGAAGTCCTTGTAAATCCGGATATCCCCTAATCACGTCCGGACTCCCCTTCACATAGGGTAATCTCTATACCGATGAAACTCGGTGCAGAGACAATCAACAGGACATCCTTTCGTTTTTGAAAATACCCGGTCTTCAACCACCGTCTTTAAATGCAATCCCATTTCATCGTACCATTATTCGGAATGGGTTTTATGACTTAATGTCCTCCCCCGGCTTATCGGAATAATGTATGCTTATTTTAAAAACAAGTGGATACTTCAGATCTAAATCAAGTTACAACAAATTTCCATTTTTAATCTTTTAAACAAAAGATCCACCTTTAAGATTCAATGTGGTTTTTAGATAACCATTTGGAATCCGATCCCCGGTCTCATCAAAATTCAAATGTCGTTTATAAGGCCAATATTGATAGTCGGTCATTTAACTGTCAAATAACATCCATAAACAACCATTAGATTTAAATAATTTCCCAAATTATTTATTTCAAAATTTCTTCGCAAGATATAAATTTTTCTACACTTCAACCCTTTTGAAAACAGTTTTCAAATCACTTATCTCTTGCGGAATAAATTCCAAATATTGTTTATTTCCACTAAAAATCACCAAGACTAAATGCTTTAGATTTTAAAATAACTTAAATCACTTTATCTAAAAATATAAATGCTTTAAAATACTGAAAATAAAAACTATTTAAAACACTTTATTTAAAATACTAGTTATGATATTTTAAATTAATTTCTTATGTAATACTTAAGCCAATACAATCTTAAAATGAAAGTTATGAAATCCGATACAAGTTTTTCAAATAAATTTTTTACCAAAACTATATTCAAAATAAAATTGCTATATAAAAAACAAATATTAATAATTATCATTTTAAATCATAAAACCAATTATCCTTTTAAAATAATAATTACCATAACTAATTTAATTAATATTTAATTTTAAAATTCGAAACAACTTAAATAAATAATTTCTCAAAAATGTTCTTTTAAAACAACTTTAAAACTTCAAACTTATACTTACAAATCTGCTTTGAAAACGTACTTGACTTTTCAGGGAAATACACTTTTCTTTCACATCTTTAAAAATAAACTACTATTTATTTTTAAAACAAATTACCCATTCCTTTATAAGTTTCCACCGTGAATTTATACTTTCAAATATCCAATGATATCTCATTTCACCTTATAAACCCAGTTTATAAATTCCATAGTCACATTCCCTTTAGAAAAAACACAAAACACAGTTTCAACACTAAATCAATTTCCAAATTGAATTCCAAAATTTACTCCCTTTTAAAATAAATTCCTTTACTTATCCAAATTTATTCAAAATCCACTAATTCCATATTCACTCCTTTATTTAGATTTAAAATCTTATTTAAAATCTGAAATATTAATTTCACACTAAATTTTAAAGTTCTCCCTTTATTTCTCCCAAACCATTTAAAATCCAAATTTTAAATAAACTCTTCAGCTTTTAAACAATACTACTTAAGTTCTCAAAATCCATTTATTTCCATTTATTAAAAAAAGTCTTTTTTCCCATACTTGGAATTTATTCAATAGGATTTCAAAAATCAACCTTTATCCTTTTCAAATTTTTTCTTTTAACTTATCCAATTCTCTAAAATTATTTTACTTAAAATTATCTACTTCAATTTCCTTCTAAAAATCCAATTTTTATATTCTGGTATCTTAAAATACCAAAATATATTCGACCAAACCATAGCATTCAATAATTTCAATTATCAATATAACAAATCACAGATTATCAATAAATCATATCACAGCATACGAAATAAATTCAAATATTTGAGAAATCCAGTTGGATCCCTCCAACCTGTTTCCCTGCACCCATAGATATTAGCACAATATAAAATATCAATTCAACTTCGTGGTGGAATATCGCGGTATATGGGGTCATCCGCTATTATGCGGGGCGCATAGGGTCTAATGCGGGAATATCAATCACTCCAATATATATATATATATACTATATATATAACATACCAATCCAACTGATAACAATTATCAATCCAAGCAAACAACCAATAATTTTAAATTTGACTATTTAACTTAAACTTGGTAATCCGATTGAGTGAGAAGTCCTAACCTTTGCTACTGTTTTGCAATCCATTTCCATCACGACTTGTTTTCTTCACGTTTTCTGACCTTGAACAAACATTATAGGTTTTATTAATGTTCGAATTAGTCGAACAAATTAATTTTCCTGTTTGATAAGTTTAATTAACCAATAATTTTATTTTTAACTAGTGGTTTAAATTTAATCTAATAATTTTCCCTTTAAAATCTTTTTGGTAACTAGAATAAATTAAATAGGCTAACTTAACAATTTATTCACCAAATCCATTATTTAAAATAACAAGTAAATTAAAATACATATATTTATTTTATTTGGAAACTATATATATATAATTAATTAAAAAATAAGCTAGATGAATTTCATAAAAAATCCTTTTTTTTAACTAAATTCTTTACTGCTATTATCAATTCTAATATCTATATACAAATATACATTCGGGTTAAAATATGTATGTATATCTATATCTACATTATTATTTCCCTCACTATTATCAATATAAATATATAAATACGAAGAGGAATCTTTAAACCTCACCGCTTCACTCCAGATCTCATGCGATCATGCATGCTCGAACCCACGAACCCAATGCAGTCGTCTTACGGTCGTCGTGCCCACGCGAGCTCGTATCTTCCAACAATCCCAATTCGAAGCCACTGTCGAGGTCGCGAAAACCTATCTCCTCCCTAAAGCCGTCGAACCCAATGCTTGATTGCCGCAGCCAAGCCCGCGACATTATTTAAATACGAGCTTGAGACTTCGCGAATCAAATCAATGGAGGAAGGAAACTCGATTCGAATCGAAGAGGAGGAACGAAATTTTTTTCAAAAAGGCAGAGTGCTCGATCCGATTTCGCTTGACTATATGATTTTGATTTTCATTGTTTATTATTTTTAAAGAGGAACGATCGATTAAGAGGAGCACTGTCACGACCCGAAATCCAACATCCGAAAATCGACATCAAATACCTCACTTGTATTCGAATGCCGGAGATTCAAACGTCGGACTCCAGTTCGGTGGAGCTTATAACAACATTAGATGATACAATACAGCGGAAACAAAATGAATTCCATTTATAAGCAACATAGATACAACATGGAAACAACATTTGATTACAAAAAATAACCACCATTATCAGAGTAGAATGATATGAAACAACAACAAAATTTAACACTACACTGGAACAACAACAAGGCTACAATAACTTCAATAGAGTGTTCCAAAAGAAGGAGGGAGTGAGAATCCAACAGACTTCGACTTCGATAAGGATTTCCAAAACTCCAAAGACTTTCCAAACCAAAAGCTTCCAAAAAATTCAAAGACCAAAGTCTTCAAAAGACTACTAGATCCAAATCTACATTCCAACTTCGCTCCATATCACGGATAACCTGCTTCTAGGCTGCCCGTGTGGAAAATTATGGGCACCCAAAGTTTAGGAAGGGAACAATAAACTCTGGTTCAATCATGGGACTGGTATGAGTAAACAAAAACATATGTTTAAACAAAACAATGCAAAAAGAAACCCATTCATGCTTTTGAAAAATGAAACTACCATAAGGCCTCCCGGCACACACACAATGCAATCGCACACTTGGAGGAGATTACTCCTTAAGATAGTCAAACATGCTTGATACTCGAAAATCTTTTGATATTATTATTAGTGCATAGTGTAGAAAACATTTCAAAAGTATAATATTAGTCTTAGCCAGCATACGTACCATTATAGTATGCCTACTATAACTACCATGTTAAATGGCAGGTTCTACAACTAAAACCGTACGGGGCTCATATTGAGTGATTGGATTTCCAATAATGGCCAGGCTAAGGAACTTCCTTTCTGAATGGGTATGCTTCTGGAGGGGCGCCCCTAGAACTTAATCAGCTCTCTGCCGACACAAGGTCGGGTTACCTCTATAACTAGGTAACTAACTATCATGAGTATGCTATCCCCCGATCATAACCGACCTTTATCCGGGGCCCCAACAACAACGAAACCAACAACCACATAAGTTAAGCATCTGGGCTCCATACCATGATATAACTTTTTATCCAGAAGGAAATGCATATACCCTACGGGAGCTACCCCTGCAACCTTGCCGCATCCTTCCTGTTTCGACCATTTCTGTGGGTGTGAGGTTCGATGAAGTCTCGTCCCACAAAGCTACGCTTTTGACAAAAGCCATGCTTCGATCAACAAATGATCAGCACTTAGCATGCCACACTACCAAATTGGGAGTATATCACTAATAACCATCAACTACATAGCCTCTGAGCTCGTACATCTCAGAGTTGGGTGTTAAGCTAAGAGAAGAAATTCTCCGCCACCAACAGAAATGTATTTGATAGAAATCAGCTTTATATCTCAAAATGTAATGTCAGAAATACAACCATACAAGTCCGTTCTGGGTCTGAATGGAACCGAAGGCACTTCATCCAATAAAGGAAGAAGTCCTTGCAAATCTGGGCATCCACAATCCCTATCCGACTCCTTATCACATATGGAGATCTCTATACCGGAGCCACTCAGTGCAGAGACAATTGATAGGTAATCCTTTCGTTCTCGAAAATACCCGGTCTCCAACCATCATCTTCAAATGCACTCCCATTTTATCGTATCATTATTCGGAATGGGTTTTATGACTTAATGTCCTCCCACGGCTTAACCGAATAAGAAGCGCTCATTTTAAAAACATGTGGATATATAAGTCACAAAGATTCACCATTAAGATTAGATGTGGGTTTCGGATAACCATTTGGAATCCGACTCTCTGTCGCATCGAAATTCAAATGTCGTTTAAAGGCCAAGTTGTTTTCGCATTCACACAGCAATATATCACAGATGTCAAAGTTTAGAACAAAGCAATTCATATCACAAAGTATCATAATCAAATATCAGAGATATCAACCAAATCAAGGTATTCAATAGTAATCAATCATCTATAAGCAAGATTAATTAATCGTGTGATTATAATTAATTAATCACATAATTATTTTGATTAATTATCCTTAATTAATGATTAATTATCCTTAACTATAAATTAATTAATCCTTAATTATTAATTAATTAATCTTAATTATTTATTTATTAATTAACCTTAATTATAAATTAATTAACCTTAATTATTTATTACTTAATCATTAATTATTAATTAATCAACCTTTAATCAATAATTAGTTCACCCTTAATTATTCATTAATTACTTATATTAAGTAATTATTCTTTAAATAATCAACCTTTAATTACTTTCATTAATTAATCAATCTTTAATTATTTAAAAACTTAATTTATTAAAAGATAAATCATTTATCTTAATTAATCACTTAATTATCATTAAAATCTTTATTAATAAACCTCGTAATTAATCATTATTAACACATAAATTACTTTAAGAGATTTAGGTTAATTAATAATTTAAAAATACTTCATCTTAATTAACTCTTTAATTACATTATTTATTTAAAATAAATTAAGAATTAATTTATAAATAAAGATCACATGATTAAATAAATTAAACTTAATTACTTAAAATAACTTACTTAAAACCTTTACTAATCCCATTCTTAAATAAAACAATTATTTTTAAAAAATTGAGTTAAAATTTGTTTAAACTTAAATTTATTTTAAAACTTGGAAACTGTTTTTAAACTAACACGAGACATTCCCGGGTGTCACCCCGAGCCAGAAACAAAATTACCTGAGTTCTTCCCCGAGCCACCCAATATTTTTACTTTGTTTTTGTTTTAAGTTTTAAACCCGATATGCACTCAAAAATACCAGATCCAAATCACGAGCCATAACCAGGTCTCCCCGAGGTCAATTTCGAGCACGTACCTTCTTCCCAAACACAATCATCACCAGATATCCATTCATCTCGTGCACGTGCACCAGAGCTCCGACCATCTGCGATCATCCTCGCCATCACTAATGAGTCATCGACGATCCACTCAAGCCCCCAGACCACCTAGATCGTCGAACACAGATGCAAATCGAAATCGAGCATTTTGACAACTTACTGGAACAAACCGACCGTCAAACAATCGCCTCGCAAGGCCACCTCCGGCCATCAGAGAACACGCGAACGTATCCAAAGATTCATCAGTGTTCAATGCTTCAATTCCACCATGTCCGGCCACCTCCGATCCAAAGATGATGCTGCAGTTTATCGAATTCCGACCATAACCCAAACTTGGGTTTAAACCCTAGATCATCAACGTTCGTCCACCACGATGATCAGGAATTTTCCAGATCATTTTTCATGAGCTCGCCCATCACCCGGCTGCCCTCAGCCACGATCCCGAGACCACCACTTCCACCGATCACTAAAATTTGCCACAAAACCCAAAACCGTTCATCCTCGAATTTCTCAGTCAATGCGTTACTAAAAAATCTTGATTCTTTCTTTAAAATTCATGGTTTTCCAAGACGAATTTGGTGATGTAAAGGAAACTGGAAATCATGATGTTTAAATTTTTGATATTCTTTGAATTCTACTGTATTTTCCTATTTCTAGAAAATTCTTTAATTAATTATGCTTAAAATTATTTGTAAAACTTAAAATATGATTATACAAACATGTTTTGTTTAAACCTTAAAGCCCAAAGAAGATTAGAGAGAGCATTTGAATTTTTTTACAGGTTTTTTGATGCTTGGAAACCTGGAACAGAAGGCATTTCTACCTGTAACTGACATGCACAAGCATACATACTCATATTTGTATATATATACAAACATAATTTCACCCAAGCAACATTTATCACAACTTTACTTCACACATTTAACACTACATCAATTTTATTAATCAGATCAAGAAGGTTTACTCACCTTTTAAAGAAGAAAACAGAAAATTTGTAACTTGAAAACTGGAATTTGTTTTTGGGTTTTGATCTGCCTTGACACTTGATTTGAATTGAACTTATTCTTGAGTTGAAACTGATTTTGATTTGCTGAGTTGAATCTTTGAATTTGCTTAATTACTTGATTGCTTTGATGTCTGAGATGATTTCAGGCTTCAGATTTTTGAAATGAATTCAAGTTTATTTTCTAGTTTTGATTTTTTTTAAATTTGCTGGTTCGAGGTGGTTTAATTTGATGTTTACTTTGTTTTGTGGTTTTATTTTTTGATTTTCTCGAATTTTTGAAAAGCGAAGATAAAAGAAATAAGAAAGAAGAGAGTAGAGAGATTTATATAATCTTGTTCCATAATTTTTAATTATCTCCAAAATAAAAACAAAAGTGACACTTGTTAATTTTAATGATAAAATTGTTACACTTGTTAATTTATGTCTTAAAAATCTAACACTTGTCTAATTTCACATTATAATGTTGCACTTGTATTTTTGCATGAGAATAATATTTATATATTATTTTTAAATTGTATTTTCTATGTTATAAATACATTTCCTTTATATATATATATAACCTTTAAAGAAATAATTTTGAAACTAAATTATACATTAATAAATAATCACATTCATATTATTTTTAAATCCAAATATTTTTAAGATATTTACATTTGAATTTCAAATTCAAATTACAATCTATTCCTATATATATAGATATATAAATAAACAAACACAATATTTATTTGTTTATGGAAAATTCAAATAAATTCACAAATTCATTCTTAAATTGTATTAATTATTAATTTAAATTTGGTTTAAAAAGGGGATCGTTACAAGCTGAGAATAAAGAAGGGGATTCGACTACTGCCATTTTTCTTTTTCTTCATTTTTATTTTGATTTTGAATTATGTTTTTTTAATCTTATCTGGCTTCGATTATACGAAGAGGAAGGAGGACGCGTGTAAAACAAAGGAGGACACATGCATCAAATATCTACATGTGTATGCAAGGTCTTGACACGGAATTTTAATGCAATAATATTATTAAAATTTGAATTTAAATTTAAATTCAAATCGTCACAATTACGCAACACACAATCTCGACCTCCTATCGAGGCATGCCGCTAGGCGTTTATAATGTTAAACCCCTATTTCGAACACAATGGAAATGGTTCCGAATCCTAATTCGATCATATGGAGAAGATAGCTTTTTGAACCCAGTTATTATATTGAATTTTGATATATATTTCAACGCGTTTATCTATCGTACGATCACACGACAACTCCAAACACTACAAAAATTGAAATCCTTTAATAACACACTATTGCGGATCCAATGGAACTGTTTGTGCCAAATTCTGAGGCTGTGCCTCGGAAGGCAATTTTTTTAAATATCAATTTAAACGATATAATTTCAAACTGAACAAACAGTTTTAAATTCAACTTTTAAAAGTTCTATTATCTCTAGTATTATCAATATAAATTTTACAAGCATTAAATTATTTTTAACAGGCTTAAAACTGAAGATTCAATATTTTATCCAATCTTAATTATTAAAATTAATAATTTAATTACCAAACAAACAGTGATATTTGAAATTCACATTAAAACTAACTTTCAAATATTCAAAATCTATTAAATATTTCAATTTCAAATGTCCAAAATTTTCGGGTCGTCACATTCTTCCCTACTTAAAAGAATTTCATCCCCAAAATTACTAGTTAAGAAGAATGAACCATAACCCGTTCACTGTTTTCCCAGTCCAAATAGTTTTAACAATTTCCCAAAACCCAATAGTTTCAACTTTCTAAAACAATTTATATTAAAGACGCTATCATTCTTACTAACTTCCCAACCTCAACCATAAATTCCCTACTTGAAATGAATTAAATTAACTATCTCTATTACTAATTAATTTAAAATGAATTAAATTAATTACCCCATCTTTAATTAATTTATTAAATTAATTACTTCATCAATATAAATCTTTCTTACTTAATCATTTAATTGATTACAATCAATTAATCATTCATTATTAATTCCTTAATTAATCACCCTTGATTAATTACCCTTAATTACATTCATGTAATTATCCTCAATTAATTTCACAAAATTAATTATTCTCAACTAAACAGTAATAAAACTTTAATTACTTCAATTAATTAATTAACTATAATTAATTACCCTAATCCTTAATTAATAAATTAATTAACTTCCTTTAATTATTTATCATTGATTAATTAATCATAATTAATCAACTTTAATTACATCATTAATTATAATAATTAATGATCCCCTTTTATTGATTACCTTAAGTAATTAACTTATAATTATTAACTATCATCACAGGTTAATTACATTTAGTAATTATCTAGCTTAATTACTATATTAAAGAAATTAATTATCCTTTGATTTATTACTTAACTAATCCCTTGATTAATTATTAAGTAATTTAAATCCATATTACTTCATTCTTAACATATTCATTTAATTACATTCTGTAATTAGTAATCAATTACTTAACTAAGTAAATTCCAAAATCATTAATTACACACAGTAATTATCTTTAAAAATCCAAGTGTTTAAAATTAATTAAACTAAATTAATTAAAATAAAAAATCATATTTAACTAAATTAAGTACATTAAGTAATTAATTTCTTAATTACTTTACTAAGTAATTATACTCAAACCATTCATAATTGATTATTATTAAATTAATTAATCTAATTAATTATAAAAATTAACCATATTAATTATTGTTAAATAATCCTGGTTAATGACCTTCATTAACCATTCTCTAATTATTTCGTCAACTTAAATTAAATTACAATTTAAATTATCTTTAATCATTCATTGATAAAATTAATTATTAAATTAATTAACCTTGATTTAAAACTTAATTACATAATTAATAATATTCATTCATCATTAATTAATAATCTAATTAATGATCTTAATTATAGATTGATTAATCCTTAATCAATTATTAATCCCAAATTCAATTAATTAATTAAATTAATTAATCATAATTACCTTATAAATTAATTCTAAAACATTAATCTTAATTTAAATTTCAAGATAAAACATAACTTAATTATGTTAAAACAATTTAATTGAAACAAAGTACCTTTTTGAACTACTTTAAAATTTCATTTAAAATACAAGTTTTAAAATAGAATAATTTTAAAACTTATCGAAGTTTAAATAATTTAAAACTTTTTAATATTGCAAATCAAACAAGTGCTATGAAAATTTTCAAAGTTAAATTCATTTCAAAATTTTAGAAATTTCAATTCATTCTTAGTTTAAAATTTTCAAATTTAAATCTTCTTTTAAATTTAAAACTGAAGTTCATATTTAAACTTAGATTTCCATATTTCAGATAAATCTTCAAATCTTACTCATATTAAAAAAACTCAATATTAAAAGTTTAAACTATTTTACCAACATGAAATAGTTAATTAAGTTAAATTTTTAAACTTTTATTTTTATTTAAAAATTGGGATTTGAATTTAAATCAGAAATTCAAACTTGAATTTGAATTTAAACCTAAACCTTACCTTAAACATAAAACTATAGGTTTTAAAATTTTAAAACCCGGATTTTTTAAAAATAGTTTTTCTGATAAACCTGAAAAAAACACAGAGCAACTCGAGAATCCCCTAATATTTCTTCGAGTCAAATACATCTCTACTCCGAGTCTTCAAACCATCTGCTTCGAGCAAACCCCACATCTCCCATGTAACACAACAAACCCAACATACTTCACCAGAATCTCATCGCCGTGCATATGCACGGCGACCACCGCCCCTACTGGTCACCATAGATGATCAAACCACAACCAGAAACCCATCAATACCCTAACATCATCACCAGATCGAACAATAAATCAAAGAATCAAATTTAACCCATAATTCAAAACCTGGAAACAGAAGACCAGGATTTCTATCCAAACCTGTCAACGGCGAAAGATCGCCACTCCGACCTTCTGACGTTCAACCCCTCCGGCCTCGAGCCCCTTCACCCTTCAACTACACAATCACCAATTATGACAACACTCGATCCATCCTACATACCCAAATTGATTGATTCAAAGACACAGTGAAAACTAGGGTTAAATGAAGAAATTCAAAACTGCAATTACTCTAATAAGTTTTAAATCCATCTCTGATTTTTCTGAGCATCTCCTATACTTAATTCACCACTCAGAAGAACCCCAGAACTTCTCAAGTCATAGATCACAAGAAATTGCACAAATTCCATTTTCGGTTCAAGTACAAACTGTTATTTAAACTAAACTCTAAAAATCCTATTTCTTGCTTTAAAAATCAAGTTATAGTTAGTGCTTTAATTTATGAACCTGAAGTACAATATCAATATGGTTGAGTTTTGATAAAGATCAATCATGTAAGAGTGTTACCTGTATTCACAGGGACAATACTGTTTTTATATTATATTTTTTTTAAACTTGCTTAAAACTTTAAAAGTTAACTTAAGATAATTAATAACCTTACTTTATAAATCTAATCATACCAGAAATTAAAATTAAAAGATAAGGTTTTAATAAAAATTGCCTAGAAAATCAAGAAAACAGAACAAGCAATAAAAACAACAGCATACACACATTACTTTTCATTTATACACAGCAATACTTATATATATCAAACAATCTAGCATGCAATCCTATTTTCAACTTTAAAATTTTAAAGTTACTCACCTTATTTAAATGCAGACCCTCTGTTGATCTTTTGAATTTTACAGAAGACATAAAAATGCAGGCTTGACTCTTTATACTTCATGTTGAATTGATATAGAGATTTGCATATGTTTTCCCTGACTTAAATTACTTGCATGCAGAAGGTAGATGTAGTTCTAATTCCTCAAATGCATGCAGATGTATTTGACAAGCTTCAAATTGAGGTTGTACAGAAAAGATGCAAGCATGATCATTCCAGGTTTTAAAACAGAGTGCAGGCTTCACTTGAATTTTGCAGACTAATGTTTTGAATTTGAGATGAAGGTGGGTTTGATTTTGAAGAGAAGTGGAATATGCAGATGTTGGTGAATCAATGCAGATTTGAACATGGTTTAGAATATGCAGGCTTGATTGTTAATATGAAGATGAATTTGATTTTAGAAGTTTGAAGATTTATTTGATTAAGGAAAATGAAAATGCAATACGAATGAAGATGCAAGCTAAACTGGATGTATTTTCAGATTTAATGAAATAAAAGAAAAACTAAAACTAATTTTTACACTTGTACCAATGTTATACACTTGTCAAATTGTTTATTTTAGTTTTGAACACTTGTTAAAAGAATGAAATACTTGTTTCTTTAAAATAATTAGTACTAATTTATAAATTAATGTGTATGTTAGCTTAGTTTAACTTGTTAGTTCATTTTTTTAAATATGTATATAAATTTACAAAAGAAATAAAAACAAACCATGATTTACAAATTGAAACTTATACATATAATAATTAAACAATTTAAGATTCATACTTTTGAATTTAAATTCAAATTAAATTCAAAATCAATTATTTTCAAATCAAGTTATGAATATAAATTCAATTTGAAATAAAAATTACAAATCCTATTCAACTTATTTATAAAGACAATACAATATCAATATTGTTTTTATAAATATCTTATTATTAAATTAAAAATCATTTTACAAGAAATTATATTTTTATCAATAAAATATCCATTTTATTAAGCCATAAAACCTTTTGTTTGTTTATTCTAAATTTAAAACTGTTGGGTGTATTTCGACCGGCCCAACATCGCCGAACCGACTCCCTTCCTATGCATAACCGAACCAACCCACTCTCCATCTCCCTGCCGAACCAACTCAATCTCCATGCACTACCGGTCCACTCACCACCGAACCATCCACCTCCGAACCAAGACACCACCTCAGCTCTAGGGCCCGAACCACTCATCACCGGTCCAAGCTATGCCCACACCACCGGACCAACACACATGCCATTCACTACCGAACCAGAAGCAAGGGAGGACAGGACCGGACCAACCTTGCCAGGCCAGATTGCTTCAGCCCAGGCCCACCAGCAGCTGTATACATCTAGGACCCCTACCCTCAGCCTCACTCTATAAATAGACGGGCAGGGGTACAACAATGAGAGACAAGTTTGAGAGCTCAAGCACGGATAGAACTTTCAAACAACTTTCAGTTACTTGTAATCAAAGCTTCGTACTTGTAATCTGAATAGAAAAGGAGAATAACATATGTTAACCCCGTTCCAGCCTACAAGTTAAGGGACCCATGAGTTAAAGGAGTCAACGAGTTAAGGCCTGGGATGAGCCACGACTTAAGGTGTTTAACGACTCAGGAAGCCTCACGACTCAGGAAGCCTCACGACTCATCGAGTCACCGACTCAAGGAGTTAATGACCTAAAGCTCAAAGCGACTTAAAGGGTTACGACTCAAGGGGTTAATGGTTCACAAGGCAGGACCAACTCAATGCATTACCGACTCATCAAAGGTATTGCCTCAGCGACTCAACAGGTCCACGACTCATCATAAGAAACGAATCAAGAGGATTGACGACCTAAGAAATGACTTGATGACTCATAACTCAGGATGACTCGTCCGTGACTTAAAGCCACTGAGTCGTACTCCGTTGCTACAATGCATGTCCCAGTGAGAATTGATTCGCCAACGACTCAGGACTTGGCTTAGAATACAGCAAGAGAATGAGCTAGTGAGAAGACCAAATGTTTAATCAGATAAGCCGGCCACGACTCAACTTGACTCGGCCACGGCTTAGCCTGAGTCGGTCACGACTCAGGACTTGGGCAAAAAACTTCTATCCAGATTTGCCTATAAATACATGGCCACCCCCAACATTCAAGGGACTTTTTGGGCTGATTCATTTCAAGCGCCGTTACTCTGCTGCCTTAGGAACTACTTCAACACCTTCAAGGAACTTCATGAGGAAATCAAACATGTCTAACATGTGCTCAAGGATTTGGATCGACATTGAAGTTTAGGCTACTTGTTCTAAGTCACTTGAAACTCAAAGTGTGTTGTAATCAAAGTATAACTGCATTGACTTCTAATCAAATAGTCAATAAAGATATTCAAAGTGGACGTAGGCACTCTCTTAAGCCGAACCACTATAAATTTGCTGTTGTTTACTGTTTTTTCACTATTATCTGCTTATAATCTGTTCCCGAGCCATCGGGTGGTGCTTTCACAATCTCATTTCATACACCGGGGTGTTAGCGTTCAAATTTTAGCGTTAACATTTTTGGTGCTTTCACTGAGAACCGAACTCAGGTGAACTATCATCATTGCTTCACAGAGGTTTGTAGAGAGAATTTCCTTGAAAACCAGAAGTCTATCCGAGATTATGGCTCCTGGAAGGAAAACTAGATTTGTCAGATCTGGGAACATTCAAGAGGGAACCTCCGCTTCCCCTATATCAAATCAAGCCACTCCAGCTGTCGGAGTTACAAAGGCAGAGCTGGATGCTGCAATCTTAGGGCTGAACCAACAGATCAATGCCCAAAATGCACAATTCGAGGCTCAGAATGCCCAGAATGCCCTAATTCTGAATAGGTTGAACGATTTGCTTGGGACAAACCGTCAACCGGCAGGTAATGAAAGGAATTTTGCTAACAACATTCATGAGGCTGAAGAAAGGAATGCTCCTGAAAGGGCTGCTAGCCCCTTTGAACAAACACTTCCTGAGGTTGGTGGATCTAGAACTCGACATGATGAGGAGTATCTTTCTGAAATGGTCCGACAAATCATGAAAGAGAGTATGCAGAGGGTTGAAGACGAGAAAGAATGGGGTTTCGCCCCAAGTAAAACTCCGTTTACTGAGAAAATCTTAAAGGCTGAATTCCCAAGGAAGTTTGTCCCTCCAACCATTCCAGCTTACAAGGGGACAAGTGATCCGAACGAATTCTTATACAAGTATGATTGGCACATGACAGGTGCCAGAGCCTCTGATGAAATAAAGTGCCGATATTTTCCTGTGTATCTCGAAGGTGTAGCTCTGCTTTGGTTCACCAAACTTCCAGTCCGATCTATAGATCAGTTTTCTGACTTAACCCGGAAATTCAAGGAGCAGTTCAGACTATACGCCTCAAAAGCCAAGGATATCATGTCACTGTCAAGTTTGGAGCAGAATCCAGGAGAGACTATCAGATCTTTCTTAAACCGCTTTAATATAGCGCTAGCTGAGGTGGACAATGCAGAACCGCGAATGATATTGACTTATCTGATGAAGGGTATTGACAAGTCGAGCGAATTTGGGAAATGGCTAAACATGAAGGAACCAAATTCCCTTGAAAAATTCTATAAAAAAGCAGATGAATTCATACGCTTAGAAAGCCGTCCCGTACCGGTAAAGGCAGTGTTGGAAAAAGATGAAGATAACACTGTTGCTCCACGCAAGAATGAATCTGTAGGGCAAAAAAGGGAAAATAACAATGGAAAGAAGCAGAGTAATCTGAAGAAGCCCCGATCCTTCAAGCCATCAGAATATACTCCTTTATCAGATACGCCGGAGCGTATCTACCTTGCCACTAAAGATTCTGTTGACTTTCCTAAACCTCCTCCTCTAAGGACCGGGAAAAAGGCTATACAGAGTGGGAAGTTCTGCCGCTTCCATAATCAACCCGGTCACGAGACCGACGAATGCCGCTAGTTGAAAAATCTGATTGAAGAGTTGCTAAGGGAAAACAAACTGCAGCAATTTGTGAAAAAGAATAGCAACAATCCTGCTTCATCTAGTCAGGGGCAACAGGCTCCTACTCATCAGCCTAGGACGAGTGAGAAGGCTGCAGGGCATGAATCTGGAAGGCCCATTATCAATGTCATTACAGGAGGACCTCACCTAGCAGGCAGAAGCTGGGGTGAGATGGAAAGGTATACCCGAGCTTTAAAGTATGTACCGACCGAGGAAGATGTATTCGTTTTGGAAGGTGCTACGCCCTTGAAGCAACAAAGAACTCTTGATGATGATATTGTGTTCAAAGCTAGGGATTCCGCAGGTATTGAAGCTCCTACCTTGGATCCCTTAGTCATCTCGGCTGGTATCGGGCCAGCTATTGTCAGAAGAGTTCTCATTGATTGTGGCGCATCCTGCAATATCCTCTTCAAGAAAACATTCGACCAAATGAAGATCCCTATGGCTGATGTGCAAGCCTCATCGCAGAAAATCGCTGGCTTCACTGGGGAGCCAAAACAGCCGGTAGGAACCATTGATTTGTTTGTGGAACTTGGAGAAGGAGAGAGAAAAATGGTCTGCAAGCAAACTTTTGTGATTGTCGACGAATTTTCTGCTTACAATGCTTTCCTTGGTCGTCCAACTCTGGCAGCGTTCAAAGCTGTTCTTGCCCCGTGGTGCCTCACTATTAAATTCCCTACAGACAATGGAGTAGGAGTTATAAAAGGGGATCAAAATGCTGGGCGAGAGTGTTATCTGACAGAGCTACGAGAAACCAGAAAAAGAGAAATGGGAAAGAATGCGGCAGCCCCAGTCCGCATCAAAGAACCAGCCTTGTACAGGGCGGACCCTGCACTGGCGAGCACAGCGGAGCAAGGAAAGAGATGGACCCTAGAAAAGTCAGTGCAGGGGAAAATAGAGTGGTACCAGTGGAAACGACAATACCAATACCTGTTGAACCAAAGCACCCAAACAAGGTGTTGAATGTGGGTTCACAACTTAATGTGTCAATTCAGAATATCTTAATATCTTTTTTAAAGGCAAATTTGGATGTTTTTGCTTGGACTCATGCTGATATGTGCGGAATATCCCCGGAAGTTGCAGTGCACGCTCTAAATATTGATCCAAAATTTACACCTGTGAAACAGAAAAGGAGAACTCAAGGTCCAGAAAGGTCGGCGGCATTAAAAGAAGAAATTGATCGGCTCATGGAAAATAATTTTATCAAAGAATCCACCTATCCGAATTGGGTTTCAAATCCCGTGCTGGTTAAGAAAGCCAACGGAAAATGGAGAGTATGCATCGATTTTTCAGATCTAAACAAGGTCTGCCCCAAAGACTGCTTCCCATTACCCAGAATCGACCAACTGGTAGACGGAATAGCGGGACACGAATTGTTATCTTTTATGGATGCTTACTCCGGATATAACCAGATCATGATGCATGAGCCAGATCAGGAGGACACGAGCTTTATCACCGACGTTGGTCTCTACTGCTACAGAGTTATGCCCTTCGGGCTGAAGAATGCAGGGGCAACATACCAAAGACTTGTTAATGCTATGTTCAAACCGCAATTAGGCAAGACTATGGAAGTCTACGTCGATGACATGTTAGTAAAGTCTAAGAAAGCAGTGGATCACATAGAACACTTAGCGGACATGTTCGCAGTCCTCCGAAAATACGGAATGAAGCTCAATCCTTTGAAATGTTCATTTGGAGTGGAATCCGGCAAGTTTTTAGGTTTCATCGTGAGCGCTAGGGGCATTGAGGCCAGTCCAGCTCAAATTACTGCATTGAAAGAAGTCAAAGCCCCCAGAACAAAGAAGGAATTGCAAAGTCTCAATGGAAAAGTCGCCGCCTTGAGTCGGTTCGCCACAGATAAATGCATCCCATTCTTTGACGCCCTAAAGAAAGGAAAGAAAAACTTCGATTGGACTCCTGAATGCCAAAAAGCCTTTGATGAATTGATTCGCCATATGGAAACGCCTCCAATACTTTCTAGGCCTGGCGATGGCGAGGATCTTCTTATATACTTGGCAGTATCATCTCATGCTTTAAGTGCAGCGCTCATACGAGAAGACAAAAGGATTCAACATCCAGTTTACTATATCAGCAAAAGACTCGCTGGGGCAGAGATGAATTACTCTAAGTTGGAAAAACTCGCCTATTGCCTACTAATTGCATCTAGGAAGTTGAGGCAATATTTTCAAGCTCATCCTATCAGAGTCCTCACTGATCAACCTTTAAAGCAAGTCCTGTTTCGCCCTGAGACTTCGGGTCGTCTTCTAAAGTGGAATATTGAACTCAGTCAGTATGACATCACTTATCATCCCCGAAAAGCAATCAATGGACAAGCTTTAGCGGATTTCATCGCAGAATTCACAGATAAGGGTAACAGTGAGGAGAAAACAGTCGACGATTCCCCAATCCAATGGAAGTTATATGTCGATGGTGCGAGAAACGATTACTGTTCTGGAGCCGGAGTTGTACTTGAGACCCCTGAAGGCCGATCATTATGCTATGCACTAAGATTGGAATTTCCTTCAACAAACAATGAAGCAGAATACGAAGCCCTTATCGCTGGCTTAAGGATAGCTAAAGAATTAAACATCCGAGCGTTACAGATATTCAGTGATTCTCAGCTTATTGTATGCCAAGTCAAAAAGGAATTCCACGCAAAAGGGGGGAATCTGCCCGCCTACTTGTCAAAGGCTTGGGAACTCCTGGGTGATTTCGATCATTACATGATAAGTCACATTCCTCGAGAAGAAAACATGAAAGCAGATTCTCTCGCAAAGTATTCTAGCACAGGCGAAGCTCAATTTCTGGGGTTAACTCCGGTGGAGGTCCTGTCGGCTCCTAGCATTGATGAGATGGACATTGATTGGATCATGAGCATATCTCAAGAGCAAGAATCATGGATGACTCCGATAACAGAGTATCTGCTCAATGGATCCTTACCAGGGAACTCAAAAGAATGACAAAAGCTACTGAGAAAAGCCTCTCGATATATAATCCAGGATGGCCGATTATACAGACGGGGATTCTCAATGCCATTACTTCGATGTGTATCCAGGGAAGAGTCCAAAGCAATCCCAGCGGAGGTACACGGAGGAGAATGTGGTGATCACTCAGGAGGCCAAACATTAGCAAAGAAAATTCTCCGATACGGATATTTTTGGCCAGAAATTAATCGAGATGCAGCAGAGTACTCCCGAAAATGTGACAGATGCCAAAGATTCGCCAAAATTCCTAGAGCTCCTTCCACTGAACTCACACAGATGGTCAGTCCATGGCCGTTTGCAATATGGGGGATAGACCTTGTAGGACCGTTACCAACTGCCAAATCTGGAATTAAATATGCCATTGTTGCTGTAGATTATTTTACTAAGTGGGCAGAAGCTGAACCACTGGCTACTATCACCTCAAAGAAGATGATAAGTTTTGTGACTAAAAACATCATTTGCAGATACGGTGTGCCTCAAAAAATAATTACAGACAATGGTACTTAGTTTGAAAGTGAAGAATTCCAAGATTTTTGCAAGCAATTCAAAATCCGGAAAAGCTTCTCAGCAGTGGCTCATCCGCAGGCAAACGGGCAAGTGGAAGCCGTGAACAAAATTATTAAGTCAACTATCAAAAAGCAACTTGAAAGAGCAAAAGGTGGTTGGGTCGATAAGCTACCACTGGCACTATGGGCATATAGAACCACTCACAAAACTGCGACTGGACACACCCCGTTTTCATTAGCATACGGGTCAGAGGCAATGATTCCGGTGGAAATAGAGGTCCCTTCACATAGAAGAACCCATTTCAATCAAGCAGAAAACGAAAAGCTACAGCTTGAAGCGCTAGATCTCCTTGATGAAAAAAGAGATGAGGCTAATTTCAGAATTGCAGCTCATCAGCAAAGGATAGCCAGACATTTCAATTCCAAAGTTCGCCAACGCAACTTTGAGATTGGAGACCTAGTCCTGAAGAGAATTATGACAGCGACAGGTGTGTTTGGGCCAAATTGGGAAGGACCGTATGTCATAGGTCAGAAGCTTCTCGACGGCACATTCAAACTCACTACTGTTGAAGGAGATCAAATTCCAAGGGCATGGAATAGCAATCATTTGCGTCCATACTTTACTTGAAAATTTTGTTGAAATATTGTAAAAAGAGTTATGAATGTATGATTCTTATAGTTGAAGGCAATTGTAAAACTGATGCAAGTAAATAATAAAAAATATAAAGTGGATGTAGGCCCAATTTTCTGGCCGAACCACTATAAATCTTGTGTTCCTTATTATTATTATTACATGTTTGCTTTATTTTCGATATAAAAAGTACATAGAATGTATTGCTGAAATGTCGATTTAAATTTTTGCAGACAATGGAAGTGAAACTTGCACATAATAAGACCAAGTGATTCTCGCCAAATTTCAAGTCACAAAACCTCCGAATTCAAATCCTAGATAGGAAGTACTTCAATTGAACGACCTATGATTTCGACAGAAACGGGCCTTTGCTAATAAATTGATATCGTTTGAACAAACAAACATCCAATTAAGAGGCTGATGCTCGTTCTCACGAACTTGCCTGACAATGAAGTACACTTCCTTGGATTAAACAAGTCACTTAAAAAAAAAAAAAAAGAGGATCGCTGAAAAGGCATAAGCAAGTGGACAAGGGAACAACCAAAGCCATCATCGGCAGCACAAGTCCTCTTCGGAGGCACAACTCTTCGGAGGATAAAGACCTCTAATGGGTCATACGCCACAAAAAAGAAAGTTTTCTACTCAACAAAAAAGATTGGAGGAGTCATGACCCTCCAACCATGAGAGAGTAACTTCCAGGCGATGAAAACCCTCTCTGAGGCACATTTCACCAGGAATTGAAGTGTAACAACCGCTCTTCGGAATTTCACTTCACCAGAGTTGAAATGCAATCAAAATAAAAGCCCTCTTCGGAGGCCCATTTCACCAGGAGTTGAAGTGTAACAACCGCTCTTCGGAATTTCACTTCACCAAAGTTGAAATGCAAAACAAAATAAAGACCTTTCTGGAAGCCCACGTTTCACCGAGATTGAAATAAAACTTCCAAGTGTTGAAACGTGAAAAGGCTTTCTTCGAAGGCACAACTCTTTGGAGGTACACGTTTCACCAAGATTGAAATAAAACTTCCAAGTGTTGAAACGTGAAAAATCCCTCCTCAGAGGTACAACCCCCTCCCGGGGACACAATCAAAAAGAAAGACCTCTTCGGAAGCCCACGTTTCACCGAGATTGAAATAAAACTTCCAAGTGTTGAAACGTGAAAAGGCTTTCTTCAAAGGCACAACTCTTTGGAGGTACACTTTTCACTAAGATTGAAATAAAACTTCCAAGTGTTGAAACGTGAGAAATCCCTCCTCAGAGGTACAAATTTCTATTTAAAAAAAAATCCTCATCAAGAGCATACTTTAACTTTCAAAGGAAGAGTGATTTACCTATTCTAGAAAATAACCTTCCTCAAAAAAAAAAAGTGATTTCTTCGAAGGACAAAGCGTAAAAACTTATATGAAGGAAGTTGTACTCTACGAATAACTTCTTCAAGAATGAAGTAATTATTCTTCAGAAAATAAGAGTGCAAGTCCCCTCAAAGTATACAATATTGCAGCAAGCTTATGGTATGGGGGCAACATGGTATAGTTACGTACAAAATGGTATAGCTACATCGGTAAAGTATGCTCAAACAACATACCACAAGCTCACCGCAATATCATATAAATAAACTTGTGCAAAAATGAATAATAAATGCATTCTCAAATTCAAACAAGAGTCTGTACAAATAAAGGATCATTTTATTCAATTGTATTGCAGATACAGGTTTCAAAATAAAAAAAAAGCAGGGGCCGGTGCCTGCACAACATCCGACCATTACACAAAAAAAAGGAATCAAAAAGCCCGAAGCCCGACTCTTCACTTCTTCTTACCACCTTTGGACCCTTTGCCCGGCCGAATGATTAGCTTTTCAGGTTTATCTATAGGCATAAGGGAAGAAGGAGAAGGAGGTGCAACCGGTGCAATTTCCGGTTCTTCTTCAGTAGCAAGGATTTTCTTCCCCCTCCTCTTCGATGTTCTGTGCTTCTTTCTTCTCTTCGAAGAAGACTCACTCCCTGGAGTAACAAGAGCGGACAAAACTACGTCATCAGAAGGAGTCCGCTCCGGAGAGATCTCGCCTCCTTCAAGTCCCTCGTCTTTCTGTTCTTGCGAAGCGATAGGGTCATCCAAGCCATGAAGAGCCTCAATTTGCTCCTCTTGCGACCCGGGCTGTGAAGCAGAAGGAGGAGTCACCTGAAGAGACGGAGGAGGGATAACCGGAGGAGGTGAAATCTGCACAGCACTCGGTGTTTCAACTGCAGAAGAAGAGAAATTAAAAATATTAGTATCTCCCCAAAAGAAGGGAGATATGGGTTCGTCGAGATTCAAGAAGTAATCGAGAAGCTCATCAAACTTTTGAGGAGCAAGCAGGCAATCCACCTGAATCGGACCAATGTCAAAATTACCTGAAGATGTTTGCTTCGTTAGTTCAATCTCATAATTTTGAGCCCCGATATCCTCCAAAGCCTCATCATCAATAGGGGTAATTACCCCGGTTATTGTAGGAGGCAGCGAATGAGCACTGGAACCTGTGATGTCGACTTCAGAAGAAACTAAAGGGCGTTCAGAAGTGGTAGGTGGTGTTTCTTTTTCAGAACATTCCCCTTCCGCCATTCCGGCCCGCACTCTGGCGAGTTGCTCTTTTCCCTTGGCAAGAGCGGCGCGGGCATCATCATCAAGATAATGCTCTTCAAGAGCTGACTCAGCGTAGCCAGCACCTTTACCACCGAGCATATCAAGTGCTGCCTCCCAAACTTCAGCTAGTGTAATTTCGTACTTAGGGCCTAGAAAGGCAAGGCTGCCACGCCCTAAAATTCTGTGCAGATAAAAATCAAATAATGTGGAGCTAATGTCAGCTTTGGTTGCTTGATGGGCCTCTTCGGCCGCAAGTTTACCAGCAACAGCCTCGTCACGCTCCTTTTCGGCCATAGCAAGTCGAGCTTTTAACATCTCTATCTCCAAGCTTTGAGAGTCGGTCTGTTCTCGCAGCTGTAAAGTTTCAGCGCGATATTCTTCTATGACCTTCTCCTGGTGTGTAAGCTTATCTTCGACTGCCCTTTGACTGGCATGCGCATCTCGTACTTGTTGCTGAAGCATGCTCTCCTTTTGAGAATAGAAAGTAGATGAAGTAGCTAACTCTTCCTTAAGCTTTTCTACTTCCGCTTCCAGCTTTTCATTATAGGAAGCAATACTTCTCATTTCGGCGTCATGCTGTTCGAGAGTCTTTTGCCACTCAGCCTTATCGTTCTCCGTTGTGAGCATAGCCTCGAGATTGGCTCGGTTAACCCTCTGAAGCTCGTCGACAAGTTTTTGCCAGTTCGACATTCTTTCAATATCGGTCCTGACAGCGTCAAGATTTCGTAGCATAGCCGATTTTTCAAGAGGAACCAAGTCGAGATCAAATCGAACCCCTCTTAGGCACCACTGAGGGAATCGACTTTGAAGAGTGGGAGGACCTTGCCCAACTTGGTATGCGGGCCGGTTGATGATTGTTTGAATGTCGGAACGAACGGGGGCAGGAGATTGAGCAAGAACATTTTGAGAAACTGTCGGCATTGTTTCTTCAGTAAGTTTAGCCCGCTTGCTAGAAGAATCATCCATGTGACCTTTACCTCTCTCATCGTGAGTCTTTCTTTTTTGGGTATCATCATCTCTGTGGGGAGGGTCATGTCTTTCTTGTTCTCTTCGGTGACGTTCTTCGTATGCTCGTCTCTCGTCTGCTTTCCTGATGGCCCTCTCTTCATCGGATTCTCTGTAAGAGGGGAGGTGACGCCTATAATCATATTGGCTACGCCACCCGTAGCGCTGGAAATCATCATAGTATGAACTGCTGCGCCCCATTGGAGAATCTGGAATAAAAATAATATGCTTTAGAAATCTTTAAAGTATAAGAAGATGAATGCGTAGAAGTGCTGAAAAGTCCTAAGTGTTGTGTAACGTGTAAACTACACGCATCAAGTTACAGACCACTCTGTGGAGTAGAGGTAGTGATAACTTGAGTGGAAGGAGTTGACATTTGTTGTAGAGAGGATGTCGCCTCAATTACAGAAGAGATAGTTTTGGAAACATCATCTTTGAAAAGTTCTTGAGAAGTCACAATTAAATCGCTCAACCCCTCGAAAACATCACCGCCATCATGTTTTTTGGGACTGGCTTTCTCAACTCCTTCGTCAGCAAATCTTCCGGAAGATCGTGGAGTTTCTTCCTCTTCGATAACTGGGGCAAGTGCGGACTTGTCGGATGGCCCCGCAACGTCCTTCAGAATTGAACACTTCACTAGTGGAGTTTCTATAAAGGTTCCTCCCTGCATCTGCTCTTTAGTAGAGACCGGGACATCAGGAGTTTCCGTCGGAGAATCAGGAATTTCAGTTGGGACTTCACGAAGCTGAGTGAAGCGAGAGGAATGAAGAAGCCCATATTGATGTAAAAATCCATCATTTAACAAGAACTTTATACTCCTCTCTTCTGCCACCACGGCGTTCAATCTCTCAAAAATTTGTTTATAGCATGGATCTCTAGAGGGAGGAGGAAGTGCTAAAACAAAAAAAAAAAGAGAAGCCAAGTTAGCGTTTAGCAACTCAGATTTCGAAAAGCCCAAGAATGGAGAAATAAAAGCAGGAAAATCTTACTTCCTACTCTCCAGATGGCATAAAACCCTGGAGGCAGCGAACAAAGAAATACTGATTTAGAAATCCATGAACGCTTTCAGGAAGATCGGTGATGAGCTTGCGGTTTCGAGCACTCCTTATAACTACGATAGAGGGATGATCTTTAATTTTTGTGAATGAGCAGAAGTAGCAGATTTCCTCAAAGTTGGTAATCGGCCCAGAACTCTACTAAATAGCACACATAACCCCATCAGAATGGCATGACCATTGGGGTGCAATTGGAATGGAGAGATAGATAATCGAAGCAGGAACTGCTGAAGGAAGTCATTGAAAGGTGGTATGGCACCGCTCAAGCACATTTGGCGGTTGACAGCAATAAAGCCAGAAGGGGGCCTATCTGCAGTATCATTTGGCCGCGGCAGTAAGGCATCAGCTTCGGCAATGCCAAACTGGATGAGCAATTGGTTAAACACCCGCTGATTCAGAGTTGTGGGAGTTCTCTCCGGAGGGTTATCCAACAGGTTGGCTACTGGGAAGACATCTTCAGCCTGGCCCATCGGTTCTTCTTGTTGAGATGTCATTCTACACAAGCAACTGGATGTTCAAATGCGAAGGTGCACGTTTCCTAAAAGTGTGAAGTGTTGTGCAGAACTAATGAAAATAACAAGTAAATATAACTGGAATTAAACTGGTTGACGATTGATCGACTATAGTAATTTCAGAACTTGTTAATTTAAAGTTCATGCATAATATTAGTGCAGGCTGGTCAGTTTCAATTGACTATCTCAGTGTTGCTTTAATATTCTACTTGAAATCGATAGCACTTCGTTCACACGATTTGTTTAAGTTAATTATCTGTTATTAACTAATCTGTCATTTGATATGGGCAGTCGATGACAGTATATTCGTCCCAATTTTCTGTGAATGTTGTATTGAACAGATTGTTAGCCTGCAAGTCAAAATAACCTGTGAATGAATGCAATAAAATTCGACAGTTCAAAGTTTATGCAATGGTTCAAAGTTCGAGCAGAATTCACGCAAGTCCTAACTCGTCAACGGCTCAAAAATTTTGAGTCGGCAGTGTCCTAAGTCGTAAGTCGTATAAAAAGGGAGAAGCTCTGGTTCATGGTCGTCACGCAAGTCGTAAGTCGTAAGTCGTATAAAAAGGCAGTGCCCTAAGTCGTAAGTCTTATCTCGGCCACGACTCAAGGCTTAGGTCGTGGAGCATGTTGGGTCGGATCATGGTTGATGGATCATACAAAAATGGCCGAGTCATACCTAAAGCAGTATTCGATTCTATCTGACCAACTAATCACCTAACTCCTAACCCGTTAATCTTCCAACTTCTAACCCATAAACCATTTCACTCCTAACCCGTTAATCTTCCAACTTTTAACCCATTAACCCAATAAAACTCTCAATAAACAACCGTTGTCTTATCACGCCACTAAATCACCTCAAGACGAAAATCATCAGATCAAACAACCCTACATCCATTGATGGTTAGAATGACCGAACTTGCAAGACTCAAGGGAGTAAATTGAAGGTAGGGACGGAGCGCATAGGTTAATGATGATCGATAATCGGAAGGGAAGCAAGATTGCTTACATAATGTGGTGTCAAAGATGATCAGAGGAGAGTCGAGTTGGAATCGCCTGTGAGAACTTGGAGGTGCGTTAATGGCGGATGCGGTTTATAAGATCGCTGATAAGAAGTGGGAGATAGGAGGAACGAGTCAAGCGTTTTATATCTGGAAGAGCTGAAACTTGAATCGGCGCGCCCGGGTTATGATAAGTCGAAGCACACGACTTACGACTTAAGCGTGTGCTTCGAGGGGCAAATGTTAACCCCGTTCCTGCCTACAAGTTAAGGGACCCACGAGTTAAAGGAGTCAACGCGTTAAGGCCTGGGATGAGCCACGACTTAGGGTGTTTAACGACTCAGGAAGCCTCACAACTCAGGAAGCCTCACGACTCATCGAGTCACCGACTCAAGGAGTTAATGACCTAAAGCTCAAAGTGACTTAAAGGGTTACGACTCAAGGGGTTAACGGTTCACAAGGCAGGACCGACTCAATGCATTACCGACTCATCAAAGGTATTGCCTCAGCGACTCAACAGGTCCACGACTCATCATAAGAAACAACTCAAGAGGATTGACGACCTAAGAAATGATTTGATGACTCATAACTCAGGATGACTCGTCCGCGACTTAAAGCCACTGAGTCGTACTCCGTTGCTACAATGCATGTCCCAGTGAGAATTGACTCGCCAACGACTCTGGACTTGGCTTAGAATCCAGCAAGAGAATGAGCTAGTGAGAAGACCAAATGTTTAATCAGATAAGCCGGCCACGACTCAACTTGACTCGGCCACGGCTTAGCCTGAGTCGGTCACGACTCAGGACTTGGGCAAAAAACTTCTATCTAGATTTGCCTATAAATACATGGCCACCCCCAACATTCAAGGGACTTTTTGGGCTGATTCATTTCAAGCGTCGTTACTCTGCTGCCTTAGGAACTACTTCAACACCTTCAAGGAACTTCATGAGGAAATCAAACATGTCTAACATGTGCTCAAGGATTTGGATCGACATTGAAGTTTAGGCTACTTGTTCTAAGTCACTTGAAACTCAAAGTGTGTTGTAATCAAAGTGTAACTGCATTGACTTGTAATCAAATCGTCAATAAAGATATTCAAAGTGGACGTAGGCACTCTCTTAAGCCGAACCACTATAAAATTGCTGTTGTTTACTGTTTTTTCACTATTATCTGCTTATAATCTGTTCCCGAGCCATCGGGTGGTGCTTTCACAATCTCATTTCATACACCAGGGTGTTAGCGTTCAAATTTTAGCGTTAACAACATATAAAGTGGACGTAGGCACGTTCTGGCCGAACCACTATAAATCTGTGTGTCTTTTACAGTTTAGTCCCTGCTTTTTATATATTTGCATAAATCGCCTAAATCAATAAGAACAACTTAAAATCGACTAAATCATACGACTTGGAGGTGTTTGCCCATTTTTGTGCAAACATTTTTGGTGCTTTCACTTAGAACGGAGCTCGAAGCTTCAGCTTCTCCCACTTAACCCTTTTTCTATCAGCATCGTTCATTGCTTGGAAAACATGCCTCCCGGACGGAAGAAAGATGCTAACAAAGAAAAGAACGTCACAACTGGCAGTATCCCAGATCCGGTGATCAGGGATCAAGACAATCGTCCGGTCCCAACAGCAAATGTAAATCAGGCAAATCCGACAGCCCCCGCTACGGAACAACCAATTACAAGGGCGGATCTGGACAGGGTTGTGGCTGAACTAACTAACCGCTTTGCATCTCAACAAGAAGCCTTGGTGGATCAACTCATGTCACGCTTAAGGGATGTTGAAGAAACCAACCGCAACACTGAATCATGGGGCGAGTCCCGGTCTGGAGGATCTAGGAGACGACAAAGGTCTTTCTTCTTCGAAGAGGCTAACAACAGAAACAGCTACGGTAGGAGCCGAGCCCGGACTCAGCCTGAATTCCGACCCAAGGAAACACTTGGAACCGAACCCAACGAGGGAGGTACCAGGCAAGGGTCGGATGTAGCTGAGCCCGCCATGCTACCTAACCATGGAAACACCAAGGGACGGGGCCGAGCTGGAGTCCAGCCCGAAGTTGGACCCGAGGAAGTGCTGAGAAGAGAACCCAGCAGGGAAAGATCAAGGCAATGGCCGCTTGTGGCTGGCCCCAGCATGCCCCAGGGAGACCAAAGGCAGCCGTTGGAGAATGTTAGGAGTGATAAACGATACCATCCCTACAGGTCATCTGGACGGAATCAATCCCGCAGGGAAGAACCAAACTCATTTCTATCCGCTCGAAGTTCTGATGAAAGGATGGCACAATTGTTTAGAGAGTGCGTCCAACGGGAACGAAAGGATCGAGCGATCGGTGCTAGGGTAACCAGCCCCTTAACCCGCAATATCGAAACTGCCATCACCCCCCGGGAATGGAAAATGCCAACAATGGAACCTTACAAGGGAACCTCTGACCCCGTTGTACACTTGCAGAGATACACACAGCATATGCTAATGAGCGGAGCAACAGAGGGAGTGTTGTGTAAATGCTTTCCACTATTCTTGGAAGATCTAGCTACCTCCTGGTTCTGCCATCTGCCCCCAAGGATCCATCAGCTCATGGGAAATGTTGAAAGAAAAGTTCATCAGCCAGTTCCGCATTCATGTGGAACAACCCAAGGACGCTTATTCCCTATCTAATATCAAACAGAAGCCTGGAGAGACAGTGCAACACTATTTAACCCGATTCAACGCCGCAGCGGCCGCAGTTCAAGACGCCGATGAGAAACTTATCCTAATGGCCATCTACAGTGGTGTGCACCCGGATACTAAATTTGCTAGAAGACTAACCAAGGAAAAACCAACTACTTTACCTGATTTCTTCCATGAAGCTGGAAAATATATGAGACTTGAAGACGCTGCCACTGAGAGGCAGTCAGGGCAACAGACTAAGGCAGCTCCAGACAGGGTTCCCGCTGCAGCAAAGGATGTTCGAAGAAATGACTCTAGAGACAATGCTGGGGGCAAGAAGGGAGAAAAGCGCTTATATCGACCAGGACCAAGATTTTACTCTTACACTCCTTTTAATGAAACAATCGAAAACATCTTCCTAGCCACCCAAGACGAAGTTAGATACAAACGCCCCCCGCACAAGAAGGAATCGGATAACGCAATTAAGTCAGGAAAGTTCTGCCGTTTCCACGAATCTCATGGGCATGACACTAATGAATGTCATCATCTCTAGGACTTGGTTGAAGAACACATCCGAAGGAAGAGACTAGAGCGCTATGTGAAAGGTCAGAACAGGACTTCAACTCCTGTCAATGAGAACCCGGAGCTGCCCCTTCCGGAAGTAGGCGGAGGAAATCGCAACACCAGCGGCACCAGTCAGGAGAAGATAGTGGTCCTTACCATATCAGGAGGACCACACATCGCCGACGGAAGCTGGGCAGAGATGGAGAGATACGGTAAGTCGCTTAGAAACAACGAAGGCTACATGAATTCTGTTACAGAAGAAAGCCACCCGAAACGGAAAGAGAATGATGACATCACATTCAGTAGGCGTGATCTAGAGGGAAGGCAGTACCCTCACATGGATCCTATGGTCATCTCTGCCTGGTTCGGTCCAGCCAAAGTTTTCCGAATTCTAGTAGACACTGGAAGCTCAGTAAATATCTTATTCAAACATGCTTTCGACAAAACAAGCTGTCAATGAAGGATGTATCTCCCTACAGCAAACCGCTACATGGCTTCACTGGAGATGCGAAGATGCCCCTCGGGCAACTGGACCTCTTTGTCGAGATAGGAAGTCATCCCCGCTCCGTTGTGCGAAAACAAACACTTGTGCTAATAGAAAGCCACTCGGCCTACAACGCCTTTTTGGGGAGACCAGCCTTGTCTGACTTCCAAATTGTCCTAGCCCCGTGGTGCCTGAAAATGAAATTCCCAACAGATAATGGAGTAGGGGAAACAGAGGGAGATCAAGACGCCGCTCGAGATTGCTATGTGACTGAACTTCGCAGTAACCGCAGGAAGGATAAAGGGAAGGATGCGGAGACTTCTCTCTGCAAGAAAAACTTGGAAGCATAGCAATTAAAGAAAGCCCCTCCTCTTCGATATACCAGCGATCCTTTCAACGAATTAGACCCCAGGGACAAAGAGGAGGAGGCCACCACCGAGCCTGCAGAGGCTATGGAATTTGTGTCTGTAGAAAAACACGACCCAAGTAGACTGTTGAGAGTTGGGTCTCAGTTAAGAGCGGAGTTGAAGGATCAACTCGTCGATATTCTTCGCCACAACATGGATGAATTTGCATGGATGCACGCCGACATGACAGGAATCTCCCCAGACGTAGCATGCCACGTACTGAACATCGATCCCACTGAGGTACCGGTGAAGCAGAAAAAGTGGAGCATGGGGGTAGAACGATCAGCAGCCCTCGAGGAAGAAGTAAAGAACTTAATTGCCAATGACTTCATACGGGAAGCCATCTACCCAGAATGGATCGCCAACCCAGTACTGGTAAAGAAGGCAAACGGGAAGTGGCGAACATGCATCGACTTCTCCAATTTAAATGACGCTTGCCCGAAGGACTGCTTCCCACTCCCCCGAATCGATCAGCTCGTGGACAGCACAGCCGTACACGAACTCTTATCCTTTATGGACGCATACTCAGGATATAACCAGATCCCTATACACGCCCCCGATCAAGACCACACTAGTTTCATCACCGACTGGGGATTGTACTGCTACAAAGTAATGCCTTTTGGACTTAAAAACGCCGGAGCTACTTATCAGCGACTCGTCAACAAGATGTTTGCAGAATTAATAGGACGAACTATGGAAGTTTATGTGGATGGCATGCTGGTAAAATTGAGGAAAGCCAACGATCATATAAACCACCTGGACGAGATGTTTCAAGTACTTCGCCAATATGGAATGAAGTTGAATCCTCTAAAGTGCTCCTTCGGAGTTTCGTCGGGAAAGTTCTTGGGATTCATCGTCCATGCTAGAGGGATTGAAGCAAACCCCGAACAAGTCCGGACTCTGCAAGATATCAAGATACCATCCACTCGAAGAGAGATGCAAAGCCTAAACGGGAAGGTGGCTGCCCTAAGTAGGTTCATCTCTAAAGCAACCGACAAATGCATCCCTTTCTTCGAAGCTCTTAAGAAAGACAAAGGAAAGTTCGAATGGACTGACGAATGCTCGACAGCCTTCCTTAACCTAATCGAACACCTTCAGAGACCACCAGTACTCTCAACTCCAAATGAAGGCGAAAAACTATACCTATACCTTGTTGTATCGTCCCATGCTTTAAGCGCCGCTCTGGTAAGAGAAGACAACCGCACGCAGCGGCCCGTATACTTTGTAAGCAAGAGATTTACAGGGGCAGAAGCCAAATACCCTAAACTTGAAAAGCTAGCATACTGTTTGCTAATCACGTCACGGAAACCGCGACACTATTTCCAATCTCATTCCATCAGAGTTTGAACCGATCAACCGCTAAGGCAGGTACTCCATCGCCCCGACACTTCTGGGCGACTACTTAAATGGTGCATTGAACTGAGTCGGTATGATATCACCTACCATCCTCGCACCGCCATCAGGGGACAAGCCTTGGCCGATTTCATTGTCGAATTCACTACCAACGAAGGTAAAGATCGATCTGAAATAACAAAGGATATCAAGTGGAATCTCTTTGTAGACGGAGCGTCAAACGAACAAGGCTCGGGGGCAGGTATTGTGATAGTTACCCCCAGGGGAAGGAAGCTGCACTATGCCCTAAGATTGGAATTCGCTGCCACCACCAACGACGCAGAATACAAAGTAGTGATAGCCGGATTAGAACTTGCCCTAGAGATTGGAGTCGGTTCTTTATGTCTCCATAGTGATTCTCAACTTATTGTAAATCAAATACTGGGAGAATTCCAAACTCGAGGAGAACGACTCACAGCATATCTAAAGAAGACCAAGCTGCTTCTCAATCAATTGGATCACTATTTAATTAGACACATTCCTCGAGGAGAGAATCAGGAGGCCGACGAACTGGCAAAGCATGCTAGCATGAAGGACAGCACCACTTCCGGAACGATAACCATCTCAAAGCAACTAGCCCCGAGTTTCGAGCCAATGAATCTGATAGCTGCAATCGAAGAGGAAACTTGGATGACTCCCATCCGGAAGTACTTGCAAAGTGGCACACTACCCGACGGGCGTAACGAAGTTAAGAAAATCTTGAGGAAAGCTTCCCGCTACACAATACAAGAAGGCATCCTCTTTCGTCACGGCTTCTCTAACCCCTTATTAAGATGTGTCGCCGAAAGGGAAGCCAAGGAAATCTTATCCCACATCCATTAAGGAAGTTGCGGAGACCACACTGGAGGGCAAACTCTGGCAAAGAAGATACTCCGATACGGATATTTCTGGCCCACCTTAAACAAAGACGCCTTGGACTTCGTCAAAAAATGCGACAGATGTTAGAAATTTGCTAAAATCCCTCGACTACCAACCAATGAGATTACTCAGATGACCAGTCCTTGTCCCTTTGCGGTATGGGGAATTGACCTGATTGGCGAACTGCCGATGGGCCGAGGCGGAGCCAAATATGCTATAGTGGTAGTCGACTATTTCACCAAATGGGTGGAAGCGGAACCTTTAAATAAAATATCTTCGGCAAAAGTTATTAACTTCTTGATCGAAAATGTTTTATGCAGGTATGGGGCTCCACTCAAAATCATATCAGACAATGGACTTCAATTTGACAGCGAGGAATTCACCGACTGGTGCCGAGAGCACAGAATTCACAAAAGTTTCTCATCTGTAGCTTATCCCCAGGCAAACGGACAAGTCGAAGCTGTCAACAAAATTCTCAAAACTCTAATCAAGAAGAAACTTGAAAAGTCAAAAGGCGCTTGGGTGGACGAACTTCCTACGGCACTTTGGGCCTACCGCACATCTTACAGAACATCAACAGGACATACTCCTTTTTCTTTGGCATACGGATCGGAGGCCATGCTCCCAGTTGAAGCTGTAGTGCCCTCCCACCGTAGGATCCACTACAACCCAGAAGAGAATGAAGAACTCCTACACATGTCTTTGGACCTAATCGAAGAAAGAAGAAATGTTGCAGCACTTAAAGCGGTAGCTCACAAGCAAAAAGTGGCGGCACGATACAACTCCAAAGTCAAGCACCGCAGCTTACAAGAGGGAGACCTTGTTCTTAAATGGATCTTCCCGCGCCCCGGGGCGCTGGATCCTATCTGGGACGGACCCTATGTAATTCATAAATATCTCCACAACGGAGCTTGTATTTTGTCAACAGTGGACGGAGAGGTGTTCCAGAGGGCATGGAACATCCAACACCTTCGTCGATACTTTTCTTAACTTGTACTGCCCATATGAAGTGAATTAACAAAGAGAATCAGTGGACGTAGGCATTTTCATGCCGAACCACTTTAAAAATCTTGTCTCTTTTTAACTTGTTCCTTTATACCTTGGCTGCTTGTTAAGCTTTATCCTTTTCTGTTGAAAAAAATCCTGCATAACGGCATTTCCACTGTGGACACTTCACGGCACAACCTCACCTGGACAAGACCTAACAGGTACTATGTGA
Organism: Allium cepa; assembly: GCA_030765085.1. Classification (NCBI taxonomy): domain Eukaryota; kingdom Viridiplantae; phylum Streptophyta; class Magnoliopsida; order Asparagales; family Amaryllidaceae; genus Allium; species Allium cepa. Next base: position 462,263,194 of record CM060944.1, read on the forward strand.
ATATATGCCCTCGTTAATGAGACACTTTTGCTCCAGCATCCCTCTGCTGCAGGTTAACTTATTGCTCGCGACGGCCCTCAAAGCCAACTGTAATGAGCCGATCATAAGCCACCGAGAAGGCCGACTATAGCCGAGGCAGCTCATTACAGCGTTCGGCTCGCCGGCGACTGTGAACCGACTATAAGCCCCAACATAAGGTGTGGCCAGCCAGAGGCAGTTCACAGTTGATGATCGGCACCCACGCTAGCCGGCCACAGTAAATCGAATTTTACCCACGATTACGGGCCATAATGGCCCGGGTAGTTACTGTGCGCGATCTCGGCTCCGATATGTCTTAAGTGCGGCTGTGGTAAAAAAGAAAACTCGCCGCGGAGGCGTAAGATGGGTGACAAATGTCTCCAAGACCCACAGCTAGGGAAAGTGACTTCAAAACCCGTTTTCCACGAACTTAAGCATATCGACGGCCTTCCGTGATTGGAAGTTTTACTATTTTCTTATATTTCCATTTTATTTATAAAAAAATTTCCTCCTATCCTCTATAACGATCACTAAAGTACAAGACACAAAATGGGAGACACTCGCTAGTGGAAATGAGAACTCACAACTGGATAACAGGTCACTCAGCTGCATTCCATCCTCACTCACACAAGACATTCAAAGCTACCGTCTACAACTAAAACATGAAGGGCGGTACTTCCTTTTCTTGTACATAAACATGTAGCTATAGCCTATTCACACATCACACTAACATTGCAAGACATGAAATTACATTTTAAGCAAGAGCTTAGCATCAAACACGATTAAAGCACATGCATATACACAGCTGTATTTCTTATGCAACACATCAAAATAACGATAGCGTTCAAATATGACAGAATCGGCTTATGTTATAAAATTATATAAGAATAAAATCATTCGCTACAATGACATAATTACATAATTACAGCCTGAAAGTACATTAATGTTTTGGACTAGTATATTCAGGAATGCCAAGTAAACCAAAAAAAGTAGTCAGCTGCAGCAGGTCTCCGCCTCTATCCTGCTAGCCCTCCAGGACCTACTTGACCGCTGGATCAGAGCTCCCAACGTGCTGGCCAGAGGTCCCACCTGTCCGATTCAGGAGAAGAATCCATCAGATAAATGATACGCAGTCGAGTTAAGAAAAGATTGAGAGGGAAGACTAACCAGCATCTGCTCCCTGATCATCATCCCCCAACTGCACACCCACTTCCTCGACGGTAAGCAGCCGCATGCCCTCCTTCACTGCCACTTTCTCCTCCTCGGTAAACTGGGCCGTGACCACATCCATTCTGAAAGCTACACCACCCTCCTTATCCGCCTCAGCCTTGGCCTCCTCCAAAGCCCGAAGATATATCCTAGCCATGACCCGAGGATAATCGTCCATCCAGTACAGGTTGCCCTGCTTCCAAGTACGGAAGTACATGTCCTGCAGCATATCATCCATCATCCCCTCGTTCTACTCAAACTCCCTCATCCGGGCCTCGGAAGCCGACAGCCTTGCAACGGCAGCATCTCTCTCCAATCGGTATCTCGAGCAGTCAGCCTGAAGGGTTTTCCGCATCGCCTCCATCTCCTCCTTCAGCTTAGCTTGAGCAAGCTCTACGGCCTCAAGCTTCCAAGATAACTCCTCTATCTGCTCAAGATCCGCTCTCCGAACCTCATCCACAGTGGCAATGGCCATAACGATTCGTTCCTTGCAGGTGGCCTCCATTTTTCGTAGCTCGGCTCTACTAGCCTCCTCCATAGTTTTCTTTAGCCGTCTGGAGGCCGCCTCATGCTGGGAGATCTGAATGGCCTAATCGGCAAGCTGTTTGGCCTGATCGGAAACCATTAGCCGCAGCCGGATGTTAGCACTTCCGATTTCCTCTCCAGCCTTAACCAGTCGGGCGAGATGCTCCATTAACTTCTTGGTCTTTTCAGCCACCCGATCGATGTTTGCTTGGCTTCATCCCCCATAGTCACAATCTGAGTAGTCAACAAGTCGAGGTCCAAAGCCTTAGCCTCATCAAGTACCCTTACCATAGGATTGTGGGGTAGGAGGTGCTCACCGGTAACCTCATCAAACGGAATATCATGAGAACTCGGGTCTAGATCTGGATGACCCGCAAATGGGTTACGAACCAAGCCAGGGCGATCAACATGAGTAACGGAAGGATTCTCTGATGGATGCGGAGAAGGTATGGACTCAGTATCCTCCCCCGTGATGTCATGAATAGGCTGGGTTGGGGGCTGAGGTCCAAGTGAAGGTTCGAACATGGAACGCCTCCTCTTTCTCTTTCGAATATCCTCTTCGATGACTCCGAGAAGAGGACGGTAGCTGACTACGCCCCCGGAACGGTCAGTCGAGGGCTTCGGTTTAGCAGAAGCTTTGAAGAGTTTGAATTGCTCGAGGCGGTGCCGAATGTCTGATGTCTTGGCCACCATATCCATTCCTGAAATAAAAACCAAGTGTTACATGCATGTATGAACTATAATCCAAGAAACATGTGAAGTTAAAAGAGGAGTCAAGAATTCACCTTGAACCGCCGGAGCTGAAATACTCTCAGAAGATGGACTGGCACCAGTCCCGGCCTTACCAGATTTCTTCAAAGCCGACCCTTCCTCCAACCCCTCGAAGGCTTGGCGGAAAGCATCATCCGTCCACTCTTGAATCTCACCCGCTTGCCCAGAGGTCAAGGCACCAACGCCACTACCACCCTGACCTTTGCCACCGTTACCACCATCACCTTCTCCATCGCCTCCGCTCTCCTCCTCGCCTCTTTCCTCCTCTCTACTTTCCTCCTCCGGAACATCTGGGCATGTGTTGGGAGAGGGTCCATCAGATTTCTTGAGCTTCTTCCCCCCGACGACTGGAGGTATCGAGAAGGGTCTCCTCTTGCTACTCTTTGTCGTGGCCCCTCCTTTGGCTTTGGCAGCTCTTTCCTCAGCCGTATCCCTCTGCTTGACCACAGACTGATGTGATAGAATCAGGTTGTGTCCAGGAGAGTGGCATTCCTAATTAGGTAAGAAGCTGACCTATCCCTTCCCGAAATGGCCTCTATCTCCGCGGCCATCTGAACCAGATGATCATTCTCCACGACCGCAAAGCCACCTGTCTCTAGCAAGAGATAAAAGCACATAAGAAGAAGCACCTTGGTCAGAACGGAAATTATAAATAAGCTTCAACTTACAGCCAGAGGTGAAGCGGTGGATCGAAATGGTGTCATCCCGGACGAAGAACCATTCCTTCTTAAACATGGTGAACTTTGAATACAAGTCCAAGACCGGCTTGAAGGACACGGCCGATGCCAAGCTGATGTATGGAGACCCCTTCTTGTAACCTCTCAAGTTGTATAGATACCGAATCTCGCGGTTAGAAGGGGGCGCCCGTACTTTCTCTGAAAAATCACGAATAGGCACACCAAGATAGCGTAGGAGTTGGGCTGGAGCTGGAAAGGGGCCACCTTCAAATAGGTGACGAAGCTGACTATCCAAGCATTGCTTGGAGGAATGGCCCCACACATACAGTGGTACCTACTATAAGCAAAATATCCTTCAGGGGGATTATATGGCATGACCCCCTCCTCTGGCAACAGCATGCGTGCTCTGTCAATCCCAAAGGAGCGGGAGATAACATCAAGCTGCTCCTCTCTGAGAGAGCTCGGAAAGCAATCAGGAGGAGAGTTCAGAAGCTCTTGGGGACCATACCCATCTACTAGCGATCTCGGGGTGGGTCCACGACGTTCCGGTCCTGGCTGGGCTGGGGGCACAACGGGGGACTCTCGTCTATCCGTAGATTTTCTCTTTTCTGATCGAGTTTCCACTTTACGAGACATTTATCTGCAACACAAGAAAGCACGTTGTTAAAAGTGGAGATATAAAAAGCAAGTACGTACAGTCTAGAGTTTCATTCGTAGGTCGAAACATGAAAAGCTAGAGATTCATTCAGCATTCAGGGTCCCAGATTTCATCCAATAGTTCAAAGCCAAGGTGTCATTCGGTACTCATGCTCTCGGATCCCATTCGGTAGTTTAAATCATAAAAGTTCGTTCGGCGGGGCTAAACCTCACCTTGGTTCGGAAGGCGAGACTGGTTCGGCACATGGTTGATTCGGCTATCACAAACAGTCAAGTCTGGATCGGCACTTGGTTGATTCGGCTATCACAAACGATGGAAGAAGAACAGGGACACGAAGCCCATGCTTATAGGCAAAAATAAATGACCTGACCAATCGGTTCGGCACACAGGACCGAATGAAGATGTCCAAGCCAAAACAAAGCACGCCATATGCATGCACATGCCTTACTTTGGGGGGCAAGTGTTGGGTGTAATTTGACCGGCCCAACATCGCTGAACTGACTCCCTTCCTATGCATAACCGAACCAACCCACTCTCCATCTCCCTGCCGAACCAACTCCATCTCCATGCACTACCGGTCCACTCACCACCGAACCATCCACCTCCGAACCAAGACACCACCTCACCTCTAGGGCCCGAACCACTCATCACCGGTCCAAGCTATGCCTACACCACCGGACCAACACACATGTCATTCACTACCGAACCAGAAGCAAGGGAGGACACGACCGGACTAACCTTGCCAAGCCAGATTGCTTCAGCCCAGGCCCACCAGCAGCTTAATACATCCAGGACTCCTACCCTCAGCCTCACTCTATAAATAGACGGGCAGGGGTACAACAATGAGAGACAAGTTTGAGAGCTCAAGCACGGATAGAACTTTCAAACAACTTTCAGTTACTTGTAATCAAAGCTTCGTACTTGTAATCTGAATAGAAAAGGAGAATAACATATAAAGTGGACGTAGGCACGTTCTGGCCGAACCACTATAAATCTGCGTGTCTTTTACAGTTTAGTCCCTTCTTTTTATATATTTGCATAAATCACCTAAATCACTAAGAACAACTTAAAATCGACTAAATCATACGACTTGGAGGTGTTTGCCCATTTTTTGTGCAAACAAAAACTCAATCTAATTTAATTTAAACATTTAATTTTTCTAATCGATTTTAAAATCATATATTTATTTATGAAACAGTTTTAAAAAAACTCAATACTAATAAAAATCAAAATTTCCAATTTATAATGTATATATTAGAATTTTAAAACATGGTTCATTCATTAAATTTAAACCAAATCATTTATTCAATAACTTTGAAAAACTTAAATAATAAATAAAACAAATCTTCCAAATTGCTACCAATATTAAAACTAGAAAATATGTTTTACTTATTAAAATTAAAACAATACTAATCTATTTAAAATATAAACCATATATTTATATTATAAATAGAAATCAATTTATTATTTTAAAAAGATAAAATAACCAATTTAAATAATTATTGAAGAAGATTATGAAATCTATTTAAATAATTATTAACAGATTATCAATATCAATTTAATTTTAAATACAGATTATTAAATTGATATTGTTAAAAATTCCGGGATATTACAATCCTTCACCCTTAAAATAATTTCGTCCTCGAAATTTAAAACAAAGGTAATTTAATAATCTTATTAAATTTTAAATTTTAAACAAAAGCATATATCAAACTTATGCTAACAACCAAAAACAACCAATCAAACAAATCTAATTATCCAGACAAATTCTGGATAGAATTTTATCGAATTCCCCAGGTGTATATATATACGGAGATACTCGCTCCAGAGAATCTAAACAATCAATACTATGAAGCTACAAAACTCCTATACAACTATATCTACAACACTAGACAAGATATCACACTACAAACGAGTCTGACTCAACAACCAAAACTCCAGAACTGCTGGTTCCACAACCAGAGATAGATCATACATGTACTCCCTCAGAGATACGTGAAACTCATCGAATCCCAGTTATCCAAACTGGCAATTCAATCCTGTAGATCAATTACTTATCTCCTAGATACAAAAAAGATCCAAAACACTTCAGAGCTAGCTTCTTATACTTACCCAATTTATAGCTCACATTTGATCGAAGAAAACTTATCCAAAATTAAATCTTCGACTTCAGAGTCCAAATTCCTTCGTCTCAAATCCACCAAACTCTTCGGACAATCCTGGGCTGTCTATAAACTTACTGATCAGCTCAACCTTTGCTGATGCTTCTAGAAACAGACTAGACCAATCAACACAACAAAATGATCTCCTCTAGAACAACCAAAATCAAGATCTCAAACTCAACTCCTCAACATCAGAAGAAGACAACTCACTTCTCCTGTCCGGGAAAAGAAAAGCGGATACACTTTCAAACTGCTTCCGCTGCTCAACTCTGATCTGAAATAGAAGAAAATGCTGAAGAAGAACGCAAGCACAAATGGGACAACACACCCCAGAGATATGATTCAGCAAATCCATAAGAAACTTTCAGAAGTTCCTCCAAAACTCCGAACTGCTACACTAACTCAACTCTTTGAAACCATTCTTCTATAAAGTTGAACCACCGGTACCACTCCTGGAATCCTAGTCGATAAGAAAGCTCAATCTCCAGATGCGAACCAAACTCTGACTTCCTGAAGACATCCAGAAAAACTCAGATAACCCAAGGGAACACTCAAACAATTGCAAGTCACTTTTGCGATCAACCCAAACCAAATCCAAGAAAAACTATTCTCCCTTAACCAAATAGAACAGCTTACACTTGATTGGCCAACCTATCAAAGAAACGGGTTCACTTAACTGCTTATGAACTCCTCTTCAGAAAAACTGCTAAGCTAGAAGATCTCTTGCCAACAAACAACAATCTGAGCTGCACTGCTGCTACAGATGCTAAAGATTCCAAATCAAAGCTCTTCGAGAAACTCGGACTTCAAAGCAAACAGAAACACCAACTGAACACAGCCACAACACTGAAGCAGACTCACCTCCTTAACTTGTTCCAAAGAAAACATTTTTGGGAACATCCATAGTCACTGCATCTCATCACGCAGCTACTACTTCCTGAGGTATTCAAAATACCATCACTCGCTTCTGCCAACCAACAGACCCAAACTCTCCTCATCCAACTTCAGAAATGAACTCCGAACCTTTACAGGTTTCCTTCAATGATTAATGAAGTTCTTCATCACTACAGAACTCACTCGAGACGGTATTAGGTCTACAGTCTCGACAAATGCACTTCCAACCTCAAACATTCAAACTCCAACCAATGGTAGTCGTGTCACACACACTACTACCCCATCTACCTTTATAACTTATATTGGAAAACCTAAACAGGTAACCCAATAGATAGGTAGAGATAAATATATATATATATATATATATATCAAAAATTACAAATACGCTCTCTCAAGAAAGACACTACTACAGAGCCTAGGTATTCACTCAACCTAATGCTCTGATACCAACTGAAACGACCCGACTTTCTTACCACATAAAATCGCATCATTTTTAAGAAAGAAAGGGATAGAAAAGAGAATAGAAAGAAGAGAAGAAAGAAACAACATCGGAATCTAACAACGGAACGAATAAATTATATTAATAACATAAACATTACATAATTTACAACCATTATCAGAGTTACACAGATATACAACACATACTAGACAGTTATAAACTTTTGTCTAGTTATACAACTCAAAACAGTACAAGAAACAACTCAGAGAAGACTACACGGCGGAATACTAGATATATATCTACACGCAGAAGCCTCCTGCTCCTTTTGGTCCTCCACAATTTTGTCAAAGCTAACCTGAATCCTAACCTGAATCCCTTGGCTACTCATAAAAATTTGAGTACCCAAGAGTTTGTGAAAAACAAAAATAAACTCCGGGTCAGACATGGGTCTGGTGTGAGTAACAGGTTAAAGTTGCTTAACTTTTAAAAACCTTTTGAAAAGAAAGGTATCACGTAAGACTTCCCACACATAAACATGGAAAAGTTTTTACCTTACGCTAACCAAAACATTTGATAGGAAATCCGGTGATATTATAATAGGTCTATGGTTTTCAAGTAAATAAGAAATAGCCGAAAGTGTTACATGATTAAATTCTAGCTACTAGCCACAAAAGTGGGTAATACAATCAAAACCGTTGGCACTTATTGGATTTTGGATTCCATACAATGGCAGGGCTACTGGGGTACCGCCCATCACAGTACGTGTCCTAGATCAACGTACCGAGGAGTACGCCCGCTCCCCTGCAACACAAAGCCGGACCCATTCCTTACTGAACAGTTCCGAACAAGACAACCCCGTGATTGTAGCTAGCAACCACCCACATAGCCGAATATAAAGGGACTTCTAGACATGGGTAAATCTTGCTCTCCAGTGGGTGCGACCCACAAAGCCTTGCTGCACCTCCCCTGTTTTAGCCATTCCCGGTTGATGAGGCTTGAGGCTACGTTTACCTTTATAGGACACATCACTTAGAATGCTCATCGTCCACCTGACGATGTTCTGAAAGCATTCAATCCATACAAATTCGTTCCGGGTTTGAACGAAACAGAAGGCATTATCTCGTTACACTCATATTGGAATCACCCTCAGAGTTAACGACAATAACCCTTGCACTCTGAACCACCCTCTCGAATCTATAAGAATTATTCCGTCAAACTCATTACGGAATCACCCACAGAGTTATACTGACGTATAGTCCTTATACCTCGAGTCTTCACAAAGCTCCACTTTGATTCACGACCTAATGTTAATTTAGAATCGATGTCGTTTTCGGATATCCAAATATGGAAACCCGATCCCGGTCTCACCGAATTCCAAAGCGTGTCTTTTAGGTCAAAGTTGTTTTAAAGTTTTTAAAACAATTCAATACAGTATCTATATACACACAGATAGATAACTCACAATCACAATTGATAATTAACATTATCAAATAACAGGTAATCCACATTATCAATATCAAAATAGATAATCCATATATCAACATCCCAATTGATAATCTAAGTTGTCATCACAATGCAAACCAAGCATTCATATCACACAACCATACTTATCTCATTACTGAGATCACAAAGCATCCAAGACAATCAATAACATCCATTCATACATAAACAAATGATTTACTCATCACAATATAATTAATTTAAAATGAATTAAATTAACTATCTCTATTACTAATTAATTTAAAATGAATTAAATTAATTACCCCATCTTTAATTAATTTATTAAATTAATTACTTCATCAATATAAATCTTGCTTACTTAATCATTTAATTGATTACAATCAATTAATCATTCATTATTAATTCCTTAATTAATCACCCTTGATTAATTACCCTTAATTACACTCATGTAATTATCCTCAATTAATTTCACAAAATTAATTATTCTCAACTAAACAGTAATTAACCTTTAATTACTTCAATTAATTAATTAACTATAATTAATTACCCTAATCCTTAATTAATAAATTAATTAACTTCCTTTAATTATTTATCATTGATTAATTAATCATAATTAATCAGCTTTAATTACATCATTAATTATAATAATTAATGATCCTCTTTTATTAATTACCTTAAGTAATTAACTTATAATTATTAATCATCATCATAGATTAATTACATTTAGTAATTATCTAGCTTAATTACTATATTAAACAAATTAATTATCCTTTAATTTATTACTTAATTAATCCCTTGATTAATTATTAAGTAATTTAAATCCAAATTACTTCATTCTTAACATCTTCATTTAATTACATTCTGTAATTATTAATCAGTTACTTAACTAAGTAAATTCCAAAATCATTAATTACACACAGTGATTATCTTTAAAAATCCAAGTGTTTAAAATTAATTAAAATAAGTTAATTAAAATAAACAATCATATTTAACTAAATTAATTACATTAAGTAATTAATTTCTTAATTACTTTACTAAGTAATTATACTCAAACCATTCATAATTGATTATTATTAAATTAATTAATCTAATTAATTATAAAAATTAACCATATTAATTAATTGTTAAATAATCCTGGTTAATGACCTTCATTAACCATTCTCTAATTATTTCATTAACTTAAATTAAATTACAATTTAAATTATCTTTAATCATTCATTGGTAAAAGTTAATTATTAAATTAATTAACCTTGATTTAAAACTTAATTACATAGTTAATAATATTCATTCATCATTAATTAATAATCTAATTAATGATCTTAATTATATATTGATTAATCCTTAATCAATTATTAATCCCAAATTCAATTAATTAATTAAATTAATTTGTAACGACCCAACTTCCAGTCTCCAGGAAGTCGCATCGCTAGGAAGAAAGAAAGGGATAGAAAAGAGAAAAGAAAGGAAAGAAAGAACAGACAACATCAAAAACTCACAGCGGAATCGAATAAATTATAATATATCACATAATACTTTACATAGTATCATATACATCAGAGTAATACAGCTAATACAACACAAACTAGACAGTTATAATCATCTGTCTAGCTATTACAATTCAAGTTTATCAGAGAAAACAGATACAACTCAAACACAGCGGAACCACTACATATATCTACACGCTGAAGCCTCCTGCTCCATTATCTCCTCCAGAAACTCGTCAAAGCAATACTGAATCACTTGACTACTCATACAAAATATGAGTACCCAAGAGTTTAATAAAACAGAAAATAAACACTCAAGTCAGACAGGGGTCTGGTGTGAGTAAACGGGGATAAATGTTGCTTAACTTTAGAAAATCCTTTGAAAACAAAAGGTATCACGTAAGACTTCCCACACATAAACATGGAAAAGTTTTTACCTTACGCTAACCAAAACATTTGATAGGAAATCTAGTGATATTATAATAGTGTCTAGGTTTTTCAAAATAAAATACAGAAATAGATGGAATGCTTACATCTCACGCTCCAACATAGTTGGGCACAATCAAAACCGTACAGGCACTTATTGGATTATGGATTCCATCAATGGCAGGGCTACAGGGGTACCGCCCGTCACAGTACGTGGCCCAAATCACCGTACCGTGGAGTACTCCCACTCCCCTGCAACACAAAGCCGGACCCATTCCTTACTAAACAGTTCCGAACAAGACCACCCCGCAGATTGGCCGTCACCAACTGCCACACAACCGAATATAAAGGGACCTCTAGACAGGGATAAATCTTGCTCTCCAGTGGGGGCTACCCACGAAGCTTTGCTGCACCTCCCCTGTTTTAGCCATTCCCGGTTGATGAGGCTTGAGGTTGCGATTACCTTTATAGGACATATCAATCTTAGAATGCTCATCGTCCACCTGACGATGTTCTGAAAGCATTCAATCCATACAAGTTCGTTCCGGGTTCGAACGAAACCGAAGGCATTATCTCGTTATACTCGTATTGGAATCACCCTCGTAGTTAACGACGATAACCCTTGCACTCTAAATCTCCATCTCGAATCTATAAGTACTATTCCGTCAAACCCATTACGGAATCACCCACAGAGTTATACTGACGTATAGCCCTTACACCTCGAGTCTTCACTTGCTCCACTTGGATTAACGACCTAACGTTTAATTGGAATCGATGTGGTTTTCGGATATCCAAATATGGAAACCCGATCCCGGTCTCATCGAAACCAAACGCCATCTTAATGTCTAAGTTGTACTTAAGGGTTTAAACAATTAACTCATTTCATTATTATCTAATTCACATAGATAAATAAGCTACACATCACAATAGATAATCACATTCATATCATAAACAGATAATCTGTATTATTATCACAACAGATAATCATCACAACCAAATAATCCATCACAAACCATCATACTTAAACCAAACATTGATATCATATAGATACGACTCATCTCATTACTGAGATCACAACCATTCAATCAATAACATCCACAAGCAATGATTTATTAACCAACAATTATAATTAATTTAAAATGAACTAAATTAATTACAACCATCTCTAATTAATTTAAAATAAGTTAAATTAATTATTATATTTAAATCGTGCTTAACATCCATTAATTAATTAACCTAGTTAATTAACCATTCACTAAGTATTTAACTTGATTAAACAACTTTGATTAATCATTCACTAATTACAATAAGTAATTAGTCCTTAATAAATTTTATAAATTAATTAACCTTAATCATAAGTAATTAACTTTTAATTACTTTATTTATTAATTAATTATAATTAATTATATTTATCCTTAATTAATTACAATTAATTAATCACTTGATTTAATTATAACTTAATCAAACAATCCTTAATTACATCATTAATTATAATAATTAATGATCTCTAATATTTAAATAAATTACTTAATTAAAATTAATTACATTTAGTAATTAAATCTAATTATTAATCACCTTGATTAATAATTCAATTTAGTAATTAACTATCTTTAATTACTTATTTATAAATTAATCAACAAATCATTAATCATTAATTAATTCCTTAATTAATTACAAAAGTAATTATCTAAATTACTAATTACATTCCAGTAAATATCAGTATTACTTCTCTAAGTAATCCTGCTCCACTAATTACATTAAGTAATTACATTCTTAAAATCATCAAATGATTTATTTAAATTAATTAAACTAAATTAATTAACTTAATTAAATCACATATCAAAATTAATAAGTAATTAATTCCTTAATTACTTTAACAATTAATTATACTTAACAAATTACAATTAATTATATTCAATTAATTAATCTAGTTAATTATCAAAATTAATTACATTAATTAATTACTAAATTATCCTTAGATAATTATCACCATTTATTAATTAACAACATTTCAATAATTACATACTTAAGAAAAATTATCTTAGATTAATTATCAATAAATCATTTCTAATTAAAAATTATTCTAGACCATTATTTAAAATCAAATAATTATGTAAATCCTTAATTATCTTAAATATTTTCAAAATAACTAAATCACTTATCAAATGACTCATTTATATTCAAAATGTATTAAAACAATACATTTCTAAATTTAAATTCAAGTTCCATTTAAAAAAATTAATATTTAAAATGTTTAACTATTTAAACATTAATCTAAATTTAAAATAATTATAAACCTTAAAATAAAATGAATGTTAAAGAACATTCACTACCTAAAAAGAAAGATTTAAAATAAATTACTTGATTAAAATAAATTAAACTTTGAAAATAGCTTGATTATTTTCAACTTCCAAATTAAAATTAACACTTCATATTTTAATTCAATACTAAAGGAACTAAATTATTTCAAGTTTTTAAATCTTATTTGAAATCAAATTCCATTTTCAAATTTACTTTAAAACATCTAAATCTGTTCATTCTTATTTTCTATTTACAAACTGTTTTGAATCCTAAACTGGTTTCTAAAGGAACTTTTGAACAATTTTTAATCTTGAATTCAAAAACAAATTTAAGTTTTGCTTAAACATTTAAATCTGTTCATACTTTTAAAACTTACAAAAAACTATTTTAATCTAATTCTGGTTTTAAAAAAAAAACCTGAAACTGTTTTAAATATTGATTTAAAACCAAATTTAAATCTTGTTTAAATTTAAGATTTTCATTTTTAAAAACTTTGAATTTCAAACTTTATTTGAATTCAGATCCAACTTGTACTTGAATCAAGTTTTCAACTTAAAAATATGAATTCATTCAAAAATCAAAAAAACTGCAAAACTCTCTGGATTAAAACCTAAAACTGTTTTTAAATCTTGATCTAAAACAGAATTTAAAACTTGTTTAAATCTAAAAATTTCATTTTTAAAAACTTTGAATTTCAAACTTTACTTGACTTCGGTTTTCAACTTCCACCTAAAATCAAATTTCCACACTAAAATTTAAATTTCATTCAAAATTTTAGAAACTGCAAACCAACTCTCAGGTTTAAACCTGTAGCCATATACCCGAGACACCCATTATTTACTTCGCGTTTCCAGACCATCTACTCCGAGTCAAAATCAAAAATACCCGAGCAACCCTCGAGTCAAAATACCCTGCACATCAGAAGTTCACCAGAACTTGAGAAACCACTGCAAACCTGTCAACAGTCCATTAGCTCGCCTCTGACCATCCTCATCGCTACAACTCCGGATAACGATCCATCTACGACCCCTCTTTCCATCTCTCAAATCCCACTCCTACTCGATGCAGCAGAAAGCATGTGCATAGATAAGGAACTGCAACACTGCACTAGGTATTGAAAACCTGGACACACTCAATATCACCTCACCTCTCTCTCTGATCATCTATCACAAAAATTCCCTTCATTCTTACATCAATAATTCACCTACAGGAAGTATCTCAACCCCCAAATTTCACTAGCTTAACAGATACTATCAAAAATTCCTATTTCTGTTCAAACAGAAATGCCCTTTTCCCAACAGTTTATTTAAAACTGTAATCTTTGTTTAAAAATTCATGTTTTTAAACTTAAATTTAGGTGACAAAACTGTTTTATTGATTTAAGCTGTTGGTATTTGTTTTCATTTCAATTGTGATTGGTTTTATTTGAAATACTTACTGTTATATTTGTTCAGAGGTAACAGAATTTTTTTTTTTATACAACTAAATCATGATTTAAGAACGTAATTTTGATTTATAAACAAAATTAACAAACCTGAATTTATGCTAAACAACCAAATTTTGTTTACATATCAATTCTAACAGGGAATCAAGTCCAGAGATAAGGGTTTTCTAATAACAATCTTAGTTTTAAAAACAACAGGTTTGCAAATTCCCAAGCAACAGCAACATATAAACACATTCATATATGTTTACACAGAACAGTTATCAAGATACAATCATCACATCATATTCTTTCTGCTGATTCATATGCACAGATATCATAGGTTTTTACATGGTTAAGTTACTCATTTCATTTTTTTTCTTAAAACAGAAAACAAAGCAATTTTATCTATAACAGATTTTGATTTTTTTTTATAAATTAGGATCTGAGTTCTATAGATCATGTTTAGCTTTAGTTTATAAAGAAAAACTGTTTTTAAAACAGAGAAGCTTACCCACATTTTATGAAGATGCAGAGAAAAATCTTAGGTGCGGATTTAAATTTCCAGGACCCACTTGAAACTGCATGATGAAATTGAAGTTGCTTTTCCTGTTGATGTATGCATGCAGACTCCATAACTTCATATGCTCAGATTTTATATTGAAATTGAGCTTCCAGTTTGATGTTGAAAAATGGTATGCAGATCCATTTCAAATGCACAGATTTGAAGTTGTTTGTTTTGCAGATTTGAGGTTATTAGTATAAATTGATTTGCAGATTTTGATTTGTTTTTGTTTGAGATTTTTGATTTACTGAAATATGATTTCAAGTTTTCAATTTGAAGAAAATGTGATTTTAACAAAATGCTTTAGCTATGTTTTATTGTTAATATAATTAAAAATCAAAAATAAATTAACTAGCCACTTGTTGTATTATTATGCTAAATGTTTTACAAGTGTTCACTTTATGTTTTAAGATTTAACACATGTTCATTTCAATATTTAAAAGAGAATTCTAAATTTATAAAGGTATCCGAATTTATCTTAAACCATTTCTAATTTATTTCTAGCATGTTTCAAATGTTTAATTAACATTAGTCCTTAATTAAATACATATAAACTTCTTTGTAAAACTATACACTTACATTTAAATGCTTGTTTAATTATTTTTAAAAATAATATTCTTTAAATTTCAAAAGAAAAGATTTTTAAAAGAAGAAAGATGTTGAGTTTATCTTATTCAAGAGTTTTAAATCAAATGTTATACTTAAACAAGAATGAATTAAATCTTATTTCAAAGAGAAATAAAATTAGAATAAAACAAAACAAAATAACTTTTATTATAAAATAAAATCTAAACTATATTTATTCTTATAAACAAATAAATACTTACTTACATTTCTATGAAAATTATAAGATAGATCTTTAAAACAAACCTTTAAAAAGTTTACAATACTAATTTAAATTAATTTAAGTCAATTTACAATTTATACATTTATATAATAATTAGAAAATATTCTTTATTTAACATAAATTAAAATTAAAACCAAATCTTCTATTTACAATGTATAAACATTTATACATTATAAATAAAATATCAGCTTAGAAAAATAATTTATTACTTAAATATTTTTAACATTGAAAAGAATATCATTAAACAAACTAAATAATTATATATTTTCAAAAGAGAATTTCTGTTTGAATTAGATTATTAAATCAACATTTCACATTTTTAAAATAATTATTAAAGAAATTATTAAATAATTATTGCCTAAATTTCTGGGACATCACATTCCTTCCCCCTTAAAAGAATTTCGTCCCCGAAATTTAAAAGCAAAGGTAATTTAATAATCGCATACAGATTTTAAAATTTAAAAGAGCAAACATATATTATCAACCAAATACTAGCAATCATAGCAACCAATTCAAACAAACAATTCTATCTATCCAGACAAAATTCTGGATAGAATTCCCTAGAGTTTCCCAGGTATAAACACCGGGACACTTGCCTTACAGAGTCTAAACTAGCTACACCACTCAGATCTAGAGCTCCTATATATCTAGATCTACAAATCTAAACAGAATGCAGGACCACAGACAAGTCCTGATCAATTCCCACATCTCACAGAACTACTGATTCTAAAACCAGAGATAAACCATACACGTACTCCCTCAGAGATACGTGGGAAAACAAAACAAATTCCAGCCATCTAAACTGGAAATTCAATCCCGTAGACCAAACACTCAACTCTCAAGAGAAAACAGAAAGATCCAATACTCATATCCACAAATCTCTCATATCGATCCTGGGCTGCCTTCAACTTCAAGATTAATCCAAATCCACCACACAAACTCTACTACAGATATCAGAAGACTTTAAACCTACTACTCCTATTCTGAAGACAGAACAAATGCACAAGACATCCAAACCTTCAGATCCAAAATGAATTTATTGTAGAAATCCTCTGATCCAAGAAAAAATTCAAATTCCCAAAGAATCGGGTGTTGCTCCTATTCTGGAATAGCTGCCGCAATGCTTCCACTGCGCAACTCTGATTCAAGAATGTTGTTGATGAACGCAAGTACTAACTTGATCAACTTATCCCGAAAACATTTGTTCATCAAATTCCATAAAATCTCAGTGACCTATCTGATTCAGTCACAAACACACAGCAAAAATTCAACCAGAAACTGGACCCAATAAATCCTGCCAACTTAAACAGATCACATTCTCAAAGAATCTCCTACTATGTTGAACCATCGGCAAAGCTCCAAGAATCAAGTCGAAACAGAACTCAATCTCTCGATGCGGATGCAAATCTTAACTCCTTCGAAGATATCCAGAAAATACCAAACCACTTCGATAACTCAAACATCCTCTAAAGATGCTTTAATCCAAACAAAGATCACTCAGAGAACTTCCGAACCGTCGCAAGTCACTTTTGCGATTCCACTCAGTTCAGATCCCAAGAAATCGTTCTCACTACAAAATCAGAACAGCTAAAGCCTTCAAAAGAAGAAACTAGTGGTTTACCTCCAACCACAAACATCACACCCAACTGAGCTTCCAGAAGAAATGGACAAGCTCCACCATCTGCCCGGACTACTAACAGAAAAATCACAGAGATTTCTGAACCACCGAAGAACAGGGCACTCAATGCTGCTACTGCTGCCAAAAACTTCCTTATCCAAAAGCTCATCGAACCTCAAAGCTACACCAGCCTCTTCACAATAGAGCCTTCCAGATAGACAGATATCTCTCAGGAAACTCGCTCCTAAACCAAGCTCAAACATTCTGCCAAACTGAGTCTCAAACTCAAATATAGACAGAACTCCTTCCTAAGGTCGCCAAAATACCAACTCTGGCTTCAGCACTCCCAACTAATCCAAACTCAAGAAAAACCACTCTCACGAGTGAAATCCAGCATACAATCCAAAGTAAACTCCGAATCTTGAAAAGATTTCCTTCAGAGATCGGTGAAATCCTTCACACCAAACTGCCAAGCTACTCAAGATGCCCAATACTGCCCTAGCAGACCACTTCCAACCTCAAACACTCGAATTCCAACTATTGGTAGTTGTGTTACACACACCACTACCTTATCTACCTTTATTACTTATATTGGAAAACCTGAACAGGTAGCCCAATCAAATAGGTAGAAATATATATATATATATATATATATATATATATATATATATTCAAAATTACAAATACGCTCTCTCAAGAAGGACACCACTCCAGAGCCTAGGTATTCGCTCAACATAGAGCTCTGATACCACAATGTAACGACCTAACTTCCAGTCTCCAGGAAGTCGCATCGCTAAGAAGAAAGAAAGGGATAGAAAAGAGAAAAGAAAGGAAAGAAAGAACAGACAACATCAGAAACTCACAGCGGAATCGAATAAATTATAATATATCACATAATACTTTACATAGTATCATACACATCAGAGTAATACAGCTAATACAACACAAACTAGACAGTTATAATCATCTGTCTAGCTATTACAATTCAAGTATATCAGAGAAAACAGATACAACTCAAACACAGCGGAACCACTACATATATCTACACGCTGAAGCCTCTTGCTCCATTATCTCCTCCAGAAACTCGTCAAAGCAATCCTGAATCACTTGACTACTCATACATAATATGAGTACCCAAGAGTTTAATAAAACAGAAAATAAACACTCAGGTCAGACAGGGGTCTGGTGTGAGTAAACGGGGATAAAAGTTGCTTAACTTTAGAAAATCCTTTGAAAACAAAAGGTATCACGTAAGACTTCCCACACATAAACATGGAAAAGTTTTTACCTTACGCTAACCAAAACATTTGATAGGAAATCCAGTGATATTATAATAGTGTCTAGGGTTTTCAAAATAAAATACAGAAATAGCTGGAATGCTTACATCTCACGTTCCAACATAGTTGGGCACAATCAAAACCGTACAGGCACTTATTGGATTATGGACTCCATCAATGGCAGGGCTACAGGGGTACCGCCCGTCACAGTACGTGGCCTAGATCACCGTACCGAGGAGTACTCCCACTTCCCTGCAACACAAAGCCGGACCCATTCCTTACTGAACAGTTCCGAACAATACCACCCCGCAGATTGGCCGTCGCCAACTTCCACACAACCGAATATAAAGGGACCTCTAGACAGGGATAAATCTTGCTCTCCGGTGGGGGCTACCCACAAAGCTTTGCTGCACCTCCCCTGTTTTAGCCATTCCCGGTTGATGAGGCTTGAGGTTACGATTACCTTTATAGGACATATCAATCTTAGAATGCTCATCGTCCACCTGACGATGTTCTGAAAGCATTCAATCCATACAAGTTCGTTCCGGGTTCGAACGAAACCGAAGGCATTACCTTGTTACACTCGTATTGGAATCACCCTCATAGTTAACGACGATAACCCTTGCACTCTAAATCTCTATCTCGAATCTATAAGTACTATTCCGTCAAACCCATTACGGAATCACCCACAGAGTTATACTGACGTATAGCCCTTACACCTCGAGTCTTCACTTTCTCCACTTGGATTAACGACTTAACGTTTAATTGGAATTGATGTGGTTTTCGGATATCCAAATATGGAAACCCGATCCCGGTCTCATCGAAACCAAACGCCATCTTAATGTCCAAGTTGTACTTAAGGGTTTAAACAATTAACTCATTTCATTATTATCTAATTCACATAGATAAATAAGCTATACATCACAATAGATAATCACATTCATATCATAAACAGATAATCTGTATTATTATCACAACAGATAATCATCACAACCAAATAATCCATCACAAACCATCATACTTAAACCAAGCATTCATATCATACAGATACGACTCATCTCATTACTGAGATCACAACCATTCAATATTGAAATTTCTGAGATCTCATTACAGATTTAAATTTCCAGGACCGAGTTGAAACTGCATGACGAAATTGAAGTTGCTTTTCCTGTTGATGTATGCATGCAGACTCCAAAACTTCATATGCTCATATTTTATATTGAAATTGAGCTTCCAGTTTGATGTTGAAAAATGGTATGCAGATCCATTTCAAATGCACAGATTTGAAGTTGTTTGTTTTGCAGATTTTGATTTGTTTTTGTTTGAGGTTTTTGATTTACTGAAATATGATTTCAGGTTTTCAATTTGAAGAAAATGTGTTTTTAACAAAATGCTTTAGCTATGTTTTATTGTTAATATAATCAAAAATCAAAAATAAATTAACTAGCCACTTGTTGTATTATTATGCTAAATGTTTTACAAGTGTTCACTTTATGTTTTAAGATTTAACACATGTTCATTTCAATATTTAAAAGAGAATTCTAAATTTATAAAGGTATCTGAATTTATCTTAAACCATTTCTAATTTATTTCCAGCATGTTTCAAATGTTTAATTAACATTAGTCTTTAATTAAATACATATAAACTTCTTTATAAAACTATACACTTACATTTAAATGCTTGTTTAATTATTTTTAAAAATAATATTCTTTAAATTTCAAAAGAAAAGATTTTTAAAAGAAGAAAGATGTTGAGTTTATCTTATTCAAGAGTTTTAAATCAAATGTTATACTTAAACAAGAATGAATTAAATCTTATTTCAAAGAGAGAAAAAATTTAAAATAAAACAAAACAAAATAACTTTTATTATAAAATAAAATCTAAACTATATTTATTCTTATAAACAAATAAATACTTACTTACATTTCTATGAAAATTATAAGACAGATCTTTAAAACAAACTTTTAAAAAGTTTACAATACTAATTTAAATTAATTTAAGTCAATCTACAATTTATACATTTATATAATAATTAGAAAATATTCTTTATTTAACATAAATTAAAATTAAAACCAAATCTTCTATTTACAATGTATAAACATTTAAACATTATAAATAAAATATCAGCTTAGAAAAATAATTTATTACTTAAATATTTTTAACATTGAAAAGAATATCATTAAACAACCTAAATAATTATATATTTTCAAAAGAGAATTTCTGTTTGAATTAGATTATTAAATCAACATTTCACATTTTTAAAATAATTATTAAAGAAATTATTAAATAATTATTGCCTAAATTTCCGGGACATCACATAATTAATCATAATTACCTTATAAATTAATTCTAAAACATTAATCTTAATTTAAATTTCAAGATAAAACATAACTTAATTATGTTAAAACAATTTAATTGAAACAAAGTACCTTATTGAACTACTTTAAAATTTAATACAAGTTTTAAAATAGAATAATTTTAAAACTTATCGAAGTTTAAATAATTTAAAACTTTTTAATATTGCAAATCAAACAAGTGCAATGAAAATTTTCAAAGTTAAATTCATTTCAAAACTTTAGAAATTTCAATTCATTCTTAGTTTAAAACTTTCAAATTTAAATCTTCTTTTAAATTTAAAACTGAAGTTCATATTTAAACTTAGATTTCCAAATTTCAGATAAATCTTCAAATCTTACTCATATTAAAAAAACTCATTATTAAAAGTTTAAACTATTTTACCAACATGAAATGGTTAATTAATTTAAATTTTTAAACTTTAATTTTTATTTAAAAACTGGGATTTGAATTTAAATCAGAAATTCAAACTTGAATTTGAATTTAAACCTAAACCTTACCTTAAACATAAAACTATAGGTTTTAAAAATTTAAAACCCAGATTTTTTAAAAACAGTTTTTCTGATAAACCTGAAAAAAACACAGAGCAACTCGAGAATCCCCTAATATTTCTTCGAGTCAAATACATCTCTACTCCGAGTCTTCAAACCATTTGCTTCGAGCAAACCCCACATCTCCCCTGTAACACAACAAACCCAACATACTTCACCAGAATCTCATCGCCGTGCATATGCACGCCGGCCACCGCCCCTACTGGTCACCATAGATGATCAACCCACAACCAGAAACCCATCAATACCCTAACATCATCACCAGATCGAACAATAAATCAAAGAATCAAATTTAACCCCTAATTTAAAACCTGGAAACAGAAGACCAGGTTTTCTGTCAAAACCTGTCAACGGCGAAAGATCGCCACTCCGACCTTCTGACGTTCAACCCCTCCGGCCTCGAGCTCCTTCACCCTTCAACTACACAATCACCAATTATCACAACACTCGATCCATCCTACATACCCAAATTGATTGATTCAAAGACACAGTGAAAACTAGGGTTAAATGAAGAAATTCAAAACTGCAATTACTCTAATAAGTTTTAAATCCATCTTTGATTTTTCTGAGCATCTCCTATACTTAATTCACCACTCAGAAGAACCCCAGAACTTCTCAAGTCATAGATCACAAGAAATTGCACAAATTCCATTTTCAGTTTAAGTACAAGCTGCTATTTAAACTAAACTCTAAAAATCCTATTTCTTTCTTTAAAAATCAAGTTATAGTTAGTACTTTAATTTATGAACCTGAAGTACAATATCAATATGGTTGAGTTTTGATAAAGATCAATCATGTAAGAGTGTTACCTGTATTCACAGGGACAATACTGTTTTTATATTATATTTTTTTTTAAACTTGCTTAAAACTTTAAAAGTTAACTTAAGATAATTAATAACCTTACTTTATAAATCTAATCATACCATAAATTAAAATTAAAAGATAAGGTTTTAATAAAAATTGCCTAGAAAATCAAGAAAACAGAACAAGCAATAAAAACAACAGCATACACACATTACTTTTCATTTATACACGGCAATACTTATATATATCAAACAATCTAGCATGCAATCCTATTTTCAACTTTAAAATTTTAAAGTTACTCACCTTATTTAAATGCAGACCCTCTGTTGATCTTTTGAATTTTGCAGAAGACATAAAAATGCAGGCTTGACCCTTTATACTTCATGTTGAATTGATATACAGATTTGCATATGTTTTCCCTGACTTAAATTACTTGCATGCAGAAGGTAGATGTAGTTGCTAATTCCTCAAATGCATGCAGATGTATTTGACAAGATTCAAACTGAGGTTGTGCAGAAAAGATGCAAGCATGATCATTCCAGGTTTTAAAACAGAGTGCGGGCTTCACTTGAATTTTGCAGACTAATGTTTTGAATTTGAGATGAAGGTGGGTTTGATTTTGAAGAGAAGTGGAATATGCAGATGTTGGTGAATCAATGCAGATTTGAACATGGTTTAGAATATGCAGGCTTGATTGTTAATATGAAGATGAATTTGATTTTAGAAGTTTGAAAATTTCTTTGATTAAGGAATATGAAAATGCAATATGAATGAAGATGCAAGCTAAACTAGATGTATTTTCAGATTTAATGAAATAAAAGAAAAATAAAACTAATTTTTACACTTGTACCAATGTTATACACTTGTCAAATTGTTTATATTAGTTTTGAACACTTGTTAAAAGAATGAAACACTTGTTTCTTCAAAATAATTAGTACTAATTTATAAATTAATGTGTATGTTAGCTTAGTTTAACTTGTTAGTTCATTTTTTTAAATATGTATATAAATTTACAAAAGAAATAAAAACAAACCATGATTTACAAATTGAAACTTATATATATCATAATTAAACAATTTAAGATTCATACTTTTGAATTTAAATTCAAACTAAATTCAAAATCAATTATTTTCAAATCAAGTTATGAATATAAATTCAATTTGAAATAAAAACTACAAATCCTATTCAACTTATTTATAAAGACAATACAATATCAATATTGTTTTTATAAATATCTTATTATTAAATTAAAAATCATTTTACAAGAAATTATATTTTTATCAATAAAATATCCATTTTATTAAGCCATAAAACCTTTTGTTTGTTTATTCTAAATTTAAAACTCAATCTAATTTAATTTAAACATTTAATATTTTTCTAATCAAATTTAAAATCATATATTTATTTATGAAATAGTTTTAAAAAAACTCAATACTAATAAAAATAAAATTTCCAATTTATAATGTATATATTAGAATTTTAAAACATGGTCCATTCATTAAATTTAAACCAAAATCATTTATTCAATAACTTTGAAAAACTAAAATATTAAATAAAACAAATCTTCCAAATTACTACAAATATTAAAACAAGAAAATATGCTTTACTTATTAAAATTAAAACAATACTAATCTATTTAAAATATAAGCCATATATTTATATTGTAAATAGAAATCAATTTATTATTTTAAAAAGATAAAATAACCAATTTAAATAATTATTGAAGAAGATTATTAAATCTATTTGAATAATTATTAACAGATTATCAATATCAATTTAATTTTAAATACAGATTTTTAAATTGATATTGTTAAAAATTCCGGGATATTACATAAATTAATTACTCTTTCGCAATAATTAACCTTTAATTACTCCCATAATTAATTATACCATAATTAATTTCATTAATTAATGGTCCTTAATTAATTACATAAATTGATTAAATTACTTACATTTATTAATTATGTTTTAATTAATTACATTCATTAATTAATCTTTAATTAATCACATTCATTAACAACCTTAATTAATCACATTCGGTAATTAACTATCCTTTAATTACTTACATTAATTAATCAACTCTTTAATTAATTATATCAATTAATACTTTAATCAATTGCACCAAGTAATTAATCCTTAATTACTTCCATTAAGTTATTATTCTCTAATTACTTTTATTAATTAATTTCCCTTAAATAATTACATTCAGTAATTATCCATAAATTACTTACACTAAGTAATTATACTTAATCCGTTACATTAAGTGATTAATACTTAATCAATTTCATAAGTGATTATCCTTACTTAATTAACTAATTAATTATCTTAAATTAATTACATTAATTATTAGTTAATGAACCTTACATTAATTCATTACTATCCCTTAATTACTTTCATTAACTATCCATTAATTACTTCATTAAGTAATTATCCTTAATTACAATAAGTGATTAACTTTCAGTTTATTTTACTAATTAATTACTCTTCATTAATCACAATATTAATTAAAAGAAGATAAATTCTTTATTTAAATTTAAATACTTCATTGTATTATTAAACTTTATTTGAGAAACAATTAGGAATTAATTTTTTTGAACAAGACAAATTTAAAACATTTGATTTTAAAATTCAACACTTGAAAACTTGTTCAAAACCTTGTTCAAATAATTTATTTTAGAAACTTGGTTTATCTTCCTTGAAAATTCATTCATTTAAATACACCTTAAACATGGATAAACATTTTTCTTCAAACAAATCATATAATAATTTTAAATACCTAAAACTTGCTTAAACACTTCACTTTGGAATTTGATAATTACTTTTAACTTTGAAATTTGTCTTTGCTTGCATTTAAATTTTGCTCTTTCTTCTTTAAGCTTTAAAACTTGAATTTCTTTGCTTTAATAAAACTGTACAAACCTTACTTATTTTACTTTTCATTTAAACCAGGAAAGCTTATCAAATTCAAACTCGAGCCATTCCCCAACAAAACCAGAGAAAACTCACGAGTCTCCCACTTCCACTTCTTCTTCGAGGAACTCACAAAAATACATAAGAACGACCCCGAGCTACCCTGCTTCTTCCCCAAACTAACGAACGATATCAGGTTCGAACGTACACCGTGCACGTGCACCGATGAACCACCCTTCTCCGACCGTCGCCGTGATCACTTATGTATCGACAAAAGCCTCGCCGTTCCTCGTGACCAACCAGATCGTCGATACCATCCACAAATCAAAATCGAACCCATGATCCAAAATCCTAGAACCACCACCATAGGAAAACCACCCCTCACCATCGATCCCGACCCCAATAAACCCCGTCGACAACAGCAGAGATTCGCCTCGACCTCCAGCTCCTATTCCCCACCTCGCGATCGAATACGGTCTCCCCACGGCGACGCATTCGCCTTGAACACATCGACAACCCAAGCTGTCAACCAAACCCTATTCTGATGATCCCTGGCCACCACGTCCAACGATAAAACCCTCCATTATTTTCCCACAACCACCAGGCTACCCGCTACCTCTAGCATTGATCCCGACGAACTTCATCACGCTGATCGTCGAAAACCGACGATCAACCCAAATTCGAACAACTCCGATTATCTCAACTATCACTCATCTAAAATCATGATATACACATCAAAATTCAACAATTTGCTCAACGTTTCAGATTATAAAATCAAAGATTGAAATTAGTTTGATCGATTTTAACCCATGTTTTGATTTTCACTGTAATTTATAAATTTTTGAGATAAATACCCAACCATTATACTTGAAATCATTTTTTTAAATGATGTTTCCTTATTTCAAAATCTTTGCTCTTCAAAAATCAAAATTTAATATGGTTTCGATTGGGAGATATGATTTTTTTGTTTGTTATTTTGAACTGTAATCATAACAGGGACAAGGTATATACATACAGACATATACATTCATATACACAGAGCTATTCAATCATATTCCAGAATAAAGAACATTCATGAAAATATACTACTACATCGCCATATAAATTTATTCACGGGCATTAAGTAAAGTTTTTGATTAGAATTGCTTTAAAAAAAGTTTACTCACTGTTTATAAAGCAGAGAACAGTGTTTCTTGTTCGAGGAATTGATGTATTTGTATTTGCTTTGATCTGAAGCTTGAAGCTATAGTTTGATGTTGAGTTGTTCTGAATCTTTTACATTGCTTACTTGATTAAGTTGAAGATTTGATAGTAATTGAAGTTGTTGCTGAGTTTTGAACTGCTGTTTGTTTGATTCTTATTTTCCTTTGATTTTGATTTTCAGTTTTCTTTTCATTTTGACGATGAAAAGAAGATAAATTTGAGAAAGTTTTTAAACTGGGACTAAAATGGTCAGGTTCCTCTAATACTATTTTTTATAATTAAATTTTAAGAAGAAGAAAAAATGAATGTTGCCACTTGTTTTATTGCATGCCAAATTAATTACAAATGTATCTGTATGAAGTTATATTTTTACAAATGTTAAAAACAAGAAATTTTATGTTTAAATCCTTGCTTGAAAATCTCTTATGCTTTTATATTTATGCAAATATGAATTTATGTATATATTTATTTATCTATTACTTATGTTTTGAATAAATTAATGTATTATATGATTTATATGTTTTTATATGTTTTATGGATTTTATTTTAAACTTTTAGGTACTTGCAAACTAAATTACCTCATGTTAAATTTTAAGAGAAAGGATATTTAAAACAAAAGAAATGAACTTTTAACTAAATCTTATTTTAAACTTAAGCTAAAATATATTTTAAATAAATAAACATTTACCTTAAGTGTTTTGAAAATATATAATTAACCTTTAAATAGCTTTGAAAGGTATTAAATTGAATTTAAACATAACTTTCCAAATTACAAAATATATATTAAAATTTGAAAACATGTTTTTCTTTATTAAATTCAAACCAAAGCTCTCACATTATATATATATATAAATATATATACATTATAAATTGAAAACATTTTAATATTAGCTTTGAAAATTATTATATTGAATTTTAAAACACAACTTGAAATCACAATATATACATACATATATATTACAATTTGAAAACATATCTTTTATTAAATAAAAACCAAAGACTTCCTATTTACAATATATATATACACCAACATATATGCATTATAAACAGAAAACAATTTTATTGGCTTTAAAAAATAAATTTACCAATTAAATATTTATAAAAGAGGATTATTAAACAAATCTAAATATTTATTAATAAAGATTATCCAAATTGTTATTGCCCAAAATTCTGGGTCATCACAAAAAACTATCTTTAAATAGAAGTACTTCATAAAAAATAAATATGAATAATTACTTTTTAAATCATAAAACCAATTAGCCTTTTAAAATGATTATTACCATAACTAATTTAATAAATATTTAAATTTAAAATTCTAAACAACTTAAATAAATAATTTCTCAAAAACATTGTTTTAAAAGAACTTTAAAACTTCAAACTTATACTTACAAATCTGCTTTGAAAACGTACTTGGCTTTTCAGCGAAATACACTTTTCTTTCACACCTTTAAAAATAAACCACTATTTATTTTTTTAAAAATTACCCGTTCCATTATAAATGTCCATCGTGAATTTATAATTCCAAATATCAACTGATATCTTATTTCACTTTATAAACCCAGTTTATAAATTCCATAGTCTCATTCCTTTTAAAAGAACACACAGTTTCAACACTACATCAATTTTCAAATTGAATTCCAAAATTTACTCCCTTTTAAAATAAATTCCTTTACTTATCCAAATTTATTTCCAAACCCATTAATTCCATATTCACTCCTTTATTTAGATTTAAAATCTTATTTAAAATCTGAAATACTAAATTTCAAAATTCTCTCTTTATTTCTCCCAAACCATTTAAAATCCGAATTTTAAAAAAACTCTTCTGCTTTTAAACAATACTATGTAAGTTCTCAAATTCCATTTATTTCCATTATTAAAAAAAGTCTTTTTCTCCATACTTGGAATTTATTCAATAGGATTTCAAAAATCAACCTTTATCCTTTCCAAATTCCTTCTTTTAATTTATCCAATTCTCTAAAATTATTTTACTTAAAATGCTCCACTTTAATTTCCTTCCAAAAATCCAATTTTTATATTCTGGTATCTTAAAATACCAAAATATATTCGACCAATCCATAGCATTCAATAATTTCAATTATCAATATAATCAATCACAGATTATCAATAAATCATATCACAGCATATGAAATAAACTCAAACATTTGAGGAATCTAGTTAGATCCCTCCAACCTATTTCCCTGCATCCATAGATGTTAGCACAATATAAAATACCAATTCCACTTCGAGGTGGAAAATCGTGGTATATAGGGTCATCCGCTATTACGCAGGGCGCATAGGGTCTCATCCACTATATAATGCGGGAATATCAATCACTCCAATATATATATATATACTATATATACATATAACATACCAATCCAAATGATAACAATTATCAATCCAAGCAAACAACCAATAATTTTAAATTTAGCTATTTAAATTAAACTGGGTCATACGATTGAGTGAGAAGTCCTTACCTTTGCTTTTGTTTTGCAATCCATTTCCATCACAACTTGTTTTCTTCACGTTTTCTGACCTTGCACAAACATTATGGGTTTTATTAATATTTGAATTAGTTGAACAAATTAATTTTCCTATTTGATAAGTTTAATTAACCGATAATTTTATTTTAACTAGTGATTTAAATTTAAACTAATAATTTTCCCTTTAAAATCTTTTTAGTAACTAGAATAAATTAAATAGGTTAACTTAACAATTTATTCACCAAATCCATAATTTAAAATAACAAGTAAATTAAAATATGTATATTTATTTTATTTGGAAACTATATATACTTATAAATAAGCTATATGAATTTCATAAAAATCCAATTTTTTATCTAAATTCTTTACTTCTATTATTAGTTCTAATATCCATATACAAATATATATTCAGGTTAAAATATGTATGTTTATCTATATCTACATTATTATTTCTTTCACTGTTATCAATATAAATATATAAATAAAAAGAGGAATATGCAAACCTCACCGCTTTACTCCAGATCCCATGCGATCATGCATGCTCGAACCCACGAACCCGATGTAGTCGTCTTGCCGTCGTCGTGCCTATGCGAGCTCGAATCTTCCAACAATCCCAATTCGAAGCCACCGTCAAGGTCGCGAAAACCTATCTCCTCCCTAAAGCCATGCGATCAAATTTCCATGGATTTTATAGATGGCCTTCCCCGTTCTCGTTCGGGTCATGATAGCTTATGGGTGATCGTTGATAGACTTACTAAATCCTCCCATTTTATTCCCGTTCGGTCTAACCGAACCGTTCCTCTTTTGGCCAAACTCTTTGTTAAAGAGATTGTTAAATTACATGGTGTTCCTACTTCTGTTGTTAGTGATCGCGATCCATTGTTTACTAGTGGATTTGGAAGAGTCTTCGAAAAGCTTTGGGAACGAAGCTTAATTTTAGCACCTCTTATCATCCTCAGTCCGATGGACAAACCGAGTGTGTGAATCAAACTCTTGAAGATCTTCTTCGTGCTTGTGTTCTTGATTTTGGTGGAAGTTGGGAAGATCATATTTCACTTGTTGAATTTTTCTATAATAATAGCTTCCAATCTAGTATTGGTATGGCACCTTTCGAGGCACTCTATGGAAGGCCATGCCGATCTCCTTCTTGTTGGCTTGAGGCCGGTGAGAAGCTGGTTTTAGGTCCAGATTTTATTCGTGATTCTACAGAAAAGATTGATCTTATTCGCCATAGGATGAAAGAAGCCCAGAGTAGACAAAAATCCTATGCCGATAACCGAAGAAGGGAGTTAGAATTTTCTGTGGGAGATCTTGTGTTCATTCGTGTATCACCTATGAAGGGTGTTGTACGTTTCAGTCGATCGGGAAAATTGGCACCTCGATATATTGGGCCGTTTCCTATCACTGAACGTATTGGTTCCATGGCTTATCGCCTATCATTACCGGATCAGTTTTCTGCTATGCATGACGTGTTTCACGTTTCTCAACTTCGGAAATGTCTTCGAGATTCCGATTCTATACTTGAGCCCGGTGTTGTGGAAGAGATTGAAGTTTCTCCTAATTTAACTTATGAGCAACATCCTATTCGTATCATTGCTACGGAAGTCAAACGACTTCGAAATAAAGATGTCCCACTTGTTAAAGTCCAATGGTCTTCAAATCCTAAGGATTGTTCTTGGGAATCTAGAGAGTACATCGAGCGAACACATCCGGACTTACTTTCTCGTGCTCTTTGAGGTGAACTTCTTATCTCAAATTTCTTTTGTGTTGAATATGCTTTTATGGTTGTTACTACATATCTTCTTCTTAAATATTGCGAGGACGCAATTTCTTTAAGGAGGGGAGTCTGTAACAACCCGCATATTTATCGATTTTATATTTAAATATTTTATTTAAATATTCTATCGTTAGTCGGATTTTAGTCCGAAAAGCTACTTTTTGCATACGGTCGAATTAGGACTCGGGACGACTCCCATTGAGTTTAAAATGTCGTTTGCGACCTTTTTGAGTATAAGCTTCGATATGTTTGGAGAAAGTTGATTTTTTCTACTTTTCACTTTGGGTTTGGTTTTGGGCTCAGCCCTATGTTTAACTTATGCTCAAATCTGAGCCACTCTTCCCCACTCACCCTCATTCTCTTCTCTTTTCAGTTCTAAGGCAATAATGGTGGGAGAGATTGGAAATTAAAACTCCAAAACTATAGTTTTCTTCTGCAAATCAAGTTCTAGCTCCAAACTAATAGAAGAACCCATTGGTAAGCTTCTCTTCTTCTTCTCCAACTTATTCTTTTACCAATTTCAGAAATTCCTAAACCTAATTTTGGGAATGTTCTTGTTTTGAGCATAGATTCAAGCTCATTTAGGTTGTGTTGAAGAGAGGTTGATTCTCCATTTGCTTTCAAGCTTCTCCTTGTTTGATTTTGGTAAAAAGGTGAGATTTTTATCTCACATCTTTGTCTATAATTATCTTCGATTGTTAGGTATGAATTCCTAACGTTTATTCGTGTGCAATTGATTTTGGTTTGGATTGATTTGGTGTATATTTCAATTTTTGGTGTTTTGGTCCAATTTATGGAAATCCTATTATGGATATTTGGACATTGATATTTGAGGCGTATCGAAGAGCCGTTTGGGCTGGGTTGCCGTTCGACGTAATTCCTTTGTCCTCGCCATTTGCTCAATCGATCGTTTCCTATATTCGTTTGGCCATTTTTGGCCTAGGTTCAGGAAAACCACAAAATTGCAGTTTCAGACGTCTGAATTTGGGATTTCAGACGTCTGAATTGGCTTATTTTCAAACAAAAAAAAATAGGCTAAAATATGCCTATTTTAGACATCTGAAACATTTGGTTCAGATGTCTGAATCGTGTTCTGGAAATTTTTATATTTCCAGATTCAGACGTCTGAACCACTTGTTTCAGACGTCTGAAACTGTTGTGATTTTGCCTTCTTGCCTTTTTGTTTGAGAATTCCAATTTAAATCGATTCGTGATAATCCTATTCGTTATTATCATTTATTATGACTTTGATGACTCTTTTTAGGGGTTTTTGAATATCCATTTCGATGGATTCTTTATCGGTTTCTTTGGATTTTATTCACGTCTTCGAATGTGAATTATAGTGATTGATTGTTCTTACAATCTTCTTTGTGACTTGTCACTTTAAAAATATAAAGGTTTTCTATACTAGTAGTAAATATCAAAACTCTTTCCTCAAATGATTTTAATACTATTTTAATTACAAAGCTCGTTTCTAAAACCGTTTTCCAATCTATTAGTATATACAAACCTTCACCTCACTCGTATGAGAAATCTAATTAAACGACCTAGTAAAACGAGTGGTATGAAACGCTTGCGTTTACTTCGTCGGTTAATTCTTGGACTTGTTCGATTGAATCTCTTGTGAAAATTTTCTAGTGGAGATCTACAGTTGGTTCATAAATATTTAAGTTAAGCAAGTGGTTATGGGACATGAAGCTAAACTCATATATTTACTAGCTTAGTGTAATTGACACTTCTCGTCGATCATGATGATCATCTTTTGTGATTTAGACTAGCAATGTGCGATGTCTCTTTGTCTACGAGGGAGACTAAACCCCGTTTTGTGGAGTTTCGACTCAATTTGGTGGGGTAGCAACCCATGGTCTTCGGGCCGTTTGTGGAGCTTCGGCTCAATTTGTGATGGTTAGCAACCATGGAATTAGCGTTCCGTTTGTGATACACGTGTTGGTGGGCGTTATGCTCCCGTTTGTGATACGCCTCCCCCCCTTTGTGATTTCTGGATTTCTTGAGATGATTTCTAGAATTTGTGCTTCACCAATTTTCGTGATTTCTATTGATAAGCCTTATCGATATTTGTGCATTGGTGAATTTGTGCGTCATTGACTTTTGTGATTTCTGGATTCCGCGTATTGAATTCTGGAGTTTGTGTGTCATTGACTTTTGTGATTGACATTGATATTATCGTCAATATTTATGGTTTGGTGAACGAAATAAGGAGTATGACATTTCTTTGATTCTTGTGTAGATTTGGTGGTATTGATTAATCTCTCATTGATTTTCAATTACTTATATATATCACAGCTTGGCATTGTGATTATTATGTGTTGAGTCATATCTCTTATTCTATATCGTTTCATCTGATATTTATAGTTAGACTGATCCGTTTATTATTTTCTTATTAAATAATACTCGGGTCAGACCGAGATGTTACAAGTGCTTCTGCTTGACTTCTCCCCAGGGATCCATTACTCTGACTTTTGGTTAACTACTTAGAATTAGTAGTTTTTGGTTTGTATACATTTGAGATATAGACTCCATAATGTATACTTATTCTTTTGTGTAGTTCATGTAACTATTCTTTTGTGATATTGTGGATCTTTTTAGGCCACTACTCTGATGTACACTTCCTAGTGTAATATTCATATCTATTTCCACCTTTGTGATATGAATTATCTGTGACTGATTTATGTTATGTTTATTTCTATATTTGTTTCTGAAGATATTACAGCCATTGTGTAGTAGCTTTGAGTTTGTGTCGATATGTCGGATTTCCCTCTTGATAAAGAAATGCATGTTATACTATTTGACATATCGATGCTCGCGCAAAGAAATAACACGGATGGTCGCTCCTCAACAGCCTTATTCTCCATGCTAGTTGACAGCATTCACCGTAATGTTCTTGGCTAGCGTGGGTATAGAGGTGGGGCGTCACAATTGCTATATATAAGTTCACTGATACCATTTATCTTCATCGATCTAGTTCTGATTTGATTTCGTCAATTCCTATTTATCAGCTTTGTCCATTGATTCGAGTTCAATCTTGCTTTGCTTCAAAATTCATGCTCGGATTCGTAGCACTGTTCATTTTCAAATTTCTCTAGCCTCGAAAGGTGAGAAATCACTCACGATTAACGTTCTTATATTTATTAAATTTGATTTTAATTGAAACTACAATTGAAATATGCTGTTGTTAGTTATTTACATTGTTATATACATGTTATTATCTATATCTAGTCACCTATGACATGCGACATCATTATCTATTATTTATATTAATGATATATGCATGTTAAATTATTATTCATATCTATTATCGCTCTGCAAGTTACCTGTTACTTTATAATTCCCTATTGGTTGAAATGATACATACCCGAACGATCTGTAGAATAAGAGAATATCGTTATGGGTTGAATGTTAAACCTAAACGATTTTCATTGAATTTAATTTAGGATTGCGGGTTGAAATGATATATACCCATATATATATATATATATATATATATATATATATATATGTATGTATGTATGTATGTATGTATGTATGTATGTATGTATGTAAATTATGGATTGAAATGATTTATATCTGTATCACCTGACCATAGGATACAAAATTATATACAAACACCATTGGTCAATATATATATATATATATATATATATATATATATATTGAAATGATTTCCAAGGTTTTTAAATTGAATTTATTTAAGAATTATACTCAAATAAGTTTGATTTGAAATTTATTAAATTTGGGATTTTAAAGATATGATTTTATAACTTGATTTTTGATTAAAAGTGATTTAAATGAATATTTCAAATTTATATAAATTGAAATGGTATATTTAGTTTTATTTAAATTTGAAATTTGAAGTTTTGTTTAAATATTATTTGAATGATTAAGTAAATATTTCAAAAATAAATAATAGTAAAGTGAATTTGATATAGATATGGAATTATCAAATCTGGTTTTGAAATGTTTGAATATTTAAAGCTTTTAAAATATTGGAATTGAAATGGTTTATTTGTGGTTAAAAATCTGTATTTGAAATCATTATAATTTGAAATAGTTTATTGAGAAACTGAAATAAATTGAGATTGATGATTTGAGATTGGATTAAATTCGAATTTTTTGGAATTTTAGTTGATTTGGAATCGATTTGTGAAATTTGAAGAAGCTATTTTATTATATAAGTATTTTAAATTATATTTAAAAGTATTTTATATTTACTTTATAAATTATTTTAATATAAACTATTTTTATATAGATCATATTTTTTTAACTATTTTTAATATACTAACTATTTTAATATAAACTATTTTAACTTATACTTGAATTTCAAGATTCCGATCAGTAACGTGAAAGTTATGATCGAAATACTACCTAAAAAAAATTTATGTGCACTAGCTATCAGCACAGACCAGTGATGAAAAAGTCAATTTTTCACTATGATACTTCAAAATCATTCGAAACCAAAAACATAAAAGTTGTGGTATATTTCACAAGGATTCCAGAACATTTTGAATTTCAAGATTCCTATCAGTAACATGAAAGTCATGATTGAAATACTACCTAAAAAAATTTATGTGCACTGGCTATCGGCATAGATCAGTGATGAAAAAGTCAATTTTTCACAATGTAGACTTCAAAATAATTAAAAACCAAAAACATAAAAGTTACTGAATATTTCACAAGGATTCCAGAACATCTTGAATTTCAAAATTCCGATTTGAAATGCAAAAGCTATGCCAGAAATACTATTCAGCCAATAGAGCAATAATACCAAACAGAAGTTAAACAACGACAAGCTGAATTTACAATAACCAAATAATTCCAGATTCTTGTCCAGAGACTAAATTTAGCTAGAATACGTGAGTTAGCAACACACCTTGCAATAATTGAAGATTAAATTGTGCTAACTCAAGAAAGTAGATGTCTTTAGGCAAGAAGATCCTTCAACAACCTATCAAATGAACAAAAAAAGACATGCAACAAGAAAAGTAACAACTACAAACAACCCAAATCTCAAAATTTAAATTTAATGATATAATCTATGTTTTGGAGTTGATTACCTGTGGAAAATAGCTTTAATTTGATTTATTTCAGCAAACACTTGGATTAATTAGAGATTTGAAGCCTAGGGTTTGAAAGAGGAATAGCTTTTTCTTTTCTTTTTGTTTTCTTGTTACAGTAAAATGAACGTACAAAAAAAATGGAAAAGGAGAGAAGGATGGTTTCTCTTCTCTTAATAGGCTAAGTCAAAATGGGTTATGACCCAAACAAAGAAATTTAGCCTAAGTAAATTTAATTTATCACTAAATTTACCCTAACACTCTCATATTTACATAATACAACATATGTGTATTTACATGATTTCATCTCTACAAATTGTACAAATATATTTTTATGTTTTACGAACATTTTTTTTACAACAAATAAAAATATAATTTATGTATAAAAATATTTTTCATTATTAAAAACTCTTATTTTGTTTAAATACACAATTTACACAATAATTCATATAAAACTCTATTTTTAACTCCAAAAATTACATAAAAATTGTTTTCTTGTGCAATAAAATATAACAAACCGTTTTTTCAACATTTTACAACAAAAAAATTATTTTTAAACCAAATTTTCCATTTTTAAATATAATATACCACTTGTTAAATGAAATGCTTCATTTAAAAATATATAAAAGAAACATTTGGCAATAATTATCAAAATTATTGCATTTCTTTATATTAAAATCAAGATTAGCTCATTTTTTAACTTAATTAACCAAGTAAAGTTTCAAAACTTTATTTTTTACATTTTATTCCCTAAATCCATTGCTTATTCCAAATAAATGATTTAAATCTCCAATTTATTCTTAATTCACAATATTAAATTATAAATATCATTATAATTTAATATTTACAGGTAATCGCCAAAACCAGGGTTGTTACAGACTCTCCCCTTACAAAAATTGCATCCCCGCAATTTTCTAGAAAAGAGCTATCAACAACAACAAAATTCAAACGACAAAGGATAAAAGACAAGCTCTAAACTCAAACCATTCGTACTCTCAACATAGAAGGGTAAAGAGAAACAAGGAAAAACTCACTTGGTTAATCCGATGGCCCATTAAATGCTAATATAGTGATTAGCAAACCATCGAATTTTTCCATGTATCTCGAAAGAATTTCGAAGAAATCCCGTCTTCAAATCAAAACTCAATAAAATGCTCACAATTAATCAATCGAAAATGATTGATTCCAAAAAAAACTCTACGAATATACTCGGGATCAAACTCACTTAAACCCTAACTCTAAGCAATAAAGAAGATCATCAATAAGATTTTCCGCATGAATATACGGAAAGAACATCCTCACAGTAGGGTAGACATAATAGACAAGATAGATAAATCACAAGATGGCTTCATACAAGGCCACCAAACTCGAATGACCACAGAAAATGTACGTCGTTGATAATAGCTCAAAGATAGAATATACTCAAGAACAAGAATACAGGCTCGAATTATCTTTTAATCCAAGATATTTAGAATTTTAAATCTCAACATCTTTTAAATTTTTAAATCTCAATTTTCAACATTTGAAAATTTCTCGAACTCTTTACTATATTACTTAGTAAGTAATTTAAAACTCAAAATTCAAAATCAAATTTCTTCTCTTACGTCAAAATTAATTTCCATATAATTTTGTAAATCCATAATAATATCCCTCAAAATAAATTAAGGGTTTAAATTCTCTTATTATACTCTTCCCTTAAAACATCCAATGCATATAATATAGATTCTAAAATCTCAAAATATACTTCCAATAAAGCACAGATCAAAAATAATCTCATTTATATTCTCATCTTAATAATTTAAAAATAAATAAACGACATTGCCTCACCATTGAGTCTCTAATAAATAAACATATCCGTTGGCTGCAGAGTTGACCAAACGATCAAAACTGCCTCGCCACTCTGTTACTCATCTCTAAAATCAATGGCTACAATTACCATTCAAAAGAAATTTAATATTTAATCTCAAATATTATTTCCAAAACCTCAATCCTTAAAACACAAATCATCGTATCTGATTGCCTCATCATAGCATTTAGGAGATTCCTATCGATGACGGTGATTTGGCGTATCGACCAGTACTCTTAACTACCTGATGGATAACCCAACACTCTCAAATTATTTTATGCAAGAATACTATTCATATAAATATATTCTCAAAACATTCTTTGATTTTTAAAATACTCAAAACTCCAATTTCTCTTTTTAAAACTTATATATATATAGCTTCAAAAACTCAAACCAAAGAACATTAAGAGAATGCATCGAGATATTCCTAGAATACGCGATTCTCAAAATCAATAGAAGGAGATAGAGTGTTCGTCAATCTTACGATGTCACGAGCCACTCCCAAAAATCATTAAGATACAGGATAAGCAAGATATACTTCTCGAAGGAGAAGAAGCATACAAACAACAAATCATTACTTCAAACAAAGTAATGCTACAAAGGATAACACCGATTGAGTATCCGAAAAGGATAACTCAAAGAAACTGAATGATAAACTCAATCAAACTCGAACAATCTAGAAAATCACCTCATTCTTTAGTGGATGTCCTCATGGAAGGATAGCCGAAGGCTAAAAGCCAAGAATAAGGTTAATTCAACACTTGATTGCCCGATTGGATATCAAAGCCAAACAAACTCATCAAAACTCAACAAAATCACCTTGATTGGAATTCGAGTTATATCATCAATATTTCGATACTCAATAGTAAATTCAGAAACTTCGGAATCATCATTAATGTTCCAAAGTGATAGAAATAATAAACCAATCAAAATAGGAAACCTAAATATACAATAGGATCCTATAAAATAAAGGATTGGACTTAATATCAAATAAGTCAATCCTTCTCAAATAAAATGCATCTCAAGATTGTGAGTAACAAGCAAATACTCACAAAAGCAACATCAAACTCAATTACGGAATACTACGGAATACAATATATACTCCTAGACATATTCCATCTCAACATATCCCAATACTCGAAAAAGAATCAAAACACGATTCGAAAAAAAGCTCGAATAAAGGACAATAATTCACTCGTATTGTACTTCGACGTATCAATGTACTGTTCTATGTTTATTCTAATTTGTTCTAACCACAGCTCTCTTTTACGTAAACTATTTTACTTTATAAACTATTTTGTTATATATACTATTTTAATATCTAAACTGTTTAAGTGGTGGAAGTTATGTTTTCAAAGTTATGAATTTCAAAGTAGTATGTTTTGAAAGCGTTATAATTTCAAGTGTTTAGTTTCAAAAGTGTTATAACATTGAAAATGCTACGATTTTGGAAATGGATATATTTGAAATGGAAATGATATCGTATTTGGTTTTGAAATGGAAATGATAATTGATATGGTTTTGAAGTATAAAATATTTTGAAATGACCATGGTGTTATAATAACGTTTGGTTGTTAAAGAGACCGGGATCGGATATTGTCATACTCTCTGCCAATATCGAAATCCACTTTAACAACCATGTACGCGGTGGAGTGTCATGACTCGATTTTTCGACGCCTGAAAATCGACATCAATACGTCCACTGTATTAAATGTCAAACAATTGAATGCCGAAAAACCATACCGTAAGGGAAAGAAGAAGGAGGTAGAAAAAGATATAAAAAATAACATCAGAATCTCATAATCGCAGCGGAACAATATATAATAGTTAAATTACTGATCTTTGTACAAAAAGAACTATATCTATGTAATACATTACATCATCAGAATACAACACAATCAATAGCAAAATACTGGACAATTATATAACTTGTCCACAAAAAGATGAATATACAGCACACCATACACAATAGAAATAAGTCAGATACGTATGACACGTCTCGCCATCCAACTCGTCTTCTGAGCTCCATAGCATCCTATCCTGCATTTATAATACTCGGTCTGACTAGAGCATTATAATAAAATAACACCCGAGTCGGTCTGCAAAACTAGTGTGAGAAAAGCACGCTCAATTGGATTATTAAAGTTTTCAAAATCCTTTGAAAATCAAAGGTATCTCGTAAGACCACGCCACAAATAAACATGTCAGGTTTTTACCTTACGATAACCAAAACATTTTTATCAAATCCTTCTGATATTATAATAGTGTCTATAGAAAGTAAAATAGAATCTAGCTGATATGCTTGCATCTCACGTTTCAGCATAGTTGGCACAATCAAAACCGTACAGGTGCTTATTGGAGATTGGATTCCATACAATGGCAGGGCTACTAGGGTACCGTCCATCACAGTACCTGGCCTAGATCAGCGTACAGAGGATCCCTCCCGATCCTATACAATACAAGACTGCAGCTACCCCTTACTGTATAGTCCGAATAAGATCACCCTGCGGTTGGGATTAGCAACCGCCCACACAGTCGAAATAAAAAAGGAAATCTACACAGAGATGATCTTATTCTAATCGGTTGCTAGCCACTTAGCCATGCTGCACCTCCCATGTTTTAGCCATTCCCGATTGATGGGGTTTGAGGCTATGCGTTATCTTTTTAGCACACATTCACATAGAATGCTCACCGTCCTCCTGACGATGGTCTGTTAGCATTCATCCATACAAGTTGCCCTGGGTCTGGACAAACCGAATCACCGTCTTCATCATCTTCACGGTATTCGTTCGCTACGTTTAAACTGGATCGAAGTGGTTTTTGGGTAAGTAAACTCAATCACGGACTCTTCGAAATGATCAGCGAATTGGCCAATATTGATAGTCGATTGTTTAATTATCAAATTTAAATAATCATCCAACTAATTTTTTATTCCCACAGAAAAGCACCAAGTCATAATAATTTAGATTTTAATAATTTAAAATCCTTGTACCTAAAAATAAACACTTAAAACGTTTGAAATAAAACTACTTAAATCACTTTATTCAAAATATTAGTTATAAAGTTCTATAATAATTTTCCAAATACAAACTTTAGCCAAAAACTGTTTTTAAATAAAACCATTGTATAAAGTATAAATACTTAATAATTATCTTGTTAAATCATAATACTAATTTAACCTTTAAAATAATTACTACTATAATTATTTTAATAAATATTTACTTTGAAAATTTTTAAACAATTTAAATAATAAATTTCTCTAAAAACTTTCTTCTTTAAAACATCTTTTAAAACTTCTAATTTATACTTAAAAACCTTCTTTTGAAAATAGACTTAACCTTTCAGGAAAATACACTTTCCATTCCAATACAATCGTCCAATAATTTACAAATTCTACTCGATTTATTTCCAGTTTAATTTACGTCCCAAACCCGTAAATTACTTTTCCACACTTTTAAAAATAAACCACTATTTATTTTTAAAACATATCACCCTTTCCTTTTAATTTCCCACCGTGAATTTATACTTCCAAATTATTCACTGAGAAATATTTCACTTTATTTATAAACCTCGTTTATAAATTCCATAATCTCATTCTCCTTTAATCACAGTTTCAACACTTAGTCGGTTTTCAAATCGATTTCCAAAATTAACTCCATTTGAAATAAATTCTTTTACTTACCCGAATTTATTCCAAAACCCATTAATTCCATATTCACTTTTTTATTTATGATTTAAAATCTTATTTTAAACTAAAAATAGTATTTCAAAATTCTACTTTTATTTCTTTCCAATAATTTAAATCTTGTGTTTAAAATAATTTCTTTAATTCTTAACACTATAACTTGAGTCCTTAAATTCTTTTATTCCCATTTATTCAAAAATCTCTTTTCCTATATTCGGAATTTATTCGATAGGATTTTAGAATCAAACTTTTATTTCTTTTCCAAATCCATTCTTTTGATTTATTTTACTTAAAATTTCTCTATTTATATCTCTTTTCAAAATCAAATCTTTTATATATTTGGTATCTTCAAATACCCAAAATATGTTCAGCAAAATCCGTAGCATTCCGTACTTCCAATTTCCAATAATATCTATTACAGATAATCAATCGATCATATCACAGATTATGAAAACAAATTTCAATATTTTGAGGAATCTAGTTGGATCCCTCCGATCTGTTTCCCTGCATCCATAGATGTTAGTCAACAAATAAAATACCAAATCCCACTTCGTGGGGGACATCGCGGTATAAAGGGTCATCCGCTATTATGCGGGCGCATAGGGTCTCACTTGCTATATAATGCAGCAATATCAATCACTCTATATATATACACACACACACTACTATATATAATATCACATCCAGATAGATAATAAATCATCAATTTAAGCAATCAATCCAATAATTTAAATTTAAACGATTTAAATTGATGGTAATCCAAATGAGTGAGATTAACTCAACTTTGACCTTTATTTTGCAATCTGATCCAAACTAGCTTGTTTTTCTTCACAATATCAGACCTTGTATAGACGTTCTATGGTTTATTAATATTTGAAATAAACGGACAATCAATTACCATTTTCTTAACTTAATAATTACCTTTAAACAAATTTTCCTAAGATAAATAATTTCTAGTAACTAAATAAGTGAATAAATTAATTAAACAAGTTAATCACCATAATTCATTAACAGTAAGTGAAAATATATATATATATATTTCATTTTATTTTATTTTTCTCTTGAAAGTACAAATTTTAAAAATAACCTATATAGATTTAAAAATCTAATCTTAATATAAACTTCCAACATTTTAAAATTCCTATATTTTCCTAAAATCTTCTATATATATTAAATTATAACAGAATGGCTTTTATATATCTTACTGCACAACATATATATTTTCTCTCTGTATATGTTTTAAATCTCAACAGTAAATTGATGTATTATATATATTTTAAATAGTAAATAGTAAAATTGCAGTAATCCCTTAATAGATTTTCTTTCTCTTTCTGTATGTATATATATATATTTCTGACTAAAAGGCTTTTTTCTTCTGTTTTAAACCTTATATAATTTAATTTATTTTATCCATATATATATATATATATATATATATATTAAATCAAAATTGAAAATGAAGAATAAAATAAACTGCAGAATGCTTAATAACTTGCTGAAGAAAACCCCCAAACCCACCCTTAAGCTCACTAGGTCGCCCCAAAACCTAGTCGTGACCAACGGCCCTCGCCCACACTTCCACGTCGCACCGCCTCGCTGTCCTATCATTCGTGAACGAGCTTCTCAACACCACGACCACACTCTTGAACGTAGCACATCCCCTTGGAAAAGCGACATGGCAAATCATGAGACCTAACTTCCAAGTCGCGATGCTCCATGCAGTCGTGGCCTCCTGCACCGCCGCTCAACAACGAAGCCTGTAGCGACTCGATTTTTTGACGTCCGAAAATCGACATCAACACGTCTACTGTATCAAATGCCGAACAATCGAATGCTGAAAAACCGAACAGTTAGGGTTAAAGAACAAGGAGGTAGAAGAAGAAACAGAAACAATATCAGAATCTCATAATCGCAGCGGAACAATATATAATAGATAAATGACTAATCTTTAAACAAAAGAACTATATCATTTTATACATTACAGCATCAGGGTACGACACCAACAAAACACAACACTGAGCAGTTATGATAACTCGTTCACATGGAAACTGAATTTTCAGCAAACCATACACTGCAAATAATACATCATATACGTGTGATACGTCTCGTTATCCAACTTGTCTCCTGATCTCCACAGCATACTTTCCTCACTTAGCTCCAGATCCTACTGATAACCTGGCTCTAGGCTGCCCGTGTGGAAAATTAGGGGCACCCAGAGTTTAGAAAAGGGAACAATAAACTCCGGGTCGGTCATGGGACTGGTGTGAGATCTTAAATAGTTATTTGTAAAAAATGAAAAAAAAATCCTTTATGCTTTCTGGAAATTGAAACTACCACAGGGTCTCCCGGCACACACACAATGCAATCGCACACTTCGGGAAGGTTTCTCCTTGTAGTAGTCAAACATGCTTGATACGAGAAAATCCTTTTGATATTATTATTATTAGTTCATGGTGTAGAAAACATTTCGAAAGAATAATATTAATCTTAGCCAGCATACGTACCATTATAGTACGCCTACTATAGCTACCATGTTAAATGGCAAGTTCTACAACTAAAACCGTAAAGGGCTCGTATTGATTGTTTGGATTCCAAAAAATGGTCAAGGCTAAGGAACTTCCTTTATCCGAATGGGTACGCCTCTGGAGGGACGTCCTGAGAACCTAACAGGATCTCTACCAACACAAGGTTGGGTTACCTTTGTAACTAGGTAACTAACTGTCATGAGTATGCCATCCCCCGGTCGTAACTGGCCTTTACCGAGGCGCCTC
This sequence comes from Allium cepa, assembly GCA_030765085.1. Taxonomy (NCBI): domain Eukaryota; kingdom Viridiplantae; phylum Streptophyta; class Magnoliopsida; order Asparagales; family Amaryllidaceae; genus Allium; species Allium cepa. The sequence goes on from CM060944.1 coordinate 462,307,407, forward strand.
AAATTCCAACAAGCACATAAGTAAAATATCCGGGCTCCATACCACAATACCACTTTTTATCCACGTAAGTAAAATATCTGGGCTCCATACCATGATACCACTTAAAAGAAGGAAATGCACAAACCCTAAAGGGCGTGAACCCCATAACCTTGTTGCATCCTTTCCTGTTTCGACCATTCCGGGGTGTGAGGTTCGATGAAGTCTCATCCTAAAAAGCTATGCTTTTCACAAAAGCCATGCTTCGATCAACCAATGCTTAGCACTTAGCATGCCACATTGCCAAATTAGGAATATATCACTAGTAACCATCAACTACATAACCTCTGAGCTCATACATCTCAAAGAAGGGTGTTAATCTAAGAGAATAAATTCTCAGCCACCAAACAGAAATGTATTTGATAGAAACCAGCTTTATATCTCAAAGTGTAATGTCAGACATACATCCTACAAGTCCATCCTAGGTCTGAATGGAACCGAAAGCACTTCGTCTAATTAAGGAAGAAGTCCTTGTAAATCCGGATATCCCCTAATCACGTCCGGACTCCCCTTCACATAGGGTAATCTCTATACCGATGAAACTCGGTGCAGAGACAATCAACAGGACATCCTTTCGTTTTTGAAAATACCCGGTCTTCAACCACCGTCTTCAAATGCAATCCCATTTCATCGTACCATTATTCGGAATGGGTTTTATGACTTAATGTCCTCCCCCGGCTTATCGGAATAATGTATGCTTATTTTAAAAACAAGTGGATACTTCAGATCTAAATCAAGTTACAACAAATTTCCATTTTTAATCTTTTAAACAAAAGATCCACCTTTAAGATTCAATGTGGTTTTTAGATAACCATTTGGAATCCGACCCCCGGTCTCATCAAAATTCAAATGTCGTTTATAAGGCCAATATTGATAGTCGGTTATTTAACTGTCAAATAACATCCATAAACAACCATTAGATTTAAATAATTTCCCAAATTATTTATTTCAAAATATCTTCGCAAGATATAAATTTTTCTACACTTCGACCCTTTTGAAAACAGTTTTCAAATCACTTATCTCTTGCGGAATAAATTCCAAATATTGTTTATTTCCACTAAAAATCACCAAGACTAAATGCTTTAGATTTTAAAATAACTTAAATCACTTTATCTAAAAATATAAATGCTTTAAAATACTTAAAATAAAAACTATTTAAAACACTTTATTTAAAATACTAGTTATGATATTTTAAATTAATTTCTTATGTAATACTTAAGCCAATACAATCTTAAAATGAAAGTTATGAAATCCGATACAAGTTTTTCAAATAAATTTTTTACCAAAACTATATTCAAAATAAAATTGCTATATAAAAAACAAATATTAATAATTATCATTTTAAATCATAAAACCAATTAGCCTTTCAAAATAATAATTACCATAACTAATTTAATAAATATTTAATTTTAAAATTCGAAACAACTTAAATAAATAATTTCTCAAAAATGTTCTTTTAAAAGAACTTTAAAACTTCAAACTTATACTTACAAATCTGCTTTGAAAACGTACTTGGCTTTTCAGGGAAATACACTTTTCTTTCACATCTTTAAAAATAAACTACTATTTATTTTTAAAACAAATTACCCATTCCTTTATAAGTTTCCACCGTGAATTTATACTTTCAAATATCCAATGATATCTCATTTCACCTTATAAACCCAGTTTATAAATTCCATAGTCACATTCCCTTTAGAAAAAACACAAAACACAGTTTCAACACTAAATCAATTTCCAAATTGAATTCAAAATTTACTCCCTTTTAAAATAAATTCCTTTACTTATCCAAATTTATTCAAAATCCACTAATTCCATATTCACTCCTTTATTTAGATTTAAAATCTTATTTAAAATCTGAAATATTAATTTCACACTAAATTTTAAAGTTCTCCCTTTATTTCTCCCAAACCATTTAAAATCCAAATTTTAAATAAACTCTTCAGCTTCTAAACAATACTACTTAAGTTCTCAAAATCCATTTATTTCCATTTATTAAAAAAAAGTCTTTTTTCCCATACTTGGAATTTATTCAATAGGATTTCAAAAATCAACCTTTATCCTTTTCAAATTTTTTCTTTTAACTTATCCAATTCTCTAAAATTATTTTACTTAAAATTATCTACTTTAATTTCCTTCTAAAAATCCAATTTTATATTCTAGTATCTTAAAATACCAAAATATATTCGACCAAACCATAGCATTCAATAATTTCAATTATCAATATAACAAATCACAGATTATCAATAAATCATATCACAGCATACGAAATAAATTCAAATATTTCAGAAATCCAGTTGGATCCCTCCAACCTGTTTCCCTGCATCCATAGATATTAGCACAATATAAAATATCAATTCAACTTCGTGGTGGAATATCGCGGTATATAGGGTCATCCGCTATTATGCGGGGCGCATAGGGTCTAATGCGGGAATATCAATCACTCCAATATATATATATACTATATATATAACATACCAATCCAACTGATAACAATTATCAATCCAAGCAAACAACCAATAATTTTAAATTTAACTATTTAACTTAAACTTGGTAATCCGATTGAGTGAGAAGTCCTAACCTTTGCTTCTGTTTTGCAATCCATTTCCATCACGACTTGTTTTCTTCACGTTTTCTGACCTTGAACAAACATTATAGGTTTTATTAATGTTCGAATTAGTCGAACAAATTAATTTTCCTGTTTGATAAGTTTAATTAACCAATAATTTTATTTTTAACTAGTGGTTTAAATTTAATCTAATAATTTTCCCTTTAAAATCTTTTTGGTAACTAGAATAAATTAAATAGGCTAACTTAACAATTTATTCACCAAATCCATTATTTAAAATAACAAGTAAATTAAAATACATATATTTATTTTATTTGGAAACTATATATATATATATATATATATATATATATAATTAATTAAAAAATAAGCTAGATGAATTTCATAAAAAATCCTATTTTTTATCTAAATTCTTTACTGCTATTATCAATTCTAATATCTATATACAAATATACATTCGGGTTAAAATATGTATGTATATCTATATCTACATTATTATTTCCCTCACTATTATCAATATAAATATATAAATACAAAGAGGAATCTTTAAACCTCACCGCTTCACTCCAACTATCATGAGTATGCTATCCCCCGATCATAACCGACCTTTATCCGGGGCCCCAACAACAACGAAACCAACAACCACATAAGTTAAGCATCTGGGCTCCATACCATGATATAATTTTTTATCCAGAAGGAAATGCATATACCCTACGGGAGCTACCCCTGCAACCTTGCCGCATCCTTCCTGTTTCGACCATTTCCGTGGGTGTGAGGTTCGATGAAGTCTCGTCCCACAAAGCTACGCTTTTGACAAAAGCCATGCTTCGATCAACAAATGATCAGCACTTAGCATGCCACACTACCAAATTGGGAGTATATCACTAATAACCATCAACTACATAGCCTCTGAGCTCGTACATCTCAGAGTTGGGTGTTAAGCTAAGAGAAGAAATTCTCCGCCACCAACAGAAATGTATTTGATAGAAATCAGCTTTATATCTCAAAATGTAATGTCAGAAATACAACCATACAAGTCCGTTCTGGGTCTGAATGGAACCGAAGGCACTTCATCCAATAAAGGAAGAAGTCCTCAAATCTGGGCATCCACAATCCCTATCCGACTCCTTATCACATATGGAGATCTCTATACCGGAGCCACTCAGTGCAGAGACAATTGATAGGTAATCCTTTCGTTCTCGAAAATACCCGGTCTCCAACCATCATCTTCAAATGCACTCCCATTTTATCGTATCATTATTCGGAATGGGTTTTATGACTTAATGTCCTCCCACGGCTTAACCGAATAAGAAGCGCTCATTTTAAAAACATGTGGATATATAAGTCACAAAGATTCACCATTAAGATTAGATGTGGGTTTCGGATAACCATTTGGAATCCGACTCTCTGTCGCATCGAAATTCAAATGTCATTTAAAGGCCAAGTTGTTTTCGCATTCACACAGCAATATATCACAGATGTCAAAGTTTAGAACAAAGCAATTCATATCACAAAGTATCATAATCAAATATCAGAGATATCAACCAAATCAAGGTATTCAATAGTAATCAATCATCTATAAGCAAGATTAATTAATCGTGTGATTATAATTAATTAATCACATAATTATTTTGATTAATTATCCTTAATTAATGATTAATTATCCTTAACTATAAATTAATTAATCCTTAATTATTAATTAATTAATCTTAATTATTTATTAATTAACCTTAATTATAAATTAATTAACCTTAATTATTTATTACTTAATCATTAATTATTAATTAATCAACCTTTAATCAATAATTAGTTCACCCTTAATTATTCATTAATTACTTATATTAAGTAATTATTCTTTAAGTAATCAACCTTTAATTACTTTCATTAATTAATCAATCTTTAATTATTTAAAAACTTAATTTATTAAAAGATAAATCATTTATCTTAATTAATCACTTAATTATCATTAAAATCTTTATTAATGAACCTCGTAATTAATCATTATTAACACATAAATTACTTTAAGAGATTTAGGTTAATTAATAATTTAAAAATACTTCATCTTAATTAACTCTTTAATTACATTATTTATTTAAAATAAATTAAGAATTAATTTATAAATAAAGATCACATGATTAAATAAATTAAACTTAATTACTTAAAATAACTTACTTAAAACCTTTACTAATCCCATTCTTAAATAAAACAATTATTTTTAAAAAATTGAGTTAAAATTTGTTTAAACTTAAATTTATTTTAAAAGTTGGAAACTGTTTTTAAACTAACCCGAGACATTCCCGGGTGTCACCCCGAGCCAGAAACAAAATTACCTGAGTTCTTCCCCGAGCCACCCAATATTTTTAATTTGTTTTTGTTTTAAGTTTTAAACCCGATATGCACTCAAAAATACCAGATCCAAATCACGAGCCATAACCAGGTCTCCCCGAGGTCAATTTCGAGCACATACCTTCTTCCCAAACACAATCATCACCAGATATCCATTCATCTCGTGCACGTGCACCAGAGCTCCGACCATCTGCGATCATCCTCGCCATCACTAATGAGTCATCGACGATCCACTTAAGCCCCCAGACCACCCAGATCGTCGAACACAGATGCAAATCGAAATCGAGCATTTTGACAACTTACTGGAACAAACCGATCGTCAAACAATCGCCTCGCAAGGCCACCTCCGGCCATCAGAGAACACGCGAACGTATCCAAAGATTCATCAGTGTTCAATGCTTCAATTCCACCATGTCCGGCCACCTCCGATCCAAAGACGATGCTGCAGTTTATCGAATTCCGACCATAACCCAAACTTGGGTTTAAACCCTAGATCATCAACGTTCGTCCACCACGATGATCAGGAATTTTCCAGATCATTTTTCATGAGCTCGCCCATCACCCGGCTGCCCTCAGCCACGATCCCGAGACCACCACTTCCACCGATCACTAAAATTTGCCACAAAACCCAAAACCGTTCGTCCTCGAATTTCTCAGTCAATGCGTTACTAAAAAATCTTGATTCTTTGTTTGAAATTCATGGTTTTCCAAGACGAATTTGGTGATGTAAAGGAAACTGGAAATCATGATGTTCAAATTTTTGATATTCTTTGAATTCTACTGTATTTTCCTATTTTTAGAAAATTCTTTAATTAATTATGCTTAAAATTATTTGTAAAACTTAAAATATGATTATACAAACATGTTTTGTTTAAACCTTAAAGCCCAAAGAAGATTAGAGAGAGCATTTGAATTTTTTTACAGGTTTTTTGATGCCTGGAAACCTGAAACAGAAGGCATTTCTACCTGTAACTGACATGCACAAGCATACATACTCATATTTATATATATATACAAACATAATTTCACCCAAGCAACATTTATCACAACTTTACTTCACACATTTAACACTACATCAATTTTATTAATCAGATCAAGGAGGTTTACTCACCTTTTAAAGAAGAAAACAGAAAATTTGTAACTTGAAAACTGGAATTTGTTTTTGGGTTTTGATCTGCCTTGATACTTGATTTGAATTGAACTTATTCTTGAGTTGAAACTGATTTTGATTTGCTGAGTTGAATCTTTGAATTTGCTTAATTACTTGATTGCTTTGATGTTTGAGATGATTTCAGGCTTCAGATTTTTGAAATGAATTCAAGTTTATTTTCTAGTTTTGATTTTTTTTAAATTTGCTGGTTCGAGGTGGTTTAATTTGATGTTTACTTTGTTTTTTGGTTTTATTTTTTGATTTTCTCGAATTTTTGAAAAGTGAAGATAAAAGAAATAAGAAAGAAGAGAGTAGAGAGATTTATATAATCTTGTTCCATAATTTTTAATTATCTCAAAAATAAAAACAAAAGTGACACTTGTTAATTTTAATGATAAAATTATTACACTTGTTAATTTATGTCTTAAAAATCTAACACTTGTCTAATTTCACATTATAATGTTGCACTTGTATTTTTGCATGAGAATAATATTTATATATTATTTTTAAATTGTATTTTCTATGTTATAAATACATTTCCTTTATATATATATATAACCTTTAAAGAAATAATTTTGAAACTAAATTATACATTAATAAATAATCACATTCATATTATTTTTAAATCCAAACATTTTTAAGATATTTACATTTGAATTTCAAATTCAAATTACAATCTATTCCTATATATATAGATATATAAATAAACAAACACAATATTTATTTTTTTATGGAAAATTCAAATAAATTCACAAATTCATTCTAAAATTGTATTAATTATTAATTTAAATTTGGTTTAAAAAGGGGATCGTTACAAGCTGAGAATAAAGAAGGGGATTCGACTGCTGCCATTTTTCTTTTTCTTCGTTTTTATTTTGATTTTGAATTATGTTTTTTTAATCTTATCTGGCTTCGATTATACGAAGAGGAAGGGGGACGCGTGTAAAACAAAGGAGGACACATGCATCAAATATCTACATGTGTATGCAAGGTCTTGACACGGAATTTTAATGCAATAATATTATTAAAATTTGAATTTAAATTTAAATTCAAATCGTCACAATTACGCAACACACAATCTCGACCTCCTATCGAGGCATGCCGCTAGGCGTTTATAATGTTAAACCCCTATTTCGAACACAATGGAAATGGTTCCGAATCCTAATTCGATCATATGGAGAAGATAGCTTTTCGAACCCAGTTATTATATTGAATTTTGATATATATTTCAACGCGTTTATCTACCGTACGATCACACGACAACTCCAAACACTACAAAAATTGAAATCCTTTAATAACACACTATTGCGGATCCAACGGAACTGTTTGTGCCAAATTCTGAGACTGTGCCTCGGAAGGCAATTTTTTTAAATATCAATTTAAACGATATAATTTCAAACTGAACAAACAGTTTTAAATTCAACTTTTAAAAGTTCTATTATCTCTAGTATTATCAATATAAATTTTACAAGCATTCAAATTATTTTTAACAGACTTAAAACTGAAGATTCAATATTTTATCCAATCTTAATTATTAAAATTAATAATTTAATTACCAAACAAACAGTGATATTTGAAATTCACATTAAAACTAACTTTCAAATATTCAAAATCTATTAAATATTTCAATTTCAAATGTCCAAAATTTTCGGGTCGTCACATTCTTCCCTACTTAAAAGAATTTCATCCCCAAAATTACTAGTTAAGAAGAATGAACCATAACCCGTTCACTGTTTTCCCAATCCAAATAGTTTTAACAATTTCCCAAACCCCAATAGTTTCAACTTTCTAAAACAATTTATATTAAAGACGCTATCATTCTTACTAACTTCCCAACCTCAACCATAAATTCCCTACTTGAAATGAATTAAATTAACTATCTCTATTACTAATTAATTTAAAATGAATTAAATTAATTACCCCATCTTTAATTAATTTATTAAATTAATTACTTCATCAATATAAATCTTTCTTACTTAATCATTTAATTGATTACAATCAATTAATCATTCATTATTAATTCCTTAATTAATCACCCTTGATTAATTACCCTTAATCACATTCATGTAATTATCCTCAATTAATTTCACAAAATTAATTATTCTCAACTAAACAGTAATAAAACTTCAATTACTTCAATTAATTAATTAACTATAATTAATTACCCTAATCCTTAATTAATAAATTAATTAACTTCCTTTAATTATTTATCATTGATTAATTAATCATAATTAATCAACTTTAATTACATCATTAATTATAATAATTAATGATCCCCTTTTATTAATTACCTTAAGTAATTAACTTATAATTATTAATCATCATCACAGGTTAATTACATTTAGTAATTATCTAGCTTAATTACTATATTAAAGAAATTAATTATCCTTTGATTTATTACTTAATTAATCCCTTGATTAATTATTAAGTAATTTAAATCCAAATTACTTCATTCTTAACATCTTCATTTAATTACATTCTGTAATTAGTAATCAATTACTTAACTAAGTAAATTCCAAAATCATTAATTACACACAGTAATTATCTTTAAAAATCCAAGTGTTTAAAATTGATTAAACTAAATTAATTAAAATAAAAAATCATATTTAACTAAATTAATTACATTAAGTAATTAATTTCTTAATTACTTTACTAAGTAATTATACTCAAACCATTCATAATTGATTATTATTAAATTAATTAATCTAATTAATTATAAAAATTAACCATATTAATTATTGTTAAATAATCCTGGTTAATGACCTTCATTAACCATTCTCTAATTATTTCGTTAACTTAAATTAAATTACAATTTAAATTATCTTTAATCATTCATTGATAAAAGTTAATTATTAAATTAATTAACCTTGATTTAAAACTTAATTACATAATTAATAATATTCATTCATCATTAATTAATAATCTAATTAATGATCTTAATTATAGATCGATTAATCCTTAATCAATTATTAATCCCAAATTCAATTAATTAATTAAATTAATTAATCATAATTACCTTATAAATTAATTCTAAAACATTAATCTTAATTTAAATTTCAAGATAAAACATAACTTAATTATGTTAAAACAATTTAATTGAAACAAAGTACCTTTTTGAACTACTTTAAAATTTCATTTAAAATACAAGTTTTAAAATAGAATAATTTTAAAACTTATCGAAGTTTAAATAATTTAAAACTTTTTAATATTGCAAATCAAACAAGTGCTATGAAAATTTTCAAAGTTAAATTCATTTCAAAATTTTAGAAATTTCAATTCATTCTTAGTTTAAAATTTTCAAATTTAAATCTTCTTTTAAATGTAAAACTGAAGTTCATATTTAAACTTAGATTTCCAGATTTCAGATAAATCTTCAAATCTTACTCATATTAAAAAAAACTCAATATTAAATGTTTAAACTATTTTACCAACATGAAATAGTTAATTAAGTTAAATTTTTAAACTTTTATTTTTATTTAAAAATTGGGATTTGAATTTAAATCAGAAATTCAAACTTGAATTTGAATTTAAACCTAAACCTTACCTTAAACATAAAACTATAGGTTTTAAAAATTTAAAACCCGGATTTTTTAAAAATAGTTTTTCTGATAAACCTGAAAAAAACACAGAGCAACTCGAGAATCCCCTAATATTTCTTCGAGTCAAATACATCTCTACTCCGAGTCTTCAAACCATCTGCTTCGAGCAAACCCTACATCTCCCCTGTAACACAACCAACCCAACATACTTCACCAAAATCTCATCGCCGTGCATATGCACGGCGACCACCGCCCCTACTGGTCACCATAGATGATCAAACCATAACCAGAAACCCATCAATACCCTAACATCATCACCAGATCGAACAATAAATCAAAGAATCAAATTTAACCCGTAATTCAAAACCTGGAAACAGAAGACCAGGTTTTCTATCCAAACCTATCAACGGCGAAAGATCGCCACTCCGACCTTCTGACGTTCAACCCCTCCGGCCTCGAGCCCCTTCACCCTTCAACTACACAATCACCAATTATTACAACACTCGATCCATCCTACATACCCAAATTGATTGATTCAAAGACACAGTAAAAACTAGGGTTAAATGAAGAAATTCAAAACTGCAATTACTCTAATAAGTTTTAAATCCATCTCTGATTTTTCTGAGCATCTCCTATACTTAATTCACCACTCAGAAGTACCCCAGAACTTCTCAAGTCATAGATCACAAGAAATTGCACAAATTCCATTTTCGGTTCAAGTACAAACTGTTATTTAAACTAAACTCTAAAAATCCTATTTCTTGCTTTAAAAATCAAGTTATAGTTAGTACTTTAATTTATGAACCTGAAGTACAATATCAATATGGTTGAGTTTTGATAAAGATCAATCATGTAAGAGTGTTACCTGTATTCACAGGGACAATACTGTTTTTTTATTATTATTTTTTTTAAACTTGCTTAAAACTTTAAAAGTTAACTTAAGATAATTAATAACCTTACTTTATAAATCTAATCATACCAGAAATTAAAATTAAAAGATAAGGTTTTAATAAAAATTGCCTAGAAAATCAAGAAAACAGAACAAGCAATAAAAACAACAGCATACACACATTACTTTTCATTTATACACAGCAATACTTATATATATCAAACAATCTAGCATGCAATCCTATTTTCAACTTTAAAATTTTAAAGTTACTCACCTTATTTAAATGCAGACCCTCTGTTGATCATTTGAATTTTACAGAAGACATAAAAATGCAAGCTTGACTCTTTATACTTCATGTTGAATTGATATAGAGATTTGCATATGTTTTCCCTGACTTAAATTACTTGCATGCAGAAGGTAGATGTAGTTCTAATTCCTCAAATGCATGCAGATGTATTTGACAAGCTTCAAATTGAGGTTGTACAGAAAAGATGCAAGCATGATCATTCCAGGTTTTAAAACAGAGTGCAGGCTTCACTTGAATTTTGCAGACTAATGTTTTGAATTTGAGATGAAGGTGGGTTTGATTTTGAAGAGAAGTGGAATATGCAGATGTTGGTGAATCAATGCAGATTTGAACATGGTTTAGAATATGCAGGCTTGATTGTTAATATGAAGATGAATTTGATTTTAAAAGTTTGAAGATTTCTTTGATTAAGGAAAATGAAAATGCAATATGAATGAAGATGCAAGCTAAACTGGATGTATTTTCAGATTTAATGAAATAAAAGAAAAACTAAAACTAATTTTTACACTTGTACCAATGTTATACACTTGTCAAATTGTTTATGTTAGTTTTGAACACTTGTTAAAAGAATGAAATACTTGTTTCTTTAAAATAATTAGTACTAATTTATAAATTAATGTGTATGTTAGCTTAGTTTAACTTGTTAGTTCATTTTTTTAAATATGTATATAAATTTACAAAAGAAATAAAAACAAACCATGATTTACAAATTGAAACTTATACATATAATAATTAAACAATTTAAGATTCATACTTTTGAATTTAAATTCAAACTAAATTCAAAATCAATTATTTTCAAATCAAGTTATGAATATAAATTCAATTTGAAATAAAAATTACAAATCCTATTCAACTTATTTATAAAGACAATACAATATCAATATTGTTTTTATAAATATCTTATTATTAAATTAAAAATCATTTTACAAGAAATTATATTTTTATCAATAAAATATCCATTTTATTAAGCCATAAAACCTTTTGTTTGTTTATTCTAAATTTAAAACTGTTGGGTGTATTTCGACCGGCCCAACATCGCCGAACCGACACCCTTCCTATGCATAACCGAACCAACCCACTCTCCATCTCCCTGCCGAACCAACTTCATCTCCATGCACTACCGGTCCACTCACCACCGAACCATCCACCTCCGAACCAAGACACCACCTCAGCTCTAGGGCCCGAACCACTCATCACCGGTCCAAGCTATGCCCACACCACCGGACCAACACACATGCCATTCACTACCGAACCAGAAGCAAGGGAGGACAGGACCGGACCAACCTTGCCAGGCCAGATTGCTTCAGCCCAGGCCCACAGCAGCTATATACATCTAGGACCCCTACCCTCAGCCTCACTCTATAAATAGACGGGCAGGGGTACAACAATGAGAGACAAGTTTGAGAGCTCAAGCACGGATAGAACTTTCAAACAACTTTCAGTTACTTGTAATCAAAGCTTCGTACTTGTAATCTGAATAGAAAGGGAGAATAACATATGTTAACCCCGTTCCATCCTACAAGTTAAGGGACCCACGAGTTAAAGGAGTCAACGAGTTAAGGCCTGGGATGAGCCACGACTTAAGGTGTTTAACGACTCAGGAAGCCTCACGACTCAGGAAGCCTCACGACTCATCGAGTCACCGACTCAAGGAGTTAATGACCTAAAGCTCAAAGCGACTTAAAGGGTTACGACTCAAGGGGTTAACGGTTCACAAGGCAGGACCGACTCACTGCATTACCGACTCATCAAAGGTATTGCCTCAGCGACTCAACAGGTCCACGACTCATCATAAGAAACGACTCAAGAGAATTAACGACCTAAGAAATGACTTGATGACTCATAACTCAGGATGACTCGTCCGCGACTTAAAGCCACTGAGTCGTACTCCGTTGCTACAATGCATGTCCCAGTGAGAATTGACTCGCCAAGGACTCAGGACTTGGCTTAGAATACAGCAAGAGAATGAGCTAGTGAGAAGACCAAATGTTTAATCAGATAAGCCGGCCACGACTCAACTTGACTCGGCCACGGCTTAGCCTGAGTCGGTCACGACTCAGGACTTGGGCAAAAAACTTCTATCCAGATTTGCCTATAAATACATGGCCACCCCCAACATTCAAGGGACTTTTTGGGCTGATTCATTTCAAGCGCCGTTACTCTGCTGCCTTAGGAACTACTTCAACACCTTCAAGGAACTTCATGAGGAAATCAAACATGTCTAACATGTGCTCAAGGATTTAGATCGACATTGAAGTTTAGGCTACTTGTTCTAAGTCACTTGAAACTCAAAGTGTGTTGTAATCAAAGTGTAACTGCATTGACTTGTAATCAAATCGTCAATAAAGATATTCAAAGTGGACGTAGGCACTCTCTTAAGCCGAACCACTATAAAATTGTTGTTGTTTACTGTTTTTTCACTATTATCTGCTTATAATCTGTTCCCGAGCCATCGGGTGGTGCTTTCACAATCTCATTTCATACACCGGGGTGTTAGCGTTCAAATTTTAGCGTTAACATTTTTGGTGCTTTCACTGAGAACCGAACTCAGGTGAACTATCATCATTGCTTCACAGAGGTTTGTAGAGAGAATTTCCTTGAAAACCAGAAGTCTATCCGAGATTATGGCTCCAGGAAGGAAAAGTAGATCTGTCAGATCTGGGAACATTCAAGAGGGAACCTCCGCTTCCCCTATATCAAATCAAGCCACTCCAGCTGTCGGAGTTACAAAGGCAGAGCTGGATGCTGCAATCTTAGGGCTGAACCAACAGATCAATGCCCAAAATGCACAATTCGAGGCTCAGAATGCCCAGAATGCCCTAATTCTGAATAGGCTGAACGATTTGCTTGGGACAAACCGTCAACCGGCAGGTAATGAAAGGAATTTTGCTAACAACATTCATGAGGCTGAAGAAAGGAATGCTCCTGAAAGGGCTGCTAGCCCCTTTGAACAAACACTTCCTGAGGTTGGTGGATCTAGAACTCGACATGATGAGGAGTATCTTTCTGGAATGGTCCGACAAATCATGAAAGAGAGTATGCAGAGGGTTGAAGACGAGAAAGAATGGGGTTTCGCCCCAAGTAAAACTCCGTTTACTGAGAAAATCTTAAAGGCTGAATTCCCAAGGAAGTTTGTCCCTCCAACCATTCCAGCTTACAATGGGACAAGTGATCCGAACGAATTCTTATACAAGTATGATTGGCACATGACAGGTGCCAGAGCCTCTGATGAAATAAAGTGCCGATATTTTCCTGTGTATCTCGAAGGTGTAGCTCTGCTTTGGTTCACCAAACTTCCAGTCCGATCTATAGATCAGTTTTCTGACTTAACCCGGAAATTCAAGGAGCAGTTCAGACTATACGCCTCAAAAGCCAAGGATATCATGTCACTGTCAAGTTTGGAGCAGAATCCAGGAGAGACTATCAGATCTTTCTTAAACCGCTTTAATATAGCGCTAGCTGAGGTGGACAATGCAGAACCGCGAATGATATTGACTTATCTGATGAAGGGTATTGACAAGTCGAGCGAATTTGGGAAATGGCTAAACATGAAGGAACCAAATTCCCTTGAAAAATTCTATAAAAAAACAGATGAATTCATACGCTTAGAAAGCCGTCCCGTACCGGTAAAGGCAGTGTTGGAAAAAGATGAAGATAACACTGTTGCTCCACGCAAGAATGAATCTGTAGGGCAAAAAAGGGAAAATAACAATGGAAAGAAGCAGAGTAATCTGAAGAAGCCCCGATCCTTCAAGCCATCAGAATATAATCCTTTATCAGATACGCCGGAGCGTATCTACCTTGCCACTAAAGATTCTGTTGACTTTCCTAAACCTCCTCCTCTAAGGACCGGGAAAAAGGCTATACAGAGTGGGAAGTTCTGCCGCTTCCATAATAAACCCGGTCACGAGACCGACGAATGCCGCCAGTTGAAAAATCTGATTAAAGAGTTGCTAAGGGAAAACAAACTGCAGCAATTTGTGAAAAAGAATAGCAACAATCCTGCTTCATCTAGTCAGGGGCAACAGGCTCCTACTCATCAGCCTAGGACGAGTGAGAAGGCTGCAGGGCATGAATCTGGAAGGCCCATTATCAATGTCATTACAGGAGGACCTCACCCAGCAGGCAGAAGCTGGGGTGAGATGGAAAGGTATACCCGAGCTTTAAAGTATGTACCGACCGAGGAAGATGTATTCGTTTTGGAAGGTGCTACGCCCTTGAAGCAACAAAGAACTCTTGATGATGATATTGTGTTCAAAGCTAGGGATTCCGCAGGTATTGAAGCTCCTACCTTGGATCCCTTAGTCATCTCGGCTGGTATCGGGCCAGCTATTGTCAGAAGAGTTCTCATTGATTGTGGCGCATCTTGCAATATCCACTACAAGAAAACATTCGACCAAATGAAGATCCCTATGGCTGATGTGCAAGCCTCATCGCAGAAAATCGCTGGCTTCACTGGGGAGCCAAAACAGCCGGTAGGAACCATTGATTTGTTTGTGGAACTTGGAGAAGGAGAGAGAAAAATGGTCCGCAAGCAAATTTTTGTGATTGTCGACGAATTTTATGCTTACAATGCTTTCCTTGGTCGTCCAACGCTGGCAGCGTTCAAAACTGTTCTTTCCCCGTGGTGCCTCACTATTAAATTCCCTACAGACAATGGAGTAGGAGTTATAAAAGGGGATCAAAATGCTGGGCGAGAGTGTTATCTGACAGAGCTACGAGAAACCAGAAAAAGAGAAATGGGAAAGAATGCGGCAGCCCCAGTCCGCATCAAAGAACCAGCCTTGTAGCAATTACAGGGCGGACACTGCACTGGCGAGCACAGCGGAGCAAGGAAAGAGATGGACCCTAGAAAAGTCAGTGCAGGGGAAAATAGAGTGGTACCAGTGGAAACGACAATACCAATACCTGTTGACCCAAAGGACCCAAACAAGGTGTTGAATGTGGGTTCACAACTTAATGTGTCAATTCAGAATATCTTAATATCTTTTTTAAAGGCAAATTTGGATGTTTTTGCTTGGACTCATGCTGATATGTGCGGAATATCCCCGGAAGTTGCAGTGCACGCTCTAAATATTGATCCAAAATTTACACCTGTGAAACAGAAAAGGAGAACTCAAGGTTCAGAAAGGTCGGCGGCATTAAAAGAAGAAGTTGATCGGCTCATGGAGAATAATTTTATCAAAGAATCCACCTATCCGAATTGGGTTTCAAATCCCGTGCTGGTTAAGAAAGCCAACGGAAAATGGAGAGTATGCATCGATTTTTCAGATCTAAACAAGGCCTGCCCCAAAGACTGCTTCCCATTACCCAGAATCGACCAACTGGTAGACGGAACAACGGGACACGAATTGTTATCTTTTATGGATGCTTACTCCGGATATAACCAGATCATGATGCATGAGCCAAATCAGGAGGACATGAGCTTTATCACCGACGTTGGTCTTTACTGCTACAAAGTTATGCCCTTCGGGCTGAAGAATGCAGGGGCAACATACCAAAGACTTGTTAATGCTATGTTCAAACCGCAATTAGGCAAGACTATGGAAGTCTACGTCGATGACATGTTAGTAAAGTCTAAGAAAGCAGTGGATCACATAGAACACTTAGCGGACATGTTCGCAGTCCTCCGAAAATACGGAATGAAGCTCAATCCTTTGAAATGTTCATTTGGAGTGGAATCCGGCAAGTTTTTAGGTTTCATCATGAGCGCTATGGGCATTGAGGCTAGTCCAGCTCAAATTACTGCATTGAAAGAAGTCAAAGCCGCCAGAACAAAGAAGGAATTGCAAAGTCTCAATGGAAAAGTCGCCGCCTTGAGTCGGTTCATTTCCAAAGCCACAGATAAATGCATCCCATTCTTTGACGCCCTAAAGAAAGGAAAGAAAAACTTCGATTGGACTCCTGAATGCCAAAAAGCCTTTGATGAATTGATTCTCCATATGGAAACGCCTCCAATACTTTCTAGGCCTGGCGATGGCGAGGATCTTCTTATATACTTGGCAGTATCATCTCATGCTTTAAGTGCAGCGCTGATACGAGAAGACAAAAGGATTCAACATCCAGTTTACTATATCAGCAAAAGACTCGCTGGGGCAGAGATGAATTACTCTAAGTTGGAAAAACTCGCCTATTGCCTACTAATTGCATCTAGGAAGTTGAGGCAATATTTTCAAGCTCATCCTATCAGAGTCCTCATTGATCAACCTTTAAAGCAAGTCCTGTTTCGCCCTGAGACTTCGGGTCGTCTTCTAAAGTGGAATATTGAACTCAGTCAGTATGACATCACTTATCATCCCCGAAAAGCAATCAATGGACAAGCTTTAGCGGATTTCATCGCAGAATTCACAGATAAGGGTAACAGTGAGGAGAAAACAGTCGACGATTCCCCAATCCAATGGAAGTTATATGTCGATGGTGCGAGAAACGATTACTGTTTTGGAGCCGGAGTTGTACTTGAGACCCCTGAAGGCCGATCATTATGCTATGCACTAAGATTGGAATTTCCTTCAACAAACAATGAAGCAGAATACGAAGCCCTTATCGCTGGCTTAAGGATTGCTAAAGAATTAAATATCCGAGCGTTACAGATATTCAGTGATTCTCAGCTTATTGTATGCCAAGTCAAAAAGGAATTCCAAGCAAAAGGGGGGAATCTGCCCGCCTACTTGTCAAAGGCTTGGGAACTCCTGGGTGATTTCGATCATTACATGATAAGTCACATTCCTCGAGAAGAAAACATGAAAGCAGATTCTCTCGCAAAGTATTCTAGCACAGGCGAAGCTCAATTTCTGGGGTTAACTCCGGTGGAGGTCCTGTCGACTCCTAGCATTGATGAGATGGACATTGATTGGACCATGAGCATGTCTCAAGAGCAAGAATCATGGATGACTCCGATAATAGAATATCTGCTCAATGGATCCTTACCAGGGAACTCAAAAGAACGACAAAAGCTACTGAGAAAAGCCTCTCGATATATAATCCAGGATGGCCGATTATACAGACGGGGATTCTCAATGCCATTACTTCGATGTGTATCTAGGGAAGAGTCCAAAGCAATCCTAGCAAAGGTACACGGAGGAGAATGTGGTGATCACTCAGGAGGCCAAACATTAGCAAAGAAAATTCTCCGATACGGATATTTTTGGCCAGAAATTAATCGAGATGCAGCAGAGTACTCCCGAAAATGTGACAGATGCCAAAGATTCGCCAAAATTCCTAGAGCTCCTTCCACTGAACTCACACAGATGGTCAGTCCATGGCCGTTTGCAATATGGGGGATAGACCTTGTAGGACCGTTACCAACTGCCAAATCTGGAATTAAATATGCCATTGTTGCTGTAGATTATTTTACTAAGTGGGCAGAAGCTGAACCACTGGCTACTATCACCTCAAAGAAGATGATAAGTTTTGTGACTAAAAACATCATTTGCAGATACGGTGTGCCTCAAAAAATAATTACAAACAATGGTACTCAGTTTGAAAGTGAAGAATTCCAAGATTTTTGCAAGCAATTCAAAATCCGAAAAAGCTTCTCAGCAGTGGCTCATCCGCAGGCAAACGGGCAAGTGGAAGCCATGAACAAAATTATTAAGTCAACTATCAAAAAGCAACTTGAAAGAGCAAAAGGTGGTTGGGTCGATAAGCTACCACTGGCACTATGGGCATACAGAACCACTCACAAAACTGCGACTGGACACACCCCGTTTTCATTAGCATACGGGTCAGAGGCAATGATTCCGATGGAAATAGAGGTCCCTTCACATAGAAGAACCCATTTCAATCAAGCAGAAAACGAAAAGCTACAGCTTGAAGCGCTAGATCTCCTTGATGAAAAAAGAGATGAGGCTAATCTCAGAATTGCAGCTCATCAGCAAAGAATAGCCAGACATTTCAATTCCAAAGTTCGCCAACGCAACTTTGAGATTGGAGACCTAGTCCTGAAGAGAATTATGACAGCGACAGGTGTGTTTGGGCCAAATTGGGAAGGACCGTATGTCATAGGTCAGAAGCTTCTCGACGGCACATTCAAACTCACTACTGTTGAAGGAGATCAAATTCCAAGGGCATGGAACAGCAATCATTTGCGTCCATACTTTACTTGAAAATTTTGTTGAAATATTGTAAAAAGAGTTATGAATGTATGATTCTTATAATTGAAGGCAATTGTAAAACTGATGCAAGTAAATAATAAAAAATATAAAGTGGATGTAGGCCCAATTTCCTGGCCGAACCACTATAAATCTTGTGTTCCTTATTATTATTACATGTTTGCTTTATTTTCGATATAAAAAGTACATAGAATGTATTGCTGAAATGTCGATTTAAATTTTTGCAGACAATGGAAGTGAAACTTGCACATAATAAGACCAAGTGATTCTCGCCAAATTTCAAGTCACAAAAGCTCCGAATTCAAATCCTAGATAGGAAGTACTTCAATTGAACGACCTATGATTTCGACAGAAACGGGCCTTTGCTAATAAATTGAGGTCGTTTGAACAAACAAACATCCAATTAAGAGGCTGATGCTCGTTCTCACGAACTTGCCTGACAATGAAGTACACTTCCTTGGATTAAACAAGTCACTTAAAAAAAAAAAAAAAAAAAAAGAGGATCGCCGAAAAGGCATAAGCAAGTGGACAAGGGAACAACCAAAGCCATCATCGGCAGCACAAGTCCTCTTCGGAGGCACAACTCTTCGGAGGATAAAGACCTCTAATGGGTCATACGCCACAAAAAAGAAAGTTCTCTACTCAACAAAAAAGATTGGAGGAGTCATGACCCTCCAACCATGAGAGAGTAACTTCCAGGCGATGAAAACCCTCTCTGAGGCACATTTCACCAGGAATTGAAGTGTAACAACCACTCTTCGGAATTTCACTTCACCAGAGTTGAAATGCAATCAAAATAAAAGCCCTCTTCGGAGGCCCATTTCACCAGGAGTTGAAGTGTAACAACCGCTCTTCGGAATTTCACTTCAACATAGTTGAAATGCAATCAAAATAAAAGCCCTCTTCGGAGGCCCATTTCACCAGGAGTTGAAGTGTAACAACCGCTCTTCGGAATTTCACTTCACCAAAGTTGAAATGCAAAACAAAATAAAGACCTTTCTGGAAGCCCACGTTTCACCGAGATTGAAATAAAACTTCCAAGTGTTGAAACGTGAAAAGGCTTTCTTCGAAGGCACAACTCTTTGGAGGTACACGTTTCACCAAGATTGAAATAAAACTTCCAAGTGTTGAAACGTGAAAAATCCCTCCTCAGAGGTACAACCCCCTCCCGGGGACACAATCAAAAAGAAAGACCTCTTCGGAAGCCCACGTTTCACCGAGATTGAAATAAATCTTCCAAGTGTTGAAACGTGAAAAGGCTTTCTTCAAAGGCACAACTCTTTGGAGGTACACGTTTCACTAAGATTGAAATAAAACTTCCAAGTGTTGAAACGTGAGAAATCCCTCCTCAGAGGTACAAATTTCTATTTTAAAAAAAATCCTCATCAAGAGCATACTTTAACTTTCAAAGGAAGAGTGATTTACCTATTCTAGAAAATAACCTTCCTAAAAAAAAAAGTGATTTCTTCGAAGGACAAAGCGTAAAAACTTATATGAAGGAAGTTGTACTCTACGAATAACTTCTTCAAGAATGAAGTAATTATTCTTCAGAAAATAAGAGTGCAAGTCCCCTCAAAGTATACAATATTGCAGCAAGCTTATGGTATGGGGGCAACATGGTATAGTTACATACAAAATGGTATAGCTACATCGGTAAAGTATGCTCAAACAACATACCACAAGCTCACCGCAATATCATATAAATAAACTTGTGCAAAAATGAATAATAAATGCATTCTCAAATTCAAACAAGAGTCTATACAAATAAAGGATCATTTTATTCAATTGTATTGCAGATACAGGTTTCAAAATAAATAAAAAAGCAGGGGCCGGTGCCTGCACAACATCCGACCATTACACAAAAAAAAGGAATCAAAAAGCCCGAAGTCCGACTCTTCACTTCGTCTTACCACCTTTGGACCCTTTGCCCGGCCGAATGATTAGCTTTTCAGGTCTATCTATAGGCATAAGGGAAGAAGGAGAAGGAGGTGCAACCGGTGCAATTTCTGGTTCTTCTTCAGTAGCAAGGATTTTCTTCCCCCTCCTCTTCGATGTTCCGTGCTTCTTTCTTCTCTTCGAAGAAGACTCACTCCTTGGAGTAACAAGAGCGGACAAAACTACGTCATCAGAAGGAGTCCGCTCCGGAGAGATCTCGCCTCCTTCAAGTCCCTCGTCTTTCTGCTCTTGCGAAGCGATAGGGTCATCCAAGCCATGAAGAGCCTCAATTTGCTCCTCTTGCGACCCGGGCTGTGAAGCAGAAGGAGGAGTCACCTGAAGAGACGGAGGAGGGATAACCGGAGGAGGTGAAATCTGCACAGCACTCGGTGTTTCAACTGCAGAAGAAGAGAAATTAAAAATATTAGTATCTCCCCAAAAGAAGGGAGATATGGGTTCGTCGAGATTCAAGAAGTAATCGAGAAGCTCATCAAACTTTTGAGGAGCAAGCAGGCAATCCACCTGAATCGGACCAATGTCAAAATTACCTGAAGATGTTTGCTTCGTTAGTTCAATCTCATAATTTTGAGCGCCGATATCCTCCAAAGCCTCATCATCAGTAGGGGTAATTACCCCGGTTCTTGTAGGAGGCAGCGAATGAGCACTGGAACCTGTGATGTCGACTTCAGAAGAAACTAAAGGGCGTTCAGAAGTGGTAGGTGGTGTTTCTTTTTCAGAACGTTCCCCTTCCGCCATTCCGGCCCGCACTCTGGCGAGTTGCTCTTTTCCTTTGGCAAGAGGGGCGCGGGCATCATCATCAAGATAATGCTCTTCAAGAGCTGACTCAGCGTAGCCAGCACCTTTACCACCGAGCATATCAAGTGCTGCCTCCCAAACTTCAACTAGTGTAATTTCGTACTTAGGGCCTAGAAAGGCAAGGCTGCCATGCCCCAAAATGCTGTGCAGATAAAAATCAAATAATGTGGAGCTAATGTCAGCTTTGGTTGCTTGATGGGCCTCTTCGGCTGCAAGTTTACCAGCAACAGCCTCGTCACGCTCCTTTTCGGCCATAGCAAGTCGAGCTTTTAACATCTCTATCTCCAAGCTTTGAGAGCCGGTCTGTTCTCGCAGCTGTAAAGTTTCAGCGCGATATTCTTCTATGACCTTCTCCTGGTGTGTAAGCTTATCTTCGACTGCCCTTTGACTGGCATGTGCATCTCATACTTGTTGCTGAAGCATGCTCTCCTTTTGAGAATAGAAAGTAAATGAAGTAGCTAACTCTTCCTTAAGCTTCTCTACTTCCACTTCCAGCTTTTCATTATAGGAAGCAATACTTCTCATTTCAGCGTCATGCTGTTCGAGAGTCTTTTGCCACTCAGCCTTATCGTTCTCCATTGTGAGCATAGCCTCGAGATTGGCTCGGTTAACCCTCTGAAGCTCGTCGACAAGTTTTTGCCAGTTCGACATTCTTTCAATATCGGTCCTGACAGCGTCAAGATTTCGTAGCATAGCCGATTTGTCAAGAGGAACCAAGTCGAGATCAAATCGAACCCCTCTCAGGCACCACTGAGGGAATCGACTTTGAAGAGTGGGAGGACCTTGCCCAACTTGGTATGCGGGCCGGTTGATGATTGTTTGAATGTCGGAACGAACGGGGGCAGGAGATTGAGCAGGAACATTTTGAGAAACTGTCGGCATTTTTTCTTCAGTAAGTTTAGCCCGCTTGCTAGAAGAATCGTCCATGTGACCTTTACCTCTCTCATCGTGAGTCTTTCTTTTTTGGGTATCATCATCTCTGTGGGGAGGGTCATGTCTTTCTTGTTCTCTTCGGTGACGTTCTTCGTATGCTCGTCTCTCGTCTGCTTTCCTGATGGCCTTCTCTTCATCGGATTCTCTGTAAGAGGGGAGGTGACGCCTATAATCATACTGGCTACGCCTCCCGTAGCGCTGGAAATCATCATAGTATGAACTGTCGCGCCCCATTGGAGAATCTGGAATAAAAATAATAAGTTTTAGAAATCTTTAAAGTATAAGAAGATGAATGCGTAGAAGTGCTGAAAAGTCCTAAGTGTTGTGTAACGTGTAAACTACACGCATCAAGTTACAGACCACTCTGTGGAGTAGAGGTAGTGATAACTTGAGTGGAAGGAGTTGACATTTGTTGTAGAGAGGATGTCGCCTCAATTACAGAAGAGATAGTTTTGGAAACATCATCTTTGAAAAGTTCTTGAGAAGTCACAATTAAATCGCTCAACCCCTCGAAAACATCATCGCCATCATGTTTTTTGGGACTGGCTTTCTCAACTCCTTCGTCAGCAAATCTTCCGGAAGATCGTGGAGTTTCTTCCTCTTCGATAACTGGGGCAAGTGCGGACTTGTCGGACGGCCCCGCAACGTCCTTCAGAATTGAACACTTCACTAGTGGAGTTTCTATAGAGGTTCCTCCCTGCATCTGCTCTTTAGTAGAGACCGGGGCATCAGGAGTTTCCGTCGGAGAATCAGGAATTTCAGTTGGGACTTCACGAAGCTGAGTGAAGCGAGAGGAATGAAGAAGCCCATATTGATGTAAAAATCCATCATTTAACAAGAACTTTATACTCCTCTCTTCTGCCTCCACGGCATTCAATCTCTCAAAAATTTGTTTATAGCATGGATCTCTAGAGGGAGGAGGAAGTGCTAAAAAAAAACAAAAGAGAAGCCAAGTTAGCGTTTAGCAACTCAGATTTCGAAAAGCCCAAGAATGGAGAAATAAAAGCAGGAAAATCTTACTTCCTACTCTCCAGATGGCATAAAACCCTGGAGGGCAGCGAACAAAGAAATACTGATTTAGAAATCCATGAGCGCTTTCAGGAAGATCGGTGATGAGCTTGCGGTTTCGAGCACTCCTTATAACTACGATAGAGGGATGATCTTTAATTTTTGTGAATGAGCAGAAGTAGCAGATTTCCTCAAAGCTCGGTAATCGGCCTAGAACTCTACTAAATAGCACACATAACCCCATCAGAATGGCATGACCATTGGGGTGCAATTGGAATGGAGAGATAGATAATCGAAGCAGGAACTGCTGAAGGAAGTCATTGAAAGGTGGTATGGCACCGCTCAAGCACATTTGGCGGTTGACAGCAATAAAGCCAGAAGGGGGCCTATCTGCAGTATCATTTGGCCCCGGCAGTAAGGCATCAGCTTCGGCAATGCCAAACTGGATGAGCAATTGGTTAAACACCCGCTGATTCAGAGTTGTGGGAGTTCTCTCCAGAGGGTTATCCAACAGGTTGGCTACTGGGAAGACATCTTCAGCCTGGCCCATCGGTTCTTCTTGTTGAGATGTCATTCTACACAAGCAACTGGATGTTCAAATGCGAAGGTGCACGTTTCCTAAAAGTGTGAAGTGTTGTGCAGAACTAATGAAAATAACAAGTAAATATAACTGGAATTAAACTGGTTGACGATTGATCGACTATAGTAATTTCAGAACTTGTTAATTTAAAGTTCAAGCATAATATTAGTGCAGGCTGGTCAGTTTCAATTGACTATCTCAATGTTGCTTTAATATTCTACTTGAAATCGATAGCACTTCGTTCACACGATTTGTTTAAGTTAATTATCTGTTATTAACTAATCTGTCATTTGATATGGGCAGTCGATGACAGTATATTCGTCCCAATTTTCTGTGAATGTTGTATTGAACAGATTGTTAGCCTCCAAGTCAAAATAACCTGTGAATGAATGCAATAAAATTCGACAGTTCAAAGTTTATGCAATGGTTCAAAGTTCGAGCAAAATTCACGCAAGTCCTAACTCGTCAACGGCTCAAAAATTTTGAGTCGGCAGTGTCCTAAGTCGTAAGTCGTATAAAAAGGGAGAAGCTCTGGTTCATGGTCGTCACGCAAGTCGTAAGTCGTAAGTCGTATAAAAAGGCAGTGCTCTAAGTCGTAAGTCTTATCTCGGCAACGACTCAAGACTTAGGTCGTGGAGCATGTTGGGTCGGATAATGGTTGATGGATCATACAAAAATGGCCGAGTCATACCTAAAGCAGTATTCGATTCTATCTGACCAACTAATCACCTAACCCGTTAATCTTCCAACTTCTAACCCATAAACCATTTCACTCCTAACCCGTTAATCTTCCAACTTTTAACCCATTAACCCAATAAAACTCTCAATAAACAACCCCGGTCTTATCACGCCACTAAATCACCTCAAGACGAAAATCATCAGATCAAACAACCCTACATCCATTGATGGTTAGAATGACCGAACTTGCAAGACTCAAGGGAGTAAATTGAAGGTAGGGACGGAGCGCATAGGTTAATGATGATCGATAATCGGAAGGGAAGCAAGATTGCTTACGTAATGTGGTGTCAAAGATGATCAGAGGAGAGTCGAGTTGGAATCGCCTGTGAGAACTTGGAGGTGCATTAATGGCGGATGCGGTTTAGAAGATCGCTGATAAGAAGTGGGAGATAGGAGGAACGAGTCAAGCGTTTTATATCTGGAAGAGCTGAAACTCGAATCGGCACGCCCGGGTTATGATAAGTCGAAGCACACGACTTACGACTTAAGCGTGTGCTTCGAGGGGCAAATGTTAACCCCGTTCCAGCCTACAAGTTAAGGGACCCACGAGTTAAAGGAGTCAACGAGTTAAGGCCTGGGATGAGCCACGACTTAAGGTGTTTAACGACTCAGGAAGCCTCACGACTCAGGAAGCCTCACGACTCATCGAGTCACCGACTCAAGGAGTTAATGACCTAAAGCTCAAAGCGACTTAAAGGGTTACGACTCAAGGGGTTAACAGTTCACAAGGCAGGACCGACTCAATGCATTACCAACTCATCAAAGGTATTGCCTCAGCGACTCAACAGGTCACGACTCATCATAAGAAACGAATCAAGAGGATTGACGACCTAAGAAATGACTTGATGACTCATAACTCAGGATGACTCGTCCGCGACTTAAAGCCACTGAGTCATACTCCGTTGCTACAATGCATGTCCCAGTGAGAATTGACTCGCCAACGACTCTGGACTTGGCTTAGAATCCAGCAAGAGAATGAGCTAGTGAGAAGACCAAATGTTTAATCAGATAAGCCGGCCACGACTCAACTTGACTCGGCCACGGCTTAGCCTGAGTCGGTCACGACTCAGGACTTGGGCAAAAAACTTCTATCCAGATTTGCCTATAAATACATGGCCACCCCCAACATTCAAGGGACTTTTTGGGCTGATTCATTTCAAGCGCCGTTACTCTGCTGCCTTAGGAACTACTTCAACACCTTTAAGGAACTTCATGAGGAAATCAAACATGTCTAACATGTGCTCAAGGATTTGGATCGACATTGAAGTTTAGGCTACTTGTTCTAAGTCACTTGAAACTCAAAGTGTGTTGTAATCAAAGTGTAACTGCATTGTCTTGTAATCAAATCGTCAATAAAGATATTCAAAGTGGACGTAGGCACTCTCTTAAGCCGAACCACTATAAAATTGCTGTTGTTTACTGTTTTTTCACTATTATCTACTTATAATCTGTTCCCGAGCCATCGGGTGGTGCTTTCACAATCTCATTTCATACACCGGGGTGTTAGCGTTCAAATTTTAGCGTTAACAACATATAAAGTGGACGTAGGCACGTTCTGGTCGAACCACTATAAATCTGTGTGTCTTTTACAGTTTAGTCCCTGCTTTTTATATATTTGCATAAATCACTAAATCACTAAGAACAACTTAAAATCGACTAAATCATACGACTTGGAGGTGTTTGCCCATTTTTTGTGCAAACATTTTTGGTGCTTTCACTTAGAACGGAGCTCGAAGCTTCAGCTTCTCCCACTTAACCCTTTTTCCATCAGCATCGTTCATTGCTTGGAAAACATGCCTCCCGGATGGAAGAAAGATGCTAACAAAGGAAAGAACGTCGCAACTGGCAGTATCCCAGATCCGGTGATCAGGGATCAAGACAATCGTCCGGTCCCAACAGCAAATGTAAATCAGGCAAATCCGACAGCCCCCGCTACGGAACAACCAATTACAAGGGCGGATCTGGACAGGGTTGTGGCTGAAGTAACTAACCGCTTTGCATCTCAACAAGAAGCCTTGGTGGATCAACTCATGTCACGCTTAAGGGATGTTGAAGAAACCAACCGCAACACTGAATCATGGGGAGAGTCCTGGTCTGGAGGATCTAGGAGACGACAAAAGTCTTTCTTCTTCGAAGAGGCTAACAACAGAAACAGCTATGGTAGGAGCCGAGCCCGGACTCAGCCTGAATTCCGACCCGAAGAAACACTTGGAACCGAACCCAACGAGGGAGGTACCAGGAAAGGGTCGGATGTAGCTGAGCCCGCCATGCTACCTAACCATGGAAACACCAAGGGACGGGGCCGAGCTGGAGTCCAGCCCGAAGTTGGACCCGAGGAAGTGCTGAGAAGAGAACCCAGCAGGGAAAGATCAAGGCAATGGCCGATTGTGGCTGGCCCCAGCATGCCCCAGGGAGACCAAAGGCAGCCGTTGGAGAATGTTAGGAGTGATAAACGATACCGTCCCTACAGGTCATCTGGACGGAATCAATCCCGCAGGGAAGAACCAAACTCATTTCTATCCGCTCGAAGTTCTTATGAAAGGATGGCGCAATTGTTTAGAGAGTGTGTCCAACGGGAACGAAGGGATCGAGGGATCGGTGCTAGGGTAACCAGCCCCTTAACCCGCAATATCGAAACTGCCATCACCCCCCGGGAATGGAAAATACCAACAATGGAACCTTACAAGGGAACCTCTGACCCCGTTGTACACTTGCAGAGATACACACAGCATATGCTAATGAGCGGAGCAACAGAGGGAGTGTTGTGTAAATGCTTTCCACTATTCTTGGAAGATCTAGCTACCTCCCGGTTCTGCCATCTGCCCCAAGGATCCATCAGCTCATGGGAAATGTTGAAAGAAAAGTTCATCAGCCAGTTCCGCATTCATGTGGAACAACCCAAGGACGCTTATTCCCTATCTAATATCAAACAGAAGCCTGGAGAGACAGTGCAACACTATTTAACCCGATTCAACGCCGCAGCGGCCGCAGTTCAAGACGCCGATGAGAAACTTATCCTAATGGCCCTCTACAGTGGTGTGCACCCGGATACTAAATTTGCTAGAAGACTAACCAAGGAAAAACCAGCTACTTTACCTGATTTCTTCCATGAAGCTGGAAAATATATGAGACTTGAAGACGCTGCCACTGAGAGGCAATTAGGGCAACAGACTAAGGCAGCTCCAGACAGGGTTCCCGCTGCAGCAAAGGATGTTCGAAGAAATGACTCTAGAGACAATGCTGGGGGCAAGAAGGGAGAAAAGCGCTTATATCGACCAGGACCAAGATTTTACTCTTACACTCCTTTTAATGAAACAATCGAAAACATCTTCCTAGCCACCCAAGACGAAGTTAGATACAAACGCCCCCCGCACAAGAAGGAATCGGATAACGCAATTAAGTCAGGAAAGTTCTGCCGTTTCCACGAATCTCATGGGCATGACACTAATGAATGTCATCATCTCTAGGACTTGGTTGAAGAACACATCCGAAGGAAGAGACTAGAGCGCTATGTGAAAGGTCAGAACAGGACTTCAACTCCTGTCAATGAGAACCCGGAGCTGCCCCTCCCGGAAGTAGGCGGAGGAAATCGCAACACCAGCGGCACCAGTCAGGAGAAGATAGTGGTCCTTACCATATCAGGAGGACCACACATCGCCGACGGAAGCTGGGCAGAGACGGAGAGATACGGTAAGTCGCTTAGAAACAACGAAGGCTACATGAATTCTGTTACAGAAGAACGCCACCCGAAACGGAAAGAGAATGATGACATCACATTCAGTAGGCATGATCTAGAGGGAAGGCAGTACCCTCACATGGATCCTATGGTCATCTCTGCCTGGTTCGGTCCAGCCAAAGTTTTTCGAATTCTAGTAGACACTGGAAGCTCAGTAAATATCTTATTCAAACATGCTTTCGACAAAATGAAGCTGTCAATGAAGGATGTATCTCCTTGCAGCAAACCGCTACATGGCTTCACTGGAGATGCGAAGATGCCCCTCGGGCAACTGGACCTCTTTGTCGAGATAGGAAGTCATCCCCGCTCCGTTGTGCGAAAACAAACACTTGTGCTAATAGAAAGCCACTCGGCCTACAACGCCTTTTTGGGGAGACCAGCCTTGTCTGACTTCCAAATTGTCCTAGCCACGTGGTGCCTGAAAATGAAATTCCCAACAGATAATGGAGTAGGGGAAATAGAGGGAGATCAAGACGCCGCTCGAGATTGCTATGTGACTGAACTTCGCAGTAACCGCAGGAAGGATAAAGGGAAGGATGCGGAGACTTCTCTCTGCAAGAAAAACTTGGAAGCATAGCAATTAAAGAAAGCCCCTCCTCTTCGATATACCAGCGATCCTTTCAACGAATTAGACCCCAGGGACAAAGAGGAGGAGGCCACCACCGAGCCTGCAGAGGCTATGGAATTTGTGTCTGTAGACAAACACGACCCAAGTAGACTGCTGAGAGTTGGGTCTCAGTTAAGAGCGGAGTTGAAGGATCAACTCGTCGATATTCTTCGCCACAACATGGATGAATTTGCATGGACGCACGCCGACATGACAGGAATCTCCCCAGACGTAGCATGCCACGTACTGAACATCGATCCCACTGAGGTACCGGTGAAGAAGAAAAAGTGGAGCATGGGGGTAGAACGATCAGCAGCCCTCGAGGAAGAAGTAAAGAACTTAATTGCCAATGACTTCATACGGGAAGCCATCTACCCAGAATGGATCGCCAACCCAGTACTGGTAAAGAAGGCAAACGGGAAGTGGCGAACATGCATCGACTTCTCCAACTTAAATGACGCTTGCTCGAAGGACTGCTTCCCACTCCCCCGAATCGATCAGCTCGTGGACAGCACAGCCGTACACGAACTCTTATCCTTTATGGACGCATACTCAGGATATAACCAGATCCCTATACATGCCCCCGATCAAGACCACACTAGTTTCATCACCGACTGGGGATTGTACTGCTACAAAGTAATGCCTTTTGGACTTAAAAACGCCGGAGCTACTTATCAGCGACTCATCAACAAGATGTTTGCGGAATTAATAGGACGAACTATGGAAGTTTATGTGGATGACATGCTGGTAAAATTGAGGAAAGCCAACGATCATATAAACCACCTGGACGAGATGTTTCAAGTACTTCGCCAATATGGAATGAAGTTGAATCCTCTAAAGTGCTCCTTCGGAGTTTCGTCGGGAAAGTTCTTGGGATTCATCGTCCATGCTAGAGGGATTGAAGCAAACCCCGAACAAGTCCGGACTCTGCAAGATATCAAGATACCATCCACTCGAAGAGAGATGCAAAGCCTAAACGGGAAGGTGGCTGCCCTAAGTAGGTTCATCTCTAAAGCAACCGACAAATGCATCCCTTTCTTCGAAGCTCTTAAGAAAGACAAAGGAAAGTTCGAATGGACTGACGAATGCTCGACAGCCTTCCTTAACCTAATCGAACACCTTCAGAGACCACCAGTACTCTCAACTCCAAAAGAAGGCGAAAAACTATACCTATACCTTGCTGTATCGTCCCATGCTTTAAGCGCCGCTCTGGTAAGAGAAGACAACCGCACGCAGCGGCCCGTATACTTTGTAAGCAAGAGATTTACAGGGGCAGAAGCCAAATACCCTAAACTTGAAAAGCTAGCATACTGTTTGCTAATCACGTCACGGAAACCGCGACACTATTTCCAATCTCATTCCATCAGAGTTTGAGCCGATCAACCGCTAAGGCAGGTACTCCATCGCCCCGACACTTCTGGGCGACTACTTAAATGGTGCATTGAACTGAGTCGGTATGATATCACCTACCATCCTCGCACCGCCATCAGGGGACAAGCCTTGGCCGATTTCATTGTCGAATTCACTACCAACGAAGGTAAAGATCGATCTGAAATAACAAAGGATATCAAGTGGAATCTCTTTGTAGATGGAGCGTCAAACGAACAAGGCTCGGGGGCAGGTATTGTGATGGTTACCCCCAGGGGAAGGAAGCTGCACTATGCCCTAAGATTGGAATTCGCTGCCACCAACAACGACGCAGAATACGAAGCAGTGATAGCCGGATTAGAACTTGCCCTAGAGATTGGAGTCGGTTCTTTATGTCTCCATAGTGATTCTCAACTTATTGTAAATCAAATACTGGGAGAATTCCAAACTCGAGGAGAACGACTCACAGCATATCTAAAGAAGACCAAGCTGCTGCTCAATCAATTGGATCACTATTTAATTAGACACATTCCTCGAGGAGAGAATCAGGAGGCCGACGAACTGGCAAAGCATGCTAGCATGAAGGACGGCACCACTTCCGGAACGATAACCATCTCAAAGCAACTAGCCCCGAGTTTCGAGCCAATGAATCTGATAGCTGCAATCGAAGAGGAAACTTGGATGACTCCCATCCGGAAGTACTTGCAAAGTGGCACACTACCCGACGGGCGTAACGAAGTTAAGAAAATCTTGAGGAAAGCTTCCCGCTACACAATACAAGAAGGCATCCTCTATCGTCGCGGCTTCTCTAACCCCTTATTAAGATGTGTCGCCGGAAGGGAAGCCAAGGAAATCTTATCCCACATCCATTAAGGAAGTTGCGGAGACCACACTGGAGGGCAGACTCTGGCAAAGAAGATACTCCGATACGGATATTTCTGGCCCACCTTAAACAAAGACGCCTTGGACTTCGTCAAAAAATGCGACAGATGTTAGAAATTTGCTAAAATCCCTCGACTACCAACCAATGAGATTACTCAGATGGCCAGTCCTTGGCCCTTTGCGGTATGGGGAATTGACCTGATTGGCGAACTGCCGATGGGCCGAGGCGGAGCCAAATATGCTATAGTGGTAGTCGACTATTTCACCAAATGGGTGGAAGCAGAACCTTTAAATAAAATATCTTCGGCAAAAGTTATTAACTTCTTGATCGAAAATGTTTTATGCAGGTATGGGGCTCCACTCAAAATCATATCAGACAATGGACTTCAATTTGACAGCGAGGAATTCACCGACTGGTGCCGAGAGCACAGAATTCACAAAAGTTTCTCATCTGTAGCTTATCCCCAGGCAAACGGACAAGTCGAAGCTGTCAACAAAATTCTCAAAACTCTAATCAAGAAGAAACTTGAAAAGTCAAAAGGCGCTTGGGTGGACGAACTTCCTACGGCACTTTGGGCCTACCGCACATCTTACAGAACATCAACAGGACATACTCCTTTCTCTTTGGCATACGGATCGGAGGCCATGCTCCCAGTTGAAGCTGTAGTGCCCTCCCACCGTAGGATCCACTACAACCCAGAAGAGAATGAAGAACTCCTACACATGTCTTTGGACCTAATCGAAGAAAGAAGAAATGTTGCAGCACTTAAAGCGGTAGCTCACAAGCAAAAAGTGGCAGCACGATACAACTCCAAAGTCAAGCACCGCAGCTTACAAGAGGGAGACCTTGTTCTCAAATGGATCTTCCCGCGCCCCGGGGCGCTAGATCCTATCTGGGACGGACCCTATGTAATTCATAAATATCTCCACAACGGAGCTTATATTTTGTCAACAGTGGACGGAGAGGTGTTCCAGAGGGCATGGAACATCCAACACCTTCGTCGATACTTTTCTTAACTTGTACTGCCCATATGAAGTGAATTAACAAAGAGAATCAGTGAACGTAGGCATTTTCATGCCGAACCACTTTAAAAATCTTGTCTCTTTTTAACTTGTTCCTTTATACCTTGGCTGCTTGTTAAGCTTTATCCTTTTCTGTTGAAAAAAATCCTGTATAACGGCATTTCCACTGTGGACACTTCACGGCACAACCTCACCTGGACAAGACCAAACAGGTACTATGTGAATCTATGCCCTCGTCAATGAGACACTTTTGCTCCAGCATCCCTCTGCTGCAGGTTAACTCATTGCTCGCGACGGCCCTCAAAGCCAACTGTAATGAGCCGATCATAAGCCACCGAGAAGGCCGACTATAGCCGAGGCAGCTCATTACAGCGTTCGGCTCGTTGGCGACTGTGAACCGACTATAAGCCCCAACATAAGGTGTGGCCAGCCAGAGGCAGTTCACAGTTGACGATCGGCACCCACGCTAGCCGGCCACAGTAAATCGAATTTTACCCACGATTACGGTCCATAATGGCCCGGGTAATTACTGTGCGCGATCTCGGCTCCGATATGTCTTAAGTGCGGCTGTGGTAAAAAAGAAAACTCGCCGCGGAGGCATAAGATGGGTGACAAATGTCTCCAAGACCCACAGCTAGGGAAAGTGACTTCAAAACCCGTTTGCCACGAACTTAAGCATATCGACGGCCTTCCGTGATTGGAAGTTTTACTATTTTCTTATATTTCCATTTTATTTATAAAAAAAATTTCCTCCTATCCTCTATAACGATCACTAAAGTACAAGACACAAAATGGGAGACACTCGCTAGTGGAAATGAGAACTCACAACTGGATAACAGGTCACTCAGCTGCATTCCATCCTCACTCACACAAGACATTCAAAGCTACCATCTACAACTAAAACATGAAGGGCGGTACTTCCTTTTCTTGTACATAAACATGTAGCTATAGCCTATTCACACATCACACTAACATTGCAAGACATGAAATTACATTTTAAGCAAGAGCTTAGCATCAAACACGATTAAAGCACATGCATATACACAGCTGTATTTCTTATGCAACACATCAAAATAACGATAGCGTTCAAATATGACAGAATCAGCTTATGTTATAAAATTATATAAGAATAAAATCATTCGCTACAATGACATAATTACATAATTACAGCCTGAAAGTACATTAATGTTTTGGACTAGTATATTCAGGAATGCCAAGTAAACCAAAAAAGTAGTCAGCTGCAGCAGGTCTCCGCCTCTATCCTGCTAGCCCTCCAGGACCTACTTGACCGCTAGATCAGAGCTCCCAACGTGCTGGCCAGAGGTCCCACCTGTCCGATTCAGGAGAAGAATCCATCAGATAAATGATACGCAGTCGAGTTAAGAAAAGATTGAGAGGGAAGACTTACCAGCATCTGCTCCCTGATCATCATCCCCCAACTGCACACCCACTTCCTCGACGGTAAGCAGCCGCATGCCCTCCTTCACTGCCACTTTCTCCTCCTCGGTAAACTGGGCCGTGACCACATCCATTCTGAAAGCTACACCACCCTCCTTATCCGCCTCAGCCTTGGCCTCCTCCAAAGCCCGAAGATATATCCTAGCCATGACCCGAGGATAATCGTCCATCCAGTACAGGTTGCCCTGCTTCCAAGTACGGAAGTACATGTCCTGCAGCATATCATCCATCATCCCCTCGTTCTCCTCAAACTCCCTCATCCGGGCCTCAGAAGCCAACAGCCTTGCAATGGCAGCATCTCCCTCCAATTGGTATCTCGAGCAGTCAGCCTGAAGGGATTTCCGCATCGCCTCCATCTCCTTCTTCAGCTTAGCTTGAGCAAGCTCTGCGGCCTCAAGCTTCCAAGATAACTCCTCTATCTGCTCAAGATCCGCTCTCCGAACCTCATCCACAGTGGCAATGGCCGTA
Source organism: Allium cepa (assembly GCA_030765085.1). Classification (NCBI taxonomy): domain Eukaryota; kingdom Viridiplantae; phylum Streptophyta; class Magnoliopsida; order Asparagales; family Amaryllidaceae; genus Allium; species Allium cepa. The sequence goes on from CM060944.1 coordinate 462,341,903, forward strand.
ATGATTCGTTCCTTGCAGGTGGCCTCCATTTTTCGTAGCTCGGCTCTACTAGCCTCCTCCATAGTTTTCTTTAGCCGTCTGGAGGCCGCCTCATGCTGGGAGATCTGAATGGCCTGATCGGCAAGCTGTTTGGCCTGATCGGAAACCATTAGCCGCAGCCGGATATTAGCACTTCCGATTTCCTCTCCAGCCTTGACCAGTCGGGCGAGATGCTCCATTAACTTCTTGGTCTTTTCAGCCACCCGATCGATGTTTGCTTGGCTTCATCCCCCATAGTCACAATCTGAGTAGTCAACAAGTCGAGGTCCAAAGCCTTAGCCTCATCAAGTACCCTTACCATAGGATTGTGGGGTAGGAGGTGCTCACCGGTAACCTCATCAAAGGGAATATAATGAGAACTCGGGTCTAGATCTGGATGACCCGCAAATGGGTTACGAACCAAGCCAGGACGATCAACATGAGTAACGGAAGGATTCTCTGATGGATGCGGAGAAGGTATGGACTCGGTATCCTCCCCCGTGATGTCATGAATAGGCTGGGTTGGGGGCTGAGGTCCAAGTGAAGGTTCGAACATGGAACGCCTCCTCTTTCTCTTTTGAATATCCTCTTCGATGACTCCGAGAAGAGGACGGTAGCTGACTACGCCCCCGGAACGGTCAGTCGAGGGCTTCGGTTTAGCAGAAGCTTTGAAGAGTTTGAATTGCTCGAGGCGGTGCCGAATGTCTGATGTCTTGGCCACCTTATCCGTTCCTGAAATAAAAACCAAGTGTTACAAGCATGTATGAACTATAATCCAAGAAACATGTGAAGTTAAAAGAGGAGTCAAGAATTCACCTTGAACCGCCGGAGCTGAAATACTCTCAGAAGATGGACTGGCACCAGTCCCGGCCTTACCAGATTTCTTCAAAGCCGACCCTTCCTCCAACCCCTCGAAGGCTTGGCGGAAAGCATCATCCGTCCACTCTTGAATCTCACCCGCTTGCCCAGAGGTCAAGGCACCAACGCCACTACCACCCTGACCTTTGCCACCGTTACCACCATCACCTTCTCCATCGCCTCCGCTCTCCTCCTCGCCTCTTTCCTCCTCTCTACTTTCCTCCTCCGGAACATCTGGGCATGTGCTGGGAGAGGGTCCATCAGATTTCTTGAGCTTCTTCCCCCCGACGACTGGAGGTATCGAGAAGGGTCTCCTCTTGCTACTCTTTGTCGTGGCCCCTCCTTTGGCTTTGGCAGCTCTTTCCTCAGCCGTATCCCTCTGCTTGACCACAGACTGATGTGATAGAATCAGGTTGTGTCCAGGAGAGTGGCATTCCTGATTAGGTAAGAAGCTGACCTATCCCTTCCCGAAATGGCCTCTATCTCCGCGGCCATCTGAACCAGATGATCATTCTCCACGACCGCAAAGCCACCTGTCGCTAGCAAGAGGTAAAAGCACATAAGGAGAAGCACCTCGGTCAGAACGGAAATTATAAATAAGCTTCAACTTACAGCCAGAGGTGAAGCGGTGGATCGAAATGGTGCCATCCCGGACGAAGAACCATTCCTTCTTAAACATGGTGAACTTTGAATACAAGTCCAAGACCGGCTTGAAGGACACGGCCGATGCCAAGCTGATGTATGGAGACCCCTTCTTGTAACCTCTCAAGTTGTATAAATACCGAATCTCGCGGTTAGAAGGGGGCGCCCGTGCTTTCTCTGAAAAATCACGAATAGGCACACCAAGATAGCGTAGGAGTTGGGCTGGAGCTGGAAAGGGGCCACCTTCAAATAGGTGACGAAGCTGACTATCCAAGCATTGCTTGGAGGAATGGCCCCACACATACAGTGGTACCTACTATAAGCAAAGTATCCTTCAGGGGGATTATATGGCATGACCCCCTCCTCTGGCAACAGCATGCGTGCTCTGTCAATCCCAAAGGAGCGGGAGATAACATCAAGCTGCTCCTTTCTGAGAGAGCTCGGAAAGCAATCAGGAGGAGAGTTCAGAAGCTCTTGGGGACCATACCCATCTACTAGCGATCTCGGGGTGGGTCCACGACGTTCCGGTCCTGGCTGGGCTGGGGGCACAACGGGGGACTCTCGTCTATCCGTAGATTTTCTCTTTTCTGATCGAGTTTCCACTTTACGAGACATTTATCTGCAACACAAGAAAGCACGTTGTTAAAAGTGGAGATATAAAAAGCAAGTACGTACAGTCTAGAGTTTCATTCGTAGGTCGAAACATGAAAAGCTAGAGATTCATTCAGCATTCAGGGTCCCAGAGTTCATCCAATAGTTCAAAGCCAAGGTGTCATTCGGTACTCATGCTCTCGGATCCCATTCGGTAGTTTAAATCATAAAAGTTCATTCAGCGGGGCTAAACCTCACCTTGGTTCAGAAGGCGAGACTGGTTCGGCACATGGTTGATTCGGCTATCACAAACAGTCAAGTCTGGATCGGCACTTGGTTGATTCGGCTATCACAAACGATGGAAGAAGAACAGGGACACGAAGCCCATACTTATAGGCAAAAATAAATGACCTGACCAATCGGTTTGGCACACAGGACCGAATGAAGATGTCCAAGCCAAAACAAAGCACGCCATATGCATGCACATGCCTTACTTTGGGGGGCAAGTGTTGGGTGTAATTTGACCGGCCCAACATCGCCAAACTGACTCCCTTCCTATGCATAACCGAACCAACCCACTCTCCATCTCCCTGCCGAACCAACTCCATCTCCATGCACTACCGGTCCACTCACCACCGAACCATCCACCTCCGAACCAAGACACCACCTCACCTCTAGGGCCGGAACCACTCATCACCGGTCCAAGCTATGCCTACACCACCGGACCAACACACATGTCATTCACTACCGAACCAGAAGCAAGGGAGGACACGACCGGACTAACCTTGCCAGGCCAGATTGCTTCAGCCCAGGCCCACCAGCAGCTATATACATCCAGGACCCCTACCCTCAGCCTCACTCTATAAATAGACGGGCAGGGGTACAACAATGAGAGACAAGTTTGAGAGCTCAAGCACGGATAGAACTTTCAAACAACTTTCAATTACTTGTAATCAAAGCTTCGTACTTGTAATCTGAATATAAAAGGAGAATAACATATAAAGTGGACGTAGGCACGTTCTGGCCGAACCACTATAAATCTGCGTGTCTTTTACAGTTTAGTCCCTTCTTTTTATATATTTGCATAAATCACCTAAATCACTAAGAACAACTTAAAATCGACTAAATCATACGACTTGGAGGTGTTTGCCCATTTTTTGTTCAAACAAAAACTCAATCTAATTTAATTTAAACATTTAATTTTTCTAATCGATTTTAAAATCATATATTTATTTATGAAACAGTTTTAAAAAACTCAATACTAATAAAAATCAAAATTTCCAATTTATAATGTATATATTAGAATTTTAAAACATGGTTCATTCATTAAATTTAAACCAAATCATTTATTCAATAACTTTGAAAAACTTAAATATTAAATAAAACAAATCTTCCAAATTACTACCAATATTAAAACTAGAAAATATGTTTTACTTATTAAAATTAAAACAATACTAATCTATTTAAAATATAAACCATATATTTATATTATAAATAGAAATCAATTTATTATTTTAAAAAGATAAAATAACCAATTTAAATAATTATTGAAGAAGATTATTAAATCTATTTGAATAATTATTAACAGATTATCAATATCAATTTAATTTTAAATACAGATTATTAAATTGATATTGTTAAAAATTCCGGGATATTACAATCCTTCCCCCTTAAAATAATTTCTTCCTCGAAATTTAAAACAAAGGTAATTTAATAATCTTATTAAATTTTAAATTTTAAACACAAGCATATATCAAACTTATGCTAACAACCAAAAACAAGCAATCAAACAAATCTAATTATCCAGACAAATTCTGGATAGAATTTTATCGAATTCCCCAGGTGTGTATATATATATATATACGGAGATACTCGCTCCAGAGAATCTAAACAATCAATACTATGAAGGTACAAAACTCCTATACAACTATATCTACAACACTAGACAAGATATCAGACTACAAACGAGTCTGACTCAACAACCAAAACTCCAGAACTGTTGGTTCCACAACCAGAGATAGATCATACATGTACTCCCTCAGAGATACGTGAAACTCATCGAATCCCAGTTATCCAAACTGGCAATTCAATCCTGTAGATCAATTACTTATCTCCTAGATACAAAAAAGATCCAAAACACTTCAGAGCTAGCTTCTTAGACTTACCCAATTTATAGCTCACATTTGATCGAAGAAAACTTATCCAAAATTAAATCTCCGACTTCAGAGTCCAAATTCCTTCGTCTCAAATCCACCAAACTCTTCGGACGATCCTGGGCTGTCTATAAACTTACTGATCAGCTCAACCTTTGCTGATGCTTCTAGAAACAGACTAGACCAATCAACACAACAAAATGATCTCCTCTAGAACAACCAAAATCAAGATCTCAAACTCAACTCCTCAACATCAGAAGAAGACAACTCACTTCTCCTGTCCGGGAAAAGAAAAGCAGATACACTTTCAAACTGCTTCCGCTGCTCAACTCTGATCTGAAATAGAAGAAAATGCTGAAGAAGAACGCAAGCACAAATGGGACAACACACCCCAGAGATATGATTCAGCAAATCCATAAGAAACTTTCAGAAGTTCCTCCAAAACTCTGAACTGCTACACCAACTCAACTCTTTGAAACCATTCTTCTATAAAGTTGAACCACCGGTACCACTCCTGGAATCCTAGTCGATAAGAAAGATCAATCTCCAGATGCGAACCAAACTCTGACTTCCTGAAGACATCCAGAAAAACTCAGATAACCCAAGGGAACACTCAAACAATTGCAAGTCACTTTTGCGATCAACCCAAACCAAATCCAAGAAAAACTATTCTCCCTTAACCAAATAGAACAGCTTACACTTGACTGGCCAACCTATCAAAGAAACGGGTTCACTTAACTGCTTATGAACTCCTCTTCAGAAAAACTGCTAAGCTAGAAGATCTCTTGCCAACAAACAACAATCCGAGCTGCACTGCTGCTACAGATGCTAAAGATTCCAAATCAAAGCTCTTCGAGAAACTCGGACTTCAAAGCAAACAGAAACACCAACTGAACACAGCCACAACACTGAAGCAGACTCACCTCCTTAACTTGTTCCAAAGAAAACCATTTTGGGAACATCCATAGTCACTGCATCTCATCACGCAGCTACTACTTCCTGAGGTATTCAAAATACCATCACTCGCTTCTGCCAACCAACAGATCCAAACTCTCCTCATCCAACTTCAGAAATGAACTCCGAACCTTTACAGGTTTCCTTCAAAGATTAATGAAGTTCTTCATCACTACAGAACTCACTCGAGACGGTATTAGGTCTACAGTCTCGACAAATGCACTTCCAACCTCAAACATTCAAACTCCAACCAATGGTAGTCGTTTCACACACACTATTACCCCATCTACCTTTATAACTTATATTGGAAAACCTAACCAGGTAACCCAACAGATAGGTAGAGATAAATATATATATATATATATATATATATATATATATATCAAAAATTACAAATACGCTCTCTCAAGAAAGACACTACTACAGAGCCTAGGTATTCACTCAACCTAATGCTCTGATACTAACTGAAACGACCCGACTTTCTTACCACATAAAATCGCATCATTTTTAAGAAAGAAAGGGATAGAAAAGAGAATAGAAAGAAGAGAAGAAAGAAACAACATCGGAATCTAACAGCGGAACAAATAAATTATATTAATAACATAAACATTACATAATTTACAACCATTATCAGAGTTACACAGATATACAACACATACTAGACAGTTATAAACTTTTGTCTAGTTATACAACTCAAAACAGTACAAGAAACAACTCAGAGAAGACTACACGGCGGAATACTAGATATATATCTACACGCAGAAGCCTCCTGCTCCTTTTGCTCCTCCACAATTTCGTCAAAGCTAACCTGAATCCTAACCCGAATCCCTTGGCTACTCATAAAAATTTGAGTACCCAAGAGTTTGTGAAAAACAAAAATAAACTCCGGGTCAGACATGGGTCTGGTGTGAGTAACAGGTTAAAGTTGCTTAACTTTGAAAAACCTTTTGAAAAGAAAGGTATCACGTAAGACTTCCCACACATAAACATGGAAAAGTTTTTACCTTACGCTAACCAAAACATTTGATAGGAAATCCGGTGATATTATAATAGGTCTATGGTTTTCAAGTAAATAAGAAATAGCTGAAAGTGTTACATGATTAAATTCTAGCTACTAGCCACAAAAGTGGGTAATACAATCAAAACCGTTGGCACTTATTGGATTTTGGATTCCATACAATGGCAGGGCTACTGGGGTACCGCCCATCACAGTACGTGGCCTAGATCAACGTACCGAGGAGTACGCCCGCTCCCCTGCAACACAAAGCCGGACCCATTCCTTACTGAACATTTCCGAACAAGACAACCCCGTGGTTGTAGCTAGCAACCACCCACATAGCCGAATATAAAGGGACTTCTAGACATGGGTAAATCTTGCTCTCCAGTGGGTGCGACCCACGAAGCCTTGCTGCACCTCCCCTGTTTTAGCCATTCCCGGTTGATGAGGCTTGAGGCTACGTTTACCTTTATAGGACACATCACTTAGAATGCTCATCGTCCACCTGACGATGTTCTGAAAGCATTCAATCCATACAAATTCGTTCCGGGTTTGAACGAAACAGAAGGCATTATCTCGTTACACTCATATTGGAATCACCCTCAGAGTTAACGACAATAACCCTTGCACTCTGAACCACCCTCTTGAATCTATAAGAATTATTCCGTCAAACTCATTACGGAATCACCCACAGAGTTATACTGACGTATAGTCCTTATACCTCGAGTCTTCACAAAGCTCCACTTTGATTCACGACCTAACGTTAATTTAGAATCGATGTCGTTTTCGGATATCCAAATATGGAAACCCGATCCCGGTCTCACCGAATTCCAAAGCATGTCTTTTAGGTCAAAGTTGTTTTAAGTTTTTAAAACAATTCAATACAGTATCTATATACACACAGATAGATAACTCACAATCACAATTGATAATTAACATTATCAAATAACAGGTAATCCACATTATCAATTTCAAAATAGATAATCCATATATCAACATCCCAATTGATAATCTAAGTTGTCATCACAATGCAAACCAAGCATTCATATAACAACCATACTTATCTCATTACTGAGATCACAAAGCATCCAAGACAATCAATAACATCCATTCATACATAAACAAATGATTTACTCATCACAATATAATTAATTTAAAATGAATTAAATTAACTATCTCTATTACTAATTAATTTAAAATGAATTAAATTAATTACCCCATCTTTAATTAATTTATTAAATTAATTACTTCATCAATATAAATCTTGCTTACTTAATCATTTAATTGATTACAATCAATTAATCATTCATTATTAATTCCTTAATTAATCACCCTTGATTAATTACCCTTAATTACACTCATGTAATTATCCTCAATTAATTTCACAAAATTAATTATTCTCAACTAAACAGTAATTAACCTTTAATTACTTCAATTAATTAATTAACTATAATTAATTACCCTAATCCTTAATTAATAAATTAATTAACTTCCTTTAATTATTTATCATTGATTAATTAATCATAATTAATCAACTTTAATTACATCATTAATTATAATAATTAATGATCCTCTTTTATTAATTACCTTAAGTAATTAACTTATAATTATTAATCATCATCACAGATTAATTACATTTAGTAATTATCTAGCTTAATTACTATATTAAACAAATTAATTATCCTTTAATTTATTACTTAATTAATCCCTTGATTAATTATTAAGTAATTTAAATCCAAATTACTTCATTCTTAACATCTTCATTTAATTACATTCTGTAATTATTAATCAATTACTTAACTAAGTAAATTCCAAAATCATTAATTACACACAGTGATTATCTTTAAAAATCCAAGTGTTTAAAATTAATTAAAATAAATTAATTAAAATAAACAATCATATTTAACTAAATTAATTACATTAAGTAATTAATTTCTTAATTACTTTACTAAGTAATTATACTCAAACCATTCATAATTGATTATTATTAAATTAATTAATCTAATTAATTATAAAAATTAACCATATTAATTAATTGTTAAATAATCCTGGTTAATGACCTTCATTAACCATTCTCTAATTATTTCATTAACTTAAATTAAATTACAATTTAAATTATCTTTAATCATTCATTGGTAAAAGTTAATTATTAAATTAATTAACCTTGATTTAAAACTTAATTACATAGTTAATAATATTCATTCATCATTAATTAATAATCTAGTTAATGATCTTAATTATATATTGATTAATCCTTAATCCATTATTAATCCCAAATTCAATTAATTAATTAAATTAATTTGTAACGACCAAACTTCCAGTCTCCAGGAAGTCGCATCGCTAAGAAGAAAGAAAGGGATAGAAAAGAGAAAAGAAAGGAAAGAAAGAACAGACAACATCAAAAACTCACAGCGGAATCGAATAAATTATAATATATCACATAATACTTTACATAGTATCATATACATCAGAGTAATACAGCTAATACAACACAAACTAAACAGTTATAATCATCTGTCTAGCTATTACAATTCAAGTATATCAGAGAAAACAGATACAACTCAAACACAGCGGAACCACTACATATATCTACACGCTGAAGCCTCCTGCTCCATTATCACCTCCAGAAACTCGTCAAAGCAATACTGAATCACTTGACTACTCATACATAATATGAGTACCCAAGAGTTTAATAAAACAGAAAATAAACACTCAAGTCAGACAGGGGTCTGGTGTGAGTAAACGGGGATAAAAGTTGCTTAACTTTAGAAAATCCTTTTAAAACAAAAGGTATCACGTAAGACTTCCCACACATAAACATGGAAAAGTTTTTACCTTACGCTAACCAAAACATTTGATAGGAAATCTAGTGATATTATAATAGTGTCTAGGGTTTTCAAAATAAAATACAGAAATAGATGGAATGCTTACATCTCACGCTCCAACATAGTTGGGCACAATCAAAACCGTACAGGCACTTATTGGATTATGGATTCCATCAATGGCAGGGCTACAGGGGTACCGCCCGTCACAGTACGTGGCCTAGATCACCGTACCGTGGAGTACTCCCACTCCCCTGCAACACAAAGCCGGACCCATTCCTTACTAAACAGTTCCGAACAAGACCACCCCGCAGATTGGTCGTCACCAACTGCCACACAACCGAATATAAAGGGACCTCTAGACAGGGATAAATCTTGCTCTCCAGTGGGGGCTACCCACGAAGCTTTGCTGCACCTCCCCTGTTTTAGCCATTCCCGGTTGATGAGGCTTGAGGTTGCGATTACCTTTATAGGACATATCAATCTTAGAATGCTCATCGTCCACCTGACGATGTTCTGAAAGCATTCAATCCATACAAGTTCGTTCCGGGTTCGAACGAAACCGAAGGCATTATCTCGTTATACTCGTATTGGAATCACCCTCATAGTTAACGACGATAACCCTTGCACTCTAAATCTCCATCTCGAATCTATAAGTACTATTCCGTCAAACCCATTACGGAATCACCCATAGAGTTATACTGACGTATAGCCCTTACACCTCGAGTCTTCACTTGCTCCACTTGGATTAACGACCTAACGTTTAATTGGAATCGATGTGGTTTTCGGATATCCAAATATGGAAACCCGATCCCGGTCTCATCGAAACCAAACGCCATCTTAATGTCTAAGTTGTACTTAAGGGTTTAAACAATTAACTCATTTCATTATTATCTAATTCACATAGATAAATAAGCTACACATCACAATAGATAATCACATTCATATCATAAACAGATAATCTGTATTATTATCACAACAGATAATCATCACAACCAAATAATGCATCACAAACCATCATACTTAAACCAAACATTCATATCATATAGATACGACTCATCTCATTACTGAGATCACAACCATTCAATCAATAACATCCACAAGCAATGATTTATTAACCAACAATTATAATTAATTTAAAATGAACTAAATTAATTACAACCATCTCTAATTAATTTAAAATAAGTTAAATTAATTACTATATTTAAATCGTGCTTAACATCCATTAATTAATTAACCCAGTTAATTAATCATTCACTAAGTATTTAACTTGATTAAACAACTTTGATTAATCATTCACTAATTACAATAAGTAATTAGTCCTTAATAAATTTTATAAATTAATTAACCTTAATCATAAGTAATTAACTTTTAATTACTTTATTTATTAATTAATTACAATTAATTATATTTATCCTTAATTAATTACAATTAATTAATCACTTGATTTAATTATAACTTAATCAAACAATCCTTAATTACATCATTAATTATAATAATTAATGATCTCTAATATTTAAATAAATTACTTAATTAAAATTAATTACATTTAGTAATTAAATCTAATTATTAATCACCTTGATTAATAATTCAATTTTGTAATTGACTATCTTTAATTACTTAATTATAAATTAATTAACAAATCATTAATCATTAATTAATTCCTTAATTAATTACAAAAGTAATTATCTAAATTACTAATTACATTCCAGTAAATATCAGTATTACTTCTCTAAGTAATCCTGCTCCACTAATTACATTAAGTAATTATATTCTTAAAATCATCAAATGATTTATTTAAATTAATTAAACTAAATTAATTAACTTAATTAGATCACATATCAAAATTAATAAGTAATTAATTCCTTAATTACTTTAACAATTAATTATACTTAAAAAATTACAATTAATAATATTCAATTAATTAATCTAGTTAATTATCAAAATTAATTACATTAATTAATTACTAAATTATCCTTAGATAATTATCACCATTTATTAATTAACAACATTTCAATAATTACATACTTAAGAAAAATTATCTTAGATTAATTATCAATAAATCATTTCTAATTAAAAATTATTCTAGACCATTATTTAAAATCAAATAATTATGTAAATCCTTAATTATCTTAAATATTTTCAAAATAACTAAATCACTTATCAAATGACTCATTTATATTCAAAATGTATTAAAACATTACATTTCTAAATTTAAATTCAAGTTCCATTTAAAAAAATTAATATTTAAAATGTTTAACTATTTAAACATTAATCTAAATTTAAAATAATTATAAACCTTAAAATAAAATGAATGTTAAAGAACATTCACTACCTAAAAAGAAAAATTTAAAATAAATTACTTGATTAAAATAAATTAAACTTTGAAAATAGCTTGATTATTTTCAACTTCCAAATTAAAATTAACACTTCATATTTTAATTCAATACTAAAGGAACTAAATTATTTCAAGTTTTTAAATCTTATTTGAAATCAAATTCCATTTTCAAATTTACTTTAAAACATCTAAATCTGTTCATTCTTATTTTCTATTTACAAACTGTTTTGAACCCTAAACTGATTTCTAAAGGAACTTTTGAACAATTTTTAATCTTGAATTCAAAAACAAATTTAAGTTTTGCTTAAACATTTAAATCTGTTCATACTTTTAAAACTTACAAAAAACTATTTTAATCTAATTCTGGTTTTAAAAAAAACTGAAACTGTTTTAAATATTGATTTAAAACCAAATTTAAATCTTATTTAAATTTAAGATTTTCATTTTTAAAAACTTTGAATTTCAAACTTTATTTGAATTCAGATCCAACTTGTACTTGAATCAAGTTTTCAACTTAAAAATATGAATTCATTCAAAAATCAATAAAACTGCAAAACTCTCTGGATTAAAACCTAAAACTGTTTTTAAATCTTGATTTAAAACAGAATTTAAAACTTGTTTAAATCTAAAAATTTCATTTTTAAAAACTTTGAATTTCAAACTTTATTTGACTTCAGTTTTCAACTTCCACCTAAAATCAAATTTCCACACTAAAATTTAAATTTCATTCAAAATTTTAGAAACTGCAAACCAACTCTCAGGTTTAAACCTGTAGCCATATACCCGAGACACCCATTATTTACTTCGAGTTTCCAGACCATCTACTCCGAGTCAAAATCAAAAATACCCGAGCAACCCGCGAGTCAAAATACCCTGCACATCAGAAGTTCACCAGAACTTGAGAAACCACTGCAAACCTGTCAACAGTCCATTAGCTCGCCTCTGACCATCCTCATCGCTACAACTCCGGATAACGATCCATCTACGACCCCTCTTTCCATCTCTCAAATCCCACTCCTACTCGATGCAGCAGAAAGCATGTGCATAGATAAGGAACTGCAACACTGCACTAGGTTTTGAAAACCTGGACACACTCAATATCACCTCACCTCTCTCTCTGATCATCTATCACCAAAATTCCCTTCATTCTTACATCAATAATTCACCTACAGGAAGTATCTCAACCCCCAAATTTCACTAGCTTAACAGATACTATCAAAAATTCCTATTTCTGTTCAAACAGAAATGCCCTTTTCCCAATAGTTTATTTAAAACTGTAATCTTTGTTTAAAAATTCATGTTTTTAAAATTAAATTTAGGTGACAAAACTGTTTTATTGATTTAAGCTGTTGGTATTTGTTTTTATTTCAATTGTGATTGGTTTTATTTGAAATACTTACTGTTATATTTGTTCAGAGGTAACAGAATTTTTTTTTATACAACTAAATCATGATTTAAGAACGTAATTTTGATTTATAAACAAAATTAACAAACCTGAATTTATGCTAAACAACCAAATTTTGTTTACATATCAATTCTAACAGGGAATCAAGTCCAGAGATAAGGGTTTTCTAATAACAATCTTAGTTTTAAAAACAACAGGTGTGCAAATTCCCAAGCAACAGCAACATATAAACACATTCATATATGTTTACACAGAACAGTTATCAACATACAATCATCACATCATATTCTTTCTGCTGATTCATATGCACAGATATCATAGGTTTTTACATGGTTAAGTTACTCATTTCATTTTTATTTCTTAAAACAGAAAACAAAGAAATTTTATCTATAACAGATTTTGATTTTTTTTTTATAAATTAGGATCTGAGTTCTGTAGATCATGTTTAGCTTTAGTTTATAAAGAAAAACTGTTTTTAAAACAGAGAAGCTTACCCACATTTTATGAAGATGCAGAGAAAAATCTTAGCTGCGGATTTAAATTTCCAGGACCCACTTGAAACTGCATGATGAAATTGAAGTTGCTTTTCCTGTTGATGTATGCATGCAGACTCCAAAACTTCATATGCTCAGATTTTATATTGAAATTGAGCTTCCGGTTTGATGTTGAAAAATGGTATGCAGATCCATTTCAAATGCACAGATTTGAAGTTGTTTGTTTTGCAGATTTTGATTTGTTTTTGTTTGAGGTTTTTGATTTACTGAAATATGATTTCAGGTTTTCAATTTGAAGAAAATGTGTTTTTAACAAAATGCTTTAGCTATGTTTTATTGTTAATATAATTAAAAATCAAAAATAAATTAACTAGCCACTTGTTGTATTATTATGCTAAATGTTTTACAAGTGTTCACTTTATGTTTTAAGATTTAACACATGTTCATTTCAATATTTAAAAGAGAATTCTAAATTTATAAAGGTATCTGAATTTATCTTAAACCATTTCTAATTTATTTCTAGCATGTTTCAAATGTTTAATTAACATTAGTCTTTAATTAAATACATATAAACTTCTTTGTAAAACTATACACTTACATTTAAATGCTTGTTTAATTATTTTTAAAAATAATATTCTTTAAATTTCAAAAGAAAAGATTTTTAAAAGAAGAAAGATGTTGAGTTTATCTTATTCAAGAGTTTTAAATCAAATGTTATACTTAAACAAGAATGAATTAAATATTATTTCAAACAGAAAAAAAAATTAGAATAAAACAAAACAAAATAACTTTTATTATAAAATAAAATCTAAACTATATTTATTCTTATAAACAAATAAATACTTACTTACATTTCTATGAAAATTATAAGATAGATCTTTAAAACAAACCTTTAAAAAGTTTACAATACTAATTTAAATTAATTTAAGTCAATTTACAATTTATACATTTATATAATAATTAGAAAATATTCTTTATTTAACATAAATTAAAATTAAAACCAAATCTTCTATTTACAATGTATAAACATTTATACATTATAAATAAAATATCAGCTTAGAAAAATAATTTATTACTTAAATATTTTTAACATTGAAAAGAATATCATTAAACAAACTAAATAATTATATATTTTCAAAAGAGAATTTCTGTTTGAATTAGATTATTAAATCAACATTTCACATTTTTAAAATAATTATTAAAGAAATTATTAAATAATTATTGCCTAAATTTCCGGGACATCACATTCCTTCCCCCTTAAAAGAATTTCGTCCCCGAAATTTAAAAGCAAAGGTAATTTAATAATCGCATACAGATTTTAAAATTTAAAAGAGCAATATAGCAACCAATTCAAACAAACAATTCTATCTATCCAGACAAAATTCTGGATAGAATTCCCTAGAGTTTCCCAGGTATAAACACCGGGACACTTGCCTTACAGAGTCTAAACTAGCTACACCACTCAGATCTAGAGCTCCTATATATCTAGATCTACAAATCTAAACAGAATGCAGGACCACAGACAAGTCCTGATCAATTCCCAAATCTCACAGAACTACTGATTCTAAAACCAGAGATAAACCATACACGTACTCCCTCAGAGATACGTGGGAAAACAAAACAAATTCCAGCCATCTGAACTGGAAATTCAATCCCGTAGACCAAACACTCAACTCTCAAGAGAAAACAGAAAGATCCAATACTCATATCCACAAATCTCTCATATCGATCCTGGGCTGCCTTCAACTTCAAGATTAATCAAAATCCACCACACAAACTCTACTACAGATATCAGAAGACTTTAAACCTACTACTCCTATTCTGAAAACAGAACAAATGCACAAGACATCCAAACCTTCAGATCCAAAATGAATTTACTGTAGAAATCCTCTGATCCAAGACAAAATTCAAATTCCCAAAGAATCGGGTGTTGCTCCTATTCTGGAATAGCTGCCGCCATGCTTCCACTGCGCAACTCTGATTCAAGAATGCTGTTGATGAACACAAGTACTAACTTGATCAACTTATCCCGAAAACATTTGTTCATCAAATTCCATAAAATCTCAGTGACCTATCTGATTCAGTCACAAACACACAGCAAAAATTCAACCAGAAACTGGACCCAATAAATCCTGCCAACTTAAACAGATCACATTCTCAAAGAATCTCCTACTATGTTGAACCATCGGCAAAGCTCCAAGAATCAAGTCGAAACAGAACTCAATCTCTCGATGCGGATGCAAATCTTAACTCCTTCGAAGATATCCAGAAAATACCAAACCACTTCGATAACTCAAACATCCTCTAAAGATGCTTTAATCCAAACAAAGATCACTCAGAGAACTTCCGAACCGTCGCAAGTCACTTTTGCGATTCCACTCAGTTCAGATCCCAAGAAATCATTCTCACTACAAAATCAGAACAGCTAAAGCCTTCAAAAGAAGAAACTAGTGGTTTACCTCCAACCACAAACATCACACCCAACTGAGCTTCCAGAAGAAATGGACAAGCTCCACCATCTGCCCGGACTACTAACAGAAAAATCACAGAGATTTCTGAACCACCGAAGAACAGGCCACTCAATGCTGCTACTACTGCCAAAAACTTCCTTATCCAAAAGCTCATCGAACCTCAAAGCTACACCAGCCTCTTCACAATAGAGCCTTCCAGATAGACAGATATCTCTCAGGAAACTCGCTCCTAAACCAAGCTCAAACATTCTGCCAAACTGAGTCTCAAACTCAAATATAGACAGAACTCCTTCCTAAGGTCGCTAAAATACCAACTCTGGCTTCAGCACTCCCAACTAATCCAAACTCAAGAAAAACCACTCTCACGAGTGAAATCCAGCATACAATCCAAAGTAAACTCCGAATCTTGAAAAGATTTCCTTCAGAGATTGGTGAAATCCTTCACACCAAACTGCCAAGCTACTCAAGATGCCCAATACTGCCCTAGCAGACCACTTCCAACCTCAAACACTCGAATTCCAACTATTGGTAGTTGTGTTACACACACCACTACCTTATCTACCTTTATTACTTATATTGGAAAACCTGAACAGGTAGCCCAATCAAATAGGTAGAAAATAAATAAATATATATATATATATATTCAAAATTACAAATACGCTCTCTCAAGAAGGACACCACTCCAGAGCCTAGGTATTCGCTCAACATAGAGCTCTGATACCACAATGTAACGACCCAACTTCCAGTCTCCAGGAAGTCACATCGCTAAGAAGAAAGAAAGGGATAGAAAAGAGAAAAGAAAGGAAAGAAAGAACAGACAACATCAGAAACTCACAGCGGAATCGAATAAATTATAATATATCACATAATACTTTACATAGTATCATACACATCAGAGTAATACAGCTAATACAACACAAACTAGACAGTTATAATCATCTGTCTAGCTATTACAATTCAAGTATATCAGAGAAAACAGATACAACTCAAACACAGCGGAACCACTACATATATCTACACGCTGAAGCCTCCTGCTCCATTATCTCCTCCAGAAACTCGTCAAAGCAATCCTGAATCACTTGACTACTCATACATAATATGAGTACCCAAGAGTTTAATAAAACAGAAAATAAACACTCAGGTCAGACAGGGGTCTGGTGTGAGTAAACAGGGATAAAAGTTGCTTAACTTTAGAAAATCCTTTGAAAACAAAAGGTATCATGTAAGACTTCCCACACATAAACATGGAAAAGTTTTTACCTTACGCTAACCAAAACATTTGATAGGAAATCCAGTGATATTATAATAGTGTCTAGGGTTTTCAAAATAAAATACAGAAATAGCTGGAATGCTTACATCTCACGTTCCAACATAGTTGGGCACAATCAAAACCGTACAGGCACTTATTGGATTATGGACTCCATCAATGGCAGGGCTACAGGGGTACCGCCCGTCACAGTACGTGGCCTAGATCACCGTACCGAGGAGTACTCCCGCTCCCCTGCAACACAAAGCCGGACCCATTCCTTACTGAACAGTTCCGAACAATACCACCCCGTAGATTGGCCGTCGCCAACTGCCACACAACCGAATATAAAGGGACCTCTAGACAGGGATAAATCTTGCTCTCCAGTGGGGGCTACCCACAAAGCTTTGCTGCACCTCCCCTGTTTTAGCCATTCCCGGTTGATGAGGCTTGAGGTTACGATTACCTTTATAGGACATATCAATCTTAGAATGCTCATCGTCCACCCGACGATGTTCTGAAAGCATTCAATCCATACAAGTTCGTTCCGGGTTCGAACGAAACCGAAGGAATTATCTCGTTACACTTGTATTGGAATCACCCTCATAGTTAACGACGATAACCCTTGCACTCTAAATCTCCATCTCAAATCTATAAGTACTATTCCGTCAAACCCATTACGGAATCACCCACAGAGTTATACTGACGTATAGCCCTTACACCTCGAGTCTTCACTTTCTCCACTTGGATTAACGACCTAACGTTTAATTGGAATTGATGTGGTTTTCGGATATCCAAATATGGAAACCCGATCCCGGTCTCATCGAAACCAAACGCCATCTTAATGTCCAAGTTGTACTTAAGGGTTTAAACAATTGACTCATTTCATTATTCTCTAATTCACATAGATAAATAAGCTATACATAACAATAGATAATCACATTCATATCATAAACAGATAATCTGTATTATTATCACAACAGATAATCATCACAACCAAATAATCCATCACAAACCATCATACTTAAACCAAACATTCATATCATACAGATACGACTCATCTCATTACTGAGATCACAACCATTCAATCAATAACATCCACAAGCAATGATTTATTAACCAACAATTATAATTAATTTGAAATGAACTAAATTAATTACAACCATCTCTAATTAATTTAAAATAAATTAAATTAATTACTATATTTAAATCCTGCTTAACATCCACTAATTAATTAACGCGGTTAATTAATCATTCACTAAGTATTTAACTTGATTAAACAACTTTGATTAATCATTCACTAATTACAATAAGTAATTAGTCCTTAATAAATTTTATAAATTAATTAACCTTAATCATAAGTAATTAACATTTAATTACTTTATTTATTAATTAATTATAATTAATTATATTTATCCTTAATTAATTACAATTAATTAATCACTTAATTTAATTATAACTTAATCAAACAATCCTTAATTACATCATTAATTATAATAATTAATGATATCTAATATTTAAATAAATAACTTAATTAAAATTAATTACATTTATTAATTAAATCTAATTATTAATCACCTTGATTAATAATTCAATTTAGTAATTAACTATCTTTAATTACTTATTTATAAATTAATTAACAAATCATTAATCATTAATTAATTCCTTAATTAATTACAAAAGTACTTATCTAAATTACTAATTACATTCCAGTAAATATCAGTATTACTTCTCTAAGTAATCCCGCTCCACTAATTACATTAAGTAATTACATTCTTAAAATCATCAAATGATTTATTTAAATTAATTAAACTAAATTAATAACTTAATTAAATCACATATCAAATTTAATAAGTAATTAATTCCTTAATTACTTTAACAATTAATTATACTTAACAAATTACAATTAATTATATTCAATTAATTAATCTAGTTAATTATCAAAATTAATTACATTAATTAATTACTAAATTATCCTTAGATAATTATCACCATTTATTAATTAACAACATTTCAATAATTACATACTTAAGAAAAATTATCTTAGATTAATTATCAATAAATCATTTCTAATTAAAAATTATTCTAGACCATTATTTAAAATCAAATAAATATGTAAATCCTTAATTATCTTAAATATTTTCAAAATAACTAAATCACTTATCAAATGACTCATTTATATTCAAAATGTATTAAAACAATACATTTCTAAATTTAAATTCAAGTTCCATTTAAAAAAATTAATATTTAAAATGTTTAACTATTTAAACATTAATCTAAATTTAAAATAATTATAAACCTTAAAATAAAATGAATGTTAAAGAACATTCACTACCTAAAAAGAAAGATTTAAAATAAATTACTTGATTAAAATAAATTAAACTTTGAAAATAGCTTGATTATTTTCAACTTCCAAATTAAAATTAACACTTCATATTTTAATTCAATACTAAAGGAACTAAATTATTTCAAGTTTTTAAATCTTATTTGAAATCAAAGTCCATTTTCAAATTTACTTTAAAACATCTAAATCTGTTCATTCTTATTTTCTATTTACAACTGTTTTGAATCCTAAACTGGTTTCTAAAGAAACTTTTGAACAATTTTTAATCTTGAATTCAAAAACAAATTTAAGTTTTGCTTAAACATTTAAATCTGTTCATACTTTTAAAACTTACAAAAAGCTATTTTAATCTAATTCTGGTTTTAAAAAAACCTGAAACTGTTTTAAATATTGATTTAAAACCAAATTTAAATCTTGTTTAAATTTAAGATTTTCATTTTTAAAAACTTTGAATTTCAAACTTTATTTGAATTCAGATCCAACTTGTACTTGAATCAAGTTTTCAACTTAAAAATATGAATTCATTCAAAAATCAAAAAAACTGCAAAACTCTCTAGATTAAAACCTAAAACTGTTTTTAAATCTTGATTTAAAACAGAATTTAAACTTGTTTAAATCTAAAATTTTCATTTTTAAAAACTTTGAATTTAAAAGTTTATTTGTCTTCAGTTTTCAACTTCCACCTAAAATCAAATTTCCACACTAAAATTTAAATTTCATTCAAAATTTTAGAAACTGCAAACCAACTCTCAGGTTTAAACCTGTAGCCATATACCCGAGACACCCATTATTTACTTCGGGTTTCCAGACCAACTACTCCGAGTCAAAATCAAAAACCCGAGCAACCCTCGAGTCAAAATACCCTATACATCATAAGTTCACCAGAACTTGAGAAACCACTGCAAACCTGTCAACAGTCCATTAGCTCGCCTCCGACCATCCTCATCGCTGCAACTCTGGATAACGATCCATCTACGACCCCTCTTTCCATCTCTCAAATCCCACTCCTACTCGATGCAGCAGAAAGCATGTGCATAGATAAGGAACTACAACACTGCACTAGGTTTTGAAAACCTGGACACACTCAATATAACCTCACCTCTCTCTCTGATCATCTATCACCAAAATTCCCTTCATTCTTACATCAATAATTCACCTACAGGAAGTATCCCAACCCCCAAATTTCACTAGCTTAACAGATACTATCAAAAATTCCTATTTCTGTTCAAACAGAAATGCCCTTTTCCCAACAGTTTATTTAAAACTGTAATCTTTGTTTAAAAATTCATGTTTTTAAACTTAAATTTAGGTGACAAAACTGTTTTATTGATTTAAGCTGTTGGTATTTGTTTTTATTTCAATTGTGATTGGTTTTATTTGAAATACTTACTGTTATATTTGTTCAGAGGTAACAGAATTTTTTTTTATACAACTAAATCATGATTTAAGAACGTAATTTTGATTTATAAACAAAATTTACAAACCTGAATTTATGCTAAACAACCAAATTTTGTTTACATATCAATTCTAACAGGGAATCAAGTCCAGAGATAAGGGTTTTCTAATAACAATCTTAGTTTTAAAAACAACAGGTGTGCAAATTCCCAAGCAACAGCAACATATAAACACATTCATATATGTTTACACAGAACAGTTATCAACATACAATCATCACATCATATTCTTTCTGCTGATTCATATGCATAGATATCATAGGTTTTTACATTGTTAAGTTACTCATTTCATTTTTTTTCTTAAAACAGAAAACAAAGCAATTTTATCTATAGCAGATTTTGATTTTTTTTTATAAATTAGGATCTGAGTTCTGTAGATCATGTTTAGCTTTAGTTTATAAAGAAAAACTGTTTTTAAAACAGAGAAGCTTACTCACATTTTATGAAGATGCAGAGAAAAATCTTAGGTGCAGATTTAAATTTCCAGGACCCAGTTGAAACTGCATGATGAAATTGAAGTTGCTTTTCCTGTTGATGTATGCATGCAGACTCCAAAACTTCATATGCTCAGATTTTATATTGAAATTGAGCTTCCGGTTTGATGTTGAAAAATGGTATGCAGATCCATTTCAAATGCACAGATTTGAAGTTGTTTGTTTTGCAGATTTTGATTTGTTTTTGTTTGAGGTTTTTGATTTACTGAAATATGATTTCAGGTTTTCAATTTGAAGAAAATGTGTTTTTAACAAAATGCTTTAGCTATGTTTTATTGTTAATATAATTAAAAATCAAAAATAAATTAACTAGCCACTTGTTGTATTATTATGCTAAATGTTTTACAAGTGTTCACTTTATGTTTTAAGATTTAACACATGTTCATTTCAATATTTAAAAGAGAATTCTAAATTTATAAAGGTATCTGAATTTATCTTAAACCATTTCTAATTTATTTCTAGCATGTTTCAAATGTTTAATTAACATTAGTCTTTAATTAAATACATATAAACTTCTTTATAAAACTATACACTTACAATTAAATGCTTGTTTAATTATTTTTAAAAATAATATTCTTTAAATTTCAAAATAAAAGATTTTTAAAAGAAGAAAGATGTTGAGTTTATCTTATTCAAGAGTTTTAAATCAAATGTTATACTTAAACAAGAATGAATTAAATCTTATTTCAAAGGGAGAACAAATTTAAAATAAAACAAAACAAAATAACTTTTATTATAAAATAAAATCTAAACTATATTTATTCTTATAAACAAATAAATACTTACTTACATTTCTATGAAAATTATAAGACAGATCTTTAAAACAAACTTTTAAAAAGTTTACAATACTAATTTAAATTAATTTAAGTCAATCTACAATTTATACATTTATATAATAATTAGAAAATATTCTTTATTTAACATAAATTAAAATTAAAACCAAATCTTCTATTTACAATGTATAAACATTTATACATTATAAATAAAATATCAGCTTAGAAAAATAATTTATTACTTAAATATTTTTAACATTGAAAAGAATATCATTAAACAAACTAAATAATTATATATTTTCAAAAGAGAATTTCTGTTTGAATTAGATTATTAAATCAACATTTCACATTTTTAAAATAATTATTAAAGAAATTATTAAATAATTATTGCCTAAATTTCCGGGACATCACATAATTAATCATAATTACCTTATAAATTAATTCTAAAACATTAATCTTAATTTAAATTTCAAGATAAAACATAACTTAATTATGTTAAAACAATTTAATTGAAACAAAGTACCTTTTTGAACTACTTTAAAATTTAATACAAGTTTTAAAATAGAATAATTTTAAAACTTATCGAAGTTTAAATAATTTAAAACTTTTTAATATTGCAAATCAAACAAATGCTATGAAAATTTTCAAAGTTAAATTCATTTCAAAACTTTAGAAATTTCAATTCATTCTTAGTTTAAAACTTTCAAATTTAAATCTTCTTTTAAATTTAAAACTGAAGTTCATATTTAAACTTAGATTTCCAGATTTCAGATAAATCTTCAAATCTTACTCATATTAAAAAAACTCATTATTAAAAGTTTAAACTATTTTACCAACATGAAATAGTTAATTAATTTAAATTTTTAAACTTTAATTTTTATTTAAAAACTGGGATTTG
Source organism: Allium cepa (assembly GCA_030765085.1). Taxonomy (NCBI): domain Eukaryota; kingdom Viridiplantae; phylum Streptophyta; class Magnoliopsida; order Asparagales; family Amaryllidaceae; genus Allium; species Allium cepa. The sequence goes on from CM060944.1 coordinate 462,364,855, forward strand.
AATTTAAATCAGAAATTCAAACTTGAATTTGAATTTAAACCTAAACCTTACCTTAAACATAAAACTATAGGTTTTAAAAATTTAAAACCCAGATTTTTTAAAAACAGTTTTTCTGATAAACCTGAAAAAAACACAGAGCAACTCGAGAATCCCCTAATATTTCTTCGAGTCAAATACATCTCTACTCCGAGTCTTCAAACCATCTGCTTCGAGCAAACCCCACATCTCCCCTGTAACACAACAAACCCAACATACTTCACCAGAATCTCATCGCCGTGCATATGCACGCCGGCCACCGCCCCTACTGGTCACCATAGATGATCAACCCACAACCAGAAACCCATCAATACCCTAACATCATCACCAGATCGAACAATAAATCAAAGAATCAAATTTATCCCCTAATTCAAAACCTGGAAATAGAAGACCAGGTTTTCTGTCAAAACCTGTCAATGGCGAAAGATCGCCACTCCGACCTTGTGACGTTCAACCCCTCCGGCCTCGAGCTCCTTCACCCTTCAACTACACAATCACCAATTATCACAACACTCGATCCATCCTACATACCCAAATTGATTGATTCAAAGACACAGTGAAAACTAGGGTTAAATGAAGAAATTCAAAACTGCAATTACTCTAATAAGTTTTAAATCCATCTTTGATTTTTCTGAGCATCTCCTATACTTAATTCACCACTCAGAAGAACCCCAGAACTTCTCAAGTCATAGATCACAAGAAATTGCACAAATTCCATTTTCGGTTTAAGTACAGGCTGCTATTTAAACTAAACTCTAAAAATCCTATTTCTTTCTTTAAAAATTAAGTTATAGTTAGTACTTTAATTTATGAACCTGAAGTACAATATCAATATGGTTGAGTTTTGATAAAGATCAATCATGTAAGAGTGTTACCTGTATTCACAGGGACAATACTGTTTTTATATTATTATTTTTTTTAAACTTGCTTAAAACTTTAAAAGTTAACTTAAGATAATTAATAACCTTACTTTATAAATCTAATCATACCAGAAATTAAAATTAAAAGATAAGGTTTTAATAAAAATTGCCTAGAAAATCAAGAAAACAGAACAAGCAATAAAAACAACAGCATACACACATTACTTTTCATTTATACACGGCAATACTTATATATATCAAACAATCTAGCATGCAATCCTATTTTCAACTTTAAAATTTTAAAGTTACTCACCTTATTTAAATGCAGACCCTCTGTTGATCTTTTGAATTTTGCAGAAGACATAAAAATGCAGGCTTGACCCTTTATACTTCATGTTGAATTGATATACAGATTTGCATATGTTTTCCCTGACTTAAATTACTTGCATGCAGAAGGTAGATGTAGTTGCTAATTCCTCAAATGCATGCAGATGTATTTGACAAGATACAAACTGAGGTTGTGCAGAAAAGATGCAAGCATGATCATTCCAGGTTTTAAAACAGAGTGCAGGCTTCACTTGAATTTTGCATACTAATGTTTTGAATTTGAGATGAAGGTGGGTTTGATTTTGAAGAGAAGTGGAATATGCAGATGTTGGTGAATCAATGCAGATTTGAACATGGTTAAAATATGCAGGCTTGATTGTTAATATGAAGATGAATTTGATTTTAGAAGTTTGAAGATTTCTTTGATTAAGGAAAATGAAAATGCAATATGAATGAAGATGCAAGCTAAACTAGATGTATTTTCAGATTTAATGAAATAAAAGAAAAAATAAAACTAATTTTTACACTTGTACCAATGTTATACACTTGTCAAATTGTTTATATTAGTTTTGAACACTTGTTAAAAGAATGAAACACTTGTTTCTTCAAAATAATTAGTACTAATTTATAAATTAATGTGTATGTTAGCTTAGTTTAACTTGTTAGTTCATTTTTTTTAAATATGTATATAAATTTACAAAAGAAATAAAAACAAACCATGATTTACAAATTGAAACTTGTACATATAATAATTAAACAATTTAAGATTCATACTTTTGAATTTAAATTCAAACTAAATTCAAAATCAATTATTTTCAAATCAAGTTATGAATATAAATTCAATTTGAAATAAAAACTACAAATCCTATTCAACTTATTTATAAAGACAATACAATATCAATATTGTTTTTATAAATATCTTATTATTAAATTAAAAATCATTTTACAAGAAATTATATTTTTATCAATAAAATATCCATTTTATTAAGCCATAAAACCTTTTGTTTGTTTATTCTAAATTTAAAACTCAATCTAATTTAATTTAAACATTTAATATTTTTCTAATCAATTTTAAAATCATATATTTATTTATGAAATAGTTTTAAAAAAACTCAATACTAATAAAAATCAAAATTTCCAATTTATAATGTATATATTAGAATTTTAAAACATGGTCCATTCATTAAATTTAAACCAAAATCATTTATTCAATAACTTTGAAAAACTAAAATATTAAATAAAACAAATCTTCCAAATTACTACAAATATTAAAACAAGAAAATATGCTTTACTTATTAAAATTAAAACAATACTATTTAAAATATAAGCCATATATTTATATTGTAAATAGAAATCAATTTATTATTTTAAAAAGATAAAATAACCAATTTAAATAATTATTGAAGAAGATTATTAAATCTATTTGAATAATTATTAACAGATTATCAATATCAATTTAATTTTAAATACAGATTATTAAATTGATATTGTTAAAAATTCCGGGATATTACATAAATTAATTACTCTTTCGCAATAATTAACCTTTAATTACTCCCATAATTAATTATACCATAATTAATTTCATTAATCAATGGTCCTTAATTAATTACATAAATTGATTAAATTACTTACATTTATTAATTATGTTTTAATTAATTACATTCATTAATTAATCTTTAATTAATCACATCCATTAGCAACCTTAATTAATCACATTCCGAAATTAACTATCCTTTAATTACTTACACTAATTAATCAACTCTTTAATTAATTATATCAATTAATACTTTAATCAATTACACCAAGTAATTAATCCTTAATTACTTCCATTAAGTTATTATTCTCTAATTACTTTTATTAATTAATTTCCCTTAAATAATTACATTCAGTAATTATCCATAAATTACTTACACTAAGTAATTATACTTAATCCGTTACATTAAGTGATTAATACTTAATCAATTTCATAAGTGATTATCCTTACTTAATTAACTAATTAATTATCTTAAATTAATTACATTAATTATTAGTTAATGAACCTTACATTAATTCATTACTATCCCTTAATTACTTTCATTAACTATCCATTAATTACTTCATTAAGTAATTATCCTTAATTACAATAAGTGATTAACTTTCAGTTTATTTTACTAATTAATTACTCTTCATTAATCACAATCTTAATTAAAAGAAGATAAATTCTTTATTTAAATTTAAATACTTCATTGTATTATTAAACTTTATTTGAGAAACAATTAGGAATTAATTATTTTGAACAAGACAAATTTAAAACATTTGATTTTAAAATTCAGCACTTGAAAACTTGTTCAAAACCTTGTTCAAATAATTTATTTTAGAAACTTGGTTTATCTTCCTTGAAAATTCATTCATTTAAATACACCTTAAACATGGATAAACATTTTTCTTCAAACAAATCATATAATGATTTTAAATACCTAAAACTTGCTTAAACACTTCACTTTGGAATTTGATAATTACTTTTAACTTTGAAATTTGTCTTTGCTTGCATTTAAATTTTGCTCTTTCTTCTTTAAGCTTTAAAACTTGAATTTCTTTGCTTTAATAAAACTGTACAAACCTTACTTATTTTACTTTTCATTTAAACCAGGAAAGCTTATCAAATTCAAACTCGAGCCATTCCCCAACAAAACCAGAGAAAACTCACGAGTCTCCCACTTCCACTTCTTCTTCGAGTCACTCACAAAAATACATAAGAACGACCCCGAGCTACCCTGCTTCTTCCCCAAACTAACGAACGATATCAGGTTCGAACGTACACCGTGCACGTGCACCGATGAACCACCCTTCTCCGACCGTCGCCGTGATCACTTATGTATCGACAAAAGCCACGCCGTTCCTCGTGACCAACCAGATCGTCGATACCATCCACAAATCAAAATCGAACCCATGATCCAAAATCCTAGAACCACCACCATAGGAAAACCACCCCTCACCATCGATCCCGACCCTGATAAACCCCGTCGACAACAGCAGAGATTCGCCTCGACCTCCAGCTCCTATTCCCCACCTCGCGATCGAATACGGTCTCCCCACGGCGACGCATTCGCCTTGAACACATCGACAACCCAAGCTGTCAACCAAACCCTATTCTGATGATCCCTGGCCACCACGTCCAACGATAAAACCCTCCATTATTTTCCCACAACCACCAGGCTACCCGCTACCTCTAGCATTGATCCTGACGAACTTCATCACGCCGATCGTCGGAAACCGGCGATCAACCCAAATTCGAACAACTCCGATTATCTCAACTATCACTCATCTAAAATCATGATATACATATCAAAATTCAGCAATTTGCTCAACGTTTCAGATTATAAAATCAAAGATTGAAATTAGTTTGATCGATTTTAACCCATGTTTTGATTTTCACTGTAATTTATAAATTTTTGAGATAAATACCCAACCATTATACTTGAAATCATTTTTTAAAATGATGTTTCCTTATTTCAAAATCTTTGCTCTTCAAAAATCAAAATTTAATATGGTTTCGATTGGGAGATATGATTTTTTTTGTTTGTTATTTTGAACTGTAATCATAACAGGGACAAGGTATATACATACAGACATATACATTCATATACACAGAGCTATTCAATCATATTCCAGAATAAAGAACATTCATGAAAATATACTACTACATCGCCATATAAATTTATTCACGGGCGTTAAGTAAAGTTTTTGATTAGAATTGTTTTAAAAAAAAGTTTACTCACTGTTTATAAAGCAGAGAACAGTGTTTCTTGTTCGAGGAATTGATGTATTTGTATTTGCTTTGATCTGAAGCTTGAAGCTATAGTTTGATGTTGAGTTGTTCTGAATCTTTTACATTGCTTACTTGATTAAGTTGAAGATTTGATAGTAATTGAAGTTGTTGCTGAGTTTTGAACTACTGTTTGTTTGATTCTTATTTTCCTTTGATTTTGATTTTCAGTTTTCTTTTCATTTTGACGATGAAAAGAAGATAAATTTGAGAAAGTTTTTAAACTGGGACTAAAATGGTCAGGTTCCTCTAATACTATTTTTTATAATTAAATTTTAAGAAGAAGAAAAAATGAATGTTGCCACTTGTTTTATTGCATGCCAAATTAATTACAAATGTATCTGTATGAAGTTATATTTTTACAAATGTTAAAAACAAGAAATTTTATGTTTAAATCCTTGCTTAAAAATCTCTTATGCTTTTATATTTATGCAAATATGAATTTATGTATATATTTATTTATCTATTACTTATGTTTTGAATAAATTAATGTATTATATGATTTATATGTTTTTATATGTTTTATGGATTTTATTTTGAACTTTTAGGTACTTGCAAACTAAATTACCTCATGTTAAATTTTAAGAGAAAGGATATTTAAAACAAAAGAAATGAACTTTTAACTAAATCTTATTTTAAACTTAAGCTAAAATATATTTTAAATAAATAAACATTTACCTTAAGTGTTTTGAAAATATATAATTAACCTTTAAATAGCTTTGAAAAGTATTAAATTGAATTTAAACATAACTTTCCAAATTACAAAATATATATTAAAATTTGAAAACATGTTTTTCTTTATTAAATTCAAACCAAAGCTCTCACATTATAATATATATAAATATATATACATTATAAATTGAAAACATTTTAATATTAGCTTTGAAAATTACTATATTGAATTTTAAAACACAACTTGAAATCACAATATATACATACATATATATTACAATTTGAAAACATATCTTTTATTAAATAAAAACCAAAGACTTCCTATTTACAATATATATATACACCAACATATATACATTATAAACAGAAAACAATTTTATTGGCTTTAAAAAATAAATTTACCAATTAAATATTTATAAAATATTTATAAAAGAGGATTATTAAACAAATCTAAATATTTATTAATAAATATTATCCAAATTGTTATTGCCCAAAATTCTGGGTCATCACAAAAAACTATCTTTAAATAGAAGTACTTCATAAAAAATAAATATGAATAATTACTTTTTAAATCATAAAACCAATTAGCCTTTTAAAATGATTATTACCATAACTAATTTAATAAATATTTAAATTTAAAATTCTAAACAACTTAAATAAATAATTTCTCAAAAACATTGTTTTAAAACAACTTTAAAACTTCAAACTTATACTTACAAATCTGCTTTGAAAACGTACTTGGCTTTTCAGCGAAATACACTTTTCTTTCACACCTTTAAAAATAAACCACTATTTATTTTTTAAAAAAATTACCCGTTCCATTATAAATGTCCATCGTGAATTTATAATTCCAAATATCAACTGATATCTTATTTCACTTTATAAACCCAGTTTATAAATTCCATAGTCTCATTCCTTTTAAAAGAACACACAGTTTCAACACTACATCAATTTTCAAATTGAATTCCAAAATTTACTCCCTTTTAAAATAAATTCCTTTACTTATCCAAATTTATTTCCAAACCCATTAATTCCATATTCACTCCTTTATTTAGATTTAAAATCTTATTTAAAATCTGAAATACTAAATTTCAAAATTCTCTCTTTATTTCTCCCAAACCATTTAAAATCCGAATTTTAAAAAAACTCTTCTGCTTTTAAACAATACTAGGTAAGTTCTCAAATTCCATTTATTTCCATTATTAAAAAAAGTCTTTTTCCCCATACTTGGAATTTATTCAATAGGATTTCAAAAATCAACCTTTATCCTTTCCAAATTCCTTCTTTTAATTTATCCAATTCTCTAAAATTATTTTACTTAAAATGCTCCACTTTAATTTCCTTCCAAAAATCCAATTTTTATATTCTGGTATCTTAAAATACCAAAATATATTCGACCAAAACATAGCATTCAATAATTTCAATTATTAATATAATCAATCACAGATTATCAATAAATCATATCACAGCATATGAAATAAACTCAAACATTTGAGGAATCTAGTTGGATCCCTCCAACCTATTTCCCTGCATCCATAGATGTTAGCACAATATAAAATACCAATTCCACTTCGAGGTGGAAAATCGTGGTATATAGGGTCATCCGCTATTATGCAGGGCGCATAGGGTCTCATCCACAATATAATGCGGGAATATCAATCACTCCAATATATATATATACTATATATACATATAACATACCAATCCAAATGATAACAATTATCAATCCAAGCAAACAACCAATAATTTTAAATTTAGCTATTTAAATTAAACTGGGTCATACGATTGAGTGAGAAGTCCTTACCTTTGCTTTTGTTTTGCAATCCATTTCCATCACAACTTGTTTTCTTCACGTTTTCTGACCTTGCACAAACATTATGGGTTTTATTAATATTTGAATTAGTTGAACAAATTAATTTTCCTATTTGATAAGTTTGATTAACCGATAATTTTATTTTTAACTAGTGATTTAAATTTAAACTAATAATTTTCCCTTTAAAATCTTTTTAGTAACTAGAATAAATTAAATAGGTTAACTTAACAATTTATTCACCAAATCCATAATTTAAAATAACAAGTAAATTAAAATATGTATATTTATTTTATTTGGAAACTATATATACTTATAAATAAGCTATATGAATTTCATAAAAATCTAATTTTTTATCTAAATTCTTTACTTCTATTATTAGTTCTAATATCCATATACAAATATATATTCAGGTTAAAATATGTATGTTTATCTATATCTACATTATTATTTCTTTCACTGTTATCAATATAAATATATAAATAAAAAGAGGAATATGCAAACCTCACCGCTTTACTCCAGATCCCATGCGATCATGCATGCTCGAACCCACGAACCCGATGTAGTCGTCTTGCCGTCGTCGTGCCTATGCGAGCTCGAATCTTCCAACAATCCCAATTCGAAGCCACCGTTAAGGTCGCGAAAACCTATCTCCTCCCTAAAGCCATCGAACCCAATGCTCGATTGCCACAGCCAAGCCCGCAACATTATTTAAATACGAACTTGAGACTTCACGAATAAAATAAATGGAGGAAGGAAGGTCAATTCGAATCGAAGAGGAGGAACGAATTGTTTTTCGAAAAAGGCAGAGGGCTCGATTCGATTTCGCTTGACTATATGATTTTGATTTTTTTAAAAGAGGAACGATCGATTAAGAGGAGCTGAGAATAAAGAAGGGGATTCGACTGCTGGCATTTTTCTTTTTCTTCATTTTTATTTTGATTTTGAATTGCGTTTTTTATCTTATTTGGCTTCGATTATACGAAGAGGAAGGGGGATATGTGTAAAACAAAGAAGGACACGTGCATCAAATATCTACATGTGTATGCAAGGTCTTGACATAAAATTTTAATGCAACAATATTATTAAAATTTAAATTCAAATCGTCACAATTATGCAACCCACAATCTCGACCTCCTATCGAGGCATGTCGCTAGGTGTTTATAATTTTAAACCCCAATTCCAAACTTAATGGAAAAGGTTCTGAGTCCTAATTCGATCGTATGGAGAAGATAGCTTTTTGAACCCAGTTATTATATTGAATTTCGATATAGATTTCAGCGCGTTTATCTACGGTATGATCATACGACAACTCCAAACACTACGAAAATTGAAATTCGATAATAAAACACTATTACGGATCCAACGGAACTGGTTCGTCAAATTCTAAGAATGTGCCTCGAAAGGCTATTTTTTTAAATATCAATTTAAACGATATAATTTCAAACTAAACAAACAGTTTTAAATTCAACTTTTAAAAGTTCTATTATCTTCAGTATTATCAATATAAATTTTAAAAGCCTTTAAATTATTTTTAACAGGCTTAAAACAGAAGATTCAATATTTTACCCAATCTCATATTATTAAATTTAATAATTTAATTACCAAACAAACAGTGATATTTGAAATTCACATTAAAACTTACTTTCAAATATTCAAAATCAATTAAATATTTCAATTTCAAATGTCTAAAGTTTCCGGGTCGTCACAAAGCCCAGCCTCTAGTCGCTCGCGAATCGATTGCGTGACCGCACCGTCCTCTTTTTGTTAGAAATTGAAATCATGGGGCCATTACTAGAAGGGACAGCGGATTAAGGATCTTAAGGCTAATATAACACTAGAGGGGGGGTGAATAGTGTTTAATGAATTCTAAGACTTATATGAACTAAATTGTAATTATGACACAAACAAATGCAGAACTTAATCACAGAACAATCATAGAATCAAACACGGATGCAAAAAGTAAATAAAAAGCAGTAAAGGGAAAGAACACATCGGATTTTATACAGGTTCGGAGTTACCCTACATCCAGTCCTGTACCAAGGAAATCACCTCATACAGATTTTTTTAAACAAGTGTCGAGATTACACTCCTTAATTTATAAAGGCCTTGAGGTACCCTCCTGTCTCATGAGTCCGGGGTAAACTCTCTTGATTTACGGGCCACAAGATTACCCAATTGATTTCCAGGCACAACCACACCATATAGAGAGACTCGATAAACTTTTGATTACAAATTGATCCTATAACTCTGAGTAGCACTTTGATCTACAAGAGAGGACAGAGAATCAACCAAGAATGAACATCTAATTTGATTCACTTGAGAATTAGGCAGAATTTCAGCACGGTCTTAAAAATATGATAATTATAGAACATAGATTTGTGGAGAAGAAGAAGAGAAGAAAATATGGGAATAGTGTGTTAAAAAATTCGTTTGAGAAGGCTATTTATAAAGCACCAACGGTCATAACCATTCGTGAAGAGATTTAAACGAATAGACACTTCTCTTGAAGACTGAAACTTTTGAACTCAACGGCCACCATGTCGACATGGGGTATCCCATGATGTCGACATCCCTATGTTAGAAATAGTATAAATTTTGTTTTGAAAATGATATTGAAATGAAAACAAAATGAAATGATTATGGAGTAAAATAAACTAATTTTACTATGTTTAAAACACAAAACAAAGAATATTTTAAGGATAAAACATCTTTTTGAAAATCATTTGAAAAGATAGTTTTAAGGCTAAAACTTTTTGAAAATCAGTTTTGAAAAACATTTTGCAAAACCATTTTGAAGTAGTTTTGCAAGCTTCTTCCTACAGAATATCTCATCACATCAGGACTCGAGAACTTGTACAAAACCAGGATGTTTGTGGGTTTGTAAGACACATGTCGTAGGTTTGTAAGCTACTTGTCGTGGGTTTGTAAGCCACTAAGAAGGTAGAAATGGGTTCCATCCCAAATGAAATTCGAAATGAAATTTCCATTATATTATAAAGTTTTAACAAAAACTAGACACATATCTTGAAATCTTGATCTTGATGCTCTAGAGTCTTCAATCTTGAGTCTTGAGTCTTTATACTGATCAGTCTTCAGTAATCAATACCTGCATATCTATATATCCTGCATATACATATCTATCTAGACTATAGTGTTAGTATATATTTTGTAATAAGATAGTTAAAAAGATTGTTGTCATCAAAACCAACATCTCAATTCCTAACAGTCTCCCCCTTTTTGATGATGACAATCTATATTTATAAAATATGCTTATTGTACCATAACTCCTATCATAACTCCCCTTACTCCAAGCCAACTATTATTTTATAACTTCTCCTCCTTTGTCATCAACAAAAAATTCTAACTAATAAAATCCCCGAACTTATTATAAGATAATCATCCATAACAAAATAGAGTAAACCATATATAAGTGTGATAACTGCTAAATGTGATCATAAGTGTAAATAAATCAATCATCAGCCAATCATATTTACAGTAATTAGTCAATCCAAATATACATACAAACAATACCAAATAAGTTAAGTGAATTAAGTTTAAAACAAACCAATCAAATCAAACAAATATCATACAGAATGACTAGACATTACTTGGTACTTCCACCCATCCATCTTCCCCAAAGATAGGGTCTGCTTTAATGGCATCCCATTCTTCTTTATCTTTGTCGAGAGTGACTGGGTGAATTCCTTCGAGATCGTCCTTGTTAAGGGCTAAGATCATCCAACGAAGGGTGTCGAAATGTTTCTTTTGCTCCTTGATCATCTGTATTTGACTTAATTCTAAGTGGCATTGATTACGAAGTATGAATGCAAGAATATTCTTGAAGGAAGTGAGAGTTTCCTCAAGATTATCACTTAGATTCTTAATCGGAGAGGCCATAATTCAACGAATAGAAAGAACTATGAAAGAAAATGACTAGAAATGAAGTTTGATAATTTATTCTTGAAGAAACAGATATAAATAGGAATAGAAAGTCGTTTGAAATGAATAGACATAAGTTAGTTACATGAAATTTAAATTTGAAAATGTAACTAGTTTCTGCCCGTTGGATGTCGACATGAGGGGATGGTGTATGTCGACATGCCTCTGCCTAATCTGACATTTTGCTTTGTTTTGAATAATATTAACAAACCTATTAAACTAAAATTTGTATAATATAAAACAAGAAATTAAAGAGACAATTGAACAAGAATAACATGAAATGAAAGATTCCATTAATAATTCTAGTCAACATTACATAAGATAATATAATATGAACTAAAATAAAGGAAATACTAAGATAGAACTTAAGATAACATGAACTAAAAACTAGTTAGATGAAGACGAAGAAGATGATAGTCCAAGCTTTCTACTAATTTTCCCAAAGAACTTGTTGATTTTAGTGGAAATCTTATCCATTTTCTTACTCATTAATCTTTTAAGTGTCTTTTGATTTTCCACTATAATCCATTGATTATTGAGAATGGTCTTGTTGGATGGATTAGCGGGATTAATAGGATATTCTATACTTTCTAAGGAGGTTTCTTGATCTTTCTCCTCCTCAATTTCCATTCCTTCCTCTTCCTCTTCTTCTTCTTCTTCCTCCATTTCTTCCATTCCTTCATGAGCAAGCCTTTCTTCTTTTTCCGTAAGTGTTTCATATGGTTGAAACACTAGTGGAATTTGCATAAGGGAAATGTTTCCATGGTTGAACACTCTTCTAGTTGTAAATTCTTCCCTTTTAAAATCAACTCCAAAGTAATTGAAAATTCGAGTAAGATAAATTCCATGGTATAATGTATTTTCACCCATGGTAAAGTTCTTGGCCTTAGCTCATCCAAAATAACTTGAGCCCAATTAATATCATAATTTCGAAAAATTGCAAAAAGGGCTTTGCAAACTTTCAAAGTCGGGTTGTTGTAATTTCCCGATCTTGGTATAAGAGTGTGTTGGACAATAAGATTAACAGTTCTTACTTTTGGACGAAAATAACGATTTTTGAATTCAAAATTGTCATCCCCTTCAAAGATGTGATGCAATGTCTCTCGATCATTTTCATTGATTTGAAATTCCAAGAGATTCATTCTGGTATACTTACATCCTAAAATATTTCCTAAAATTTCACAATCCAAAACAATTTGTGTCCTTTAACACTACTCCAAATTTGTCCTTCTTCCCCATCATAAAAACCGTGATTCAAATTCGCATAAAACATCTTAACAAGGTTTGGATAACATACAAAATCATTTTGTTTGTTATCAACTAAACTAAGAATAGAACATTGTTGAAAATGATTTTCAATTTCATAAGAAGGAAAATCTTCAAAAATAGCAAATTTTCCCGTATGAATTTTACCAAAGTTTACAAAGTTGATGTAAGCTTTGATAGCTTTCGGGCCATTAAAAAGAAAGTTTTTAACGGATTTTGGAAGCCTAATGGTGTTAGGAGTGCTTGAAGAGGCCATTGAAGAAGTTTGAGAGGAGTTGAAGATAATGAAGATACGTTTGAAATTTGAAATGAAAGTGAAAACAGATGATAAAGAGAGTGAGATAAATAGAGATTCTATGGTCATGTTCTCTGGTCAAGAGACATCTTTTCAGAGCATTGAAGTTGGTGAAAAGGTGGAGGAAATTCAAAAGTTTTAATTCAAATTTTAAAATCAAATACTGGGGGGCATGTAGACATGGGGTGTCCTAGTATGTCGACATGTGCCTATTGATTCAAAAGTCAAGCGTCTAATCCTATTTTCTAATAACCATATATATTATATCCTATATTCTAATATTATAATTCATATGATAACATTAAATATAATAAGACTTAAATATTAATAATTTAATATTTAAAATAATATTAAAATAATATTATTTTTGAATTTAAAATTCAAATTCCAAGGGATAAATTTGAATTTAAAAATCAAGGAATTTAATAAAATCAAGCAAACAAACAAGCATCCATTCAACCAAGAAAAATTGAAAATAATGTAAATGCGTACCTATTTTTAGATCCATACTCCCATCTTCGTCTGATTCATGAGTAACAGTGAAACACAAATTTGAATTTTCTGTCTTCTTTTCATCGTCATTGGATGATGAGTCTGAGTCATCAAGAGTTGTTGTGTATGCTTTCTTTCTTTTCCTTGACGGATCATTGTTTAGAGAGAACAACTGTTTATCTGGATACGGATAGTCTTTCATATAATGCCCGACTTTATTGCAATTGAAGCATCTATCATTGTTGATGTTCTCCGCATTATATCTGGAATTCCTTTGATCATTTCATTTGTAATGTGATGACTCGGAATTTTGAAGCAATATCAATTTAATATCTGAAATAAAAATAAAATTGACTCGATAATCTTTGTAATAAGATTTGAATTAATTTAATAATCCTATAAAATAAATAGTTAATTGATAGATTATACATTTTTAAATCTAATAATTGTTTTATATTTATAATATATATAGAATATTGTATATATTGTGAATAGATATTGTTTTAAATTTAATTAATAAGTAAATCATGTTTTCCATAAAATATATATTTTTAGTAAATTGGGAATTTTGATTTTATTTAAAAGTTAAACAAAAGGTTAATTAATAAATAAAATAGGGTTTTTAAATAGTTAAGATAAAAATTAAATTTGTTTAAATTGGTTTATTTGATAATAGGCTTTTTAAAGGTATATTATAAATAACTAAATAATTTTTAAATACATAAGATAAATATTGAAATGATTTAAAATATGTTTAACTCAAGTTTAAAATTTAACAATAAGGTTATTTTGATTTTCTTTTAAATATAATTGGATAAAATAAATAATTTATTGATAAGAAGACAATTTCTTTTACAAATTATTTAAGGTTATCAAATTTTGTGGTTATTTTCAAATATAATAATACATTGTTTTAACAAATAATTTTTTAATAAAAATAATTGTTTTTCAAAATTTAAATTCTGTAGTTATATTTGTAAATAAACTGGATTTCAGAATTTAATTTGAACTTGAATTCAAAGCTTTGAAAACTAAAGTGTAAATGTTTTTAAATTTGTTTTCATTTTGAAATATTTGTATAAGTTACATTTTATAAATAAAATTTGATTTATTCATTTTAAAATTTATCTACATATAAATAAATACATGATTAACTAATTTATTAAGCATAAGTTTACATCCATCATATAATAACATACTAAATAAATACTAATTAACTTTTAATTAAATACAAATTACTTTTATAAAACAAGTGTAAACTTTTTAGAAATTTAAATTAACATGTGTTAAGATAATAATCTAGGTGCATGACAAATGTAATATTTAGGGACATGTGTCACTTTTGTTTTTTGGTTTCTTTTTATTTTTATTTCAATTTTTATAAGCATATTCTCTTTCATTTTATTTCTTTTCTAAATCTAAATACAAAGAAGAACACACACATTCTCAAAAAAAAACTAAAATCTGAAACATCTTCAAATCCACTTCTCAAACAAAAATCATGCAAGTCAATTTCAAAATAGTATACAAACCAGATGCATGAAATCAAAGCAAGGAATTCTGCATTTCTTATTCAATTAAGCCTGCATGCAAACCATTTGTTTTCAAATCAAAACAAAGCATGCTTGCATTTTTCAAAATCTGAGATCTGCTCACAAGCAAGCACCTGCATCAATAGCCTTCACATTTTCAAGTTGAAAAAGCAAATTTTATTTGAGCCTGCATTTCAAAAAAAATCTAGAGTGTCTGCATGAAAGTGGAATCTGGAGCAAATGCAAACACAGGATTTAAAGTTTCAAAATTAAGCAGAGCAAAAGGAGTTTCCCAGTTTTAAAAAGCACAAGTCTTTTTCAAATTCACTGCTCTGCCCATCAAATTAAAGTGAGTAACATTTCTGTTTTCTTAAAGTTTAAATTTATAAATAAGTTGCATGTTAAATCTCTGTGATAAAATGTGTTGAATGCATATTTGAATGAAATATGCTGTGACTATAATATGTTTGTGATTTCCAAAAGTACTCTCTGTTTTTTTTTATAGATCATATGTTCAGGTTTTGTTTTAAATTCAAAATCTATAGATTTTTGCCTCTGATTAAACTTTAGATTTAATCAAACTTGTTTGCTTAATCCTTAAACTTTAGTTTAAGATTTTGGTTAAGTTAAAATGACTTATATCATCTCTGTAAACCAAAATTTGACTGATTAAGTTTAGAAATGTGAAAATTCATATTGAATAAATTATAAATTCAGTACTATGAATTGAATACCAAGATCAAAACATGATTTTTAGAATTAAAATTAGGATTTCTAGTTAAGGGGTTTGGGTGCAGTTTTCTGTTGAACAGAAAAGGGAAATGTGGTGATTTATGATGATCTAACGATTTGGGGATATCAGGATTCTTCTTGTGGGTAGGGAAGTTATCAGTGTAGCTGAGAAAATTGAGTGATGGTGATGCAAATCAACAGGGAGGCGGTGATGTTGATTTTCTACATGTAGCCCTAATTTTATTTGGACATTTTGTTGTGGTCGATACAACCTTCAGGGATGACCAAGTGTCATAGGCCTTTGGAGATGGTAGTTTGGGTAACGATGAAGTTGTGGTCGGAGTTGTAAGGCTTATGATGGTCGAAGGATGGGTGTTGAAGAGATGACAGGTTTTGGTAGAGTTTTCCCTTTCTATTTCCAGGTTTTGGGAATGCAACTCGAATTCAAATTCGAGTTGAATAGGAGCGAGGTGATTGTAGTATTGGACTGAGGGGATGGTCGTTGATGATTGGAGGTCACCGAAGAAGGAGGATGATGGCCGGAGGCACGGTGCACGTGCACCGTGCATTTTTTTGGTCTGATATTTTTTCTGGGTATTAAAGTATTTTTGAACTCGAAGTATAACTCAAGTATTTCTGTGTCTTGCTCGAAGGAATGGGTCTGATGACTCAGAGTATTTTTATGCTAGCTCGGGTTATTTGTAGTTAGTACAGTTTCTGCAAAACTGTCCGAAGGTTTAAATTTAAATCAAAATTTAAAATGAATAAGTTGTAATGATAAGATTTAAACAAAGTTTAAATTTGCAGTATGAATTATAGTTTCAAAGAGTTTGAAATCTTATAAGTTTTTTTAATTTGAAGTGGTTTTCAGTTTTAAAATAAAAAAATATGAAACCTGACAGTTTTTTTTCTGAAAATTTAATTTCAATTTAAATCTGAAAGCTAATTTTAACTAGAAGATTGAATTTAAATTTAAGTCCAGTTTTCTTAAAGATCTTTGAATCTTCAGGTTTTTAAAAATGAATTTGTATTTTAAATAAAGAGTTTTTAAAAGCAAGGTTTAAATCAAAAAGGTTTAATTCAAGTTTAAATTCAAATAATTTAAATAAGGAATGGGTTCAAATGTATTGAATTTAAATCTGGATATTTGAATAAATTTTAGAATTTGAATGTTTTCAAATAAGTTTAAATTTAAATTGTTTATTAGAAGTAAATTTGTTTTCAAACAAATATTTTAAACTTGATTTTCTTTTTTAAATGTAGTCATTTATAAAAGGTTTATAATAGAAAGATAAATGATTTGTTAATTGGAATTTGAAATTTAAATAGTAATGTTACTTAAAACTTAATTTTTAATTAAATTAAGTAGATTAAGACTTATCTTATATAAGTTTTAATTATAAGTAATAAATGTTATTTACATTTATTTTAAAAAGAATATAAATGGAATTTAAATTGGTTAATGCTTTAATAAATATCATTTTGATTTTAGATTCAAAATGGAATTTGAATTTAAATTTAAAAAAAATGCAATGTTCTAAGTACGCTTTAATATTAATGAAGTTATTAAGAAGAAATGGGTTATCTTAGCAATTATTAAGGTGTTAAAATAATTACATAAATAAGATAATTAAGGAGTGACTTATTTATTTAATTTATAATTAATAATTTGGATTAATTTAAATTAGGGATAAATTAAGAAGTAACTAAATAAAAAGTGATTAAAGAATTAACAATAGTTAATGATGGATCATTAACTAAGGTTTATTTAGTAATTTATTAATATGATTAATTTTTAATAATTAATTAGATTAATTAATTAATGAAAATAAATTATGAAATTTATTTAAGTTAATTTCTTAAATGAAAGTAATTAAGACATTAATTACTTAATGTAATTAATGGGTTTTATTGAGATTGGTTTAAATCAATTAATTAAGTTTAATTAATTTTAAACATTGGATTTGATAACAATTACTTGATGTAATTAATGAAGTAGAATTACTCAGTAAAGTAATTGAAGATAATTACTGAATGTATTTGGTGGATGATGTTGGGATAGTGAAAATAATTTAGATTAAATTATTTTGTATAATTAATCAAGGGATTAACTAAAGAAATTAATTAAGTGGGTAATTAATTTGATAAGTAATTAAGGGTAGTAATTACATAATGTGGTTAATCAAAGGTGATTAATAATTTTGGTTTAAGTGAGATTGATTACTGATAGAAATTAATTTAATTGAGTAATTATTTAAATATAATTAATGAAGTAATTAAGATTGATTAATCAAGATTAATTAATCAATAATAAGTGATTAAGTGTAATTAATTAACTGTAATTAATTAAGGTTTAATGTAATTAATTATAGTTAATTAATTACTAAAGTAATTAAAGGTTAATTACTGTATTAGGTTTAGAGTACTTAATTTTGTGAAATTAAATAAAGTATAATTAATCAGGGGTGATTAATTAAGATGATAAATTAGAGGTTAGTTAATTAATTTGTAATTAATTAATGATGACGTAAGCAGGATTTATATTGTGTAAGTAATTAATTTAATTCATTTTAAATTAATTAGAGATGATGTAAATAATTTAATTCATTTTAAATTAATTATAGATAGTATGATTATAGGTCATTGCTTATTAATGGATGATATGGTTGCCTTGAATGGTTTGGAAATCTCAACTATGAGATTAGTAATGTTGATTGATATGGATGCATTGGTTGCATTGTGATGATGATATGGATTATCTTTTGACAATGATAATGTGAATTATATGTGGTTATGATAATGATGATTTTCTGTTATAAATCTATGAATTATCTATCTGTGTGTATATAGATAATGTAATTGAATTGTTTTAAACTCTAAAACAACTTGGACCTAAAAGACAGGCTTTGGATTTCGATGAGACCGGGATCGGGTTTCCATATTTGGATATCCGAAAACCACATCGATCCAAATTAAGGATAGGTCGTGAATCTTATGTGAAGAGTGAAGACTCGAGGTGTAAGGACTATTAGTCAGTATAACTCTGGGGGTGATTCCGTGATGAGTTTGACGGATAGTACTTTTAGGCTCGAGATAGAGATTCAGAGTGCAAGGGTTATCGTCGTTAACTCTGAGGGTGATTCCAAAACAAGTGTAACGAGATAATGCCTTCGGTTTCGTTCGAACCCGGAACGAACTTGTTTGGATTGAATGCTTTCAGCACATCGTCAGGTGGACGATGAGCATTCTAAGAGATGTGTTCTCTAAAGGTAATCGTAGCCTCAAGGTTCATCAACCGGGAATGGATAAAACAGGGGAGGTGCAGCAAGGCTTCGTGGGTAGCTCCCACTGGAGAGCAAGATTTTCCCCTGTCTAGAGGTCCATTTTTATTCGGTTTAGTGGGCAGTTGGATATGCGCACCAACTGCGGGGTTGTTTTGTTCGGAACTGTTCAGTAAGGAATGGGTCCGGCCTTGTGTTGCAGGGGAGCGGGCGTACTCCTCGGTACGTTGATCTAGGCCACGTACTGTGACGGGCGGTACCCTAGTAGCCCTGCCATTGTATGGAATCCAAAATCCAATAAGTGCCAACGCTTTTGATTGTATTACCCACTTTTGTGGCTAGTAGCTGGAATTTAATCATGTAACAATTTCGGCTATTTCATATTTACTTGAAAACCCTAGACCTATTATAATATCACTGGATTTCCTATCAAATGTTTTGGTTAGCGTAAGGTAAAAACTTTTCCATGTTTATGTGTGGGAAGCCTTACGTGATACCTTTCTTTTCAAAAGGTTTTTAAAGTTAAGAAACTTTAACCAGTTACTCACACCAGACCCATGTCTGACCCGGAGTTTATTTTTGTTTTTCATAAACTCTTGGTACTCAAATTTTTACGAGTAGCCAAGGGATTCAGGTTAGCTTTGACGAATATTGGAGGAGCAATGGAGCAGGAGGCTTCTGCGTTAAATATATAGTATTCCGCTGTGTGTTCTGTGTTGTCTCTTAGTCGTATTGTGTTGTAAATTCTAGACAGGTGTTTATAACTGTCTAGTATGTGTTGTATTATATGTGTACTCTGATAGTGGTTGTAAACTATGTAATATTTTATGTTATTAATATAATTTATTCATTCCGCTGTTTAGATTCTGATGTGTTGTTTCTTCTTCTTCTCTTTCTTTCTCTTTTCTATCCCTTTCTTTCTTATTAGCAATGCGACTTTCTGGTGTTTTGGAAGTCGGGTCGTTACAGTGGTATCAGAGCATAAGGTTGAGTGAATACCTAGGCTCTGGAGTGGTGTCTATCTTGAGAGAGCGTATTTGTAATTTTAAATATATTTATATATATTTATCTATTTCTACCTATCTTTTGGATTACCTGTTCGAGTTTTTCCAATATAAGATATAAAGGTAGATGTGGTAGTGGTGTGTGTAACACGATTACTACCATTGGTTGGAGTATGATGTTTGAGGTTGGAAGTGTATCTGTCGAGACTATAGATCTAATACTGTCTCGAGTAGGTTGTGCAGAGTGTAAGATTTAATAGATCTCTAAAGGAAACCTGTTAAGGTTCGGAGACATCTTTGAAGTGCAGAGTTTGGTGAGTAGAGTTTGATCTATTCGGTTGAGCTGGAGCAAGTGATGGTATTTTGATACCTCGGGAAGTTGTAACTGTGTGATGAGATGCAGTGACTATGGATGTGTCCGAAGATATTTCTTTGGAACAAGTTTTGGGAAGTGTGTCTGCTTTGATATTATGGATGGATTCAGCAGGATGTTGTGTGTTTCTGTCTGCTTTGGAGTCCGAATTTCTCGAAGAGCTACGGATCGGGAAGTTTGGTTTGGTATCAGCAATGCAGCTAGGAGTGTTCTGTAAGCCGACAGGGAGGTCTTAGCTGAGTAGTTTTCTGGAGGAGGAATTCAGAAGCTGCAGAGTGAATCCGTTTCTTCAATGGATTGGGTAGACCAGCATAAGCTGTTCTGTTTGGAAAAGAGAGAACAGTTTTTCTTTGGAAATTTATCTGGGTTGATCGCAAAAGTGACTTGCGATTGTTTGAGTGTTCTCTTGGATTGTTGGAGATTTTCTGGATGTCTTCTGGGAAGACAAAGCTTGTTAGCATTTGGAAATTGAGTTTTCTTATCGACTAGTATTCCAGGAGTGGAACTGGTGGTTCTGTTTAGTTGGAGAATGATCCCTAGAGATGGAGTTTGATGAAGCAACTCAGTTTTGGAAGAACTTTTGAGTTTTCTTTATGGATCTGTAGAACCATATTTCTGGGAAGTGGTGTCCAGTTTGTGCTCGTGTTCTTCATCAGCATTCTTTTCTACTTCGGATCAGAGTTGTGCAGCGGAAGCAGTTTGGAAGTGTTTCTGATTGCTTTTCCGGATTAGGAGAAGTTTGTTCTGTCTTCTGTTGTTATGGAGTAGAATTGTGTTTTGGTTTTGGATTGATCTTGAGGAGATCATTATGTTGGGTTGTTTTTGGTTCTGATTGTTTCTAAAGAAATCAGCAAGGGGTTGAGCTGATCAGTTTGGAATGTTGGCAGTCCAGGATCGTTCGAAGACTTTTGTGGATAAGGGACGGAGGAATTTGGAATTCGAAGTTAGAGACTTCGTTATTGTTGGAATTTTCTATGATTCAGGAGTTATAAGTTTTGAGTAAGACGGGAAAGCTAGCTCCGAGATGTTTGGATCTTTTCTCTGTGTTTTGGTCGAATCAGTGTTTGGTTTTCAGGATTGGATTGCCAGTTTGGATAACTGGGATTCGATATGTTTCACGTATCTCTGAGGGAGTACGTGTATGGTCTATCTCTGGTTTTAGAACCAGCGGTTATAGAGGTTGGTGGTTGAATCAGACTCGTCTGTAGTCTGATATGCTGTCTAGTTCTGTAAATCTAGATGAATAGGAGCTCTATGGCTTAATAGTATTGATTGTTTGGAATATATAGAGCGAGTATCCCGATATTTATACCGAGAAAACTCGTGGAAGTTCTATCCAAAAAATTTCTGGATAATTAGATTTGTTTGATTGGGTGAATTGATTGCTATGATTATTAGCATATCATTGGTATATGCTTGTGTTTTAAAATTAAATATTTAAATAGATTATTAAATTACCTTTGTTTTAAATTTCGGGACGAAATTCTTTTAAGGGGGAAGGAATGTGATGACCCGGAATTTTGAAGAATTATCAATTTAATAATTTGAAATAAAAATTAAATTGACTTGATAATCTTTGTAATAAGATTTGAATTAATTTAATAATCCTATAAAATAAATAGTTAATTGATAGATTATACCTTTTTAAATCTAATAATTGTTTTATATTTATAATATATATAGAATATTGTATATATTGTGAATAGATATTGTTTTAAATTTAATTAATAAGTAAATCCTATTTTCCATAATATATATATTTTTAGTAAATTGGGAATATTGATTTTATTTAAAAGTTAAACTTTTAAAAGGTTAATTAATAAATAAAATAGGATTTTTAAATAGTTAAGATAAAAATTAAATTTGTTTAAATTGGTTTATTTGACAATAGGCTTTTTAAAGGTATATAATAAATAACTAAATAATCTGTAAATACATAAGATAAATATTGAAGTGATTTAAAATATGTTTAACTCAAGTTTAAATTTAAATAAATAACAATAAGGTTATTTTGATTTTCTTTTAAATATAATTAGATAAAATAAATAATTTATTGATAAGAAGACAATTTCTTTTATAAATTATTTATGGTTATCAAATTTTGTGGTTATTTTTAAATATAATAATACATTATTTTAACAAATAAATTTTTAATAGAAATAATTGTTTTTCAAAATTTAAATTGTGTAGTTATATTTGTAAATAAACTGGATTTCAGAATTTAATTTGAACTTGAATTCAAAGCTTTGAAAACTAAATTGTAAATGTTTTTAAATTTGTTTTGATTTTAAAATATTTGTATAAGTTACATTTTATAAATAAAATTTGATTTATTCATTTTAAAATTTATCTACATATAAATAAATACATGATTAACTAATTTATTAAGCATAAGTTTACATCCATCTTATAATAACATACTAAATAAATACTAATTAACTTTTAATTAAATACAAATTACTTTTATAAAACAAGTGTAAACTTTTTAGAAACTTAAATTAACATGTGTTAAGATAATAATCTAGGTGCATGACAAATGTAATATTTAGGGACATGTGGCATTTTTGTTTTTTGGTTTCTTTTTATTTTTATTTCAGTTTTTATAAGCATATTCTCTTTCATTTTATTTCGTTTCTATATCTAAATACAAAGAAGAACACACACATTCTCAAAAAAAACTAAAATCTGAAACATCTTCAAATCCACTTCTCAAACCAAAATCATGCAAGTCAATTTCAAAATAGCATACAAACCAGATGCATGAAATCAAAGCAAGGAATTCTGCATTTCTTATTCAATTAAGCCTGCATGCAAACCATTTGTTTTCAAATCAAAACAAAGCATGCTTGCATTTTTCAAAATCTTAGATCTGCTTACAAGAAAGCACCTGCATCAATAGCCTGCACATTTTCAAGTTGAAAAAGCAAATTTTATTTGAGCCTGCATTTCAAAAAAATCTGGAGTGTCTGCATGTAAGTGGAATCTGGAGCAAATGCAAACACAGGATTTAAAGTTTCAATATTAAGCAGAGCAAAAGGAGTTTCCCAGTTTTAAAAAGCACGAGTCTTTTTCAAATTCACTGCTCTGCCCATCAAATTAAAGTGAGTAACATTTCTGTTTTCTTAAAGTTTAAATTTATAAATAAGTTGCATGTTAAATCTCTGTGATAAAATGTGTTGAATGCATATTTGAATGAAATACGTTGTGACTATAATATGTTTGTGATTTCCAAAAGTACTCTCTGTTTTTTTTATAGATCATATGTTCAGGTTTTGTTTTAAATTCAAAATCTATAGATTTTTGCCTCTGATTAAACTTTAGATTTAATCAAACTTGTTTGCTTAATCCTTAAACTTTAGTTTAAGATTTTGGTTAAGTTAAAATGACTTATATCATCTCCGTAAACCAAAAATTGACTGATTAAGTTTAGAAATGTGAAAATTCATATTGAATAAATTATAAATTCAGTACTATGAATTGAATACCAAGATCAAAACATGATTTTTAGAATTAAAATTAGGATTTCTAGTTAAGGGGTTTAGGTGCAGTTTTCTGTTGAACAGAAAAGGGAAATGTGGTGATTTGTGATGATCTAACGATTTGGGGATATCGGGATTCTTCTTCTGGGTAGGGGAGTTATCAGTGTAGCTGAGAAAATTGAGTGATGGTGATGCAAATCACCAGGGAGGCGGTGATGTTGATTTTCTACCTGTAGCCCTAGTTTTGTTTGGACATTTCGTTGTGGTCGATACAACCTTCTGGGATGACCGAGTGTCATGGGCCTTTGGGAGATGGTAGTTTGGGTAACGATGAAGTTGTGGTCGGAGTTGCAAGGCTTATGATGGTCGGAGGATAAGTGTTGAAGAGATGACAGGTTTTGGTGGAGTTTTCCCTTTCTGTTTCCAGGTTTTGGGAATGCAACTCGAATTCAAATTCGAGTTGAATAGGAGCGAGGTGATTGTAGTATTGGACTGAGGGGATGGTCGTTGATGATTGGAGGTCACCGGAGAAGGAGGATGATGGCAGGAGGCACGGTGCACGTGCACCGTGCATTTTTTTGGTCTGATGTTTTTTTTGGGTATTAAAGTATTTTTGAACTCGAAGTATAACTCGAGTATTTCTGTGTCTTGCTCGAAGGAATGGGTCTGATGACTCGGAGTATTTTTATGCTAGCTCGGGTAATTTGTAGTTAGTACAGTTTTCTGCAAAACTGTCTGAAGGTTTAAATTTAAGTCAAAATTTAAAATGAATAAGCTGTAATGATAAGATTTAAACAAAGTTTAAATCTGCAGTATGAATTATAGTTTCAAAGAGTTTGAAATCTTATAAGCTTTTTAAAATTTGAAGTGGTTTTCAGTTTTAAAATAAAAAAAATATGAAACCTGACAGATTTTTTCTGAAAATTTTATTTCATTTTAAATCTAAAAGCTAATTTTAAACTAGCAGTTTGAATTTAAATTTAAGTCTAGTTTTCTTAAAGATCTTTGAATCTTCAGGTTTTTAAAAATGAATTTGTATTTTAAATAAAGAGTTTTTAAAAGCAAGGTTTAAATCAAAAAGGTTTAATTCAAGTTTAAATTCAAATAATTTAATTAAGGAATGGGTTCAAATGTATTGAATTTAAATCTGGATATTTGAATAAATTTTAGAATTTGAATGTTTTCAAATAAGTTTAAATTTAAAATTTTTATTAGAAGTAGATTTGTTTTCAAACAAATATTTTAAACTTGATTTTCTTTTTTAAATGAAGTCATTTATAAAAGGTTTATAATAGAAAGATAAATGATTTGTTAACTGGAATTTGAAATTTAAATAGTAATGTTACTTAAAACTTAATTTTTAATTAAATTAAGTAGATTAAGACTTATCTTATATAAGTTTTAATTATAAGTAATAAATGTTATTTGCATTTATTTTAAAAAAAAT
Source organism: Allium cepa (assembly GCA_030765085.1). Lineage (NCBI taxonomy): Eukaryota > Viridiplantae > Streptophyta > Magnoliopsida > Asparagales > Amaryllidaceae > Allium > Allium cepa. Next base: position 462,390,208 of record CM060944.1, read on the forward strand.
ATAAATGGAATTTAAATTGGTTAATGCTTTAATAAATATCATTTTGATTTTAGATTCAAAATGGAATTTGAATTTAAATTTAAAAAAAAGTAATGTACTAAGTACACTTTAATATTAATGAAATTATTAAGAAGAAATGGGTTATCTTAGAAATTATTAAGGTGTTAAAATAATTAAATAAATAAGATAATTAAGGAGTGACTTATTTATTTAATTTATAATTAATAATTTGGATTAATTTAAATTAGAGATAAATTAAGAAGTAACTAAAGAAAAAGTGATTAAAGAATTAATAATAGTTAATGATGGATCATTAACTAAGGTTTATTTAGCAATTTATTAATATGATTAATTTTTAATAATTAATTAGATTAATTAATTAATGAAAATAAATTATGAAATTTATTCAAGTTAATTTCCTAAATGAAAGTAATTAAGACATTAATTACATAATGTAATTAATGGGGTTTATTGAGATTGGTTTAAATTAATTAATTAAGTTTAATTAATTTTAAACATTGGATTTGATAACAATTACTTGATGTAATTTATGAAGTAGAATTACTCAGTAAAGTAATTAAAGATAATTACTGGATGTAATTAGTGGATGATGTTGGGATTGTGAAAATAATTTAGATTAAATTATTTTGTATAATTAATCAAGGGATTAATTAAAGAAATTAATTAAGTGGGTAATCAATTTGATAAGTAATTAAGGGTAGTAATTACAGAATGTGGTTAATCAAAGGTGATTAATAATTTTGGTTTAAGTGAGATTAATTACTGAAAGAAATTAATTTAATTGAGTAATTATTTAAATATAATTAATGAAGTAATTAAGTTTGATTAATCAAGGTTAATTAATCAATAATAAGTGATTAAGTGTAATTAATTAACTGTAATTAATTAAGGTTTAATGTAATTAATTATAGTTAATTAATTAATAAAGTAATTAAAGGTTAATTACTGTATTAGGTTTAGAGTACTTAATTTTGTGAAATTAATTAAAGTATAATTAATCAGGGGTGATTAATTAAGATGATAAATTAGAGGTTAGTTAATTAATTAATTAATTTGTAATTAATTAATGATGATGTAAGCAGGATTTATATTGTGTAAGTAATTAATTTAATTCATTTTAAATTAATTAGAGATGATGTAATTAATTTAATTCAATTTAAATTAATTATAGATAGTATGATTATAGGTCATTGCTTATTAATGGATGATATGGTTGCCTTGGATGGTTTGGAAATCTCAACTATGAGATTAGTAATGTTGATTGATATGGATGCATTGGTTGCATTGTGATGATGATATGGATTATCTTTTGAAAATGATAATGTGAATTATCTGTGGTTATGATAATAATGATTTTCTGTTATAAATCTATGAATTATCTATCTGTGTGTATATAGATAATGTAATTGAATTGTTTTAAACTCTAAAACAACTTGGATAAAAGACACGCTTTGGATTTCGATGAGACCGGGATCGGGTTTCCATATTTGGATATCCGAAAACCACATCGATCCAAATTAACGATAGGTCGTGAATCTTATGTGAAGAGTGAAGACTCGAGGTGTAAGGACTATTAGTCAGTATAACTCTGGGGGTGATTCCGTGATGAGTTTGACGGATAGTACTTTTAGGCTTGAGATAGAGATTCAGAGTGCAAGGGTTATCGTCGTTAACAAGTGTAACGAGATAATGCCTTTGGTTTCGTTCGAACCCGGAACGAACTTGTTTGGATTGAATGCTTTCAGCACATCGTCAGGTGGACGATGAGCATTCTAAGAGATGTGTTCTCTAAAGGTAATCGTAGCCTCAAGCCTCATCAACCGGGAATGGCTAAAACAGGGGAGGTGCAGCAAGGCTTCGTGGGTAGCTCCCACTGGAGAGCAAGATTTTCCCCTATCTAGAGGTCCCTTTTTATTCGGCTTAGTGGGCAGTTGGATATGCGCACCAACTGCGGGTTTGTCTTGTTCGGAACTGTTCAGTAAGGAATGGGTTGGGCCTTGTATTGCAGGGGAGCGGGCGTACTCCTCGGTACGTTGATCTAGGCCACGTACTGTGACAGGCGGTCCCCAGTAGCCCTGCCATTGTATGGAATCCAAAATCCAATAAGTGCCAACGGTTTTGATTGTATTACCCACTTTTGTGGCTAGTAGCTGGAATTTAATCATGTAACAATTTCGGCTATTTCATATTTACTTGAAAACCCTAGACCTATTATAATATCACTGGATTTCCTATCAAATGTTTTGGTTAGCGTAAGGTAAAAACTTTTCCATGTTTATGTGTAGGAAGTCTTACGTGATACCTTTCTTTTCAAAAGGTTTTTAAAGTTAAGCAACTTTAACATGTTACTCACACCAGACCCATGTCTGACCCGGAGTTTATTTTTGTTTTTCATAAACTCTTAGGTACTCAAATTTTTACGAGTAGCCAAGGGACTCAGGTTAGCTTTGACGAATATTGGAGGAGCAATGGAGCAGGAGGCTTCTGCGTTAAATATACAGTATTCCGCTGTGTGTTCTGTGTTGTCTCTGAGTCGTATTATGTTGTAAATTCTAGACAGGCGTTTATAACTGTCTAGTATGTGTTGTATTATCTGTGTACTCTGATAGTGGTTGTAAACTATGTAATATTTTATGTTATTAATATAATTTATTCGTTCCGCTGTTTAGATTCTGATGTGTTGTTTCTTCTTCTTCTCTTTCTTTCTCTTTTCTATCCCTTTCTTTCTTATTAGCGACGCGACTTTCTGGTGTTTTGGAAGTCAGTTCGTTACATGTAATTATTCATTTTTCTATATTTTACGAATTTCCGGGAGTATCTTGTCATGAAAGCAATCTCCTCATCACTGTCTGGTTCTGAATCTTCAGTTGTTGCATTGAACGCTAATGACTTCTTTTCTATAGCCTTGTTTTCTCTTCTTCCTTGCAGTTGAACTTCCTAAGACATCAGATTCCCAATCAATTCTTCTATTTTCATGAGACAGATATCGTTTTCTTCTTCGATTGCAAGTGTCTTTTGATCTCATTCTGGAGTGAATGAATTTAGAATTTTTCTAACTTGGTCTTCCTTCGAAAAGCTTTTTCCCAATGCAATTAGTGAATGAACAATATCTTGAAATCGATAGTACATGTCGGAAATGGACTCATTTGCATGCATTTTAAAGAATTGAAACTGATTAGATAATATGGAAATTTTAGTCTGTTTAACATTGCTTGTTCCTTCATGAGTAACTTGCAAAGTTTTCCAGATTTCAAATACAGACTTACAAATAGACACTCTATTAAACTCATTCCTATCTAATGAACAAAATAATATATTCATGGCCTTTGAGTTATTATGTGAAACGCCCTTTTTCTCAGCAGTTCACTGGGCAAAATCGGTAGTTGGTTCAGCATACTCAGTTTGTGTGATATTACAAGTGTCTAATCCTACTGACTATAAATAAATTTTCATTCTACAAGCCCAATATGCATAATTACTGCCATTGAAAAATGGTGGTCTGATAGTAGACTGACCTTCTGCAAATGAACTAGTGTTAGTGATAACAGAACTGGTGCCAGAATTGACATTACCAGTGTTGGTAGCCATTAAAACAATTTTCAAGTTTCAGATTATGAAAACTATGAAAACCAATGATTTGATACCAATAGAAAGGGACAGTGGATTAAGGATCCTAAGGCTAATTTAACACTAGAGGGAGGTTGAATAGTATTTAATGAATTCTAAGACTTATATGAATTAAATTGAAATTATGACACAAACAAATGCGGAAGTTAATCAGAAAACAATCACAGAATCAAACACGGATGCAGAAAGCAAATAAAAAGAAGTAAAGGGAAAGAACACACCGGGATTTTATACTGGTTCGGAGTTACCCTACATCCAGTCCTGTACCAAGGCAAACCACCTCATATAGATTTTTATTAAAGTAGTGTCGAGATTACACTCCTCAATTTATAAAGGCCTTGAGGTACCCTCCTGTCTCACGAGTCCAGGGCAAACTCTCTTGGTTTACAGGCCACAAGATTACCCAATTGATTTCCAGGCACAACCACATCTTATAGAGAGACTCGATAAACATTTGATTACAAATTGATCCTATAACTCTGAATAGCACTTTGATCTTCGAGAGAGGACAGAGAATTAATCGAGAATGAACTTCTAATTTGATTCACTTGCGAATTTGATAGAATTTTGGCATGATCTTAAAAATATGATAATTATACGACATGGATTTGTGGAGAAGAAGAAGAAGAAAATAAAATATGAGAATAATATGTTAAAAAATTCGTTTGAGAAGGCTATTTATAAAGCACCAACGGTCATAACCATTCGTGAAGAGATTTAAACGAATAGACACTTCTTTTGAAAATTGAAACTTTTGAACTTAACGGCCACCATGTCGATATGGGGTATCGCATAATGTCGACATCCCTATGTTAGAAACAGTATAATTGTTTTTTGAAAATGATATTGAAATGATTCTGGAGTAAAATAAATTAATTTTACTATGTTTTAAAACACAAAAACAAAGAATATTTTAAGGCTAAAACATCTTTTTGAAAATCATTTGAAAAGATAGTTTTAAGGCTAAAACATTTTGAAAATCATTTTTGAAAAACCATTTTGAAGTAGTTTTGCAAGCTTATTCCTATAGAATATCTCATCACATCAGAACTCGAGAACTTGAACAAAACCAAGATGTTCGTAGGTTTGTAAGCCACTTGTCGTAGGTTTGTAAGCTACTTGTCGTGGGTCTGTTAGCCACTAAGAAGGTAGAAATGGGTTCCATCCCAAATGAAAATCGGAATGAAGATTTCCATGATATTATGAAGTTTTAACAAAAACTAGACACATATCTTGAAATCTTGATCTTGATGCTCTAGAGTCTTCAATCTTGAGTCTTGAGTCTTTATACCGATCAGTGTTCAGTAATCAATACCCGCATATCTATATAACCAATATATACATATCTATCTAGATTATATTGTTAGTATATATTTTATAATAAGATAGTTAAAAAGGTTGTTGTCATCAAAACCAACATCTCAATTCCTAACAATTACCCCTCTTTTTTCTTCACTGTTCGATTTTGTTGAATTGGAAATAGAGGAGGAGGGAAGCGAAGTTGAAGAGGAAAGCCGTGATTTTTTTTTCTTATGATTTCCTTTGTGTGATTTGAAAAAAGAAATGGGGAAGACAGGAGAAGACGTTGGCATGTTAGAAGGATTTTACTATAGTGACTTTGATAGGAAAGAAAAAAAAAGTGCTGATGTGAAGGAAATACGGCTGAGGTTGACCAGTATATAAGAATATATATTTTAAATTCAAACCGTCTCGAAAAATACAACTTAAAATTTTGAACTCCTATCGAGGCATGCCGCTAGACGTTCATAATGTTATACCCTTATTTCGAACGCAGTGGAAAAGGTTTCGAGTCCTAATTCAATCGTATGGAGAAGATAGTTTTTTGGGACCTAATTATTATATTGATTTTCAATATAAATTTCAGCGCGTTTACCTATCGTACAATCACATGACAACTCCAAACGCTACAAAAATTGAAATCCAATAATAATACAATATTACGGATCCAATGGAACTGGTTTTGTCAAAATCTAAGACTGTGTCCCGAAAGGCTATTTTTAAATGTCAATTTAAACGATATATTTTTAAAACTGAACAAGCCACTTTTAAATTCAATTTTAAAAGTTCTATTACCTTCAGTATTATCAATACAAATTTTACAAGCTTTCTAATTATTTTTAACAAGCTCGAAACTCTCGATTTCATATTTTACCCAATTTCCAATTTTTAAATTCGCTAATTAAATTACCCAATAATTAGCGATATTTGAAATTCAAGTTAAAAATAAACTTTTAAATATTTAAAATCAATTAAATATTCCAATTTTATATATCTAAAATTTCGATTCGTTGCATGGAGATTCTAGAATGAAGTAGGATGGTGGGACGATCCTATATGAGGTATGTACGTGGACCAACTCCCGTGAGTTGGCATAAGGTGGCTAAAACAGGAGCAATCGACGGGCCAAGTGAGGTAGGTTCTCCGATCGGACACATTGCTTCGATACTATATTCTGACTTTGTGATTGATTTGGTGGCCACACTTGATTTTTTTTATTTGGGAGTGTGTTCTGAGGTAGGCGGTAGTGTCTGCTATGCATTACCACAAGCCCGAAAGTGTAATTGGTATATCTACCCTGGCATTGCCTAGTTGTGCCGTGTCACCTACCATATCGAGCCTACTACAAGTTTGTTTTGTACTATATCTATGGAGTGCCCTCTGACGACGTCCAATACGAGGGAGATTACGGTACTGTATAGACTATGGGAATATATAAAATGTGTTAAGGGGGATATGGGTAACGCCTTAACACTATTTTAACAGTTTACTTTACTATAGACATTATTATAATAGCGTATATTACTACATATTAGATAGTTTAACGGATCCTTAGAGGATTGTTATCCCAAACATCCTTTGAGTTACTTGTATTTCGGTTGATATTTCGCTTGAGTTGGATTTATTGATATAAGAATGTTAATCGTGACTCGAGTGTTTTGTGTTTTGCTTTACGCTCGGGTTAGACTGAGTGTACTAGTATTCGAGACTCATCATTAGAGTTGGAGCTTCACTTGGAGATCCATCTATCGATTCTGCTTTCAGTTGATCCCAGTGATGTATTCCGATTTTCTATTTGACTATTATATTCGAGACTTCTGTCGTATCTTGTTTAACTCTGTTATATATATATATAGTAGCTTCATGAACTACTATTTTTTTGTTTCCGCTGCATTATTTTTATATTAATCTGTGTTGTGATTCTGTGATTATTTTATTTATTGTATATGCTGAGTTTTGCCAAATTTAAATTAACAATCTGATACTCTGAGCAATTCAAGTCCAACATGTGTGCATGCGAATGGTTGAAAATATATTCAAATGTTACATGTGGTATAAAAGCTTTGGTTTTAGGTAAAACTTAACATGTAGAGTATATGTAATTACAGAATCGCTTTCGTTCGAGCTTTTTCCTCTTTGATTTGGTTTCCTTTGAATTTTGGAACTCCCCTATTCGTTCTGAAACCCACTCTTGTCATCCCGTATCCAAATTCTTTTGATTCTGGAGTATCCCATAGCTCCACTGAACGATTTGTAAAGGTGTGAAACTCCTTTACAATAGACATTGATTCATGAAAATTTCTATATCCTCGATTTAGATGTTGTTATCTCTTGCATAGCCTGAACTCTATCTCTTGCAATCGAATGTTGATTTCCTCTAGAATTCTTCCTCGATCTTATTCTGAAGTCATAGTTGACCCGGTTAAGGTTGCCCTTGATTTATATAAGTCTACCCATTCTTTTATCTCTCTGAAATCTATTTATCTCCCTATCGAACCTATCTTCTAGTTGAATTCTTTTGGTTAGGATCCCTCTATATTTGGATCTCTATCCTTGTTTTGAAATCCATTCTAGAATTATTGAGTTAGGGAGTGCATTTGTAATTAATATTTAAAATGGTTTATTTGTTGTGTTGTTTGAGTTGTTATGTTGATTTAGATTTTCGATCGATTCGCTTGATCAACGCTATCGGTAGGATTTCCAAAACACTTGAACAGAACAAACGACATGATAGCATTTTGGTAAATGAAATAGTTTTGTATACTATATATAAGTAAATTTTCTGAAAATTAAATAATTAAATGGATTGGTTGTTAGAATAAGAATAGTTGATTTTTATTTATTGTTTTGTAAACCATTGATTTTACCAACATACAAATAAATGAATTTATAAATTATGGTTTATAATTTGATTTGCAATCTAAATGAAATTAAATTAGAATTTGATAATTTAATTTCCGATGATTTCAAAATCTAGTTTTGAGATTATAAAATGTATATTATTTAAAGTATTTTCGAATAGAAATCGTTTCTAAAGAATTTTTAAATCAGCACTCTTCCCTTTTGTCGCTGGAAAATAATTTGGTGATGGCGGCCGCATCATCGAAATTCATTTTCGAGTTTCAGAGTGGAGAGACCATACTGTAGCCTTGCTACAATTTTGTTTCGGAAAATGAATTTGATTTAAATTTCTTAGGTATGACCTGATGAATGATATATATAAGTATATGATTTTTGTTTCGATTTGAAAGTATGTACATATATTTATCTCTAAATGGTTTGAAGTGAATCGAAAATATAATTCCTAAATTTTATGTTGAAGATGATTTTAATTATAAAATGAAACCATAATTTTGAATAAATATTTAAACTTGAAATAATTGAATTGGAAAATTTACTTTTATAATATTCAATTACTTTCCAATATATAACTTACCTAAATCATCCAGAGGATGAGTATGTAATTGAATAATTTACAATGTAAGTTAATGTTAAAGGAATTTATAAATAAATTTGAGTGATTATAATAAATGTTTAAACATTTAATTTATAAGTTATAGAAATGTTAATTGTGATAAAAATTGAATAGTAATAAGATAATAAATAAATGAGATAGATAAAATAAATTTTATTTTGAAGGAATTTATAAATTGAAATTTAATCAATTTAATGAAATACCTTGAATTTAAACCCAAATTAATGAATATTAATTTATTAAATTGAAATTTATATGGTTTTATATTAATTGCTTTATTATTTTTTTCAATCGATTTTTCTTTTTGGTTGTTTTATTCTCCTACCTCATTCCTTTTCGGGGACGAAAAGTTTTGAGCGGGTGAGAGTGTAACGACCTGTAAATTATAGTGGTTTTATTTATTTAATCGCTGAATTTTATGAAATTTCAAATAATAAAAGGTTTCCCGAATCTGAATATATTTATACAATAAATTTGTAAATCATTTTCTGAGTGAGACGTCGAATTTCGTTTCTCCAAATTTTGACTGCTATTGCTCCGTTTTTCTTATTTCTGGCAAGTTTGTAGCATTCCCGGTATCGATATCAAGTTTTGATCAGATGATCGTACCACTGATCTCTGTATACCGTTTTAATCGTCTCGTCATGCTGATCTCTACGGTATATTCAAGTCTGTGTTTTGAAATCTGGTACGCAGCGGAATCTGTGAAATTGTGATCTGTATCGGTTGAGCTTTCTGAATTTTTGTGCTATTTAAAATTTTCCAACGTGTGTTAACTCAACAGCCATTAATTATAAATATTTTCTGAATTCAAACTGAAGGCTTTTGCTATTACCTAGGTGTCGATATATTTTTGCTTGGTTTATTTTCTTCTTTTTATTATTGTTCTGTGTTTTCGAAAAAAAAAAGAAGCCAATAGTGCCTGTTCGTCACCTCTTCCTTCATTCTCTATAACTCCTTCCTCTCATTCTTTTCGCCTCGTTCAACCGTTCACTGCTTCGAAGCCAACCCCATGCCCAGAAAACATGTACCTTTCTTTTCCCTTCCCCACGTTCTCCTTCCACATCAGAACCACCAGACCATCCCAAGCATCTCACCCATGCCGCATAGCTACAGTGCCTCACGTGCTCGACCTCGCACTTCTCCACCATAACACAGTGCATCATCGCTGACAACCTCCGTTCGTCCTCTCTCCTCGTGACCCCAACTCTTCTGCGTTCTCTGTGATGGGTGAGTATTTATATGATATAATATATATATATATATATATATATATATATATTATTGTTAAGCTTGGTAGGCTGCATATATATATGCTCGTATATATAAAATTTCTTTTGTGTGTGTATATATATATATATATATATATGTATGTATATGTATATATTGAGTTAGGTTTTGGTTTCAACATGACATATATAAAAAATTTGATTTTTTTTGTCTGCTCTGTTAATATATATACTAGTATATATTTCAGAGCTTTATTTGTGTTAATTATATGCATAATTTTCAGTCTTTGAAGCCGTATGTATATTTTTCCAATCTGAAGCTACTTCGTTTTGTCTTAATTTACAATATATGCATTCATTTTACTATGGGTTATCATATATAAGTGTTTTTTATATATATTATTTTATTAAAGAAGTTATATATATTATATATATAATATCAGTATGTATATATAAGTTGTTCCAGATATATATTTATGTTTATATGCCGTATTTTAAAATAATGATATCTATTGTTTAAATATAGTTTACAAATTGTCTATATTTTATATATATGTGGACAGTAGTGCTAATTGTATATATGTTATATACTGTTGTATATTTCATTTGTATATGAAGTATATATCTGTTATGAATTATATTATATATATCTTATATATTTATAGGTAAGTATGTTTTAAGCATACATATATTTATATTTATTTGAGTATATATTCGGTTGATATATGCTTATGAGCTGCCTGGATATTTATGTGTAAGTATAATAGTTCACTTATATTTTCGTATATTTAGTATAATATATAAATGTTTACTGGATATACAATGTTATATGTTTTCATTCTTAAAGGTTTACATAAAATTTATATATAGATATATATAGCTTTATTTGTTCTTCCTTACTGTAAATATATAGTTATGCTTTATTTGTAAACTAGCTTATCTTTATGGGTTTTGTTTTAAATTTTAATATGTGACAGTTATATATGTTTAAGGGTGTGTAGTTTTTTTCCTCTTTTTGTTTGATTACAAGATCTGTGCTGGCTTCTTCAATATATATATATATATATATATATATATATATATATATATATATATATATATATATATATTTAAGGTATAATATATATGTTGTATATATTAATAGGAGTAGTGTATATATATGTATGTCTTGGCATTTTCAAGTGTGTATACTAGTTAAATATATAAAAGTATGTATTGATATGTTCGAGAAAAATAAATATATTAGTATAATATAACAGTTTAAGTGTTGTTTCAGGTAGCATGCATATAAATTTTATTTATTTGGGTCTTCAAATATATATTTTTTATATGACATATGTGTTATTACTCCAGACAGTATAGTGCTGCATGCATGTATTATTTATATATATGAATATTTGATTCTTTCTTTTAAAATGTATATAGATATTTTCAAAATGAATAAATAAAATATGTAAGTATTTTGCATTTTTTTAATGATATATATGTATTTATTTCAAATTTCATTATGTAGATATGTTATTTTTATTTTATGTGCTTATTTGAAACTATGGATTTTGAAATACATATACATATATATATATATATATATAATTTAATAGATGTTTGAATTTATAATATGATTATATATATAGTTATATATTGCTATATATAAGTTCATTGATGCCATTTATCTTCATCGATCTAGTTCTGATTTGATTTCGCAATTCCTATTTATCAGCTTTGTTCGTCGATTCGAGTTCAATCTTGTTTTTCTTTGAAATTCGTGCTCGGATTCGTAGCTCTATTCATTTTCAAATTTCTCTAGCCTCGAAGGTGAGCAGTCACTCACAATTAACGTTCTTATATTTATTAAATTTGATTTCAATTGAAACGATAATTGAAATATGCTGTTGTTAGTTATTTACATTGCTACATACATGTTATTATCTGCATCTGGTCACCTGTGACATCTGACACCATTATCTATTATTTATATTGATGATGTATGCTTGTTATATTATTATTCATATCTGTTATCGCTATGCAAGTTCCTTATTACTTTAGAATTCCCTATGGGTTAAAATGATACAAACCCGAATGTAGAATAGGAAAAAATTGTTATGGGTAGAAATGATAAACCCAAGCGATTTTCATTGAACGGAATTTGGGATTGCGGGTTGAAATGATATATACCCGTATATATATTTAAATTGTGGATTGAAATGATAAATATTCGTATCACTTAACCATAGGATATAAAATTATATACATACACCGTTGGTCAATATATATATATATATATATATATATATTAAAATGATTTCCAAGGTTTTTAAATTGAATTTATTTAAGAATTATACTCAGATAAGTTTGATTTGAAATTTATTAACTTCTGGATTTTAAAGATATGATTTTATAACTTGATTTTTGATTAAAAGAGATTTAAATGAATATTTCAAATTTACATAAATTGAAATGGTATATTTATTTTTATTTAAATTTGAAATTGAAGTTTTATTTAAATATTATTTGAATGATTAAGTATATATTTCAAAAATAAATATTAGTAAGGTGAATTTGATATAGATATAGAATTATCAAATTTGGTTTTGAAATATTTGAATATTTAAAGCTTTGAAAATATTGAAATTTAAATGATTTATTTGTAGTTAAAAATCTATATTTGAAATCATTATAATTTGAAATGGTTTATTGAGAAACCAAAAAAAATTGACATTGATGATTTGAGATTGGATTAAATTTGAATTTTTTGGAATTTGAGTTGATTTGGAATCGATTTGTGAAATTTGAAGAAGTTATTTTATTATATAAGTATTTTAAATTATATTTAAAACTATTTTATATTTATTTATAAATTATTTTAATATAAACTATTTTAATATTAATCGTATTTTTTAATATAAACTATTTTAATATACTAACTATTTTAAATTATAACTCTTTTATATAAACTATTTTACTTCATAAACTATTTTATTATATATACTATTTTAATATCTAAACTGTTTAAGTGGTTGGAAGTTATGTTTTCAAAGTTATGAATTTCAAAGTATTATGTTTTGAAAGTGTTATAATTTCAAGTGTTTGGTTTCAAAAGTGTTATAACTTTGAAAATGCTATGATTTTGGAAATGGATATATTTGAAATGGAAATGATATCGTATTTGGTTTTGAAATGGGGAAATGATATTGTATTTGGTTTTGAAATGGAATGATATCGTATTGATATGGTTTTGAAATGGTAATGATATTTTGGTTTTGAATTATAAACTATTTTGAAATGACCGCGGTGTTATAATAATGTTTGGTTGTTAAAGAGACCGGGATTGGATATTGTCATACTCTCTGCCAATACGAAAACCACTTTAACAACCGTGTATGTGGTGGAGATTCCAGAATGAAATAGGATGGTGGTGACGATCCTATATGAGGTATATACGTGGACCCAACTCCCGTGAGTTGGCATAAGGTGGCTAAAACAGGAGCAATCGACGGGCCAAGTGAGGTTGCTCCTCCAGTCGGACACATTCCTCGATACTATATTCTGACTTTTTGATTGATTTGGTGGCCACACTTGATTTTTTATTTTGGAGTGCGTTCCGAGGTGGGTGGTAGTGGCTGCAATGCATTACCACCAGCACGGAAGTGTAATTGGTATATCTACCGTGGCATTGCCTAGTTGTGCCGTGTCACCTACCATATCGAGCCCACTACGAGTTTGTTTGTACCATACCTATGGAGTGCCCTGTGACGATGCCCAGTAGGGGGAGATTATGGTACTGTATAGACTATGGGAATACATAAAATATGTTAAGGGGGATATGGGTAATGCCTTAACGCTATTTTAATAGTTTACTTTACTATAGACATTATTATAATAGCTTATATTACTACATACTAGATAGTTTAACGGATCCTTAGAGGATGGTTATCCCAAACATCGTTTGAGTTACTTGTATTTCAGTTGATATTTCACTTGAGTTAGATTTATTGATATAAGAATGTTAATCGCGACTCGAGTTTTTGTGTTTTGCTTTACGCTCGTGTTAGACTAAGTGTACCTGTAACGACACGATTTTTCGACGTTCGAAAATCGACATCAACACGTCCATTATATCAAATTCCGAACAATCGAATGCCGGAAAGCCAAATCGTTAGGGTTAAAGAAGAAGAAAGTAGAAGAAGAAATAGAAACAATATCAAAATCTCACAATCGTAGCGGAACAATATATAATAGATAAATAACTAATCTTTAAACAAAAGAACTATATCTGTTTTATACATTACATCATTAGAGTCTTATACAACACAACAGCGGAAAAGTAACATAATAGCGGAAAAATAACATCATATACGTGATACATCTCGCCATCCAACTTGTCTCCTAATCTCCACAGCATACTTCCCATCTACATCTACTATCTGAACTGGCTCTAGAACCCACTGATAACTTGACTCTAGGCTACCCGTATGGAAAATTAGGAGCATCCAGAGTTTAGAGAAGAGAACAATAAATTCTGAGTCAGTCATGGGACTGGTGTGAGATCTAAAAACCGTTATTTGTACAAAAAGAAATAAAAATAAATCTGTTCATGCTTTTGTAAAATGAAACTACCATAAGGTCTCCCGGCACACACTCAATGTAATCGCACACTTGGGGAAGGTTTCTCCTTATAGTAGTCAAACATGCTTCGAAAATCCTTTTGATATTATTATTAGTGCATAGTGTGAAAAACATTTCGAAAGTATAATATTAATCTTAGCCAGCATACGTACCATTATAGTATGCCTACTATAGCTACCATGTTAAATGGTAGGATCTACAACTAAAACCGTACATGGCTCGTATTGAGTGATTGGATTTCCAAAAAATGGTCAAGGCTAACGAACTTTCTTTATCCGAAGGGAATGCCCCTGGAGGGATGCCCCGAGAACCTACCCGGATCTCTGCCAACACAAGGCCGGGTTACCTCTGTAACTAGTTAACTAACTGTCACGAGTATGTCATCCCCCGGTCGTAACCGACCTTTACCGAGGCGGCCTCAATTCCAACAACCACATAAGTAAATATATGTGATCCATACCAAAATACCACTTTTTTATCCACACAGGTTAAATACCTGGGCTCCATACCAGAATACCACTTTTTATCCAGAAGGAAATGCACATACCCTGAGGGGCGCGACCCCCATAACCTTGCTACATCCTTTCCAATTTCGACCATTTTCGGGATGTGAGGTTCGATGAAGTCTTGTCCCACAAAGCTACGTTTTTCACAAAAGCCATGCTTCGATCAACCAATGCTCAGCACTTAGCATGCCATATTACCAAATTGGGAATATATCACTAGTAACCATCAACTACATAATCTCTGAGCTCGTACGTCTCAAAGAAGGGTGTTAAGCTAAGAGAATATATTCTACGCCGCCAAATAGAAATGTATTTGATAGAAACCAGTTTTATATCTCAATGTGCAATGTCAGATATACATCCATACAAGTCCATCTTGGGTCTGAATAGAACTGAAGGCACTTCTTCCAATTAAGGAAAGAAGTCCTTGCAAATCCGGATATACCGTAATCACGTCCGGACTCCCCATCACATAGGGTAATCTCTATACCGGAGCAACTCGATGCAGAGACATTCAATAGGTAATCCTTTCATTTTCGAAAATACCCGGTCTTCAACCACCGTCTTCGAATGTAATCTCATTTCATCGTATCATTATTCGGAATGGGTTTTATGACTTAATGTCCTCCACCGGATAATCCGAATAATGAGCGCTTATTTTAAAAACAAGTGGATACATTTAGATCTAAATTAAGCTGCAACAAATTTCCATTTTTGATCTTTTAAACCAAAGATCCACCTTTAAGATTCGATGTGGTTTTTGGATAACCATTTGAAATCCGACCTCCGGTCTCATCGAAATTCAAATGCCGTCTTAAAGGCCAATATTGATAGTCGATTATTTAACTGTCAATCAACATCCATAAACAACCATCAGATTTAAATAATTTCCCCAAATTATTTATTTATTTATAAATATCTTCGTAAGATATATTTCCACACTTTAACCATTTGAAAACAATTTTCAAACTAGTTTTCTCTCGCGGAATAAGTTTCCAAATATTGTTTATTTCCACTGAAAATTTGCCAAGTCCGAATACTTTAAAATAATTTAAATCACTTATCTAAAAATATGTACTCGGAAACGTTTAAATTAAAAACTATTCTAAACATTTTATTTAAAATATTAGTTATGAATTTTATACTGATACCTCATGTAAAATTTAAGCCCAAACTAATTCCTAAAATAAAATTATTAGATAGAGTACAATTATTTAAATAACCATCTTCTAAATCAAATGCTTGTTAAATCTTTAAAATAATCACTTCTATAATTAACTTAATAAATATTTACTTTAAAATTTTAAAAATAATTTAAGAAAATAATTTCTCCAAAAACATTCTTTTTCAAAACCAACTTTAGAACTTTTAATTTGTACTTAAAAGCCACTTTGAAAACATACTCAGCTTTCCAGGAAAAATACAATTTCCATTCTAAAATAGTCCATTTAAATCAATTAATAAATCCTTCTCGATTTATCTCGATTTACATCCCAAATTCGTAAATTTTCTTCCCACGCTTTTAAAAATAAACCAATATTTATTTTTAAAACAAATTACCCATTCCTTTATAAATTCCATCATGAATTTATATTTCCAAATATCCACTGATATCTTATTCCACGTTATAAATTAAGTTTATAAATTCCATAATCTTATCCTTCTTTCAAAACACAATTTCAAACACTAAAACAATTTCCAAATCGATTTCCAAAATTTACTTTCAAACACTAAATCAATTTCTAAACCGATTTCCAAAATTTACTACATTTAAAAATTACTCCTTTACTGATCTAAATTTATTTCAAAACCCATTAATCCAACATTCACACCTATTTTAAATTCCATTTAAATCGGAAAAACCAATTTCATACTTGATTTCAAAATTCTCCCTTTATTTCTCCCAAACCATTTAAAATCCGTTCCAAATTCCTTCTTTTAATTTATCCAAATCTCTAAAATTATTTTACTTAAAATTCTCTACTTTAATTTCCTTTCAAAAATCCAATTTTATATTTCTGGTATCTTAAAAATACCAAAATATATTCGACCAAACCATAGCCTTCAATAATTTCAATTACCCATATAAATTAATATAATCATCACAAATTATTATATACATCATATCGCTGAATATAAAAATAAATTCAACGTTTTGAGGAATCCAATTGGATCCCTCCAACCTGTTTCCCTGCATCCACAGATGTTAGCACAATATAAAATACCAATTCCACTTCGAGATGGAATATCGTGGTATATGGGGTCATCCGTATGCGGGGCTCATAGGGTCTCATCCGCTATATAATGTAGGAAATCAACCACTCCAATATATACACACACACACACACACACTATCATATATTATATCACAACCAAACAATCAATCAATAATTTAAATTCTAACTATTTAAATAAAACAAGATAATTTGATTTAGTGAGAAGATCTCACCTTTGCTTTTGTTTTTCAATTCATTTCCATCTCGTCTTGTTTCTTCACAGTTTTAGACCTTGTATAAACATTTATGGTTTGTTAATATTTGAAATAATCGAACAATCAATTTCCATTTAATAAATTTAATTAATTAAAAATTAAATTAACTATCGATTTAGTTCTAACTAATGATTTATAATTTAAACTAATTCCCTTTTTTAATAGTTTTAGCAACAAAAATAATTAATAAGTTTATTCAACAAATTTATCACCATACTACGTTATTTAAAATAGACTGGTAAGTTTAGAATGTGCATGTGCATTTATATCGCTATTTTTATTTTTGAAAACACATATACTTGTAAAAATAACTGCATAGATTTAAAAATCCAATCTTTATACCAATTCTATATTTTTTCCAAAATCCTATATATATATATATATATATATATATATATATATATATATATATATTCTGTTTCACCTACATATTAAAACATGCATGAATATATATTATTATTTTGCCTTTTGAAACTATATCTATATATATACTTATAAAATAATATATATATATATATTTTTAAAAAAATTATATAAATTCTTCAAACATCGTAGAATTACTATATAATTTCCAAAATCTTATATTTATATATTAAATAAAAATTCTTTTCAAACCTGTATATTAAATGAAAACAGAATTTCTTCACATATGTTACTGTCTAAATAATAATTCATTATTATATTTTTTATATCTGATTGCCTAAATAATTTTTTTATTTTTAAAACTATATGTATATATATACATTCTTCGGTAAACAACCAAAATAAACATTTTTCTCTACTGTAAACATCTTCTTTTTTTATACATAAAATAAAATGCTATACCTAACCACCATTGCAGCCTCCACCACGGCCACTGTATCTCGACCCAGTGAACGCCGTCATCGCTGCATTCACACGATCGCCAACGGCCTCACGAGCATCACCATGCCCGACCTCTAGAGTGGCGCGCGAATCAATTCCAAACCCGAGAACCACTCGAGTAGCCTTAATACCATTCGCGACTTCGGAGCTCCATTGTCAAACCCTCTGATTCCGACCCAAACCCACGCGCGAACATGCATCTGCACTTCATCTCTCCACTCGATGACCCCATCGAACTCATGGACAGCCGCTGCCCCTAAAAGCTTATGCCCGATCGAACCCTAAGGTGAGAAATGATTTCGCACTTCCCTAGAGAAATTGCGTCTTCCTCGATTTGATTTGAACAGGGAAGGGAGCAGAGAGAACTCTATTTTTGATCCCCTTTTTAATTTTTATTTTCGATTTATAGTTTGGCAGAGGATTTCGATTCTGCCATTGTTTTGAGCTTTCGATTTCTCATTCTTTTTCTCGAAGATAAGAAAGGCTCGGGTTTGTTTTTAATATACTATGTTGCGTTTTATTATTATTGTAACGAAGCGGATTTTTCCCGTTCGAAAATCGACATCCATACTTTACATCGTACTCGAATGCCGCAGATTCGACCGTTCAAATCCGAGTCGCCGGAGCTTATAACATCATTAAGTAAACAACACAACGGAAGAAATAATGAATATCAATATACAACATCTGATACATCATCCTGATACAACAGATGATACAATAGATATTGATATACATCAGAGATATGATACAATATAATAGTAGCGGAAAGAAAATAGATAACACTAGCAGCGGAACAAATAACTCTAAGATAGTCTTCAAGAGAGAACTCCAACAGCCACTCGAACCAACATCTCGATATACTAAGATAAGCAAGTCTCGTCCACATCCAAAGACTGAACTAGCTTCAGATAATCTACTGAACCTAACTATCTGAAAAACCCAACTCTAGACTGCTCGTGTGGAAATTAGTGAGCACCCAGAGTTTAGGAAAGGAACAATAAACTCCGAGTCAGTCATGGGATTGGTGTGAGTAACAAAACAGTTTATCTTTAAACACGAACAGCAAGATAATTTTTAAAGTAAATTCACAATGCTTTTGAAAATGAAACTACCATAAGACCTCCCGCCACACACACAATACAAACGCAGAATTGGAGGAGATTTCTTCTTATGATAGTCAAACATGCTTAATACGCAGAAAATTTCTTGGATATTATTATTATAAGTGCACAGTGCAGAAAAACTTTTCGAAAGTAGAATATAAATCTTAGCCAGCATAGACATTCCGAACTATGCCTACTATAGCTACCATGTTCAATAACAGGTTACTGCCACATTCCATGGCAGGTTATACAACTAAAACCGTACAAGGCTCGTATTGTTTTGTTTGGATTTTCCAACAAATGGTCAGGCTAAGGAACTTCCTACTGCCATATGGGATCGCCTCTGGCGGGACGTCCCGAGAACCTATCCGGATCTCTGCCAACACAAGGCCGGGTTACCTCTGTAACTAGGTAACTACTACTCGAGCATGCTACTCCCCGGTCCTGTGGGACCTTTATCCGAGGCGCCTCTAAGCAACAACCATACTGTAAATGAGATTGGAGCTACCACATAGGTAAATATCTGGGCTCCATACCATGATACCACCCTTTACCAGAAGGGAATGACACACCCTAAAGGGCGCGACCCTCATAACCTTGCCGCATCTTTCCTGTTTTGACCATTTCCGGGGTGTGAGGTCCTGATGCAGTCTCGTCCACAAAGCTACGCTTTATACAAAAGCTATGCTCTGGTCATAAATGATCAACAAATGATCATCAACACACAGCAGCACTCAGCATGCCACACTACCAAATTGGGAGTATATCGCTGATAACCTTCAACTACATAACCTCTGAGCTCGTACGTCTCAGAGAATGGTATTAAGCTAAGAGAATAAATTCTCCGCCACCACAGATACGTATTTGAAAGAAATCGGATTTATATCTCAAAGTGTAGTGTCAGACATGTAACCATACAAGTCTGTTACGGGTTCGAACAGAACCGAAGGCACTTCCAAAGAAGCCCTTGCAATCCGGGTATTCACAATCCCGATCGAATTTCCCATCACAAAGGAAATCCCTATACCGGGGATCAGCCAGTGCAGAGACAATCGATAGGTTATCCTATCGTTCTTACAAATACATGGTCTTCACCACCGGTCTTCAAATGCTATCTATATACGTCATATCACATATTCGGAATGGGTTATATGACACAAAGGTCCTCTCCCGGCTAAACCGAATAGTGAGCGCAACATTTAAAAACATATGGATATGGGATTTCAATTAAGTCACAACTTATACCCAAAAACCTTTCCTTAAAATGGTTAAACGAATTACCATTTCAAATCTTTAAACAAAAAAGATTTATTTCACAAAGTTCACCCAGCTCCACAAATACTCATTTATGGATTTCAAATCAATTCCCATTTCAATTGGATTAACTCGTTTAAAATCTTTAAATTAAAGATTTAACTTATAGCCTTCAAATTGTTCCCATAACTTGAAAAATCATTTTCATTTTTTTTTTTTAACTTGAAATCCTTCTAACACAGATTGGACATTCATTACTTACGTGAAAGCTTTTATTATTTGAAAACAAATAGTTTTCGTTTCAGAAAGATCCAATTTTATTTGCATGAGTTAAAGCCTTTGAATTTAAATTCAAATCCCCAAATCGATACCTTTAAAATAGTTTAATCCATATAAACTAATTTATAAGTTGAATAACCTTTTTAAACGCTAGTTTCCAAATCATAGAATTCACTTTCAAATATTGAATTCAAATTTTTAAATTAAAATATTTAAATTACAAACTTAATCAAGTTATTCAAAATAAATTTCATCTTTGAAATTTCATTCCAAAAGCTTTTCACTTTAAACCCAATTCATTTCTAAAACATTTGAATTTAAATATTCAAATTTAAAACTCATTTCAAAATCTGTGGCTTAATCGATTTCCTCGTGAAATCCATAGTTGTGTGTGTATAAGTGTGGTCCAAGGGTTTAACACAATAGTGCAACATCATTTAATCATCACAGATTAAAACACAGAAATATAGTTGATAAGCGGTATAAACTATAACGCCTATCTTTTGTATACAGATCACAGATTAATAAATTAAATCACAGATAATAAATTACATTATGGATCACAACACAAATCAGGATATATCACAAAGCATCACGTATCAGCAATATCAAACAATTCAACCAATCAATAAATCCAAAAATCCATAAGTAGGATCAATTTAATTATCTGATTAATTTAATCAGGTTAATTTCTATGAATAAATTTACTAGTTATGGTAAATTAATAATCAATTAATTACAAAATATTTAATAAATATCCTTGAATTAATCATTAATTAACCCTTAATTTAATAATTAATACTTAATTAATTATTCTTAATTATTTAACTTATTACCAATCGTTGATAAAAAAATTAAATCTTATTCAATTAATGATCCTTAATTACCAATTTATTTATCCTCAATTAATTATCTCAAACCTTAATCAATTGATTTAAACTTTTAATTATTAAATTTATTAATCCAAATCATTAATTATCCATTTTAATTAATTCAATAACTACAAATCATTAAATCTTCATTTACTTAAAGATAACAACATTTTTGTTTTTTTCTTATTAATGATCAAATTATCATTAACAAGGTATTTAAAAACACTTTACTTTCAAATTTTACTTTTAAATTTCATTTTAAATTTAAGATTTAAAATGGAAACAAATTTACCAAGGTTTGAAACAATTTCAAAAACCCCTTTTTAATTCATAAGTTAAAGAATTATTTATCTTATAATAGAAATTAAAAGGATTCAAACCCAATCTCATTTTAAACTCAAATCAAATTAAAAATTCAATTTATCATTCAAGTTATTTAAAACAATTTAAATTTTAAAACTTCTTTCTTTAGAACTACGATTCACATCATGTTTGAATCCAGATTTAAACCTCAAATTTGTAAACTTCACTTACAATTAAAACTTCACCTTAAAGTTACTTAAACCCTTTTTAAAGTAGTTAAAACAATTTAAAATTTTAAACTTTATTTATTTTGAAAACTGAGATTCAAACCTGACTTGAATCAGATTTAAACTTGGATTTAAACTCATTTTTAAAACTTTGCTAGCTTTTAAATATATTTTTTTTTTAAATTCAAAAGCTGGATAACAGGTTTCCTGTAAAACCTGTAGCACAAAAAAAAACAACCCGAGGCAACATTTATTTCCTTCAAGTCAAATACCCTGCTTCCCCGAGCTAAATGCCTAACTACTTCGAGTAAAATACTCGAACTACTCGATTCCACCCTCTGTTCATTTCCAGAAATTCACCAGGCAAGAAAAGTGCACCGTGCATGTGCACGGCGCCGCCGCGCGTCACTTGACGCCGCCTCATCCACGAACAGGTCGACGGTCACCCTCAGATCAGCCCACGACCATCCAATCCTTTCCAGTTCGACTCGAGCTCGAATTCAAGTAAAAGTTGAAACCTGGAACTCGAAATTAATACCATCTCGAAACCTGGCAATGGCAACTTCTCGCTCCTCCGACCATCTGAAGGTCGGCAGCTCCGGCTACATCTTCATTCACTATCCCTCTACCACCTCCCACGGTCGCGTGCAACTCGATGCACGAGAGAGGCAGTGGTGCACGATTTTCCTTCTCATTAAAAACTAGGTTAACAAAATTTAATCCCTTGCCGCCGACGCCGCCGACGCTTCCATCCCCTCCGGTCAATTTTCCTAGCAACTCCGTAGGCTCGTCTACCACCCCAAACAACCCCGACACCTCCAGATCAACACGTCGCCGGAAATTGGTTAAAATACCAATTTCAATCACCCACAAACTGCTCTCAACCCCTTCACTTAAAAATTGGGATTTTAATTTTAAAAATCAAATTTTGGTATTAGCATTTGATACATATACCTGAATCAAAGAATCTTGACATTTTATTTGTGACTTAATTTAACTCTGCTGTGTTGTTTTGTTATATCCAGAGGCAAATGCAATTTGTTTGTAACTTAAACAAATTTTTGAACTAAAACTGATGACATAAAAAAAATATTTTGTTCAACACTTAAACATAACATAGATTGGATTATTGGCAAATGATTTTGATTTTTTTTTTTTTTTTGATTATCTTTTGAACCTGGAACTAAAGCCAGAGACCATAAATTCAAACACACAGCATTTCACACACCAACATATCTATATCTACACAGAGTTTTAAAACATATTCACAAGCATATTATACTTCAAAGATAAGCAGGCAACCTAATTATATACTTAACAATTTTAAAAGGGTGATTTTACTCACAGTGGTAGGAAAGAACAAAGAATACAGGGGACTGGAGTTTTGTTTTGATGAGTTGTTGAATTTAATCCACCACTTGATGTCCTGATTGTTTTTTTTTTCTGGTTTGTATAAATGGAAATGTTTGCTATTATTTCTTATTTTCAGGTTTGATATGGTATGAACGAACCAAAATGAGTATGGGTATAAAAGAGTTTGTACAGGGGGTAGGTGATATCTGGGTTAAACAATTTGCAGGTTGATAATTATGTTTTGTACAAATATAATCAGAGATTTTTCCTAAGTTTGGAGGCTGATGGATGTTGCATGGTGGCTGCATTAATTATACTTGACTTCTTTTTATTTTATCTTGTTTTCTTTTTTTGCAAGCTTCAACTCATTGTATATATTTTTGTTTGTTTGTTTCCTTGCATTCTTTTCTTAGCTTACATTTGTATTGTTAACACTTTATATTTTATTTGTTTACATATTCTATGTTTCATATTATATTTTTACATTGTATCTTGCATTACTACTTTGTTTGTCTCGGCTGAAATGTTTTTGTTTGTTATTTTACTTTGTTTTGTTTGTTCATACTTTTTGTTTTAATGTTTAAGTGTATCTGGTTTATTTTTGCAAGCTATTATACTTGTTCATTTTTATTTTATTTTTATTACTTTGAAATATGTATGAAGTTCTATATTAAATTTGATGTTAGAATTTATCTAATATGTTTTACTTTATATCTTGTAATTTATCTTTTATATAACTATAAACTTATTTGAGATATTTATTTATTTTCCTATCTATATTATAAATTCAAATTATTTTCAAACCATTTACTTAAACTCAAATTTAAATGATTTAATACATATTTAACTGGAATTTGGGGGAAACTCAACCCAATTTATCAATTAATTTCACAAATTTTATTCAAAAAAATAAATTAATTATCAATTTAAAATAAATTAAAATTCGGGATCGTTACAATTATTATTTTTAAAAAACAATCGCGTGTAAAAAAAAGGTAACACGTGTTGCAAAATGAAGGACACGTGTTGGGATGAAGTCTACAGAAAATTGAAGGAAGAAACATATATATTTTATATTTAAATTTAAATTCAAATTTAAATTGTCTCAGTTTTCGCACACAAAATTTTGATCTCCAATCGAGGCATGCCGCCAGGCATTTATAATGTTATACCCTCCGAGTCCTAATTTGATGATATGGAGAAGATAGCTTTTTGGACCTAGTTATTATATTGAATTTTCGATTTAATTTCAGCGCGTTTACTTACCGTAAGGCTAAATGATCATTCCAAATACTATGAAAATTGAAATCCAATAATAATACACTATTACGGATCTAATGGAACTTGTTTCGTCGAATTCCGAGAATGTGCCTCGGAAGGCTATTTTAAAATATCGATTTAAACGATATAATTTCAATACTGAACAAACACTTCAAATTTCAATTTTTAACACTTATATTATCTTCTGTATTATTAATATAAATTTTTCAAGACTTTAAATTATTTTTAACAAGCTCAAAACTGAAGATACAATATTTTACCCAATTTCCAATTATTAAATTTAATAATTTAATTGCCAAATAAATAGTGATATTTGAAATTCAAGTTAAACTAACTTTCAAATATTTAAAATCAATTAAATATTTCAATTTCAAATATTTAGAAATTCCGGGTCGTCACATTCTTCCCCCTTAAAAGAATTTCGTCCCGAAATTACTAGTTAAGAAGAATGATCCACAACCCATTCACTGTCTTCCCAATTGAAATAGTTTTAACAATTTCCCAAAACCCAACAGTTTCAACTTTCCAAAACAACTTTTATTAAAGACACTATCATTCTTACTAACTTCTCACCCTCAACCATAAATTCTAAACAATATTGTTTTCTCAACAATTCAAATTTAAATTTAAATTCAAATTTTAAATTATCAAAATTTTCTCACAATTTTTCTAACTCCCTAAATTTTTGAAAAATTTCGCCAGCGTCTTCTTTGTGCGGCTAGCTCGGTATAACTACAAAATGCCACTACGGGCCCCCAGATTTCAAAAGAAAACAAAAGGCCAAGTGGCTAGACCAAAAAATCATCAAATTTCATATAGAAATTTAAATACACACCTTTTCATTGAGCAATTTAAATTTATCATCTGAAATCCCAATTTATCATTTGCCTTTAACATACCTGTATATCCTACTAACAATAATGTTCAATTACAATATTCAAAATCATTTTGTACAGCTCTTTACAAAAGTTTCAATATCTATTTTATTCAAGTCCGTACGATGTCCGTATATCATCCGTACGCAATACCAAATCTGATCGCTCACTCGATCACATAATTTCATTTCCAAACTGGTATCGTCCACTCGACTTTCTAGTGCGGACTCAGATCTGGTTCCTTGATCAAAAACAGTCCTTGTCCTTGCATAGTCATAAACTATGATAGAGAATTTCCAGAATCAACCAAACATCCATATCCAGGGTTCGCCATTGAAAATCGAGTGAAAAATCCTAACTCAGAAAGATACAACTATCTCGAAATTCTGTGTTCGAATCTGGATCAAATCGCTATGCGAATAAAATAATATACGTAGATCCTATATATTTATCTCTAATTGATTATTAGCTATATCAATTCCTTTTTCTTTTATTCACATTTATTTTGATTTTCATTCAAAATTATCATTTCCCACACTTTTATTTACTCCATTCAAATACTTACTTAGTATATTTTCCCAATTCCAGATTTTACTTGAGAATTTCACCATTTATTTCTTAAGTTCAATATAAGTATTTTATACATTTTTTTAATATTTATTTTATACTTCATCACTTTGGTTTTATGTCCATTTATATTCAATTGCATTTCAATTTCATTTGAATCCAGTTTATCTAAAAATTCCGAATACTGAATTTTTTATCAACTATCTTTCATTCATATCTAATCCATATCATCATTTTATTTGACTCAAATTTTCAAAAATTATTTTACTAACTTACAAATGCAAATTCATTTGTCTATCCACAACTTTATTTTACTCAATTCAATTAATCTTTTCCAAACTCTTATAAGTTTTTAAACTTATAAATATTCCATAACCATTTTTAAATAAGATTCCAAAGTTTAAATAATCGCTTAAGTATTTCAAAATCATATTTGAAATCAATTATATCCAAAATCAAACAATTTCAAAATCAAACTTAATTTCGCAAATATTCCCAATTCTAAACATTCGGGTAGCAATTCCTTCCTTGGAAACTCGAAAATGAACACCGATGATGTCGCGATCATCATCAGAATCATTTTCCAACGACCGAAAAGAGTTTAGTGCTTTTATCCCCTCAAAAATATTTTTTCAAATATTTTTAAATTCCAAATCACACCAGGTTTTCATATCCAATTCAAAAATATTTCCCAAATAATTTCACCATTATTTTTCCAAAACCTTTGGAAACCATTTTCAAATTCAAAAAGGATTTAATCTTTTGAAATTTCAATCCCAAATCCTTTTGATCCCTATCAAAAATTACTCTGGCATCTTATTTCAATTTTATAAATCACATTTATAATTCACATTCCAAATTCCATTTTGTTATATGAATTTATTTCCTTAACCTTTGGTTATGATATCAATTCCTATTTTTAAACTTTTACACAACAACAATAATAATAATTTAATATTATCACTACCTAATAACCAAGAAACCATATATACTATAATAATTAACGGAAAATTATTTCTTTTATATAAAAAAATAATTTGGGTAAAATTATTTCATTTACCATATTTTAAAATAGTACTGTGTCGGTTTATCTTTTTTAGGAGTTTAGAAACCCCTATCGATAAAATGGCGTCCTATATATCGACCAAAATTCATAAACGCTCAACCGATAATTCAAAAGAATATAAAAACAACTTATATATTCACTAACAAATACGCGCTCATATCTATTAATACACATAAACTCATTCTAGAGTAATACTGACTCTTTCTCTGATGAGTAATACCCACCAGAGCCAAGGTTCTCGCTTAACCTTCAGCTCTGATATCAAATTATAACGACCCGATTTTTCAACGTCTGAAAATCGACATCAATACGTCCAATGTATCAAATGCCGAGCAATCGAATACCGAAAAACCAAATCGTTAGGGTTAAAGAAGAAGAAAGTAGAAGAAGAAATAGAAACAATATCAGAATCTCACAATCGCAGCGGAAAATATATAATAGATAAATAACTAATCTTTAAACAAAAGAACTATATTTGTTTTATACATTACATCATCAGAGTCTTATACAACACAACAACTGAAAAGTAACATAATAGCCGAAAAATAACATCATATACGTGATATGTCTCGCCATCCAACTTGTCTCTGGATCTCCACAGCATACTTCCCATCTACATCTACTATTTGAACTAGCTCCAGAACCCACTGATAACATGACTCTAGGTTGTCCGTATGGAAAATTAGGGGCATCTAGAGTTTAGAAAAGGGAACAATAAACTCGGAGTCAGTCATGCGACTGGTGTGAGATCTTAAAACAGTCATTTTTACAAAAAGAAATAAAAATAAATCCGTTCATGCTTTTGGAAAATGAAACTACCAAAAGGTCTCCCGACACACACTCAATGCAATCGCACACTTGGGGAAGGTTTCTCCTTAAAGTAGTCAAACATGCTTGATACGCGAAAATCATTTTGATATTATTATTGGTGCATAGTGTGGAAAACATTTTGAAAGTATAATATTAATCTTAGCCAGCATACGTACCATTATAGTATGTCTACTATAGCTACCATGTTAGATGGTAGGTTCTACAACTAAAACCGTGCAGGGCTCGTATTGAGTGATTGGATTTCCAACAAATGGTCAAGGCTAAGGAACTTTCTTTATCCGAAGGGTACACCTCTGGAGGGACTCCCCGAGAACCTAACCGGATCTTTGCCAACACAATACCGGGTTACCTCTGCGACTAGGTAACTAACTATCATGAGTATGCCGTCCCCGGTCGTAACCGACCTTTACCGAGGCGCCTCAATTCCAACAGCCACATAAGTAAATATCTGGGCTCCATACCAGAATGCCACTTTTTATCCACACAAGTTAAATATCTGGGCTCCATCCCATAATACCACTTTTTATCTAGAAGGAAATGCACATACCATGAGGGGAGTGACCCCCATAACCTTGTTGCATCCTTTCCTGTTTCGACCATTTTCGGGATGTGAGGTTCAATGAAGTCTCGTCCTACAAAGCTACGCTTTTCACAAAAGCCATGCTTCGATCAACCAATGCTCAACACTCAGCATGCCACATTACCAAATTGGGAATATATCACTAGTAACCATCAACTACATAACCTCTGAGCTTGTACTTCTCAGAGAAGTGTGTTAAGCTAAGAGAATAAATTCTCCGCCACCAAATAGAAATGTATTTGATAGAAACCAGCTTTATATCTCAAAGTGTAATATCAGACATACATCCATATATGTCCATCCTGGGTCTGAATGGAATCGAAGGCACTTCGTCCAATTAAGGAAAGAAGTCCTTGCAAATCCGGATATCCCCTAATTACGTTCGGACTCCCTATCACATAAGGTAATCTCTATACCGAAGCAACTCGGTGCAGAGACATTCAATAGGTAATCCTTTCGTTTTCGAAAATATCCGGTCTTCAACCACTGTCATCAAATGCAATCCCATTTCGTCATATCATTATTCAAAATGGGTTTTATGACTTAATGTCCTCCCCCGGCTAATCCGAATAATGAGCGGTTATTTTAAAAACACGTGGATACATTCAGATCTAAATTAAGTCACAATAAATTTCCATTTTTGATCTTTTAAACAAAAGATCCACCTTTAAGATTCGATGTGGTTTCCGGATAACCATTTGGAATCCAACCCCCGGTCTCATCAAAATTCGAATGCCGTCTTAAAAGGCCAATATTGATAGTCGGTTATTTAACTATCAATCAACATCCATAAACAACCATCAGATTTAAATAATTTTCCCTAGATTATTTATTCATTTACAAATATATTCGCAAGATATATCTCTACACTTCAACACTTTGAATACAATTTTCAAACTAGTTTTCTCTCGCGGAATAAGTTTCCAAATATTGTTTATTTCCATTGAAAATTTTCCAAGTCCGAATACTTTAAAATAATATAAATCACTTATCTAAAAATATATACTTGGAAACACTTAAACTAAAAACTATTCTAAACATTTTATTCAAAATATTAGTTATGAAATTTATATTAATATCTCATGTAAAATTTAAGCCCAAACTAATTCCTAAAATAAAATTATTAGATAGAGTATAATTGTTTAAATAACCATCTTCTAAAACAAATACTAGTTAAATCTTTAAAATAATCACTTCTATAATTAACTTAGTAAATATTTGCTTTAAAGTTTCAAAAACAATTTAAGAAAACAATTTCACCAAAAATATTCTTTTTAAAACCAACTTTAGAACTTTTAACTTATACTTAAAAGCCACTTTGAAAATATACTTGGATTTCCAGGCAAAATACACTTTCCATTCCAAAATAGTCCATTTAAATCAATTAATAAATCCTTCTCGATTTATCTCAATTTACACTCCAAATTCGTAAATTTCCTTTCCACGCTTTTAAAAATAAACTGTAACGACCCGCAAATCCATACCCCTTCAGTCAACACTATTTCTACCTAAATCAAATAAAGTTGTACAGAAATACGAACCATTTGGGTTAAAGAATAAGAGGTAGAAGAAGAAAATAGAAAACAACAACAGAATCTAACCATCGCAGCGGAATAAAATATAATAGATAATAAATAATTTTACTCAAAATTCAAATATCTCTGTTTACATATTACATCATCAGAGTACATCAATCACAGCTCAACATCAATATCATACAAATGGATACACAACAACTCAACACAGCGGAATATATATATATATATAACAAGTACGAAAGTACGTATCGTCATCCAGCTCGTCTCCTGAGCTCCACAGCATCATATCCTGTATTCTATAATACTGGGTCTGACCCGAGCATTATAGTTAAATAACACCCGAGTCAGTTTGGAATACCAGTGTGAGAAAATCACACCCAATTAATTATTAAGGTTTCAAAAATCCTTTGAAAACAAAAGCATCTCGTAAGACCACGCCACAAATAAACATGTCGGGTTTTTACCTTACGATAGCTAAAACAATTTTTATAGAAATCCTCTGATATTATGATAGGGTCTATATACAAATACTTATAAAATAGCCGAAATTGTTACATCTATTAAATTCCAGCTACTGGCCATAGAGTGGGTAATACAAACAAAACTTGTACAAGGCTTGTGGGGAGAATGGATTTCCAACTAATGACTAGGCACAGGGGTACCACCTGTCACAGTACGGGGCCTAGATCACCGTACCGAGGAGTACGCCCACTCCCCTGCAACACAAGACCGGGACTACCCCTTACTGGATAATCCCGAGTGAGATCATTCCGCGGTTGGGATCAGCAACCGCCCACTAAGCCGAAATAAAAAGGGACATCTAGACAGGAATGGCCTCACCCTGCTTGGGTGCTACCCACCTAGCTTTGCTGCATAACCCCTGATTTTCAGTCATTCCCATGTGATGAGGCTTGAGGCTAAGCGTTACCTTTTATAGAACATATCCCTTAGAATGCCCATCGTCCACCTGACGATGTTTCGCAAGCATTCATCCATACAAGTCCGTTCCGGGTTCGAACGGAACCGAAGGCACTATTCCTATTACATCCATTTGGTAATATCCTCAGGATTAGTAGCGACTAGCCCTTGCACTTCACTGCTCCATCTTCGAATCCAAAATCGTTTTTCTACGAAACGTACAAACCAGATCGAAGTGGTTTTCGAGAAATAAATCCCGATCCCGGTCTCTTCGAAACGATCAACGTATTTGTCCAATATTGATAGTCGGTTATTTAACTATCAATTAATATTCACAACATCCATCACACAATAAATAATTTCCCAAATTATTTATTAACTTCGAAATATCTTCACGAGATATATTTTCCATTTTCAAAAACCCTTTGAAAAACAGTTTCTAACCATTCTTTCTTTTTTCCCAAAATAAACTTTCCCAAATATTTTCTATCTCCACTGAAATCACCCAGCACAAAACTAGATTGTTAAAATAATTTAAAACACTTTACTTTGAAATATACTTTAAAATATTTAAGATAAGACTACTTCAATAATTTGTTAAAAATACATACTATATAAATATTTGAAAATAAGGTTACTTGATAAAATATAAAACCAAATTTTTATTTTTAAAAAAACAAGATACTAAATCAATCTTTAAATAACTTCTGCTATAATAGACTAAAGGAAATACATACCTTTAGAATTTAAATATTTAGAAACAATAAATTTTTAAAACATACTTCTTAAACCAACTTTAAACTTTTAATTTATATTTAAAAATTTACTTTGAAAACGTACTTGGTTATTCAGAGAGAAATTTCCAATCTCAATCACTTAAATCAATTTTCCAAATTGATTCCCAATTTATTCCATTTGAAATAAATTTCTTTACTTATCAGTTCATTTCAAAATTCATTAATTATGGACTTTATTATTATTTTCAGTTTGATTTTTAAATCCTTTAGCTGAAATATACAAATTTCAGGTAATTCCCAATTTCTTCTTTATGCTTCGTAAATAATTTAAAACTTAAATTGTAAATAAATGTTTTGTTCTTTTAAATAATAACCCTGAAGTTTAAAATTCATTACTTTCTGTTTATTCAAATTTTCATTCCCATACTCAAGATTTATTTATTAAAATTTAAAGTCACTTTATTTCCTTTCCAGTTCATTCATTAATTTATTCAACTTTTCTATAATTATTTTACTAACAATTTCACTTTTTTTTATTTTCATTCCCAAACTCAAATTATATATATTTGGTAATTCATTATTGCTCGATTATAACAATCAAGCCATGGCATTCAATATTTCCACAAAGTTCATCAAATATTCAGAACACATAATATTAAATAATTAAATAAAGTTGAGAGGTCCAGTTGGATCCCTCCAACCTGTTTTCCCTGCATCCACAGATGTTAGCACAATATAATACACCAATTCCAAAATCTACCATACTATAGCACAACAATCAATTCAACCATTCAAACAATTATTTAAATTTAATCATTTAAATTTAAATTTAAATTCGGCTGAGTGAGATTAACTCACATTTCCTAGTTTTAGTCCACTCCATAATTGCCTTGGTTTTTCCCCGATTTTTGACCTTGAATAAACAATTTATATAACTCTTATTAATATTCGAAATAATCGAACAATCGCTTATTATTAAATTATTTAATTTACTAACAACCTTATTCAAACTGATAATAAGTCCGAGTTAATAAAGTTAAGTAACATTGAATTTAGGTGTTAGAAATAGTTAACTACTCGAATATAAAACAATTCTACATCCTAACAGTTTATTAACTAATTATAAGTTATATATATATTTTTCAAAACTCTTAATCTATTTTCAATTTCTGTTTACATGTGTTAAATTTAAAAAGCAAGGCAAATATGAATTTCATCTCCTTCTTAAATTAAAAAAGGATGAAATGCTAAACCTATAAACTAAAATAGATCTGTACGATACTATAAATCTTATACCTGCTGCTAGGCTTCGTGCCTCAAACATCACCAGCGTCTCTTCCTCCCCTTGCCTACAATCAACTACATACTGTTACCTTCACCTGCCAAAACATCTTCCACAACCTTACAACAACACAGCAACAAGAAGTTTCTACCTATTACTACAACATTCAACAGTGAAATGCCCAAAGTCAGCTCATCGCCCTTTCCACAAGAATCTATGGCCATCTCCTCAAAACGCGATTTTTGACCCCCCTCCCACTGAAAAGCTTCGATCGATTAAGTTCGATCGAACGAAGACATGGCCTCCCTGGCTTGAAAACATCGTAACAAAGGCATCCTCGTGCTCGCGAATCGTGCGAAGCCAACCACGAGACTTTCCTGAAGTCGACCAAGTCGCGACTTCCTTGAAGTCGAACGAATTGATTTGTAAAACTCGGCTACCATTTTATTCGATCTGAGAGTTTCGATTCATTTGAGTTTAAAGGAGGGAAAAGGGTCTGGGTCTCGAACAAAAAAGGAAGAGGGTTATGACATTCCCTCGATTGATTTATATTCGGCCATGATTGGTTTTAGAGGAGAAATCAATTTTTTTTCAGAAGAAAGGGATAAGCGATTTATTTTGAATCGAAGTAGCCCCTTTTTTTATAACTGAATGCAATGGAAATCTTGCTAGAGAAGAATACAGGATCTCGTGTTGCTGAAAAGAAGAGAACGAAAGACATGATGGAGTCGTTGCTGGTACGAGAGGGGACAGCGATTTGAGGGAATTTCAGGGATTTGAAAGAAAGACGGCTGAATATTGGGTTAAATGGGAATATATATAATTTAAATTCAAATTCAAAACGTCTCGATTTATGTAGCTTAAAATCGTGAACTCCTATTGACGCATGCCGCTAGGCGTTTATAATATTATATCCCTATTCCGAACGCAATGGAAAAGGTTTCGAGTCCTAATTCGATCGTATGGAGAAGATACCCTTTTGAACCCAGTTATTTAATATTAGATTTCGATATAAATTTCAGCGCGTTTATATATCGTACGCTCACCCAACGACATCAATTGCTACGAAAATTGAAATCCGATAATAATACAATATTACGGATCCAATAGAACTAGTTTCGTCGAATTCCGAGACTGTGCCTCGTAAGGCTATTTTTAAATTCAATTTAAACGATAAAATTTTCCAAAATGAACAAATCACAGTTAAATTAAATTTTAAAACTTCTATCATCTTCAATATTATCAATATATATTTTATGAGCCTTCAAATTATTTTTAACAGGCTTAAAATTCCAGATTCAACATTTTACTCAATTTCAACTTATTTAATGTAATAATTAAATTCAATGATTAAATTCCAAATAAATGGTGATATTCGAAATTTAAGTTACAAATTGACTTTTAAATATTTAAAATTAATTAAATATTCCAATTTTAAATGCTCAAAAATTCTGGGTCGTCACATTCCTCCCCCCTTAAAAGAATTTCGTCCCCGAAATTACTAGTTAGGAAGAATGGTCCAATTCCCGTTTATTATTTCCCTAAAACTAAACAGTTTCTAACAATTCAACATCTTACCAACTATCTTTTATAAAAGACCTATTATTATTCTTATTAACTTCCCAAACCCTCCCAATAGTTTCAAACAACACTATTTGATTAACCATTCAAGTTTCAGTTTAAAATCAAATTTTGAATTATCAAAATTTTCTCAAAATTTTTCTAACTCTCTAAATTCCCGAAAATTTTTGCCAGCGTCTCCTTTGCGCGGCTAGCTCGGTACAACTACAAAATGGCTCTACGGCCTCCCAAATCCAAAAAGAAAACAAAACGCCAAGTGGCTCGATCCAAAAACCCCAATCAAATTTCATAGAAATTTAAACACATACCTTTCTATCGAGCATTTCAAATTTATCTTTCTGAAATCAAAATCAATTCTCTTTTCTCTTTATAATACCTGCATATCTTACTTAGCAATAATATCCAATCACAACATTCTCAAAACATTTTATCAACTTCCTTACAAGTGTCAATATTTATCCATTCAAATATCAACTTAGATATATTTGTAATACCAATTCCTTATTAAGAACTTACCATTCCTTTCTTAAGTTAGTATAAGCATTTTATATGCTTCTCATATTCATTTTCACCTTACCACTTTAGTTTATATCTATTTCTATTCACATGATTCTTTCATTTCCATACGAATTCAATTTATCTTTAACTTTAAATATTGAATTTTATTTTTCATTTATAACTAATTCATGTTATTATTTTAGTTAGTTTCTGTGACGCCCCACCTGTATACCCACGCTAGCCAAGAACACTCCGGAGAAGTGCTGTCAACTAGCACGGAGAATAAGGCTGTTGAGGAGCGACCATCCATGTAATAGCTTATCACACGGTGGCTATAAATAATCTTCGGAAACAAACATAGAAATAATCATATCACAAATCAGTCACAGATATCCATATCACAAAGGCGGAAGAAGATATGAATATATAACTAACACATGAAAGTGTACATCAGAGTAGTGGTCAATAAGATCCACGATAATACAAAAGAATAGCAACACGTGCTATACAAAAGAATACACTATGAGTCTATATCTCAAGTGTATACAGTAAAAACTGCTAATCTAAACAGTTAGCCAAAAGTCAGAGTGATGAATCCCTGGGAGGAAGTCAAGCAGAAGCACCTGTAACATCTCGGTCTGATCCGAGTATTATTTAAGAAAATAATAAACGGATCAGTCTAGCTATAAATATCAGATGACATGATATAACATAAAAGATATGGCATAAACATAAACATCCATAACGACATACCGCTATAAGTATGTAAATAATGATCAACAGAAGATCAATCAATAAGAGATAATCAATATCACAAGAATCTTCTCAAAGATTCGAAGGGGGCATCATACCCTAAACTTGTACTCATAACAAGTCAATGACACAAATTCCAGAAATCAACACGAGAAATCCAGAAATCATAAAAAGGGAAAGAGGCCTATCACATGACGGTCCGAAGACCATGGGGAGCTACCCCACATGTGTGAGTGGAATCACACAGAATGAGGTCAAGACTAACCAAAAAGCAGAAAGGTATGTGTGAATGGAATCACACAAGTGGTGTCTAGTCTAACCTTGCAATGAAAGAGACATCGCGCAATTGCTAGTCTAATTCATAGAGCGATCATCAAGATCAACGAGAAGTGTCAATTACACTAAGCTAGTAAATATAGAAGTTTAGCTTCATGTCCCATAACCACTTGCTTAACTTCAATATTTACGAACAAACTGTAAATCTTCACTAATAAAATTGTCATAAGAGGTTCAATCGAACAAGTCCAAGAATTAACCGACGAAGTGAACGCAAGCGTTTCATACCACTTGTTTTACTAAGTCGTTTAATTAGATTTCTCATCCGAGTGAGGTAAAGGCTTGTATATACTAATAGATTGGAAAACGGTTTAAGAAAAGAGCTTTGTTATTAAAAATAGAGTTGAAATTGTTTGTTAAAAGAGTTTTGATATTTACTACTAGTATTGAAACCTTTATATTATAAAGTGACAAAACACATAAGTAAGTGTAGAAACAATCAGTCACAAAGATCGCATACGGAGATGCGAATAAAATCCAAGGAAATCAGCTCAGGAAGTTCGGTTGAATGTTCTTCAGATAGGATCGCCTACGCAGAGTTATACGGGGTTCGACCTGCCCGGTCAGGTCGCGGGGGTCCAGGGGGCAGCGCCCCCGGCGGGGTGCGGGGCAGCGCCCCGTCACGGTACGACCTAAGTGAAGACAAGCGGCTTACGACCTAAAGCAAAATGAGGTCTAACGACCTAAAGAGTTCGCGGCCTAAGGGATACGACCTAAGTGGCGCGACCTAGTGGATGACAGGTCATACGACCTAAGGGTAAGGTCGGAGGCGACCTACGACTTAGTGGGGTCGAACGACTTAAGGACAGCCGACTTAACAATTCGCGACTTAGAGAGGCTTAGGTCGGATACGACCTACGACCTAGTGGAGCATAGGTCGGAGACGACTTACGAGATAACACGCGAACGACTTACTGGATCTTAGGTCGGAGACGACTTACGAGATAACACACGAACGACTTACTGGAGCTTAGGTCGGAGACGACTTACGAGATAACACGCGAACGACTTACTGGAGCTTAGGTCGGAGACGACTTACGAGATAACACACGAACGACTTACTGGAGCTTAGGTCGGAGACGACTTACGAGATAACACACGAACGACTTAACTCTTAACTCGCAGCCGACTTAGCACTCTAACTCGTGAACGACTCAACACAGGCGAACAGAAATACAAAGGCGGTGACTTTTCAACGCGCGCGACTTACGACTTAGGCTTAACTCGTGGACGACTTAGCGATGGCCAGAAACGACTTAAGGCCAGAACGACCTAAATCCGAGGCAGTGCGACCTAACTGCAGTTTTTTGTCAAAAACGCTAAAAATTGGAGTTTTTCGCCAATCCAATCCAAACCAAATGCAAATGCACATGCTAAAGTGATGGGGGATCATTCCCAACAGTCCAATATAGTTATAGGCTAGAATTGTGAGATAAAAATCTCACCTTTGCACTAAAATTTATGAAGATGAAGCTTGAAAGCAAGGAGAAGCAATCCAAAGCTTGAATCCAATATTTTCTACTTGAATTTGGAGTTGAATGATGGAGTTGCAATTGAATTTGAGCTTGGAGTTTTAATTTCCCATTCTCTTCACCATTAATGCTAAAGCTTGAGTTAGTTAGGAAATTTTATGAAGAGTGAGGAGAAGAGGGTTGGAACTTGGGCTTAATAGGCTAAACTAACCCAAAGTCCAAAGCGGGAAAAGTTAGTGAAATTTCACTAACTCCAAACCTATCGATGTTTATACTTAAAAAGTTGTAAACGACATTTCGAACTCAATGGAAGTGGTCTCGAGTCCTAATTTGACCGTTTGCAAAAAGTAGTTTTTCGGACCAAAATCCGATTAACGATTTAATATTTAAATAAAAATATTTAAATGTAAACTCGATAAATATGCGGGTTGTTACAGTTTCATTTACTAACTTATTTCAATTTCCAATTTGAAATCGTTTTGTCGTTAACAAAATTTTCCAACAATTTCCAAAAATTTCTAACTCCCAAAATTTTCGAAATATTTTGACAGAGTCCCCTTTGTACGGAGGAGCTTTTGCAATTTGACAAAATATATAAATATATATATACATCGACCTACATGGTCGGAAAAACCAAAAACAGTTCATATTTCCTATTTTTATTGCGTAGGCGTACCTTATTTAGCATTTTTAAGCAAACAGCTTATTTATATAGCAGTTAGCGTGCCCAAAATCCAGCCACACGGCTTCCAATCCCTGTACTTACTCAATTTAAACATGTAAATGTCATATAAATGAAGTTTAACAACATTTCACTTATTTGCAGTAGTTAAAACATATGAATCTAAAGGAAATGCCCATTAAACATTTTTTTACAAGCAATTTAAATATTCCAACATTTATTTTAATTGCTTACAACCAATCACATATCGTTTCACTTAATCCGAATGGTTAACAACTCACAAACTTACATTTAATTTATTATTAAGCAATCTGAACTCATATTTAATTCAATTGCTCTCAAAATCAATTTATTTTATTCCTATCAATACATAGAATTTTAATTACTTCCATTTACATCAAATGATAATTTATCCTATGCAATTTGACGAGATCTATGTGAATAAATAAGTATTTATGTTTTATAACCATTTTAAATGGATTTCAACTCAATTTATTATTTAATTCTATTTCATTTTTTTTTATTTTTTTCCTAAATTTATTCACATTCCATATATTCCCATTTTTATTTTAATTCATTGACTACCATTTATTTAGCTCAACATATTCCATTTCAATTTTATTCACAATCCATTCATTTACATTCCATTAAATATTTTCTATAACTCACCGAATTCTATTTCGATTCAAAATTATTTTCACTTGATTTAAATCCACAATATCATTACACTTCGTTTTAAGTTGAATTCAATTCAACTCTCCCTCGTCTATTCAGCTTAAGTTAATTTACTTTAATTTATTCAAATTTTATACTTAAGCACATTTTCATTTTACAAATAAATTTCTCTTTTCAATTTAACTTGATTCTATTTTATTCCAATCTCATTCCAAACTGCAAATTTATTTGATTAGTTATTATAAAATTTTAATTTTCAGATTTAACTCATTCAATTGATTACAAGGTCATTTCCAATTTATTTCCACTTATTTGGATTTTATTTTCCATTCAACCATTACTATTTCAATCCAATTTCATTTTTATTCGATACATTTCCAATTATATTTAATTTGTTAACACTTCAAGTTAAATTTTAATTTATAACTCAAGTTTTGAATCCACTATCCATTTCAATTTACCACCAAATTTCATGGACTCACAATTCAACTTTATTCTCAATTACTTTCACTTTATCAACAATTTAAGTCGAATTTAATTTATAACTTGAGTTTATTTCCAAACTTCATCATAAACTCACAATTCAATTCCATTAACTAATTTATTATCTAATTAATTCTTCCCCCGGTCAAAATTCAACACTTGATTTTTAATCTCATAATCTCTTCATTTAATTTTCTTAAGTTCAAATTTATTTTATAATTCAAGTTTGGATTTTCTTTTCATTTTCCAATTCATTAAAATATTACTTTTGGGCTTTGTATTCCATTTTCAATTTTATAAGTCACAACTTATATTTTATACAATCACATTCATTCTAGGCTTGAATGTATTCATCTTTTATTTTTAATTCGAGTTTTACAATTATTGATAATCCAAGCATATTTTTATTCCATGCATTTAAATTCTTTTACACATCATTCTAGTTTATTTATTTCAATCCAATTCCTATCCAATTTATTCCTTATCCAACTTATTTTCCATTTACTCAGGTAAGAATCTAATTCCTTTCAATAATTCAATTGAATTCTTATTCCAATTCAAATTTTATTTTAAACCAGATTTATTTAACTCAATTCGACTTCAACTTAATTCTAATACACTGGATATTATTTTCAGCCTATCCCATTAATTTCAATCCGGACAAATTTTTATTTCCCATCCAAGTTAATTTCATTTTTAACTTTTCTCTTTAAATTTACATTCCAACATTCAAAGCTTATATTCCCTTCCTGATTTAAAAATCATCTCAATTTATAAGCTTTCAACTTATCTCATCAGGATTTTTAAACACCCGACTTTTGGTTTCAAATTATTTTGAAACTTCCATTATCTCCAAAATCACACTTCTCAAAATTTTAAACCAATCCTGGTTTTATTCTCAACAAATTTTCTTTGAAATTTAAAAACAAACAGGTTTTTCTAAACAAATCAATTTGGCAGCAATCTGTCACTTAGAAACTCGAAAATGAACATCGATGATGCTGCAGTCATCACGG
The DNA here is from genome assembly GCA_030765085.1 of Allium cepa. NCBI lineage: Eukaryota > Viridiplantae > Streptophyta > Magnoliopsida > Asparagales > Amaryllidaceae > Allium > Allium cepa. The sequence goes on from CM060944.1 coordinate 462,430,911, forward strand.
AAGTTATTTTCCAGCTACTGAAGTGAATTCAATGCTATTTCTCTTCCCAAGATTTATTTGAAACAATTTCCTTTCAGAAATACTCCAAAAACAACAATGCTACTATTTATCTTCAAAATTCTTCCAAAATCTCCGGGTTTTAAAGTTTCAATTTCTATTTTAATTCAAATTTTAACTATAATGTATTTGTATAGTTTATGCTTATACAAATTTCCATTTGATTATATTTCAATTTATAATTTACATTTATAATTTACATTTATAATTCATATTTATAAATTTCATTTTATAATGAATTTATTGCCTTAAACTTTGGTTATATTTTCAATTTCTAGTTAAAAAATTTTTTTACCCACGATGATATTAATTTAATATTATTCTTCCTAACATCCAAGCAACCATATACTAGCTAAAATAGTTTACAAAAACTTTTATTTATATCAAAATATATTTTGGATAAAATTACTTCATTTACCCACATTTAAAACAATACCGTGTCGATTGTTCTATTCAAGTGTTTAGAAACCCCTTCGATACAGTTGTCCAGACTGTGCCGACGAAGGTTCATATGACACTTAATAAACCAATCAACACAATATTAAAATAATTTATATTCACTAACAAATACGCGCTCATATCTATTCATATGCTCAAACTCATTTTAGAGTACTACGGACTCTATTTTAAATGAGTAATTCCCACCAGAGCCAAGGTTACCACAACCTATCCTCTGATACCAAGTGTAACGACCCGTAAATCCGTACCCCTTGAGTCAACACTATTCTGCCTAAATCAACTCAAGTTGTACAGAAATACGAACCATTTGGGTTAAAGAAGAAGAGGTAGAAGAAGAAAATAGAAAACAACAACAGAATCTAACCATTGTGGCGGAATAAAATATAATAGATAATAAATAATTTTACTCAAAACTCAAATATCTCTGTTTACATATTACATCATCAGAGTACATCAATCACAGCTCAACATCAATGTCATACAAATGGATACACAACTCAACACAGCGGAATATATATATATAACAAGTACGAAAGTACGTATCGTCATCCAGCTCGTCTCCTGAGCTCCACAGCATCATATCCTGTATTCTATAATACTCGGTCTGACCCAAGCATTATAGTTAAATAACACCCGAGTCAGTCTGGAATACCAGCGTGAGAAAATCACATCCAATTATTTATTAAAGTTTCAAAAATCCTTTGAAAACATAAGCATCTCGTAAGACCACGCCACAAATAAACATGTCGAGTTTTTACCTTACGATAGCTAAAATAATTTTTATAGAAATCCTCTGATATTATGATAGGGTCTATACACAAATACTTATAAAATAGCCGAAATTGTTACATCTATTAAATTCCAACTACTAGCCACAGAGTGGGTAATACAAACAAAACTCGTACAAGGCTCGTAGGGAGAATGGATTTCCAACTAATGACTAGGCACTGTGGTACCACCTGTCACAGTACGGGGCCTAGATCACCGTACCGAGGAGTACGCCCACTCCCCTGCAACACAAGACCGGGACTACCTCTTACTGGATAATCCCGAGTGAGATCACCCCGCGGTTGTGATCAGCAACCGCCCACTAAGACGAAATAAAAAGGGACATCTAGATAGGAATGACCTCACCCTGCTTGGGTGCTACCCACCTAGCCTTGTTGCATAACCCCTGATTTTCAGTCATTCCCATGTGATGAGGCTTGAGGCTAAGCGTTACCTTTTATAGAACATATCCCTTAGAATGCCCATCGTCCACCTGACGATGTTTCGCAAGCATTCATCCATACAAGTCCGTTCCGGGTTCGAACGGAACCGAAGGCGCTATTCCTACTACATCCATTTGGTAATATCCTCAGTATTAGTAGCGACTAGCCCTTGCACTTCACTGCTCCATCTTCGAATCCAAAATCGTTTTTCTACGAAATGTACAAACCGGATCGAAGTGGTTTTCGAGAAATAAATCCCGATCCCGGTCTCTTCGAAACGATCAACGTATTTGTCCAATATTGACAGTCGGTTATTTAACTATCAATTAATATTCACAACATCCATCACACAATAAATAATTTCCCAAATTATTTATTAACTTCAAAATATCTTCACAAGATATATTTTCCATTTTCAAAAACCCTTTGAAAAATAGTTTCTAACCATTCTTTCTTTTTTCCCAAAATAAACTTTCCCAAATATTTTCTATCTCCACTGAAATCACCAAGCACAAAACTAGATTATTAAAATAATTTAAAACACTTTACTTTGAAATATACTTTAAAATTTAAGATAATACTACTTCAATAATTTGTTGAAAATACATACTATATAAATATTTGAAAATAAGGTTACTTGATAAAATATAAAACTAAATTTTTATTTTTAAAAAAATAAGATACTAAATCACTCTTTAAATAACTTCTGCTATAATAGACTAAAGGAAATACTTACCTTTAGAATTTAAATATTTAGAAACAATAAATTTTTAAAACATACTTCTTAAAACAACTTTAAACTTTTAATTTATATTTAAAAATTTACTTTGAAAACGTACTTGGTTATTCAGAGAGAAATTTCCAATCTCAATCACTTAAATCAATTTTCCAAATTGATTCCCAATTTATTCCATTTGAAATAAATTTCTTTACTTATCAGTTCATTTCAAAATTCATTAATTATGGACTTTATTATTATTTTCAGTTTGATTTTTAAATCGTTTAGCTGAAATATACAAATTTCTTGTTGTTCCCAATTTCTTCTTTATGCTTCGTAAATAATTTAAAACTTAAATTTTAAATAAATATTTTGTTCTTTTAAATAATAACCCTGAAGTTTAAAATTCATTACTTTCTTTTTATTCAAATTTTCATTCCCATACTCAAGATTTATTTATTAAAATTTAAAGTCACTTTATTTCCTTTCCAGTTCATTCATAAATTTATTCAACTTTTCTATAATTATTTTACTTACAATTTCACTTCTTTTATTTTCATTCCCAAACTCAAATTATGTATATTTGGTAATTCATTATTGCTTGATTATAACAATCAAGCCATAGCATTCAATATTTCTACGTAATTCATTACAGAATATCAAATATTCAGAACACATAATATTAAATAATTAAATAAAGTTGAGGGGTCCAGTTGGATCCCTCCAACCTGTTTTCCCTGCATCCACAGACGTTAGCACAATATAATACACCAATTCCAAAATCTACCATACTATAGCACATCAATCAATTCAACCATTCAAACAATTATTTAAATTTATTCATTTAAATTTAAATTTAAATTCGGCTGAGTGAGATTAACTCACCTTTCCTAGTTGTAGTCCACTTCATAATTGCCTTGGTTTTTCCTCGATTTTTGACCTTGAATGAACAATTTGTATGACTCTTATTAATATTCGAAATAATCGAACAATCGCTTATTATTAAATTATTTGATTTACTAACAACCTTATTCAAACTGATAAATTCCCTTTTAATAAAATTGAATTAGTTAATAGTTTAAATTTTAACTAAATAATTTAAGTCCGAGTTAATAAAGTTATATAACATTGAATTTAGGTGTTAGAAATAGTTAACTACTCGAACAAAAAACAATTCTACATCCTAATAGTTTATTAACTAATTATAAGTTATAAATATATTTTTCAAAACTCTTAATCTGTTTTCAATTTCTGTTTACATGTGTTAAAATTTAAAAAGCAAGGCAAATATGAATTTCATCTCCTTCTTAAATTAACAAAGGATGAAATGCTAAACCTATAAACTAAAATAGATCTGTTCGATATTATAAATCTTATACCTGCTGCTAGGCTTCGTGCCTCAAACATCACCAGCATCTCTTCCTCCCCTTGCCTACAATCAACTACATACTGTTACCTTCACCTGCCAAAACATCTTCCACAACCTTACAACAACACAGCAACAAGAAGTTTCTACCTATTACTTACACATTCAACAGTGAAATGCCCAAAGTCAGCTAGTCGCCCTTTCCACAAGAATCTATGGCCATCTCCTCAAAACGCGACCGACCCCCCTCCCACCGAAAAGCTTCGATCGATTAAGTTCGATCGAACGAAGACATGGCCTCCCTGGCTTGAAAACATCGTAACAAAGGCATCCTCGTGCTCGCGAATCGTGCGAAGCCAACCACGAGACTTTCCTGAAGTCGACCAAGTCGCGACTTCCTTGAAGTCGAACGAATTGATTTGTAAAACTCGGCTACCATTTTATTCGATCTGAAAATTTCGATTCATTTGAGTTTAAAGGAGGGAAAAGGGTCTGGATCTCGAACGAAAAAGGAAGAGGGTTATGACATTCCCTCGATTGATTTATATTCGGCCATGATTGGTTTTAGAGGAGAAATCGATTTTTTTCAGAAGAAAGGGATAAGCGATTTATTTTGAATCGAAGTAGCCCCCTTTTTTATAACTGAATGCAATGGAAATATTGCTAGAGAAGAGTACAGGATCTCGTGCTGCTGAAAAGAAGAGAACGAAAGCCACGATGGAGTCATTGCTGGTACGAGAGGGGACGGCGATTTGAGGGAATTTCAGCGATTTGAAAGAAAGACAGCTGAATATTGGGTTAAATGGGAATATATATAATTTAAATTCAAATTCAAAATGTCTCGATTTATGTAGCTTAAAATCGTGAACTCCTATTGAGGCATGCCGCTAGGCGTTTATAATATTATATCCCTATTCCGAATGCAATGGAAAATGTTTCGAGTCCTAATTCGATCGTATGGAGAAGATAGCCTTTTGAACTCAGTTATTTAATATTTGATTTCGATATAAATTTCAGCGCGTTTATATATCGTACGCTCACCCAACAACATCAAATGCTACGAAAATTGAAATCCGATAATAATACAATATTATGGATCCAATGGAACCAGTTTCGTCGAATTTCGAGACTTTACCTCGGAAGGCTATTTTTAAATTCAATTTAAACGATAAAATTTTCAAAACTGAACAAATCACAGTTAAATTAAATTTTAAAACTTCTATTATCTTCAGTATTATCAATATAAATTTTATGAGCGTTCAATTTATTTTTAACAGGCTTAAAATTCCAGATTCAATATTTTACTCGATTTCAACTTATTTAATGTAATAATTAAATTCAATAATTAAATTCCAAATAAATGGTGATATTCGAAATTTAAGTTACGAATTGACTTTTAAATATTTAAAATTAATTAAATATTCCAATTTTAAATGCTCAAAAATTCCGGGTCGTCACATAAACCAATATTTATTTTTAAAATAAATTACCCATTCCTTTATAAATTCCATCACTAATTTATATTTCCAAATATCCACTGATGTCTTATTCCACATTATAAATCCAGTTTATAAATTCCATAATTTTATCCTTCTTTCAAAACACAGTTCAAATACTAAATCAATTTCCAAATCGATTTCCAAAATTTACTTTCAAACAATAAATTAATTTCCAAATCGATTTCCAAAATTTACTCCATTTAAAAATTACTCCTTTACTTATCCTAATTTATTTCAAAACCCATTAACCCAATATTCACACCTATTTTAAATTCCATTTAAATCTGAAAAACCAATTTCATGATTTCAAAATTCTCCCTTTATTTCTGCCAAACCATTTAAAATCCATTCCAAATTCCTTCTTTTAATTTATCCAATTCTCTAAAATTATTTTACTTAAAATTCTCTACTATAATTTCCTTCTAAAAATCCAATTTTAAATTTATGGTATATTAAAAATACCAAAATATATTCGGCCAAACCATAGCCTTCAATAATTTCAATTACCCATATAAATCAATATAATCATCACAGATTATCAAATACGTCATATCGCTGAATAAAAATAAATTCAATGTTTTGAGGAATCCAGTTAGATCCCTCCAACCTGTTTCCCTTCATCCACAGATGTTAGCATAATATAAAACACCAATTCCACTTCGAGATGGAATATCGCGGTATATGGGTTCATCCGCTATTATGCGGGGTGCATAAGGTCTCTTCCGCTATATAATGCGGGAAATCAGTTACTCTAATATATTTATATATATATATGTGTGTGTGTGTGTATATATACATACTATCACATATTATATTACATCCAAACAATCAATCCATAATTTAAATCCTAACTATTTAAATTAAACTATATAATTTGATTGAGTGAGAATTTCTCACCTTTGCTTTTGTTTTGCAATTCATTTCTATCTCGTCTTGTTTCTTCACAGTTTTAGACCTTCTATAAACATTTATGGTTTATTAATATTCGAAATAATCGAACTATCAATTTCCATTTAATAAATTTAATTAATTAAAAATTAAATTAACTATTGATTTAGTTCTAACTAATGATTTATATTTTAAACTAGTTCCCTTTTTCTAATATTTTTAGCAACAAAATAATTAATAAGTTTATTCAACAAATTTATCACCATACCATGTTATTTAAAATAGACTGGTAAATTTAGAATGTGCATGTGCATTTATATCGTTATTTTTATTTTCGAAAACACATATATTTGTAAAAATAACTGCATAGATTTAAAAATCCAGTCTTTATACCAATTCTATATTTTTTTCAAAATCATATATATATATCCTATTTCACCTACATATTAAAGCATGCATGAATATATATTATTAATTTTCCTTTTGAAACTATATCTATATATACACTTATAAAATAATATATAGATTTTAAAATTTTGTTTTTATATAAACTCTTCAAACATCTTAAATTCCTATATAATTTCCAAAATCTGATATTTATATATTAAATAAAAATTCTTTTCAAACCTATATATTAAATGAAAATAGAATTGCTTCACATATGTTACTGTTTAAATAATAGTTTATTACTATATTTTTTTATATCTGATTGCCTAAATAATTTATTTATTTATTTTTAAAACTGTATGTATATATATACATTCTTCAGTAAACAACCAAGATAAACATTTTTCTCTACTATAAACATCCTTTTTTATATAAAATAAAATGCTATACCTAACCACCATTGTAGCCTCTACCACAACCACTGTATTTCGACCCAGCAAATGCTGCCATCACTGCATTCACGCGATTGCCAACGGCCTCATGAGCATCACCACGCCCGACCTCCAAAGCGGCGCGTGAATCAATTCTAAACTCGAGAACCACTCGAGTAGCCTTAATACCAGTCACGACCTTGGAGCTCCATTGTCGAACCCCCTGATTCCGACCCAAACCCACATGCGAACATGCATCTGCACTTCATCTCTCCACTCGACGACCCCATCGATGTCATGGACAACCGTTGCCCCTAAAAGCTTATGCCCAATCGAACCTTAAGGCGAGAAATGATTTTGCACTTCCCTGGAGAAATCGCGTCTTCCTCGATTTGATTTGAACAGGGAAGGGAGCAGAGAGAACTCGACTTTTGATCCCTTTTTTTATTCTTAGTTCGACAGAGAATTTTGGTTCTGCCACAGTTTTGAGCTTTCGGTTTCTCATTCTTTTTTTTCGAAGATAAGAAAGGCTTGGGTTTCTTTTTAATTTACTATGTTGCGTTTTTTTAAAACAATCGTGTGTAAAAAAAAGTGACACGTGCTACAAAACGAAGGACACGTGTCGGGATGAAGTCTATAGAAAATTGAAGGAAGAAACATTTATTTTTATATTTAAATTTAAATCGTCTTGGTTTCCGCAACACAAAATTTCGATCTCTAATCTAGGCGTGCCGCCAAGCATTTATAATGTTATACCCCTATTCCGAACACAATGGAAAAGGTTCCGAGTCCTAATTTGGTTGTATGGAGAAGATAGCTTTTTGGACCCAGTTATTATATTAAATTTTAGATCTAATTTCAGCGCGTTTACTTACCGTACGGCCAAACGATATGTCCAAATACTATGAAAATTGAAATCCAATAATAATATACTATTACGGATCCATTGGAACTAGTTTCGTCGAATTCCGAGACCGTGCCTCGGAAAGCTATTTTTAAATATCGATTTAAACGATATAATTTCAAAACTGAACAAACACTTCAAATTTCAATTTTTAACACTTCTATTATCTTTAGTATTATTAGTATAAATTTTTCAAGACTTCAAATTATTTTTAACAAGCTCAAAACTGAAGATACAATATTTTACCCAATTTTCAATTATTAAATTTAATAATTTAATTGCCAAATAAACAGTAATATTTGAAATTCAAGTTAAACTAACTTTCAAAATCAATTAAATATTTCAATTTCAAATATTCACAAATTCCGGGTCGTCACAGTACGAGTATTCGAGTCTCACCTTTGGAGTTGGAGCCTCGCTTGGAGATCCATCTATCGATTCTGCTTTCAGTTGATCCTAGTGATGTATTCTGATTTTGTATTTGACTATTGTATTCGAGACTTCTATTGTATCTTGTTTAGCTCTGTTATATATATGTAATAGCTTTATAAACTACTATTCTTTTATTTCCGCTGCATTATTATAATATTACTCTGTGTCTGTGATTCTGTGATTATTTTATTTATTGTATATGCTGAGTTTTGCCAAATTTAAATTAACAATATGATATTTTGAGCAATTCAAGTCCAACATGTGTGGATACGAATGGTTGAAAATATCCCGATGTTACACGTTTGGAGTTCGTTCGAAAAAGCACGTTAATTGTGGAAAATAATAATAAATTAATATATGCCCTATATATAAAATGAACAGTAACAAACCCTATCTCCATTATTCACGCGACCACCTCCCTCAAATTTAATTTCCAAAGATCTCCTAATTTCTCTCCCTCCGATCTCCTCATCCATCGACAATTAGCGTAAAGTTCCAACATAGAAATCGAAGAGCTCGTTGAGCACTATAATGTGAACAACTGTGATCGTATATCATGGAGCAGGTCATCGAGAATTGCGCCATAAAGGGGACGCGTTCATGTAGGAGTATCGAGTCATACCTGGGGCCGAGCTTGACAATACCCCGGTCGAAGGTGGGGGTTGTGATGCTCTTCGACGTGGCGGTTCCTGATTGTGTTCAAAAGGGTCGGTGGTGAAGTCTTGGTTGGTTAAGGCGACGTCTTGGTGGGTTCATTTTACTTTGCAGTGGACGAGAGGGAGAAAGAAAGAGGAGCAGCTACGATCTGTCTCTTTGAATTGGATGGCTAGATTTTTGTTTTGGTAACAATAAAAAAAACAAAGAGAGAACTGATTTATATAATTTATATTTAAAACTTATGTAATCTTTAATAACTCTTACATTTATCATACGAGGTCGAAATCAGACGAAACAAGCGGCGACGGGATTGTAGCGACGAGCACTACGCTCTAGAACAGATCTTGAGACGTTTGGAGCAAGTTAAAATTTTAGGTTAAATCAAACGTGTTCGATTTAAGTTAAAAGTAGAACGTTTGGCAAATTTAAAAACTCAAGGTGAGTTAATTTCACTCAATTTTGGACCGTTGGTATTAATTTTAAATAGTTAAAATTAATTAATGATTTATTGGTTGAATTGGTGAACTATTGTCAGTTGAATGTGATATTATATATAGTAGTATATATATATATATATATATATTGGAGTGATTGATATTCCGCATATATATAGCGGATGAGACCCTATGCGCCCCGCATAATAGCGGATACCCAATATACCGCGATATTCCGTCTCGAAGCGGAATTGGTATTTTCATGATAGTAATTGGTATATCTACCATGACATTGCCTCGTTGTACCGTGTCACCAGCCCTATCGCACCTTGTACGAGTTTGGTTTTCTCCCATAACCCGTGGAGTATCCTCTGATGGCTTCCCGATCATGAGGGACTATGATACTGGATGGACTATTGGGACTATTGCGTGTTAAGGGCTATATGGGTAACCCCTTAACTCTATTTAAAAGTAAGTTTATTTTACTATAGACATTATTATAATAGCGAAATATTACTACATAGTACATAGTTTAATGGATCCTTAGAGGATGGACGGTCTCAAGCATCCTTTAAGTTACTTGTACCTTATATTATAGTCCACTTGAGTTGGTTTACATTGTATAAGTATGTATCTCCTGACTCGAGTGTTTTGTGTTTTTCTTTACGCTCGGGTCAGACTGAGTGATACAACATTTGAGACTCACCTTCGAAGTTGGAGCTTTGCTTGAAGATCCAGCTATCTGTTTCGCTTCCAGTTATCCAGTTATTCCAGTTATTCAGTTGATTCCAGTGATGTATTCAGCTTTGTACTTGATTTTCATATTAAGACTTCTATGTATCTTGTTTAACTCTGATGTATTTATATAGCAGCTTCATGAACTACTATTTCTTTGTTTCCGCTGCATTATATTACTCTGTGCCTGTGATTCTGTGATTTATTTATTTGCTGTATATTCTGTGTTTTCCCAAATTTAAATTACAATTCGGTATTTTTAACAATTCAAGTCAGACATGTGTGGTTTTATTGTCGATTTGAATGGTCCAAAATAGCGGGTCGTTCTATAAATTCATATATAGTGATATATGTTTTGTTGGAGTAATCTGTGATAGATTATTGTGTGATTTGAGTTGATTGGATGTTATGGCAGTTAGCCTAGATTTTGGTATTTTTAAATACCAATAATATATGGTTTGAATTGGAAAAGGATATTTAAAGGGGATTTTTGAAGTAAAATATTTACATGGAATTTTGGGTAAAATGATCTGATAAAATAATGGTTTTGAAAATGTGTGCTTAACTATTTCGGAATATCGTAAATAGAGATTTTGGGATAAAGAATATAATAAGGGATTTTTAAATAATAAATCCTTAGGTGGTACTTGTCTAAATGTGAAAGGTTTTAAAATTGAGATTTATAGCAGGTTGGAAGGATAGAAGTGAAATTGGAAATGAGTATAAAATTTGTTATACTGTAGTTCAAGTAAGATCTCCAAATTTACGAAATGAAATTAGAATCGAGAAAATTAGGCTTGTTTTAAAAAGATGATTTTTAATTATTAACTCGGTAATTTTAAAAGTGTTAAAAATGTTATTGAAACTAGTTATTTAATTATTTTAAACTGTTTAAAGCATATTTAATTATTAATTAGTAACCTTAAAATTAGTGTTAAAGATTTATTATTATTTAAGCATTAGTCAGCATTATTATTTTTAAAGATAATTATTAAATATTAATATGGCTTTGTATAATAACTTTTATTTAAGTATATTTGTCCAGATTAAACTTGAAAATTTATTTTAGAACCTATGAGCATTTCTATGAGATAATTTTTAAATAAAGTTTTGGGAAGTAATGGTATACTTGCATGGCATAATTGGAGGCAGTGAGTGCCTACAGTTAAGTATTGGATTTCTCTAGGATAGAGACGTAACCGTTGAGCTGTGAATCCATGGTTTGATACCACAGTGGTACTTTCCATATTATTTTGAACGGGTTTTCAAATATTTTTGAAAAGGATAATTTGTGCTGAATACGATAAGATAAGTACATACTTTTAGATAAAGTGATTTAATTTAGTTAAAACATAAATTAAATAAGGCTTGGTGTTTTTCAATGGAAATGGAAATATTTGGTTGAATGATTATTTATTGATAGTTAAATAACCGACTATCAAACCTGGACCCAAAATATAACTTTGGAAATATATAGAGGAAACACGGGAATTATACGGTACATGTACCGTTCGAGGTGCTATATTGCATGTATAGACTCGTTTCATTCTTCTAGGACGATGACAAGGAAATCCATCCACTAACGGTTAGGAGGTGATCTCCGATCTTATCTTTGTCTATTTATTTCCTAAAGATCCAAGTTGAGTTTACCGAAAAAATATCGAACGTTGTTTACGAAGAGACCGGGATTAGGTAAGTTATCCGAAAACCACTTCGATCCAACGTGTACATTTTCAAAATGAAGACAAGAGCATGGAGTCGAAGATGGAGCAGTGAAGTGTAAGGGCTAATCGCTACTAATCCTAAGGGTGATTCCAATATGGATGTAGTAGGAATAGTGCCTTCGGTTTTATTCGGACCCGGAATAGACTTGTATGGATGAATGCTATCAGTACATTGTCATTGAAGGACATTGAACATTTTAAGTGAAATTTCCTTGAAAAGGTAATAGTAGCATTTAGCCTCATCAATCGGGAATGACTGAAAAGCAAGTGGGTTGCAACAAGGTTAAGTGGGTCACACTCAATTAGGATATGTTTATCAACTTTCTAGATACCCTCGAATATTATTACTACGATTATGGAAGGAGCTCGAAAAAGGGTGGGAACAACTAGGGTGATAGCATATTCGGTATATCGAGGTTAAGGATAGTCCGGTCTTGTGTAGTAGGGGATCCCGGCGTGGTCCTCGGTATGTTGTTCTAGACGTGTACAATGCAGGTGATACCTCAGTAACCAGTCATTCGTATGGAATTCATTCTTCAATATGTGCCTTTACGGTTTTGGTTGTAGAGCCTAGTATGCTGGAATTTAATTAATGTAAAAGTTTTAGCTATTTGAATAAGCATTTGTACTTAGACACTATTATAATATCAAATGATTTTGATATGAAATGTTTTGGTTATCATAAGGTAAAAACCCTTCGTATTTATGTGTGGCGTGGTCTTTAGAGATACCTTTGATTTTCGAAGGGTTTTGAAACTTTAATAATTCAAATTGAGTGTGTTTTATCATGCTGGTTTCCAGACTAACTCGGGTGTTATTTTATTATAATGCTCGGGTAAGACCGAACATTGCAGGTTCAAGTTAGGATGCTATGGAGCTCATGAGACGAGCTGAAGACCGAGACGTATTCTCGTACTTGTTATTCCGCTGTAGTGTTTTGTCGAAATTGCCAGGAATTGTGAAGGCAGGTTGTTATAACTGCTCAAACTGTTAATTATTGATTTGTGTACTCTAGTGTGAGATATGTGTAGTACAGTTTTGGGTTTGTGTAAAGAACTATTTATATTGTATGTTATTCAGTCCGTTGTGAGATTTTGTTTTTGTTTAGTTTCTTCTCTTCTACCTATTTTCTTTTCCCTCAATAATCTGTCTTTCCGACACATGATCGTTCAGTATGTTATACAATGATCGTATTTATGTCGATTTTTGACGATCGAAAAGGCAGGTCGTCACAATTATAATTTCTTTAGGTGTCTTAGTTGGACATTCATGAATTTCATTAATAAATAAAGACTACACAAACCTACTAGAAGTATTCAGATTATTCACATATCTTAAACCAGCTTCGTAAGAATGATCACTAATCAATGTTCCAATGAAAACCTGATTGCGTCGACGAGAATCATAAGTATCATAAACTTTAAAATGACAACCATGCTTAAATGAAGAAAAAGTAGCACTATTTTGTTCGGGTGAATTTTTCATAAAAAACCAACTCGTATTCTTTTTGAATATGCTATCAAGAATTTCCTTATAACTTAAGCTCCTCCAAAATAAAACCCAAAAAAATCTAAAATAAACAGCAATGAACATTTCACTAACATATCTTTCAATAACAACCACTAACAGCATTACCGTCCGAAGATAATGATATAAGTAGATTGAGTATGACGACTAGAGAAACCAAAACAGTGCTATCAACATCAATTCCAACTGACAATCCTTAACCTTCATATTAGAACCAAAATACTTATTTAGCTTATACAATTAACAACATAAAATATTTTGAAGATCAAAATCCGTGTCAACAACAATTTTGTTCTCAAGCACATATGATACCACAATAGACAAATTAGTAAGTTGAATCCAATGACTTTCACTCTTCACATCATAGAATGGACAATCAGCGGAAAGCCGTGTACTAACAAAATTATATTCATAGTCACAAACAATTAGAAGAGAATTGCAGTCACTAGAAAAAACCATTAATAACATCAAATGCACGTTCAACTAAAATTAATAACAAATGATACTGTTCGGTGTAAAAAAAATAGAAAATTACAATCAACACAACAAACTTGCTGCTCCCCCAACTCCGGACGTAGTTATTGAGCAACAACAAAAGAAAAAAGAAGCAAATCCAAAAGATCACTAGAATACACAAACTAGCAAATCACTTGCATCAACAATCCCCATCGACAATGAAAAAAATCATCGTTATTGATGCAAATCGATCAAATGCAGATCGATCGAAAAATAGAAAAAAAACTAGAAGTTTGACCAAAATCTTGTACAATTAATAATTCAGAAATCAATCAAGATGAAATAGAAGATTAGAGTTAGGTGTTAAAACGAGATTTCGTTTTTGGACCACAATTTAGGTCCGTCCATAGAGAAATACATAGTTTTGTCGTAGAAACTAAAATAATAACAGACCGTCCTTGATAAAAAAAATTCCGTAAAGTTGGCCTCTTCTCTATTTTTCCGTTCCATATAATTCTTGTATTGTAAATAGATTAGAATCGGTTTTGCTCATAGGCCCAATCAAATCTCATTCAACGACGGTTAAAGCCTGGTTTGGCCTGAACATTTTAATTTTGAATTTTTGCAGTTGAAATGCATTTGGTTCATATGACGTGAGAAATAATTTCAAATATAAATTTGAAAATGATTTTTTAAATTAATTTTTTGGAAACAGGAAGATATGTAAAGCTTAGAACTAATTCAGTTTGCCACTCTAAATCATTTATTTTGCAACTCGAATTACGATCAAAAGAGTAAATCAGTGTGCTCACTCGCTCCCAAAAGAAAAACAAAGAAAGTAAAAAAAAATACTAGCGCAACTCCATAAAAAGTTGAATCATAAATGCAATCAGCCAATGTCTTCCTCCCCATCCCCGTTAAATTCCAATTAAAATTCCCAAGCAGGCCCTCCTTTCTAAACCCTAATCCTCCAATCCTCAAATCGACATCAAAATCGAAACCTAAGAAACTTTTGAACATTGCCTGCATCAGCAACAGCAACGACGCAGCCAGCGAACCCGTCAAAATCCCGCCATCTCCTCTTTTATGGAAATGGGTCCCACCGCGGCCATTGTGGCGCGCCCTGTCGGTCCTGGTCCTTACTGGACAGGTGATTCAGCGTTCAATACTGGCCGGAAGAGTCCACCGTCGGAACACGCTGCAGCAGTTAGAGCGGGTGGGGCCCAGGTCGGTTGGGGTGTGCTTGCTGACGTCGTCGTTCGTCGGAATGGCGTTCACTATCCAGTTCGTGAGGGAGTTTACGAGGCTTGGTCTGCATAAGTCGGTTGGAGGTGTGTTGGCCTTGGCATTTGCCAGGGAGTTGAGTCCGGTGGTCACCGCTGTGGTTTTTGCTGGTAGGGTTGGGAGTGCTTTTGCTGCTGAATTGGGGACGATGCAGGTGATTTCTTTGTGATTGACTGTGTTTTAAGATGTATTTATAAACTTGTACTCGTGCCTTTTCTGTATAAATCATCAGTATTTTGTAGGAATTTGATGCATAGTTTAGATGAAACAGGTTTCGTCAACCTCGTATAACTAAAAACAGATAAGATGTTGCTAATGTAATCAAGTTCAAGGAGTGCCAGTTGATCTGGTTATAGTTAGCTTGGCCTAATTAGTTAGTTTGTTTTAAGATAAGATTTCAGCACCAATGTTATAACCTGCAGCTGGAAAACCATGCTCGATCAATTGTATAGTGAAGTTTATGTTATGCTTGTTTTTTGTTGCCTAACAATAGCATAAATTGTTATGTTGTAACTGAGTTCTAGTTAAAGATATGGAGAGTTCTAGTGACGAATTTAGCTTTGCAAGCGGAGTCCTCACTGACAATTCTAGCATTCAGTGTGCCTTCTTAAATAATGCCTCTAAGTTTCTTAAATAATGCCTCTAAGTTTCTTAAATAATGCTCAACACTATTGAATAAAATTATCATTGGTCATGATAATAAATAATAATACTTAGCAATCAAAATATCAGTTTGAATAAATAAATAGTACCATTTAAATAGCATATGAACTTTATGATATATCTCACTGCATTACACATTCTTGACAAAAATGATTTCTACTTGCATCTTGGAAAGCAACATTTTCAATAATATCTATAGACAAATTTGTACATAAGCCCGATTTTTTTCTTTCAAAATTAGCTAGCTAGGGCATCTCCAACAGATTCAAACCTGAATTCAACTTGGTCACCCAACAAATATGTGCCCATTTAATGGACGCCTGAATCTAGACATCCACAAAAAGGGCGTCTGATTGTTGGACAACCATTCAAAGGGCGCCTAACTTTAAGTGCCCATAAAATGGGTGCCTCCCACTCCCTTTCTACTTAACAACTTTTTCCCTTTCTCGTTATTCTCCACTTTTTATTTTTTACCTTCAATTTTTTCTTTTAAAAAAAGATAATACGGAGAAATGCCCGCATCCCATCACAATCGCTAGAAGGACCGAAGACAGCTTAGGAAGAATCTGGTCCTGTACACGTTTCTCTAGCTTTCGAAGTAACATTTTACGATCTGTGGGTACTTCATGAGCTTCCACCCGGTGATTAGCATTGGTCCAAAATGCTTTATCTACCATGCATGTATATTTCTTCAGTAATTTAAGTATAATAATTACGTGTGTGTGTGTATATACATCCTAAATTCTTTTAAAATAACTGCTAGTATATTTAATTTTGCACCTTTAAATTATATATAAGATTACTTCATTTTCGTGGCAGTTGTGCCAAGTACATTATACTTTTTATGACTCTTTCTCGTCCTATTATAGATAGAGTTCAAGCAAGTCATTTTGGCATGTTTTGATGATTAGGTATTACTAGTCATTCGACCTATCTAGCATTTAGGTCTTGGTGGAGAGGTGGTGGCGTCGACACATACATTATAATTTTTTGATTTTGAGTTGGGTATTACCCCACCGATTTTGATTTGCTTACGGGTATTGAGATTGTAGGACATGCGCGTAGACCTTTCCCATTCGACTAGTTATACGAGTCTTCTAGTTTGTTTACCGTTTTTCTATCGCTCATTAATCCCGGCTTCATTCATAGCGGTGTTGTGCTATTGATATACCTTCAACACTACATTACCACTTACAAAGGTAGAGCAGGTATGATGGATGCGATCATTCAGACATTTTTTTGTACTTGTTTGGTTCGGCCCTTTTCATGAACAAAAAATGGTGCGGTTCATCTAGGCTATCTAGCGGCGCTTGCTATGCTAGATCAGCTTTATGCCATTGATTGTGGTATGACCATTTTAGGTACCTAGTATATTGCTTTGGGTTTGTTGTGGTCAAGCAGATGCTCGATTTTTGATATGTTTTTGTTATGATACTACGAACACACGACGAACATACATCCGCGCATCCAGGGGATAGCTAGTCAGGCTCTTAAGCAATACTATTCTAGAATGAGATGATGTGAGACAATTCAGTATGTGCAGCATGCTCTATTAGGGGTTAGACATAATTTGAAGAAGGCTAGGTCGCAGCTCAACATGTGCAGTCGCAACAACCTCATGTGGACTCCATGGACCTCCCATTGGACACAACTTTAGACGCTGGTCTTATGGTGGATGAGCATCTCTTGATGATTGTATATTCATTGTTCGGACCTAGGGTTGCTTTGCATACACCTGAATTCTTGCCTATGTGGTATCTGAGCGAGAAATATGCATACCAGACCACATGCGATCGTCGTATGTCTGCCGATCCATTATCATGTGAAGAAATATTTGGTAGACGTACAATGATTTGAAATCGGTATTTGTTTGCTCTTTGACATGCTGGATGTGTGGATATTGACACATACTTCTTAGATGGAGATTCCGACACATACTGATCTAGAGTAGTTCTACATCATTTTATGTTACCGGATTATATACATAGAGTCAACTGCCTTCACATTTCAGTCCGAAGAGTTCTAGTATCACTATTTTCATTTGATTATACGCCTTCATAGTTCTCGTAGGTTCTCATGCAATTGAAGCCCGATTATACATTTAGGGCATACGATGACACATGTACATTAATTAAACAACTCATATTTTATTTGGGTCAACATTACTTTCCTAGCATGCTTTCAGCTGGGTTATACCCTCCACATGATGCACAATATTAGAGCCGTCTTCCTGTTGTTGAAGACGGTCGTATTGATAATTTGATGATTTTGCCGCAATGGTTCCATTCTAAATATTTAGATGCCTTTACTAACAAAATGTTTGTAGCATACTTATGGGTGCATGTTTGAAAATAATATTCATGTATCTTCCACATAAACAAAGTAGATTGAACACAATATTCTTATTTGTTTTCCACAAGTAAAGTTGATGTGAAACAATATTCTTATCTGTACCACTAAGAAAAGTGATGTGAATCAAAATCCTTCTGTGTTTCTATTAAGCAAAGTTGACGTGACACTTTATTCTTGTCTATTTTCAGTAATAAAAGTTGATGTGACATAATATTGGTATCTATTTTTCTATATAAGTATACGATTATTAAGCTTATTTAGTATAACTGAAACTTATCATATTATTCAGTTAACAAACAACTATCAGTACTAACAATGTCTTCAAATATACTAAAAGCTACAACATTATGCGATAGCGACTCTGATGACAAAGCTTATGAACTAGTATATCAATAAAAAGAAGAACCATTGAAAATCTACCGTGAAGCGTACGACTCAACTTATCAGAAACATGGTCGCTCGGTCATGGGTGTGCAACTCATCAACCGTAACCAATCAACATTTCATGAAATTTTGATGCAGGATTATTATAATCATGATCCAACTAACGGTCCTGCAATGTTTCGAAAAAGATTCATAATGACTTGTGCATTATTATTGAGGATTTTAGCAAGTATTAAACAAAATAATTATTAGTTTATTTATAAACAAAACTCTTCAAAAATGCAGGGTCTAAGTGGACATCAAAAGATGATCGCATCTTTGTTGAAGTTAGCTTACGGTACTCCTGCCGATGGCCTTGACGACTTATAGGAGTACCGTATTGAAAACTCTAAATAAATTCTGCCAAGTTGTTGTAGAAATTTATGGAATCAAATACCTTTCTTCCAACGATGCGGATTTAGCGAGATTGCGCAAAATGCATGAAAGTAGAGGATGCCTGGATTTTAAAATTGTATGTAATGGAAGTGGAAGAACTATCTGAAAGCTTATCATGAAGCATGCAACGGTAAAGAAAAAATCAACTATCATTGTGGAAACGGTCGCGTCATATGATTTGTGGATTTGATATGCATTTCTCGGAATATGATTTGTGGATTTGACATGCATTCCTCAGAATGTCAAGTTCTAATAATGACGTAAATGTTGTTGACCGATCACATTTGTTAAATTATATAGCGTATGGTAAATCAACTCATGTATCATTTACACTTGATCAAAACATATATGATCACAAATAATTTTTAGGAGATGAAATTTGTCTTAAATGAAGCACGATTATATAGATTTTTTTGAATCAATTAATGCCAAAATATATAAAGTTTGTTATAATGTAACAAGGACAGAGGAAAGATGTTAAAAGAGCTTTCAGAGTACTTCAAGCACGATTTGCAATGATTAGTAATTCATGCAGATCATGGAAGCGTTCAAAAATGTCATTAATCATATCGACTTGTATAATTTTACATAAAATGATTATTGAAGATGAATGCGAGCTATCCTATTTATAAATGCGAGGGGACAAATCAAATATCTGAAATATTCCGAGAAAACATTGTACAAACTGAAGCATATGAGAACATTCATATGGATCATTGGCTCGCTTATTGAAATGCAACAATTCATAATAAGCTTCAAAAGGATCTAATGGATCATATTCATATTTGAACTTCTTTTAAGAATCAGTAGTTAACTTTTGAATTGCCAAGTTTACTTCTACATCTTCAGACTAGGTGTTTTTGTAATGCAACGTAGCGTGCTATAACTTTATTATTGTAATCGCATTTGATTTTGTTTCAATAAAAATATTGTCTAATATTATGAATTCCTTGATCAAAATGATCAACCGATTAACATTTCGAACATACATAACAATACATAATAAAAAAACAGTAATCAAAGATACAGTTTGTTATGCATCATCTGACTACATATGTCTTTGTCCTAGATCCACTGTCAACAATGCGTTGTTTATATTCCAATCAATACTGCAATGAGGGTCGATCCATTCCCATAAATTCATTTTTCACGACAAAGGTCTCTTGACGTTGACCTACGTAATCAATATTTTTCTATGCTCCTAACTGTATATTGTATTACAAAATACTTATATTTAAACAAAATTAAATATGATTACAAATAACAATACATTGCATTACACAAACAAGTGCGAAAACATATAAACAAACTTGTTAATCCAAAAGTTAATTACCGATTTTTATAAGAAATTTAAGTATGATCCATTGGATTCTTTTGGAGTCTATTATGAAGTGATGCATTTTAATAAGCGAGTATATAATCCATATGGATGTTGTAGTCTGCTTGGGTTTGTAGAATGTATTCTCGTAATATTTCAAACATTTGGTTTGCTCTCTTACGCATAAGTGGGAGTCTACACCTCTTTTGTCTTCAATGATCACGTCATAAAGAATTATACAAGTAAATATTATTTTAGACATTTTTTATCGTTTCCATAGTCTACATTGATTGCTAATCATCGCAATTGTGTTTGAAGTACTCCGAATACTCGTTCAACGTCTTTTGTCCTTGGATTGTAGCCAACTTTATTTGTTTTGGCGTTAACGGATTCGAAAAAGTCTTTATAATCGTGTTCCATTTAGGATAAATTTCATCTGCTAGAAGGTAGCCGTGATCATATGTGTTCCGACCAAGCGTAGATATAAGAGTTGATTTACCAAGCGTCGAATCATTAAACAAATGTGATCGCTCAACGACATTTAAGCCATTATTAGAACCAGACATTTTGAATAATGCATGACAAATATATAAATCATACAGCACAACCGCTTCCAGAGTGATAATTGGTTTTCTTCCTTTACCGTTGCATGCTCCATGGTAAACTTTCGAACAATAATTCCACTCTTGATGCATATAATTCAGAGATCAAAGCATTTCGGACCATCTCCTGCTTTCACGCATTTTGCGCAATCTAGTTACATCTGCTTTGTTGAAAGAACGGAGATATTCAGTCCCATAAATGTCTATAACAGCTTGGCGGAATTTGTTTAGAGCTTGCAATGTAGTACTCTCTGTAATATGGCATGTGTCGTCAAGGGCATCGGCGGATGTACTGTAATCGTAAGCAACATTCTTAAAGTTGCGGGCATCTTTTAATGTCTACTTAGACCCTGCGTTTTTTAAAAGTTTTGTTTATATACAAAGTAATCATTATTTTGTTTAAAACTTGCCAAAATATTTAAAAATAATGCACAACTCATTTTGAGTCTTCTACAAAACATTTCGGAACCGTAAGTTGGATCAGGATTAAAGTAATTTTATATCAAAGTTTTGTGGAATGCTGATGGGTTACGGTTGATAAATTGCTGACCCATGATCGAGCCATCAAGTTTTTTAGAAGTCATCGTACGTTTTATGGTAGATTTTCAATAGTTCATCTTCTTCTTGTTGATGTGCTTGTTCGTACGCTTCGTCATCAGTCGCTATCGCATAACATAATGGTTTTTAGTATATTGAAGGCATTGTTGGTGTTGATAGTTGTTAATTAAAAAACATGATAAGTTTCAGTTGTGTTAAATACGCTTAATAATCATATTTTTATATAGGAGACCAAATTTGAATAATACGTCGCATCAAGTTTTTATTAGGATCAGTCAAGAATATTGAGTCACATCAACTTTGCTTAATGTGAATAGAGAAGAATATCGCTTACATCACTTTGCTTTGTGATACAGATTAGAATATTGTTTCATATCAACTTTGTTTGTAGAAAAAAGATGAGAATATTGTGTTCAATCTACTTTGTTTGTGGGGAACAGTTAAGAGTATTGTTTTCAAACAACCATCTATAAGTATACTACAATTTATTAGTGAAGGCGTTCAAATATTTAGAATGGAACCATTGTGGCAATATCATCAAAATTATCAACATGACCATCCTCAACAACAGGAATATGACTTCAATATTGTGCATCATATGGAGGATATAACCCAGTTGAAGACGCGCCAGCAATGTCGTGTTGATCTGATAAATTATGAATTGCTCAATCAATGTATCAATGACATCGTATGCCCTAAATGTATAATCGGGCTTCAACTACCTGGGAAACTGTAAAGGTGTATGATCGAACGAAAACTTTAGTACTTGAACCTTTTCGGGTGAAATGTGAGAGCCTATATTATCAGAGCTGGCGTCTACAAACTGTGGAAGACCCAAGGAGTCCGTGTGAGGTTGCCGCGACTGCGCATATCGAGCTGCGATCTAGCCACCATCAGTTTTGTCTAACCTCTAAGGGAGCATGGTGCATGTACTGAACGGTCTTCCATTGTCTCATTTTAGAATAGTACTGCTCGGAAGCCTAACTAGTTATTCCTTGAATGCAGGGATGCATGTTCACTATGCACTCGTGAAACATGTACCAAAAGCAGGCATCTGTTTGACATTGCTGTTACCCGATCACTTGGTCGGGCTACAAGGTGATAATTACAAAGGTGATAATTACAAAGGCTTTGATTGAGTCTGGATAAGATTTGAGTTAGTTAGAGATTGGGACGTACGGGATTGATCCGTTTTGGATAGTCCAACCTATGTCTACGGTTCAGCCTATGTGTACGGTTCGGTCTATGTGTACGGTTCGGTCTATGTGCATGGCTCGGCCTATGTGTACGGTTCGGCCTTAAAGGATGGCACATGTCGCTCGGTCGAGAAAGGAAGCTATGGGAATTCAGCACATCGCTCGGTCAAGAATGGGAAAACGAAATTGCTCGATTTAGGCGTCCAAGGAGAGGTCACTCGGCCAGGTTCGTTCGGCAACCATCGTTCGGTCACTTTCGTTAGGCCATCCTCGTTCGGCCACCATCGTTTGGCGACCATTGTTCGACAACCGCCGTTCGGTATGCCTGGCTTGGTGCAAAATAGTTGTCTATTGTGGGCTGAAGTACTTTGCTTTTAGGCTTGCGAAGGAAGTCTAATCTATCTTCGTCTATAAATACAGAGGCAGGGGTACAGTTGAAATGACATTTTTTTGGAGAACTTCAGGGAGACTCCGCTATGGCTATTTTTTATAAACTCGTATCAATGAATTCTAACCAATTCAACAACTCATGTAATTGTAATGAAATGAAGAATGAATGAAATTAAAAGTGGACGTAGGCCAAGATTGCTGAATCACTATAAAATCTTTATGTCTATTTACTTTTATGCTTTGTTATCTAGATTCCATTAATTCTCTGATGTTCATGAAATTCTATGAGTGTTGGTGACCAATTTCGGTGCTAACATTTTGGTGCTTTCACTGAGAATTGAATTCTCAGCTTGATTGGATCTTATCGTCTACTAGTGGATTTCCTTATTCGCAAGATAGATCCAGTTGTTTACCAGCAAACTTTCTATTCTACTCAGATTTGAAAGAGATCTAAAGGAAGCTATTAGCAATGGGATTGGATTCACTGATGTACGTAAGTTTTTGGGATTGGATGTTGAAGTTTGCACTGGAGTCATATGAGGGCCGACCCCTCTCTGGAGGCAATTCAGCCAATCTCTCATATAGCCAACCTCTCACTCAATGCAGATATTCGATCTCCTACTCAAAAGCTGGCAGCCGATCGCTCTAGCATATATACTGAGCAAATGCCGACCCGTGTATATCGATCCACCTTGGTCGAACCGCATTGGCCGAGTCACTCTTGGCCGATCCACCTTGGTCGAACCATCTTGGCTGAGCCACTCCAGACCGATCCAACTTAGCCGAACCACCGTGGTCGAGACACACCAGGCCGAGCCACTCCAGACCGATCCAACTTAGCCGAACCGCCGTGGCCGAGACACACCAGGCCGAGCCACTCCAGGCCGATCTACCTTAGCCGAACCGCTTTGGCTGAGCCACTTTTGGTCCAGCCACCTTGGCCGAACCGCCTTGGCTGAGTCACTCTTAGCCGATCCACCTTGGTCGAACCTCCTTGGCTGTGCCGCCATGGCCAAGCCACTCTTAGCCGATCCACCTTGGCCGAATCGTCTTGGCCGAGCCACTCTTGACCGATCCATCTTGGCCGAACCTCCTTGGCTGAGCCACTTCAGGCCGAACCGCCTTGGCCGAGCCACTCTTAGCCCATCCACCTCGGCTGAACCGCCTTGGCGGAGCCACTCCTGGCCGATCCACTCTTGGAATGAAAAACCACAATACAATCCAAGATAGGCGAGACCCAGCCTTCCATCGACTGACCTGATCTCACGATTCAACAGGAAAGAGAGTAAAGCTAAAGTGGGCATGACTGACCTTCTTACTTATCGGTATATGCCACAGACCTGTGGGCACGAGCGAGAAGCATGATGAATGTGAATCGACTATTCATCTTTCAACTCTATGTCTTTGGAGTTTAAGTGAGAATATAAACATAGTTAGGGCGAGCCTCAACCGTCCATGCAGTACATTTATCAACCCGAGACTGGAAGCAAACGCATGGTCATCCAAAGACTGGCCGCGATAGCTCAATATTGAAACTTATATATAGTGCTTACAGCTACTCAAGGCTACGACCGAAAGAATGCCAAGAGATAGAGTAATTAAATCTATATCTAAGCTCATGGGCAACTGACTGTCACTCCAACCCGAAGGACGGGTAAATGATCATGAATGCATTGAATAGAAAGTGCGTTACTCTAATATACAAGCAAATTCAAACTCATAACAAGATCCAGCTATGCAGCTGCACGCAACTCGAGGCTGACCTTTACTCGACATTTTCTTCAACGTGCTTTTAAGCCTGATCTTTGGCCATTTGCAGATAATCGATTAGAGCATTCAGAGCCCTTCACTATTAGACTTAATAACTCATGACAAGACTCTAGGATTCGACCAGAGTAACCATCAACATTGACCGTCCCAACCATATTTCACAAGAATGTTATGCAAAATAATTACATTTGAACTCAAAAAATCCGGGATTACACCCACTAAGCTGACAGTCGACATTACAGTTAGCCATGACGACTCTTTACCAGTGCTGAAGATCGGATCACAGCTCAGTAAAACGATGATAAAAAAATTAGTTGGATTTCTCTGAATAAATGATGATATGTTCCCTTGGACCTTTTCTGACATGCGTGTGTGATTTCACCGATTATCGCGAGCGATGCATTGAATATCGACCCAAAGCTATAAAAGCTAGCGTAATGCCTATTGATTTCATCATGAAAGCTCCACTCTTACTTTTAGGCTCACTCCATTAACGTCTATGTCTACCAGCCGTTGTAATAGGGCATACAACGACTTGAGACGTCTGAAAGACTACTTAAATGGAATATCGAACTAAGCCAATTCGATATCACTTATTTTCCTCGAAGAGCTATCTAAGGACGGAAATTAGCAGACCTCATACCCGAATTCACTGCATCAGATGACTACTCGAAGAGCAGTGGAGAACCAACCAACAGATGGAAAATGTGCGCGGATGGAGCATCTAGTGATCAGTGTTATGGCGCAGGAGTCATGTTAATGACTCTTGATGAACGATCGATCTGCTACGTCCTGAAACTAGGTTTCCCTGTAACAAACAACGATGCTTAGTATGAAGCCTCGACTGCCAGCCTCAAACTACTTAAATGGAGAACCAACCAACAGATGGAAAATGTGCGCGGATGAAGCATCTAGTGATCAGTGTTATGGCGCAAGAGTCATGTTAATGACTCTTGATGAACGATCGATCTGCTACGTCCTGAAACTAGGTTTCCCTGTAACAAACAACGATGCTTAGTATGAAGCCTCGACTGCCAGCCTCAAACTTGCTAGAGGACTTGGAGTGGGAACTTTACATACCTTTTGTGATTCCTGATTGGTGGTATGCAAATTTAAGAAAGTTGATCTTGCTAGGGGGCATTGTCTTGCTCCTTATCTCGGCCAGATCCAAGAGCTACTAGCCGACTTCACGTATTACATCATTATACACATACTCAACGAACAAAATAAAAAGAGTCAAGTCACTGGCCAAGCTGGCTAGTTTCAGAGACGCGCAACGGACATACTTTGTTTCGGTTGAAATACTTAATATTCCAAACATTGACGAATGGAGATCGACTAGATCTTGGAGATAGCCAGAAAATGAGTCATGGTTGACTCCTATCAAAGACTATCTACAATGACGAATTCTTACTGAACGAAGGAATGAAAAACGACAGATCTTCCTCAAAGCTTCACACCAAATCATCCAAGAAGCCATGTGTAGGAAGGAGTTTATCCATTCTCATGCTTCGGTGTATCACCCATGATGATATCAAATGGGTCTTGAGCGAAGTCTATGAAGAAGAATGCGGCAATTACATCAGGGGGGTAAACCCTGATAAAAAAATACTCTGCTATGCGTATTACTGGCCGACTATCAATCCAGATGCGGTTGATCATGCTAGACAATGCGACAAGTGCAAGATGTTTGCAAAAAATCTTAGAGCCCCGCCGATGGAAATTACTCAAATGGCTGGTCCATAACCGTTTGCCACATGAGGGCATTGACATCATCTTCTTGTCGATCCTAAAGGTGGTGCGAAATACGTAATCATAGCAGTTGATTACTTCATCAAATGGGCAGATGAACTTTTAACCACGACCAAGATGAAGAAAATAACCAAATTCGTTGTCCGTAACGTCATCTGTCCTTTCCCTGATCCATTATAATTGCAAATGAACAGGTTGAAGCTGTGAGCAAAATCATAAAGTCTGTTCTAAAAAGAGGTTTGAAAAAGGCTAGAGGTAAATGGGTGGATGAACTCCCAACAACATTATGAGCTTATAGAACTACCTATGAGTCCGCGACTGGTCGAACTCCATTCGCCCTTGCTTACTACTCCGAGGTCGTCATCCATGTAGAACTTCAAGTCCCCTCTTATCAAGTAGCTAATTACAACCCTTATTTCACAAAAAATACAAATAAGAAATCACAATTGAATTGCAATTACACTAGATAGAATTGGCGACGATTTATGAGCATATAAAACGCATGCAAGAGCCAATGGTAAGAACGTGTATCCGAACATGCATGTGTATTCGAAAAAGTTCGACTTCTTGAAATCAATAGAAATTGAATTCTCAAATAGAGTTATTAAGAAAAGACTGGATCAGATAGCCGAAGATTTCTAGCCCTATAGAATCAGACATGGATGACCATTGATGAACTATAACCCTGAATTATACTATTGTGAATCGACCAAGCGTCATGACGACCAAAGAAGGATACGACACATTGAGAGGATAAAATTGAAGGATAATGACCATTCAGAAAACATGATGGGTTTCTTTATGAAAGTAAGAACCAATTGCTGGTTCAAAGCGCGTCACGTTGGTTCACACGACACACTTTGGGGGGCAAATGTTAGCCGGTCACTTGGCCCGGCTACAAGGTGATAATTACAAAGGCTTTGATTGAGTCTGGATAAGACTCGAGCTAGTTAAAGATTGGAGACGTAAGACATTGATCCATTTTGGGTAGTCCAGCCTATGTGCATGGCTCGGCCTATGTGCATGGCTCGGCCTATGTGTATGGTTCGGCTTTGAACGATGACACATGTCGCTCGGTCAAGAAAGGAAGCTATGAGAATTCAGCACATCGCTTGGTCAAGAATGAGAAAATGAGACGGCTCGGTCTAGGCGTCCAAGGAGAGGTTGCTCGACCAGATTCATTTGGCAACCATCGTTCGGTCACTCTCGTTCGACCATCCTTGTTCGGCCACCATCGTTCGACAACCGTCGTTCGATATGTCTGGCTTGGTGCACAGAAGTTGTCTATTGTGGGCCGAAGTACTTTGCTCTTAGGTCTGCGAAGGAAGTCCAGCCTATTTTCGTTCATAAATACAGAGGCAGAGGTACAGTTGAAAGGATCTTTTTTGAAGAACTGCATGGACACTCTGCCATGACTATTTTTTTTGTAAACTTATATCAATGGATTCTAGCCAATCCAACAACTCATGTAATTGTAATCAAATGAAGAGTGAATGAAATTAGAAGTGGATGTAGGCCGAGATTGCCGAACCACTATAAAATCTTTGTGTCTATTTATTTTTATGCTTTGTTCTCTAGATTCTAATAATTCTCCGATGTCCATGAAATTCTACGGGTGTTAGTGACCAATTTTGGTGCTAACAATCACCAAACACAAATATATATATATATATATATATATATATATATATATATATAAAACTATATACAAGGTACCTAGAATGGTTGTGTCTGCTTGATGGCCTAAACGGACCATACTTTTTTGGTTTGAGAAAAAGGTTGAACCAAGCAAGTACAAAAGAAATTCTTGAAAGATCGCATCTATCATATCTGCTCTACCTCTGTAATTAGTGATGTAGTGCTAAAAATTGGTTAATGATACATCGCTATGAATGAAGCCGGGATCAATGAACGGTAGTAAAATGGTAAACAAGTTGGAAGACTTGTATAACTCATCGGATGAGAAAATTCTACGTGTATGTCCTCCAATCTCAATGTACGTTAGCATACAAAAGTCGATGAGGGTAATGACCAACTCAAAGTTAGAAAAGTGGGATGTCTGTGTTATGAGCTACCACCTTTCTACTAAGACCTGAATGAAAGGTTGATCGAATTACTGAAAATGTCTAATCGTCAAAAACATGTCAAAAGAACTTGCTTAGAACCTATCTATAACATGACGTGAAAGGTTGTCATAAAAATGTATAATGCACTTCACTCAACTGCAGCGATCCTATATATAATTTAAAAGGGGTAAAATTATATATACCAGCAGTTATTTAATACGAAGTTATGACACATATATACGAAATTATTATATTGAAATTACTAAAGAAATACATACATGCACTGTAGACAATGTGGGTTCAGACCTAGCTCATGAAGTATCCGCATATCATAAAATGTCAGTCGGGAAGTTGGAGGAACGTGTAAAGTGGAGAATGACGGGGGGGGGGGGGGGTGGGGTTGTTAAGTGGAGAGGGAGTGGGAGACTCCCATTTTATGGGTGGCTGAAAGCTAGATGCCCTTTAAATTGACGTCTAACAACCATTATGAATCACACCAGTTAAACTGCTACAATGATTAAAACTGCTACACCAGTTAGTTGTTAAGTGGAGAGGGTTTGAGAATTATGCTTTGTACTGCTACAATGATTATGAATCACACCAGTTGAACTTTAATTTTCTATTGCAGCTTTTGATTATGGTACATGTATTGGATGTTCAAAACTGAAGATCACAAAGTCTGAAAGACTCTTGAGCATTTCATGAACCGTGAAATATGCGCACAACTGTTATGCATCATGAAAGGATGTACCATCTCAATACAGCATTAACATTAGATCATTTCTTATATAGTTTCGTATACCAGCAAGTACCTAATACATTTGTGAGCTAACGTAGTGATGTAAATTTAGATCTGAAATTCATAATTACTAAGCGAATATTCATTATTACTTTTATAGCAAATTCAGCATTTAAAACTCTTTTGTTTTACTATTAAAACGGTTAATTTTATAAAATCCTTAATTACTAAAATGGATATAATCAACTGATAGTTATTTTATTCATCAAACGCTTAATGCCAGATTCAATGATATTAATCACCAGAATTAATATTCTAAGATGCAAATCTATTGAGTATTGATAGAAGGAAGGAAACCGTCTTTCATCTGAAAAATAAATATATTTTAGTAAACTAACAATTTAGGGTTGGGTTCCTTACGGGAAGAAAATTGGATGTTGATTGAAGATTTTATAGAAATTGGAAAATGCGCTAATCTTCTTCTCTGTGCGCTGTTTGTTTCTTTTCTTATTTGTGGCCATAGTTTTTTTTTTTTTACTTTTTTTTTTCTGCTATTTGTTTGGATCGACGAATTCTTCTATCAAAAGGGAAATTTGAATGAGTCAGATATATGTTGTTTGTAAGCAGTACATAGCTGTAGCCAGTAAAATAAACGATGCCCCACTGAATTTTATGCTAGTGCTTGAGCCCTGCTTGCACTGGACTAAAACCGGACAAGCTTGCAAGAGTATATAAGCATTTTAACGTTGTTTTTTAAGTGGGCGGTACTCGATTATTTCATCATTTTGTAAGATGGGAGTTTTTGTCTGGTTCAGAAAAGTTGGGATTATTTTGTTTAATGTTGTGGTTATGAACAGAAAAGTTCGGATGATGTTACTTTATCTTCATTGCAAACTCTTCAAAATGGTACATAGGCCATGTTTACATCAAACTAAATATAAACTAGTAAATAAATATTCTGGTGTATATTTTTTTTGTTTGGTAGGGCGTAATACATACAAAATGATGTGAACTGCAGGTTTCAGAACAGACCGACACACTCAGAGTCCTAGGGACCCATCCAGTTGACTACTTGATCACTCCACGTGTCATCGCGTGCTGCATCGCTCTACCCATTCTGACCCTCATCTGCTTCACGGTCGGACTGGCTTCCAGTGCCATTCTCTCTGATGCAGTCTACGGGGTCAGCATAAACATAATAATGGATTCAGCCCGGCGGGCCTTAAGGCCCTGGGATATAGTAAGTGCAATGATAAAATCGCAGGTATTTGGTGGGATAATAGCGGTTGTTAGTTGTGCATGGGGAGTGACTACGCTTGGTGGTGCCAAGGGTGTTGGAGAATCCACGACCTCGGCTGTGGTTATATCTCTTGTTGGGATATTTGTTGCTGACTTTGTTTTGTCTTGCTTGTTTTTTCAGGGTGCCGGTGATTCCCTTAAACATGCTATGGGTTGAATATGTTTTGTACAATGCATTCACTGTATATTTTTTGTATAATTTGTTAAACAATTGTTATTCATTGTGTTGTAACTTTTTATTTCTAGTAGTTTTTATGTCCCCTTGTATCCGTAGTGTGCAAGTTATGGATGGATTTGATTGCAAAGCCAACATCCTTTGAGATGGGTTAGCATTGACTGTGGTACACATCACAAATATCGAGGGTGATAGGGTACCATTTTATATCCGAAATGTCATTCTTATCTCAATATTTGGGAGTTTTTGTACCCAGTTTGTAAAATGGTTGAATATTCAGGTTGTTCGTTGATATTGTTGAAACTTGTTTTTCTCTATTAACATTGCTAAAATTGTTTTGAATGGTCTTCTCATTTAGGAAGTCAAGTAGTTCCGTGCTCCTGATGTCTCTCTGTTATGTGATATTAAATGTGACAATTCATTGCTTAACAACTTTAGTGCATACGATAAAAAATTTGTTGCAACTAGGTTGATTAAGTATCGTTTTTATTTATGATCAACCTATCATTATCACAGTTCTGTTGTTTCTTGTTATGCATTTTAGCAGGTGTTGACGAGATATATGTATCTTCTTATCCGTTGTCTTTATTACATTTATCTACCAGTGCCAACTTCTATAACGTTTTAAAAGCCAATAGTATAAATTCTTTTTCTGAGAAAATACAGTATTACAACCGTTAGTATATCCTTTTTTCAAGGCTGTTAGTCGATATTCGAAAATCCAAAATCTGTCTGCATCCGTATTCCGCAAGTGAATAAATATCCAATATGCCAAAAAACGGGTACGGAAGTGGATATGAAAGAATTCGTATCCAAAAATTATCCGTCCGATTTCTGTTAAAATTATTATTTATTTTATGTGTATTTTAATGTAATAAAATATGTGTATTATTTTATTAAGTTAATAGTTATATTATATACATTTAATAATATAAACTATTAATTGTTCAACTATTTGTTATCATTTTATTTGTTGATTTTATATACTTTTATAATTAACGAGGTTGAAAAAAGATTTACGTTAAATCAAAATTTTCTATTTTTGTTTCTTGATACTATCCGTATCTGGAAGTATTCGTGGACAGATCTATCTTTTTGTCGAAGTGAAGTATTGGAGATAATTCATAATGGTACTGTGGTCAGCATAATAACGTTTAAAGTGATGTTACGGATGATGAAATTAAATTGATCGAGCTATATTGAAGATGTATTCACACACATATCGATTTCTAAAATGGTGTTGTAGATTTCTGAGTTGATCAACCTGAAATTAGAGACACGGTTGATTTAGTTGTTAACCTAAGCTGGTTAAGTTTTGAGCTAAGGTCCCAACTGAGGTCTCGAGCTACTGACTCGATTGAGGTCTGGATTTGAGCCAAGGAACTAATTTTTCCAAGATGCCAGTGATTCCCTCAAAGACATGGGTTGTAAGATATACCATTCTATACATTTTTAATTAATTTTGTTAAATAATCGTTATTTATTGTATGTATCGGAATTTTAAAGCGAATTAACTAAAAAATAAATAAATAAAAACGGATTAATATCATATATTTATGAGCCTTTATTATAATTGAGCCATTGCATATGTACGAAGGTAATATATATTTATGAGCCATTATTATAACTGAGCCGTTGCAAATGTATAACGGTATATATTTGTAAGCCATCACTATTGAGCCGTTGCAAAAGTTAATGAGATTAAAATTCGTTTTAAATGATAATAAATTAAAATCCATTAACATTCCCTCACTTAATAACGTGTACAATTTTCCTTCTGCCAATTTAAACGATAGATAGGCAGAAAAAAACGTGAATAACATATAATTTTTCTTTCTTCTTCTTTGTCTTCTACATTTTTCTCTCTTTAAGAAACTTATAAGCAATTAAATTAGAAAGTGTTATATTCAGAAAAATTTACTGTAGTGCAAACAACAAATCGACCAAATTTCAGAGGCTATTTTATCCTTAAGACGTAACCGTTGACAGATAGCTTTGCACCTTGAAACTAAGCTGCGAATCGTCTTAAAGAGAGCGACCTAGTCCGCGACTCAGCTAAAAAAAGTTATCGCAGATTCAGCTTGGGGTACAACAATTTCAAAACGATCATGGCTTCGATCACTGACTACTCTACTGTCCCGATGTCGATATTTGAGGTTCCGACTGTATTTGCTGCGCCGTTCAGATTCGAAGGCTTGCATTTCAAACGATGGCGCCAAAAGATGGAGTTTTTTCTGACTACGCGAAAGGTGACACATGTGCTGACAACCGAAAAACCAACATTGCCTGAAGAAGCAACAGATGATCAAAAAAAGGCTTTGAAGGACCAGATTGAACATGACTACCTCTGCAATAAATACGTTCTTACTAGCTTGAGCGATGATCTGTACGATTACCACAACTCAAACAAGTCAGTAAAGGAGATCTGGGATGCGCCGCAAAAGAAATATGATACCGATGAAGTTGGAGCGAAAAAATATACCGTCGGTCGCTATTTGAAGTTTTAGACAACGGATGACAAGTTGGTGGAGGCACAGTCGCACAAGCTCCAGAAAATTGCGAATGAGATCATCTCCGAAGGTATGACTTTAGATGAACAATTTTAGGTTGCTGTATTAACTGATAAATTACCCCTTAGTTGGAAAGAGTTTAATAACAATCTCGAGCATAAGACTAAGGATTTTTCCTTAGAGAGTTCAATTACTCGTCTTCATATTGAAGAGGCGGCCAGAAAACAGGACCAAAAAGAAGATATGCTTGTTGTATCCACCAACAACACTAAGAAATTCACAAATAAGAGTCTGATACCAAATGAAAAAAAATTTAAAAATCACAAATTGAATCAGAACCACAATAGTCGGCATCAGAAAAATTAACATAATACCCCCTAAAGAATGGCATTGGACAATTGTTCTTATGTTACAACTATGGCAAATCCGGCCATATGGCACGAATGTGTCGAAACATGCCAACCCTACACCATAGGCTAAGTAACTGAAGAAGCTCTTGTGCCTATGCTTACCGAGATCAGCCTAGTCTGTGGATCAGAAGGGTGGTGGGTAGACACTGGTGCTTCTCGCCATGTATGATCGTGAAATGTTTAAAATATATAATGCTGCTAATGATATAAAAGTGACGTTGGAAGGTTCTCACACCACTACTGTTGCTGGAATTGGCACTGTGGAGTTAAAGTTTACCTCTGGAAAGAATTTATTGTTGAAAGACGTGATGTATAATCCAGATATGAGAAAAAATTTAGTATATGGTTTCATGTTAAACAAAGCTGGTTTTACTCAAACTATTGGATCTGACTTGTACACTATCACTAAAAATGGTGTTTTTGTTGGTAAAAGATATGCTGTAGATGTGATGTTTAAGTTGAATGTTGAAGTTAATGGTTCTGTTTATATGCTGTGTGATTTTAATATTTGGCATGCTAGACTTTGCCATGTTAATAAGCAACTAATTCATAACATGAGTAACTAGGCCTAATCCCTAAAGTTTCCATAAATGATTCAGAAAAATGTGAATATTGTAGCCAAGCTAAAGTTACTAAGACCCCACGTAAATCTGTATTTAGAGAGTCATAACCTTTATATTTGATACACTATGATATATGTGAACTTGATGGTACTCTAACTAGGGATGTCAAACGCTGCTTTATTACTTTTATTGATGATTGCTCTAATTTTACTTATGTTTATCTCACGAAGAATACAAGTAATGCGTTAGATATGTTTAAATTATTTGTCACTGAAATTGAAAACCAATTTAGTAGGAAAATTAAGAGATTTCGAAGTGATAGAGGAACATAATATGATTATAGCATATTCATTGAAAATTATAACCAATGGCATAATACATGAGAGAACTGCACCTTGTTCATCTGAAATAAATGATAAAGCTGAAAGAAAAAATAGGACTCTTATGGAAATAGCGTAGTCGTTTTATTAAATTCGGGTGTAGCTTCACACTGGTTTGGGGGGGGGGGGGGGAATTTGTTAACTGATTGTCAGTTTTAAACAAAATTCCTAAATCTAAGAGAAAATTTTCACCCTTTATGATTTTCAAAAATCATAAACCCAACTTGTCTTATTTTAAAATCTTGGGGTTGCTTAGCATATGTTCGTATTCCTGACCCTAAAAGAATTAAATTAGCAATTCGAGTACATGAATATGTTTTCATTAGTTATTCCATTAACAGTAAAGCATATAGATTTTTTGATTTGAATGCTCGAGTCAAATGATGATGATTTCTTTGAAAATAAAATTTCGTTTAAACTTAGGAATAATGGGGGCACATCTATCACTAGTAATCCAATAATCATAAATAATGAACATAGTGCGGAAATTGAATCTAAACCAAGTAGAAGTAAAAGAGCTAAGATAACTAAAGATTTTGGTCCAGAATATGATGCTTATGCACTAGAAGAGAATCCTGCTAATATAAAAGAAGCTCTGTCTTCTTTACATTCGGGCCTCTAGGAAGAAGCTATGAATGATGAAATGGAATCTCTTGAATCTAATAAAACTTATCATCTTGTTGATTTACCTCTAGCTTGTAAAACTACAGCTTATAAGTGGGTACTTAAAAAGAAGTTGAAACCTGACAGTATAATTGATAAATATAAGGCTCATTTTGTAGCTAAAGGATTTAGAAAAAGAGAAAACATTGACTTACGTTTTCACTTTTTACAAGAATAAACATCAATTTGAGTATTAATTTCTCTTACTTCACTTTGTGATCTACAGATTCACCAATTGGATGGAAAAAATGTTTTTTTGAACGATGAATTAAAAGAAGAGATTTGTATGGATGTAACAACCCTGTATTTTGTA
This sequence comes from Allium cepa, assembly GCA_030765085.1. Lineage (NCBI taxonomy): Eukaryota > Viridiplantae > Streptophyta > Magnoliopsida > Asparagales > Amaryllidaceae > Allium > Allium cepa. The sequence continues at coordinate 462,466,618 of CM060944.1, forward strand.
ATTATTTTATTGTATATTTTAATTTTTTTTAATGTAAGATTTTGATTTAAAAACTTATTTTACTTATTTGAAATGATTAAATTTATTATTTAAATATAATCTTGATTTTTATATGAGTTATAATTCCAAACTTGTGTAAGTTGAATATTTGCCTGAAATGCTGATTTTGGTCAAAATAAGCAAACTGTGACTTTCAACTTAAAATTTTAAAAGTTTAAAATTTTACTTTTTTCTTTTATTATGAGAGTACATAAAATTCTAAGAACACCACTTTTCGTTTCGTTGAAATCGGATGTAAATTGTGAAAGTTATACCCTTTACAATATTGTGCGTATATAGTGTAATTTAACAATGGCTATTTTAAATTGTATAAGTTACTTCTTCTTGGTTATATTTTATTTTAATATGTGATAATATGTTATATTATGTATATTTTGACTTTTAAGTATTTTTAAAATGATAATATAATTTTTCTAAAGTTTATTTGAATTTATTTCAATTTATAAAGCCTAGTTGGTATTTACTGCATTTTTCTTTATTTAACTTTCTATTTAATAAAAATTAAATTATTATTTTACCTTGAAAATGTTTTAAAACCATTTTTAATTCAAATTGTGTGTTAAAATATATTTTTTGTGAAGTAATAAATTTTCCAAAGTCATTGGAGATTTTCTTGTAATTTTTATGTCAAGGTTGCTATTTTTAAGCAAATTCTTATTTCCTTTTTCTATTTTACTTAAAATAAATTATTTATTTTATTTTATTCTCACTTAGTTTCGGTTTTAAATAACATTTCTGAGTTTATTTTGTTTTTATAAAATTAAAAAGAAAAGTAAATGCAAAAGGTTTAAAAAGTTAAGAGATCTTAAAAGCCTGAAACGTAAAGGCGTTTTATCCGTTTCTTTTTGCAATTAATACATCAATTTATTGATTTACTTTATACGTTCACTTTTATTGCTGTGTTTTACTTATTTTATTCATTTTACATGTATTTAAATTTAAGAAATTTTTTCCAAAGTGTATTGAAGTTATTTCTAATTCCTAAGTCTAGTTTTCATTTTTTCTGTGCCATTTTTCTTATTTTAATCATATCTAATTAATAATCAATTATTAATATTTTGTTTATCTGTTATATTTTTGAATTCTAACTGAAATTTATAAGTGTTTTCAGTTATTTAAGATGTATATGAATATATATAGGAAGTTTAAAAGGTTTGAAAGCAAAGAAACGTAAAACCGTTTTAACGTTTCTTCTTCCGTTTCTTTTCCAATTAATAGATTTAATTTCCTTTGACCGTTCCTTTCTTTATTGTAGCTGTGCATTTCTTACCTCATTTTCACGTGAAAAAATTTCTCTCCACTTCATTTTTCACGGCTAGAAAGGTTTGGTAATGGCTCCTCTTTTCCTCTTCTTTTTGCTCTTCGTTTTCCATTGTTTTCTTATATTTTGCCTTGTTTTCTCATGTGTATTGCTTGGCCTCTACCACCCACCATCACCACCATACTCTCCACCATCCCCTATAACTCTTCCTTGGCATCATCTCCAGCCATCATTTCAGATCCATCCATGGCCACACCTCCCTTGGTGACAAAAACTCCACAGAATTGCAAATAATGTCCAAAACAATGCACTAGCCACCACTATTACTTCACCCCTTTCATCCACCACCTTGGCCACCACCATAGGACGCCACTACCACCTTTTCCAGACCTCCCCACACCCCTCCATCTACTGTCCAAACCTGTACAAGTATGGCCAAGCCCCACTTGACCCAAGGCCGAGCCTTGTTGTGCTCAAAAACTTCATATATGTTGCCTTGACCAATTGTATGCTTCATGTTATAACCCTACCACTCCATACTCCTTCTAGGCGTGAGTTATGGTGCCAAACCTGAGCTATATCATCATCATGGCTGAACCCAAGAACCTCCTAGGCCAAGCATTTGAATGGTTAAAGCAAGGTCAAGTAATCTATTCCTTTGTTGCTTCGTATTTTCATTGTTTCAACATTGTTTTGCGTTGAATATTTATGTGCATATTGTCTTGTTTTGGTTATTGTTTAAAAGACAAATATCAATGCTCTCCATTCATTCAAATCAAAAGTCATGCTATATCGTGCTTGTCGTGCTTTTGGAATCGCACTTGTGTTTGTTGTTTTGGTCTTCAGCTTGAAACAGTGAGTCTTTCTCACTCTGACATTTATACTTATGAGAAGTGAATTGATGACAAGTGTTTAGTAATATAAAATGTTTATGCAAGATAATGATCATCATATGATATGCTATGCCATGTTATTACCATGTTTAAACTGTTAATTTTCACCTGACATCTGATATATGACTGTATTTTATGATATTGACCTTGTTTATATTATTCCTATATATGATCACACTGCAAGTTCCCTGTTAGAAAAAAAATGTTATGGGCAGAAATGATAGGCCTGAATGGTTTTAAATTTTTCATTTTGACTTGGGATTACGGGTTTGAAATGATAAAACCCGGATTTTCTTTATAAATTATGGGTTGAAATGATATATTACCTGTATCACTTTACCTAGCGTAGAAAATTATATACAGGCACGTAGTTAAAATACGCTTTTCTAAAAATTTAAAATATTTTAGAAATTTAATTAATATAATATTTTGATTTGAGATTTAATAAAAAATGATTTTTGTAAAATATTATTGATTTTCTGAATAATTGTAAGTGAAATGAATTAATGAAAAAGTTAGAAATTTTGAACGTAAGTTATTTTGGAAATTTTGATTTAATTATAATTGGAAATTTAATTGAATATGAAATTATGATAAATTTATGATAATTTGAATTTAAATGAATTTAATGTGATTTTTATATCATATTAATGATTTTAATAAAGTTGAAATGTGAAATGAATGAATATTGTAAGTTGAAAATTTGAAATATAACTAAAACTGGAAATTTATGAAATTGACGTAAAAGTGAACTTTTAGTTAAGTTAATAAAAGTAAAACAAAGTTATATTTGAGGATTTGAACTTAAGTTTTAAGTTGAAATTTAATGTAATGGATTTTAAAAATTCAACATTGCATTTTAATAAGTGAATTATTATTAAATCTTGATTTTTGAATGGAAATTTAACTTTATAAAATCATGAACTTAAGGAAAATTAAATGATGTTATAAATGTGAAAATGTATGATTTTATAAGTTAAAAATGTTTTAAATAAAAATATAATCGGTTGAGAAATTATGTTGAATATTTGAAGTTAATTGACTGCATTTTTGAAATGCTATTTATTATAATGTAAATGATATTACGGCATTTGTAAATGCTGAAGTTGATGATAATGAACTAAAAAGCTAAATTGAATTAAAAGCTATTATAGCAATTTTTGTAAGTGCTATAAATTGTTAAATTTAACTAAGTTTATTCGAAATTTAAGTAAACCCTATTACAACATTTTAAAATGTTGTCTTTTGTTAAATTGAACTGTTTTGAATGTATTTTTCCGTAGAGTTTTCTAAATGATGCGAAAAGTGAATTTTCACTGCTTTGATAAACTTAAGTGAATAAATGAACTTTGGAAGTCGAAAATTTTGGAAATTTATTTTTAGACATAATAACTTCATTTTAATGATTAAAAATGATTTTTGGAATATATACTGTTTTGAAATATGGATTGAAATGATATTTTAAATTTAATAAAATGAATAATGATTTGAAATGAATGTGGTTTCAAAAAGATATGATATTTTGATATATTAAATGATTGAAATGTGGTTTTGAAAACATATGATATTTTGATATATTAAAATGGTTTGAAAATGGAGTTTTGAAAGATATGATATTTTGATATTAAAATGATTTGAAAAGAAGATCCGAAAGATATGATATTTTGGAATGATTTAATCTTTATTTTGATAAAGATTTGGGTTGAAATAATATTTTATTTTGAAGTATAAATATTGTTTTAAAAGGTTATAACTACGTGTTATAATAACGATTGGTTGTTAAAGAGACCGGGATCGGATATTGTCTTATAGCCGGCCAATACCGAAAACCACTTTAACAACTGTGTACGCGGTGGAGATTCCAGAATGAAGTAGGATGGTGACGACGTTCTCGAGGTATATTACGTGGACGCAACTCCCGTGAGTTGGCATATATGACTAAAACATGAGCTATACCGGGCTACACAAAGGGTCGCACCCTTTCATCGAGCATGCTCCATCGGAAACCATTCTATTACTGTTGTGATTCGATTCGGTGGCGCCACTTTGATTCGGGGGTATTGTTCGAGGTGGGCGGAAGCTGCTGGCTTGCCGTGACCACCGGTCCGGGAGTGCAAATGGTGTATCCACCCTGGCATTGCCTCGCGTGCCGTGTCATATCCTTATATCGAGCCCACTACGATTTTGGTTTTAAAGATCCAACCGCGTTAAGGTTCACCATCCCCTTAACGCTATTTTCTATATGATTATACTTTACTGATTAGACACTACCGTATATAGCGTATATTACTACATAGTAAATAGTTTAACGGATCCTTAGAGGATGGGCAGTCCTAAGCATCCTTTAAGTTACTGATGCATTTTGCTACTGTTCACTTGAGTTGATTTACAGTTTATAAGTATTTATGTCTTGACTCGAGGGTTTTGTGTTTTGCTTTACGCTCGGGTCAGATTGATTGAGTTAGCATTCGAGATTCACCTTCGGAGTTGGAGCTTTCCTTGAAGATCCAGCCTTCTATTTTGTTTCAGTATCCAGTGTTTCAGTGATGTATCTTGTTACTCTTCTGTTGTATCTCATTTAACTCTGATGTATCTTATATTTTTTTAGTAGCTTCATGAACTACTATCTCTTTTACTTCCGCTGCATTATTATATACTCTGTGTCTGTGATCTGTGATTTTTATTTACTGTATATTCTGAGATTTGCCAAAATTTTATTAACAACGTGGTATTTTGAGCAATTCAATTCCGGCATGAGTGTCTACCTATACACTTATAATGGATGCGAATGGTTGAAAATACCGAGTCGTTACAATGGACCAACTCGAAGGTTTTGTTATACCTGTTCAAGAGCACAAAGTTTGTAAATTAGATAAATCTCCATATGGTCTTAAATAGGCATCAAAACAATGGCATGAAAAATTTGACAATCTAATTATTTCATATGATTTTAAATGAAAGTGACAGGTGTATTTATTATAAATCTGAGAATAATGTTTGCACTATCAAATGTTTATATGTAGACCTATATTTTTTCAACATTCATACTGTGAATCATGTTAAGTCCATACTATGTGCTAATTTTGATATGAAAGATCTCAGTGAAGCAAGTGTATTCTTGGTATTAAGATTACTAAGTCTGAAAAGGGAATTTTTTGGGATCAATCACATTATGTTGAGAAGATGTTAAAGAATTATAATTGCTTTATATGTAAACCTTCTAGTACACCATATGATCCAAGTGTAAAACTATTTAAGAACACCGATACAGGTATAAGACAGTCTGAACATGTGAGCTTCATTGGTAGTCTTCGGTATCCCACGGATTATACAAGACCCGACATTGTATATGTCGTGGGATTATTGTGCATGTTTACTAGCAGACCTAGTATAGAGCACTGACATGCTACTGAAATGGCAATGAGATACCTTAAAAGAACTATGAACCTTGGATTACACTATCAGAAGTTTCTCACTGCCCTTGAAGGATACAGTGATGCAGATTGGAATACTTTATCAAATGATTCCAAAGCTACTGGTAGTTATATTTTTAGTATTGCATGAGGAGCTATTACTTGGAAATCAAAGAAACAAACTATCTTGGCTCAATTCACTATGAAGTTAGAAATAATAGCACTAACTAATGCTAGTGAAGAATCAGACTACTTAAGAAACCTACTAGTTGAGATTCCTTTATGGGAAAAACCGATACTAGATGTGTTGATCCATTGTGATAGTACCACGACTATCGCAAAAGTAAAGAAACTTTGTAACAATGGTAAGAGACGATAAATTCATTGTAAGAGCAATACTATAAGAGAGTATATCTCTTCAGGATATGTAAGAGTTGATCATATACGCATAGATGAGAATCTGTCGGATCCTTTAATGAAAGACTGGACAGAGAGAAAGTCATTTTCAGATCTAAATGAATGGAACTATTGACTTTAGATTGTTGAGTCACGCACAATGGTAACCCGACCTAATGACTGGAGTTCCAAGAACTAGGTTCAATGGATAACAAAAATTTATAAAGTGATATGAGTTGAACATGGTAATTTTATATACTTAGAAGCATGTATTCCTAAAGTGATTAGAGGATGAGTTAATAGAAACTCTTAATGAGATCTATACTCTAAATGGAGTGTAGTACCTACATTAAGGAGTACTCTTGATATAATCACCTTTGTGGGTATGGAAATGTGGTTGTTTCCAATGGAATTTTGGAAAAGATTCCTACATCGTTCACTAAACTAGGATAGACATGCATAGCCATAAACGCACGGTCTTAGTTGATAGCTGACGCAGCGGATAATTCGAAATAAACTTCAATCGATGGATTGTAGCAATCGGTGAGTTGAAGATACCAAAATGCCCAAGTTCGTTGATCCAAAGATACCGAACTCTAGCTATCTCAAACACGTTGATAGCGCACTATACCGTGTTCAAAGATCTACGATTCTTCGCACGTTGATCTAGCGCACTAGATTCCGTGAATCGGCTTCAACAAACGTGGATTCGAGCGCACTCGAACGACGTAAGTGGAGATAGGAGATTACACTCAACTACCAATTGGTATGAAAGCACAAAGCTAACAAAAGAGAAATTTTATTCAAAATCAACAACCAAAAACATTACAACTCACTCCCTATTTATAGTGTTTTGCACCCGCCTCCATAAGTCGTATACGACTCAAAACTCTCGACTCATCATAAGTCGTTAACGACTTATCATACACCACGACTCATTAGACGCAACGATATACGACTCATCAGATAAAAGAAACAACACATATACACGACTTAGCATCAACGACTCATCCCCAACGACTCATCATTTACGACTCATCACCAACACATCACAACACTACCCCTTTACAACAGAACACAAAGCAAACGACCTACGACTCAACTTATAAACGACTTAAGTCTCAACCGACTCATGGTTACAGCACATCAGTCATAGTACACGACTCATCATTTCACATGAACGACTCACGACTCATACTAGGTCGGCAACGACCTACGACTCACGACTCATAACTTCAGCGACTCAAGCTCCCAAGTTCACTTCTGCATATCTCCTTCTTGATGCTATCTCTCCACCACGACATATCCCTTCAAGCGACTCAATTCTGGACGACTCATCTAAGTCGTAATCCCTCCACCGACTCAAGCCTCCATCAGCTGAACCCTTCTCCTTCTTGATGCTATCTCGGGCACGACTCATGGATACGTTGTTAAGTCGTGTACGACTCATCAAGTACGAACACTCCAAGTTTCCCTTGAGTCGTAACCCTGTTCCATTATCCCGTATACGACTCAAGCTCGAACGACTCAAACCCACTGTCTTGTTATCTCCCCCTTGTAACTCCCTAAGTCGGGAACGACTCATGGTTAGACCGTTGAGTCGGGGACGACTCAACTCCGATGCTTGGTTATCTCGGCTTGTCTTCTCCCTTGGTTTGTTAGGTCGTGGACTTCTTTCCCTAGCTCGGAAACGACTCAAACCTTCCTTGAGTCGTGGACGACTCATCACACTACACCACAAATTCATATTTTCAGGAATCAAAGTTTGCACAACTTCTTCTTGGGCCTTGGCTGCATCATCCTCCCCTGGTTGAGAAAAATTCGACCTCGAATTTGTAAATTCTTCCTCAACAATTCCACCTCCATGATATGGAATTAAATGTTTGACGTTAAAAACATCAGAAGTATAAACATCATCTGGTAACTTTAATCGATAAGCATTCTCATTAATTTTCTTCAAAACTTCAACTGGACCAATTTTTCGCGCCTTCAACTTGTTATAAGCACCCACCGGAAAACGATCCTTTGTTAATACAGCATAGACCAAATCACCTTCTTTAAATTCAACATTTCGTCGTTTCGAATCTGCCAACTTCTTATACTTCTCATTCGATTTCTCCAATCGTTCCTGAACGATTTTATGACATTCATTCAGCTCTTCAACAAAATCCACAGCTCGTTTAACTGTTCCTTTCGATTGTGGGACTACTGCCAAATCCAACGGCCCTCTGGGTAAATTTGAATAAACAATCTGAAACGGACTGAATCCTGTGCTACGATTTACTGCATGATTATGAGCAAATTCTGCCTGGCATAGCTTCATGTCCCAACTTCTCAAATTATCCTGTACAAGACAACGCAACAAATTCCCCAATGACCTGTTAACAACTTCTGTCTGTCCATCAGTTTGTGGATGATAAGCACTACTAAATTTCAGTTTCGTTCCCACCATCTTCCACAAACTCAGCCAAAAGTGACTCAGAAAACGAGTATCTCGATCAGAAACAATAGATTCTGGTAAACCATGAAGTCGATAAATCTCCTTGAAAAATAACTGTGCTACTCGAACTGCATCTGCTGTCTTCTTGCAAGCAACAAAATGTGCCATCTTTGAAAACCTGTCCACCACAACAAATATCGAATCATTTCCCCTTTGAGTTCTCGGCAAACCCAAAACGAAATCCATGCTGATATCAACCCATGGCTTAGATGGTACTGGTAATGGCATATACAACCCTGCATTCGTTGCTGTCCCTTTTGAAACTTGGCAAATATGACATCGCTCCACAAATCTCTCAACTTCTTTTCTCATCGACGGCCAAAAGTAAGACTGCGAAATCAACTGTAAAGTACGATCACGGCCAACATGTCCTTCCTCGTGCAATTCCTTGACAATTTTCAATCTCAAGCTACAGTCTGGAATACATAAACGATTTCCTTTAAACAGAAATCCATCAACCAACATAAATTCATCGGTACTCCCATCCTTCACTTTCTCAACATATTTCACAAAGTAAGGATCTTTTTCAATCATCTCTGGCAACATTTCAAATCCCGTTACTTCAACCTTCATTGTCGTTAGTAAATGACTCCTTCTACTCAAAGCATCAGCTACTCGATTGGTCACCCCAGATTTGTGCTTAACGACAAAAGTAAACTGCTGTAAATATGCAATCCATGATGCATGTCTTGCTGAAATCTTATCTTGCCCCTGTAAATGTTTCAAAGCTTCGTGATCAGTGTACAGAACAAATTCCTTCTGAAATAAGTAATGTCTCCAATGCTTAACAGCCTGTACAACAGCATAAAACTCAACGTCATATGTACTGTATCTCATCTTCGCCCCTGACAACTTTTCACTGAAATAAGCAACTGGCTTCCCATTCTGACTCAGAACTCCTCCAATACCAACCTTCGAAGCATCAGTATGCAATTCAAACAATAACTGAAAATTCGGTAAAACAAGAATTGGTGCAGACGTCAACAATTCCTTGATCCTCTCAAAGGCAACCCCCGCTTCTTCTGACCACACAAATTGTTTCCCTTTCATGCAATCAGTCACTGGAGCCATCACGCTACTGAAGTGTGGGATGAATCTTCGGTAGAATGACGCTAGCCCATGAAAACTTCTCACTTCTGTAATTGTCTTTGGCTGTGGCCAATTCCTGACTGCTTCAACTTTACTCCGGTCAACTTGAATACCTTCCCCTGAAACAACATACCCCAGAAATAAAACAGTATGCGTCATAAACACACACTTCTTTGTAGCAGCATAAAATTGTTCTTCACGAAGAATAAGCAACACTTCCCTCAAATGTAGAACATGTTCCTCCGTACTCCTGCTATAAATCAGAATATCATCGAAATAAACCACGACGAACTTCCCAATGAATGGTCTAAAGATTTGATTCATCACTCGCATGAATGTACTAGGTGCATTTGACAAACCAAATGGCATAACCAACCATTCGTACAACCCCTCTCTCGTCTTGAAAGCTGTCTTCCATTCATCTCCAGGTCTGATTCGTATTTGATGATAACCACTCTTCAAATCAATCTTCGAGAATATAGTTGCCCCACTCAACTGATCCAACAAATCATCCAACCTCGGCATAGGAAATCTGTAACGAACAGTGATCTTATTCAAAGCTCTACTATCAGTGCACATTCTCCAAGTTCCGTCCTTCTTTGGTACTAACAATGCAGGTACAGCACACGGACTCAAACTTTCCTGAATACGACCCTGTTCAAGTAATTCTTCCACCTGCCTTCGTAACTCCTCATGTTCCTTCGGACTCATTCTGTAATGTGGTCGGTGTGGTAACACTGCTCCCGGAACAAGATCAATCTGATGTTGAATGTCTCTAAGTGGCGGTAACTCCTTCGGTAACTCATCTGGAAAGACATCTTCAAACTCTTTCAAAACTGGCTTTGCTTCTTCGGGAATCTCAACTTCGTCACTACTCTCTCTCCCAATCAAAAGAAACATCTCAGGCTCTTCCTCTACTTCTTTAACAAACTCCTTCAAAGTCAACAGAGTTTTCAATTCTTCAATTTCCTCAAGCTTGCTCTCCTTCTGTTGCTGTCTCTTGGGAACTAAAGTGATCTTAGTACCCTCGAACATGAAACTGTAACTGTTGGCACGACCGTCATGCTGTACTGCTCTGTCAAACTGCCATGGTCTGCCCAACAATAAGTGACAAACATCCATATCTACGACATCACACCAAATTTCATCCTTATACTTTTTCCCAATCGAAAAATTCACACAAGCTCTTCGACACACTTTCACTTCACCTCCCTTCCTTAACCATGCTAGCTTGTATGGTTTAGGATGCTTCTCGGTCTTCAAGTTCAATTTCCTTACTGCTTCTGTAGAAATAATATTATCACAACTTCCCGCATCAATAACGAACTTGCAGACTTTTCCCAGAATAGTACATGTCGATTGAAAAATATTGCTTCTCAGCCAACTACAATCCTCCTCTTGCTTTGGTGTCAAACAACTTCTCCTCAACATAAGATTACAACCTTCATCACCCGACACTTCTTCTTCCTCCTCAACATAAGGTACATTTGAATACTCTGCCTCCTCACCATCATCTGCCTCAACTTCTGCAACCATGGTTCTCTTCTTCGGCTTCGGACATTCGTTGCTTTTGTGACCCAACTCCTGACAATTATAACATTTGAAAACACTACTAGCCTTCGCTTTCTCTGCCTCCTTCACCACTGGCTTTGTAACAGGTTTAGGAACATTAGAACTTCCGCCAACACCCCTTGCTTGATTATTGGAATTAGTAAACACACCACCTCCACGCCTTCCTTGTTTCTCCCAAGCTAACGCTTTCTGATGTGCCTCTGCTACTGATCTAGGATCAAACATATTAACCATATCTTGGATCTGCATTCTCAAGCCCCCAATGAATCTAGCAGTTAGCTGTTCTTCTGTTTCCATGATATCATTCCTGGCAATGAGTTGGTAAAATTCATCAGCATAATCACTAACAGACTTTGTCCCCTGCCTCAGATTCTGCAACCTTTGGTACATAAGTGACTGGTAGTTGTAAGGTAAGAAAGTAGATCTCATCAACTTTTTCATCTTCTCCCAAGATTCTATCTTTGACTTCCCCATTCGTTCTCGAGTAAGTTTAGTTTGCTGCCACCATGCCAATGCTCTTCCCCTCAGCCTTGTAGCAACTAACTTCACCCTTCTATTCTCCGGCACCTCCTTGAAATCAAAGATTTCCTCCACATTAGACAACCAATCTAAAAACTCCTCAGCAACCATTCCGCCTTTAAATTCTGGAATTTCCATTTTCATACCCGACTCCCAACGACGATCATCCTCCACATCACGGTAAGAATTTCGAATTTGGTCTCGATCTCTATAAGGAATACTTGCTCTATCACCCTCTTCAACAAAATCAAAGGTACGCCTACATCGATCTCGACTAACATCATCCCTTCTCTCATGCATGCTTCTTTGACTATGTCTCTCTTCATCTCTATATACTTCATGGTCAAATTCTCGATGACTTCTTCTTTCTTCATGTGCATAGTCATGATGATCTCTTCGTGATGAAATTGATGTTTCTCTTCTATCTCTACAAGAATGTGGTGATACCCTCCTCGCTTCCGTAACCAATGGCGAAACTCGGATTCCTCCATGGTTCGAGTTTGGTGATCTCCTCCTTTGATTCAAATCAGTCATCAATCTCTCCAATTTACCAATGCCTTCATCAAACTTTTCATTAATACGTTGTTCCATAAGCTCGGCTTCTTCTCTACGATACAAAGCTTCAACGTTTTGATGTCGGTTAGCTCTCCTTGGTGGCATGGTTGTAAACTTCACAAGACTTCAAAAATTCAACACAAGACTTCAATCAACAAGTCACGGTTCAACAATGTCTCGGCTCCAACTGGTCTCGGCCTTGACACTTCACGGTTCAACTTAGGTCGATTTCAACAATGCACAACTCAATCACTTGGCACGGCTCAAACTAGCTCGCACCAATCTATCTCGGTTCACTTGCTTAGCTCGGCCTACAACTCCAAAACCCTTCAAAATTTGGCGCGCAAAACTCCAATTCAAAATCCAAACAAAGTCCAACTCCTCGATCCAAAATGAAATGGATCAAACACCCCAAACTTGTTGCAACTTCAATATGAACACAATGAACAACTCCAAACTTCAAAAACTTCAAAAACTTGGCTCCAAGAATCAAACTTAGCTATGATTGGCTAAGTATGGCTCTGATACCAAAACTGACGCAGCGGATAATTCGAAATAAACTTCAATCGATGGATTGTAGCAATCGGTGAGTTGAAGATACCAAAATGCCCAAGTTCGTTGATCCAAAGATACCGAACTCTAGCTATCTCAAACACGTTGATAGCGCACTATACCGTGTTCAAAGATCTACGATTCTTCGCACGTTGATCTAGCGCACTAGATTCCGTGAATCGGCTTCAACAAACGTGGATTCGAGCGCACTCGAACGACGTAAGTGGAGATAGGAGATTACACTCAACTACCAATTGGTATGAAAGCACAAAGCTAACAAAAGAGAAATTTTATTCAAAATCAACAACCAAAAACATTACAACTCACTCCCTATTTATAGTGTTTTGCACCCGCCTCCATAAGTCGTATACGACTCAAAACTCTCGACTCATCATAAGTCGTTAACGACTTATCATACACCACGACTCATTAGACGCAACGATATACGACTCATCAGATAAAAGAAACAACACATATACACGACTTAGCATCAACGACTCATCCCCAACGACTCATCATTTACGACTCATCACCAACACATCACAACACTACCCCTTTACAACAGAACACAAAGCAAACGACCTACGACTCAACTTATAAACGACTTAAGTCTCAACCGACTCATGGTTACAGCACATCAGTCATAGTACACGACTCATCATTTCACATGAACGACTCACGACTCATACTAGGTCGGCAACGACCTACGACTCACGACTCATAACTTCAGCGACTCAAGCTCCCAAGTTCACTTCTGCATATCTCCTTCTTGATGCTATCTCTCCACCACGACATATCCCTTCAAGCGACTCAATTCTGGACGACTCATCTAAGTCGTAATCCCTCCACCGACTCAAGCCTCCATCAGCTGAACCCTTCTCCTTCTTGATGCTATCTCGGGCACGACTCATGGATACGTTGTTAAGTCGTGTACGACTCATCAAGTACGAACACTCCAAGTTTCCCTTGAGTCGTAACCCTGTTCCATTATCCCGTATACGACTCAAGCTCGAACGACTCAAACCCACTGTCTTGTTATCTCCCCCTTGTAACTCCCTAAGTCGGGAACGACTCATGGTTAGACCGTTGAGTCGGGGACGACTCAACTCCGATGCTTGGTTATCTCGGCTTGTCTTCTCCCTTGGTTTGTTAGGTCGTGGACTTCTTTCCCTAGCTCGGAAACGACTCAAACCTTCCTTGAGTCGTGGACGACTCATCACACTACACCACAAATTCATATTTTCAGGAATCAAAGTTTGCACAACTTCTTCTTGGGCCTTGGCTGCATCAATAGCACTTTAGAAAGGTTGTGCGTGGTTTGATGTCATTAATAGAGTTCAATACTACGAGTTACTCAGTAACTAAATCTTACTCACTATGCAAAGGCTCAAATTGAAAGATACATTTTGTTTACGCACAATCCTATATTTTTAGAAACTGCTTGAAAATACTGTTTTAATAGTTCAAGTGGGGGATTGTTGGAACTTTAAGTGAATTAATTAAAAATAAAAAAAATAAAAACAGGTTAATGGTTATATATTTATGAGCCTTTATTATAATTGAGCCATTACAAATGTATAACAGTAATATATATTTATGAGCCATTATTATAATTGAGCCATTGCAAATGTATAATTGTCATATATATTCATGAGGCATTATTATTGAGCCATTGCAAAAGTTAATGGTATTAAAATTCATTTTAAATGACAATAAGTTCAAATCCATTAACATTCCCTCATTTCAGTAATGCATACAATTTCCATTATTCTCATTTAAACGATAGATATGCAAAAGAGAAAATGTGAATAATAGATAATTTTTCTTTCTTCTTCTTTATTCTTTTCATTTTTCTCTCTTTAAGAAACTTTACAAGCAATTAAATTAGAAAGTACTATATTCAAAAAAAAATGCTGGAGTGTAAATGGCAAATTGACTAAATTTCAGAGGTTGTTTTATCCTGAAGACGGAACGATTGATAGATAGCTTTAGGCTAAGCCGCAGATCGTCTTAAAGAGAGCGACTTATTTCACGACTCAACCGTAAAAAGAAAAATGAAAAATAGGCGCTGTAGGTTTAAATTTAGGTACGACATACCATAACTTTAGTTCTTTGTAGTTTTTATGTCCATTGTAGTATAAATGTATGGATGGATTTGATAACGGCTAACATCCATGCATGTGTATTAGCATTGAAAATGATAAGCATTTCAATGTGATATTGAATATACGCAATTAAAGCCTTGCTAATCCCTATTAAAATGCATAGCGCTCTTTGTACGATAAGTTTTTTCAATTTAGCGCTATTAAATAGTATATCCACTTGAACCACCGTTATATTTCGCTACACTTGCTAAATCAATGGATTTTAGCACCCATTTTAGCAACAATAATACAAGAATGTTGATTTGATCAGTTATCTTTTAAACTAAATCAACTAAGTTAGGATAATTACTTAAGTTTAAAGCCTAAATGCTCAAAATAAGTTACCAATCCATTTTATTAACCATGTCAAGACTTTATAAATCATAATATTCTTCGTTTTGTCATACAAGATTAAAATATATTTCTTTTTCCTACAAAAATGATGTGAGAATGAAAATAAAATAACTTCAAAGATTTAGTTACATTTTCAATAAAACCTTTTGCACCTCCGCTATATACCCGATATAACTTTTTACATCTCCACCGCGATAGATTCACTAAATGTTTTAACTACTTACTATTGAATGTGGTAGTTCGTCCCTTAGCTGCTACTAGAGTATACAATAGAAAAAAAATCAGAAATGTGACTTAGGGATAGCAATGAGAACCAAGAACTGCAAACCCAAACCAAACTGATCCAAGAAGACCCAGACCCGAACCGAACACGATGGGTCTCGGGTTGGGTCTAAGTGATGAAAGTACTATAAAGACTCGACCAAATTTGATCCGAACTGATCCCGACCCGAAAGACCCGACCAAGAAACATTAAAATATATGCATTTTTAGTGCTATTACAGGATCAGACTGGAACCGACTCGAATCGACCCAAATCGAAGCTTGGATCGGGTCGGGTGTTGATTTGAAAATGTATAGTTTGTACCTGACAAAACTCAACCCGCCGAGAACTAAGATCCATCGGGTCGGGTCCGGGCCCTTTGGCTCGGGTCTTATTGCCAGCCCTAAATTGACCTAGATTTTGATTTTGTTAATTGCTATAAAAGAGATAGTAAAAGCGAGGCCTCGTACCAAATGATGATATTACCCCTGAACTCAGCCCATTTGAATTATTTTGTAGATATTGACAAAAAATCCATTCAGGAAAACTAGCAAATTCCTATAAAAATTATTTTGCAGCTACTTTGATTTACTTTTGAAATTTCCTACTTATGCCAACTTAAAATCTAACCTATTAAACATATCATGATAACTAACATTATCACACTTCTTTTCTTTTTTGTCATGCATTTTGGTTGAATCTAAGGATATCTATGGAAGTTCTTTAACATTATGTTTATTACATTTATTTTCCATTAATACAGTCCTTATAATAATTAAATGTAATCATCGCGAATAGTATACATTTTATTCTGGAAAAAAAAAGTTTTATGCTTTGTTATCAAAAGCATAAAATGAAGTATTGGAGATGATTGAACAAGGTTGATATAGTAGGTGCATGCCGGTGATACAATGTAAGTTGTTGATGTGTTTATTTCAAAATCATGTTGGATCTAACCGAGTTGATCTAGCCAACATTAAAGATGATGTTGATTCCCCTCTCAACTCTTGAAATGTTGGAATTACGATTTGGGTGGAGGTTCTAATTGGGGAACTCACTAAGGTTCAGCTGCATTTTTTTTCAACAAAAGGCGTATTCTAAAAGGGAAACGTTAACGAAAATGGAATGTATTACAAAAGGGATGTTCTGATAGGGAATGTTTCTTATTTTTTATTTGTGCGCTTGTTTTTTTAATATTATAGAATAATTTTTAATAATTGATGGTTAATTATAATCTAATACAACAAACATTGAATTTGAGAAACAGTTACAATACTATATAAAAAAGCTAATACAGTGCAATTAAAAAAATTCATAAAAAGTACTAGCAACGGATACGATTAGCGTGCAAAGTTTCCACTAGAAAATTTATTAACTCCCTGATATCCATTGCACGGAACATATTACGGATAAGCGTGTAATCCGTCTCTTGATGGATGATAATGTATGAAATTTCCCAACTCGTATAAATGTTACTATGTTCCCTCAATGCCATACTTCGATCAACTATTTGATCAAGCTATGTGTCCTATACTTGATCAGTAGGCGTTGCGCTAGATCGTTAAGGCCTGGATGATGAAGTACACTCAGTGGGTCATCTCTACGGTGCAGTACTTGTAACAACCTGCCCGTGGAGAATATCCAAAAAAGATGGATCGTTGGGTTAAAATTAGAACAAAACACTAAACCAAGATATTGATAAGATCACACAACAATATGAAAACATATAATATACTGAATATACATGAACAGAATCGAACAATAATATATAAGAGACTGCATTAGCGAAAGAAATTAATAAATAAATACTAGTACAGAAAGTCGGAATACATCAACTTCTAAAAACATGGAGTTTTGAAAAAGTTTATAATACAAATATCAGATACAAATAATAGGTCTATCATGTAATACCAAACTATCAAGTATATATATCTCAAAATATCGATGCCATGCCTCCAGAATGCTCTAGCTGCATCCTGCTCGCATATCCCCGAAGCATCGACTCTCGAAACTACTCGATCTAATGTTTGAGAGTTATTATGACAAAAATAGACGAAGAAAAAACACGGGTCAGAAATAAAGCCTAGCTAGCATGAGGGGAACTATCTTAAAATACCATATATCAAAACTATATACAAATATATATGAAACAACTAACTCATGGTAGGTCCTCTAAACAAACGTGGCTCAGGGTACTCCAGACTGCCTATAACAAGTACGGTAGACTCATCTCAAAAATAGAGAATCATACCATAACATGCTTGTAACGACCCGATATTTTCAACCATTCGCATCCACACATATAGGAATTGAATTGCTCAAAATACCAGATTGTTAATTTATATTTGACAAAACTCAGCATATACAGTAAATAAATAAATCACAGAATCATAGACACAGAGTAATATAATAAGATGCAGCGCAAACAAAAGAATAGTAGTTCCTGAAGCTACTATATATATATCAGAGTTAAATAAGATACAACAGAAGTGTCAAATACAATAGCCAAATACAAGATCATAATACATCACTGGAATCAACTGAATTCTGAAAGCTGGATAGATAGCTGGATCTCCAAGCGAAGCTCCAACTCCAAAGGCGAGTCTCAAAAACTATATCCCTCAGTCTGACCCGAGCGTAAAGCAAAACACAAAACACTCAAGTCAGGATTAACATTCTTATATTAATAAATTCAACTCAAGTGAAATAACAGCTGAAATACAAGTAACTCAAAGGATGTTTGGGATAACCATCCTCTAAGGATCCGTTAAACTATCTACTATGTAGTAATATACGCTATCATAATAATGTCTAAAGTAAAGTATAATATATTTAAAAAATAGCGTTAAGGCGTTACCTATATAACCCTTAACACATTTTATAGTGCTAGTAGACTATACAGTACCGTAGTCCCTCCTGATTGGGAAGCCACCAGAGAATACTCCATAGGTACAACACAAATCAAACTCGTACAAGGTGCGCTAGGGTAGGTGACACGACACAACTAGGCAATGCCAGGGTAGATATACCAATTGCACTTCCAGACCGGTGGTAACGCGTAGCAGCCACTATCGCCCACCTCGAGCCGCACTCCTAAAAATCAAAGGTGCATCCAATCAATTACAAAGTAATAGAATGGTATCAAAGAAGTGTGTCCGATAAGAGGAGCTACCTCATTAGCCCGTCAATTGCTCCTGTTTTAGCCACCTTATGTCAACTCATGGGAGTCGGGTCCACGTATATACCTCAATATAACGTTGCCACCATCCTAATTCATTCTGGAATCTCCACCGTGTACACCGTTGCTAAAGTGGTTTTCGAAGTTGGCAGAGAGCATGACAACTTCCGATCCCGGTATCTTTAATAACCAAACGTTATTATAACACCACGGTCATTTCAAAATAGTAATACTTCAAAACCAAAATATCATTGCCATTTCAAAAACCATATCAATACGATATCATTTCCATTTCAAACCAAATAAGATATCATTTTCAAAATCATAATACTTCCAAAGCTATAACACTTTCGAAATCAAAACACTTTGAAATCATAATATTTTGGAGAACCTTAACTTTGAAATCATAACTTCCACCCTTAAACAGTTTAGATATTAATAATAGTATATATAATAAAATAGTTTATACAATAAAATAGTTTCCTCAAAATTCCACAAATCAATTCCAAATCTACTCAAATTCCAAAATTCAAATTTAATCAAATCTCGAATCCTTCATTTTAATTCAATTTGGTTTCTAAATAAACTATTCCAAACTATGTCGATTTCAAAATAGATTTAAACCTCAAATAAACCATTTCAATTTCAATATATTTCAAAGCTTTAAATATTCCACAATTCAAAACTAAATTTGATAATTCCATTTTATATCTCAAATTCAATTTACTATTATTTAGTTTTGAAATATTTACTTAATAAATTCAATATCATTTAAATAAACCTCAAAATATTTCCCTTCAATTTATTTAGACTTGAAATATTCATTTAATCACCTTAAACCAAAATCAAATTATAAAATCATATCCTTTAGAAATCTCAAATTCAATAAGTTCCAAATCAATTTAATTAAATATAATTCTCAATTAAATAAAATTTCAAATCAATTTCAAATCTATCTTCTCAAACTTAATTTGTTAAAGTTATTACAAACTGCATATTATAATATAATTTAAATAAATACTTAACCATGTTATATTTTAATAAAGTCAAACTTTATTATTAAACTTATTTTATATTAAAAAAAATATACATAGCTCGAAATTAAAAGTTTAACTGTATATATAAAACAACATTTATATAAGCTCTAAAATTAATATTTATATAAAACCATATATTTCTTTCCAAAACCATAGGAATCATTTCAAAATATTTTGACCACGGTGTCTGTATATAATTTTCTATCCTATGGTCAAGTGATACAGATATTTGTCATTTCAACCCATAATTTAAATATATATATATATGTGTATATATCATTTCAACCTTTAATCCCAAATTCAATTCAATTGAAAATCGCTTGGTTCTATCATTTCAACCCATAACAATTTTCTTCTATTCTACAGATTGTTCGGGTATGTATCATTTCAACCCATCGTGAATTCTATACTAATAGGGAACTTGCAGAGTGATAACAGATATGATAATATTATAACAGGCATATATCATCAATATAAATAACAGATAATGGTGTCAGATGTCACAGGTAAACTGATACAGATAATAACATATATATATATAGCAATGTAAATAACTAGCAGCAGCATATTTCAATCGTCGTTTCAATTGAAATCAAATTTTATAAATATAAGAACATTAATCGTGAGTGATTGCTCACCTTTCAAGGCTAGATAGATTTGACAAAGAATGAGCTACGAATTCCAAAGCAACGCCAAATGGACATGATTTGATGAATGAAGCTGATAAATAGGAATTGATGAAATAGATCAGAATCTGGATCGATGATGATAACTGGGTATAAGTGAACATATATATATGACTATGTATATATAAATTCATGGTTTATATTCAAACACATTTTTAAATTTCAAAGCAATACTAAATTTAAACACATATTAAATTAAATGTATATGTATTTCAAAAATCATTGGTTTAAATAAACACATAGAATGAAACAAACATGTCTATATATACATAAACATCAATATGCCCTATAACATCACTTACATAACAAACAACTTATATACACACACACATATATATATATATATATATATATATATTTAAATTCAATATTATAAATTACTGTAGATATATAGTACATTAAAATCATATATACACAACACAGATTCTAACTTTTAAGACATATATAATATACAATATACTGTAACAATATGAGCTACTAAATATATATATGACTTAATATATTGTATATAACTCATAGAAATTAAATATAACTAACAGTATACAATGAAAATATATATACTTACATACCATTTATATACCTAAACAGGCTTTAATATAAACACACACACACACACACACATATATATATTATATAATATACAATACAGAAAAATTATATAAACTAAACTTTAAAATATTATATATATAATACTTACATCTGTATATCTTACCGTCTCAACTCACGTCAACATTCCCAAACCCACGTGCATCTTCTAAACTAAATATATATACGGAGAAATATATATACAGAAAAATATATATACATATTATAGTAATATATACACATATCGAAGTCAAAATAGCAAAGTTTGTATATCTGACCGCAATATATATATATATATATATATATATATATATATATATATATATATATATATAGAACTAACGATATTATAATACTACGAACATATACAATTATACATCTTTAAATAAATAGGGTCATAGATATATATACAAACATTATATATAAAATACATTTCAAAGTCAAACATATATGTTCTAATTCAAAATCTTTCAAAAAAAAACTTAGACATAAAATATTTATATAACTTACTATATACAACTGACATATACTAATACTGCTATAACCTATATTATAAACTTTGATTTATAAACAAATATATATAAACTATCATACAACTTATAAACTTTACAGACTATATTGACAGTATGTGTGTGTGTGTGTATATATATATATAACTGTCACGCTATAACAGTTTATATTATATATAAACTACAAATCATATTGTATAATACTATATACACATTATATATATACTACTGAAAAAAATCTATAACCAAGATTATAATCTAATATACCGCACACACAGCATATATGTATGGTAATTATATATTTAGTTTCTGACATAATGTATATAGTAACATATAAAGTTAATATCTATGAAACCAGAACTATATTATATATACTGACGCATTCAATGAAAATATATATATAAACAAACATATTATATAACGCCTATACTAACATACGCATAACTTTATAACAAGCCATAACTTTAATCATATACATATATAACAATGAATACATATACAGTATATTTGACAGTAACATATATAAAATATATAAACTTTTATAAATACAAATATACATAAACTAATCTATAACCAAACACATATTCAAACTGAATATACATATATAAATTTATCAACAACTTATAAGTATAATATATTTATCGGTATAATACTCAATAATACAATATATCGTACTCATATATTATAAGATATATGTCCACGTCTTATACAATTCAAAACCAATGTAAACAATATATATTTTATACGAAAGTATAAATGCAATACCTCCTATGAATACAAGTGAAGATGAGAAGATAAGGTAGAGGTCGGGTTCAGGTATGGTGATGGTTGACTCGGGTTGCAGGGGTGCCGAAGGTCAGTGGCTGCGGACAAAGGAAAGAACGAGGAGGAGGCAAGATGGTGATTGGGTTTTGTTTCGGTCATGCTGTGGTAGATCTTGGGTGCTGCGAAGTAGTGGGAAGGGCCGATGGTGGGTTGTGTCAAGCGGAGCGGTGGACGGTCGAGCATGGAAGGCGGGAGGCAGAGATAAGGCAGGTCGGTTGCTTTAGCTTGAGAGCGTGGCAATGGTGGGGTGATGAGAATTTCGTGGTGGAGCAAGATGGCAAAAGAAAAAAAATGAACAGGCAGATAATTTTATAAGTTTACAAAGAAAGCAAATAAACGAACAGGCAGATAATTTTATAAGTTTACAAAGAAAGCAAATAAACGAACAGGTAGATAATAAATTAAAATTGGGAATAGTGAAAGTCATATATTGATTTCATAAATGAATAGGGGAAATGGCTGTTAGGTTTTCGAATAGGTGGGCAGATGGAAATCAAAAGGTCACGAATAGATACGTACCGATATGAAGTCACTTATCGATTTTGCACTGCGTATCGGACACCGGAACACAGATACAAATATACTATGGAGATCAGCACGACAAGATGATCAAAACAGTGTACAAATATCAGTGGTACGATCCTCCGATCAAAAATCGACATCGGTACCAAAATGCTGCTATTTCGTCGAAAATAAGATCGACGAAACAATAAAAGTCAAAATTTGAAGAAACGAATTATGACGTCTCACTTAGAAGATGATTTACAAATCTTCTATAGAAAAATATTCAGATTTGAAATTTTTTTATTATCATCAAATATTAACCGATTTAAACTGAAGTAAAATTACACCAGAAAATAAACTTCAATATTATCTGATAAAATTTTACCAGTTGTTATGTTCAAATTTACGTATTCCAAATATTAGATTTTTATTTCAAAATTTTATTATTTAAAATTTCACAAAATTCAACTAATTAAATTAATTAAAGCCACTAAAATTTACGGGTCGTTACAATGCTCTTCTCCTGTGATCAACGAGTCAGCACAACTAACATAATATGAGTGAAACATAATTATCATACTATGATAAATGTAACTCAACATCCAAAAGTAAGGTGATTGTAATATAAGTCTACAATGAAGTATAGAATAATAATAAATGCAACAACAACAATAATAATCAACTAATAACACACACAACAAAACAATGGAAGATAACTAAGGGATGCAAATCAATATCTATCATTACCAATTGAGTCAATCATGGACATCTATCGTGGTCCAATAATAAATAGAGTCAGTACACTATCATATTCGAACATCTAACACAATCCAATCATACTTAGAATCGGTGCACTAACATACCCTAACATCTATCTCGATCCAATAATAATGGGAGTCAGTATACTGACATACTCATACATCACCTATCGTAACCTGTTAACAAACAGAGTCAATACACTATCGTATCCAGACATCATCGATTGCGATCTATCAATATATGAAGTCTATTACCAACAATTCTCACTTCAACCTTATCAAAACCGAAATGAATAGAAGATAAGGAAGAACGAGAGATGATAGCACCAACAAAGCCTTTCGAAGGAGTTGAAGGGATGCTACAGCCAAAAGTCAGATATGTTATAAGCTTACAAAGGGGTCGAAAATTCCCTTTCACTTTAAATTGCTTCATTTCAAAATAGATGCTTTCGCCCACATGAAGACGTTTCGAATAAGTGAAGGGATATGTTGTGAAGGCAGCAAATAACAACCACTCACATGCATGCCAAACCTTCCAAAATCGAATGTTTTGCCTTCATTCAAATTACTCAGAAAGATGCTTTGTTGGAACAACCCCTTCGAAATAAGCCTTTCGAACCGGTCAAAGCCTTTCACAACTAAGAGGGATTATGCACTAAGCCGCAAGTATGTTTTCGAAAGTTATCTTTCGCATCGAAACCCTCAACATTTCAACACCTTCGAAACCCCAAAGAATTACCCGTTGACAAAGTCCAAAGCTCATGCCTCTTCTTATTTGCAATAACAAAGTAGTACAAGGTGAAAAGGTGCACCTCCCCTTTTGATGAAGACGGAAGCATTCAAATCCATTCAAATGCAATGCTGAAGGAAGTGCAAATGTTAAAGGTGACGAAAGGTCTGCAAGGCCGCCTTTCGACCAGGTCGAAAGCACTGAGTCGAATGGTGCCAAGCCGCACCTATAAATAAGACCCTATAGGTCTAGTTTTGGGAATCCAAAATTTTTCACTCTACTCTTGTACTTTCTAAAAGTTATAAACCATAATT